>WHPX01000443.1:162500-902500 GCA_011057435.1 Actinia equina
AGGAAATTTCACGCTACTTTACGAAGCTCCTAGTTTAACATTATAATTGAAAAGAAAAAGGTCCCACCGAGATTTGAACTCGGATCGCTGGATTCAAAGTCCAAAGTGCTAACCATTACACCATGGGACCATTTCCTGAAACTAATTCCAGGAAATGTCACGTTACTTTGAAGTTTGCGCTTAGATTACAACCACGTGACCAAAAATCTCTAGAGACATAAATAACAATGAAACGGCCACCATCTAAAAAGAGAATGCTAACGTTGTGGCTAGGACGCACCATGCACCTCAAGAATATTAAAATTGTATATACTTTCCACCAGGAAAGGGACAAGCTGTACCTCACTCGCATCGTCGTACAAGAAATGATGCAAGCTGTTCGTTTTAGATCCTACCTGCCTGACTCTAATCTGCATTCTTTACTTCAGGTAAAATCTTATTATTCTGTATTATGAAGATGCACAAGGTTCTGGGTTAAAGTCAATGTATATTCTCATGTTTTTCCCCAGGTCTTGGCGATAGATGCTGGTAGTAGAATCACCTTTGGTGGTGATAGAGACAATGTGGAGTACTCGTTACCATTTGGGGTGAGTTTATCATTATTATTTATTATTATTATTATTATTATTATTATTATTATATATTATTATTATTATTATTATTATTATTTATGGGAGTTGTATTCTTCTTCCTTTACTCCATTCATTCTTTCGTTTCTCCCTCACTCTCTTTCTTTTTTCCATTCTTCCCTTCACCTCCTTTCCTCTCCCACTCTCTTCTTTCATTTCTTTCCATTTCTTTCCTCTTCCCCCTCCATTCCATCCTTTATTCCTCCCTTCCCATTCAGTTATTCATTTCTTATAATTTCTACGCATTTCTTCTCCCTCACAGGCGCGTACACGTGCGATGGATTGTATACAAAGCTACTTGATAGAAATCGTCGAGTTCATCCGCGACTGGCACTTTACCTCGCGTTCCAGCAACGTAAATATATTTTGTTTCGTGCTACTCCTCGAAACCTTGAAAAGTCCTTTCATTGAAAACACGTTTTCAAGGGCGCTTGAAAAGCCCTTAAAAATAGGGGAAAACGCCAAAACTCCAGGAATGCCTCTTGAATTTAATGCAAGCTTAATTGTTATTTTTAACTTTCCTGTTAAAATAAATAACGATAAAGATTGATAGAAGAGTTTCTGGCTTCTTGTTTAGTGGTTGTTTGCTTGTCATGCTCGTTTTTTATCTAAGCTTGTGGCCCTGGCTGAATTAGCTGCACTTTAACAATGAAACAATGTTTAAAACCACGTTCTAATACAAAAAACTTTGTCCTTTAAAATCGAATTTTTGTGCTTGAAAAATGCTTAAAAAATCCTTGAATTTTGTAAGATGAAAGTAACACGAACCCTGTGTTAATCATACTAATGTTTTATACTCCTTTTTAATATGATAGCTGGTTTCTTGGTTCTACGATCTATTCAATTTACTTCCACACGTCGGGGTTTTGCATTTCGGTTAACGTTAAAAGTGTGATGAACAGAAACTTATACTACGTTTTTACGCAGGAAAACAAACGCCTAAGTGAGCCAAACCTGAACTTCGACACCGTACCTATTCACCTCAAAGCAGGGATGTCCCAACTGGCCGCCCTGGAGCTTGCTAAGCAGCCCAAGTCGAGTAAACTGTACACCAAGTCACTAACTTGGCTGAAAAACCCTCCTAGTGCTATCCAGCTAGGGTGAGTAAATTTGGAGTTATTCTCGTCCAATAGAGTGAATTTTTGATAGCTTTAAAGCAGTTTTCGTATGGCTGTGAAAAGCTGGCGGCAAGAACGCCGTCGTGACATGGCAAGGTAACGCCAAACCAGTCACATGGCGCGAGAATTTACTCTCCATTACGTCTCAGTTAAAAAAGAAAATGTCTGTCTGTCCGGGTCAAGTTCACATTTTAATTGACCAAATCAATTTAACTTCATTTTTATTGAACCGTTAAACAACCTCTGGGCTGATCTAAGTCAGGGCACGGCAAACTCATAGATCAAATTCGAATTTTTAATGTTTTGTGAAGGGAGCGAAACCAGAGAACGACAATGGAGGTTGCTTCCTTAATGCGCATGTCTGACGTTGCTAGCATTCTCCCAAACCGTACGTAAAGAACTATTCTTTCGTATTCCATTTCCAACGAAATTTAAGTTTATTTTTTCATTGATGTAATTAAAAATATCGAATAGGAAACTATTGACCAAAATATAAATCATTTCTAATGTTTATGCTGGTAATTCTGGTACAGATTGTATCACGACCGAAGCGGCGTTTTTATCTACCAAACAGTATGCAACCTAATTGATAAATAATAACAAGCAAACCCTAGAAATTAGTCCAACCAATGGAATCTTTGAGGTCTGAAAATCGATTCTAGGGGGCCGGAGAAGTGGGAAAATAAATTATTCAAGATTAGAAATAGGAAGAAAATAATCTTACGAAGAATCGAATAATTTTTTAAGGTATTCGTTCGCTATGTTTTGAATAGATTTCTTAAAAAACACAACTTTATAGAAAATTGGCTAAAGTTTTGCTTATTTACCCCCTAAACTCTAGCCTTAACTTGTTAGTTTTGAGTTGATCACAAAGATAAATCAACGTTTGAAGATTTCAAGCAGAAATTTGATATTAAAAAGCGTAAAGAAGTGTATAAAAAGAATAGTTTCGAAAGCACACGGAAGTCTTTCTTTCGGAATTCAAATATTATTTTCATTTCATGAATAAAAGATAATTCCATTGGTATTACTTTTGCTGGTGGAAAAGTTTGTTTTGAAGTTCAAGGTACGAAAATAATCCTGAGTTTGGTGGCTCCGACGTTAGATGAACTTTACGAAGCGAAATGGGACAGGATATGGATTGGCGCTTGAAGAAAACCTCTGTTGTATCTCGAACATCCTTTATGTTTAATAATTATTTGATTTCAGACGTGAAATTTGTGGTTTTCAGCCAGAAAACTGACTCGAGAGTATTCATTCCTGCTCATAAATTCATCTTGGGAATAAGTAGTCCTGTGTTTTTCGCTATGTTTTACGGGAATTTAGCAGTGGTTGAAAATACTGTGGCTTTGCCCGACTGTGATTCTGAGGGACTGTTGGAGTTTTTACGCTATATTTACTGCGATACAGTGGAACTTTCTCTTCCTTCGGCAATTCAAGCGCTGTACTTGGCAAAGAAATACCTTGTGCCTTCATTGGCTAAGATTTGTGTTTCGTATATCAAAGAGAACGTTACACCTGCTCATGTTCTTGACGTTATTCCGTACGCTATGAAACTCGACGAAAAAGAACTTCTAGAGAAATGCTTTCAAGTTATTGATTTGAATGCGAATGTGGTTTTGAAGAGCCTATCGTTTATGGAAGTTAGTTTAGATTTACTTGAAAATCTTCTGGATAGAGATACATTGTGTATCAGTGAATTGGAAATATTTCAAGCTGTGCAACGATGGCTGTCGCACAATCATAAGATTCCTTCAATGTTACGCCCAATATCACGCAAGGGAAGACAATTACCTAATGCTTCAAATGCTGTAACGGAAAGTTCAGGCACTCCAGTGAAGCGAGTGTATAATGGAATGTGCACTTGTAGATGTCAAGAACGGTGTGATTGCGTGACGGCTATTTTACGTCCGTCACGCGCAGTTGAATCATCCACTATTGAAAAGATGGACACAAAAGAATCTGTAGGAAGTGGCCATCATCGTGGTAATTTTGCATCTGGCTCTATCGACAATGTGTCGCATTTCCAAAATGTCACGCCAAATGAAAATATGTCACGCATTCAAAGTGTCACTCATGCTAACCAAAATCAAAGCCAAGCTTTTGCATCTTTTGTCCCCCACACCTCCACTCACGTAGCTCGTCTATACGACAGGTTAATAAGAAAGATACGCTTTCCACTGATGCTTGAGGAAGAGTTCAAAAAACATGTTGTTCCCTCGAAACTTCTCCCACAACAAGATGTCATTGATATTCTGGTAAATTTTGGCGCAGTCAAGCGCAATCTTGACCGCTTTTCTTCCAAACCCAGAAACAATCCTCTCCGAAGGTGCTGTCGTTATTTTACCGTTTCTCATTGGTTCCTTTACTCCGGGGAGCGAGCCGAGAGTTTCATAATGTCAGTCAATACGCCAATTAGACTGCACGGTATTCGTCTCTATGGTTACGAGAACTGCCAATATAAAGTGGAACTAAAAGTTTATCCTCGGTCAGATCCTTACAATAAGCAAATCACACAAGGTTACTACATGTCCGAAGTTCAAGGCACTGACAATTACCATGGTTACGACGTCAAACTTGACACTGCTATTCGTATTGAGAATGATGTTGACTACAATATTGAAGCGACCATCAAGGGCCCACCTTCTGCTTACGGCAAAGAGGGACATTCCTCCGTTGATTGTGGTAAAGTGAAGTTCAACTTCAGAGGCGAGGAAAACTCTGTTTTTCAAAACTTTAGCGTTGGACAGTTTGCAGAAATTATTTTCTTTGAACTATAATTAAATTCTTCAACTTTTGTAAACCGGCTAGTTCGTTTAACTTTTTTATAGAGAAAACATGTAACAGTTTACGCGGATTGACTTATGCCTTTCCACGAAGCGAAATTCACTTCTGAATTTCAGACAGTACACTTTGTTTCATTTCGTTAATTTTTTTAACAATTTGTGACTACAGAAAATAGGCGATTTACCATTTTTTCTCGCATACAGAAAAATCGCTAGATCGTCGCCATGTTATATGCATGTTTCTGAATTATTGTATATCGTATATATGTATCGGGGCTCCTTTTGATATCAGAGACATATAGCCACTGACTGGACTACCGTTATGTTTCATTTAAGTTTTGATAAAGGTGCCTATCTATCGGTCTCAAAGAAGAAAAGAGAAACCATTGAAATTTGAACAATCTGGTGTTAAATTCAATCAATATGACGGCTATTAATTTTAGCAAAACTGTTTCATTTTACTACCATTACAAAAATGCTTTGCGAATTTTCTTTCTTATTAAGATTTATGTTCCATAATGAGAGCAGTAAGACGATTGCTGCTAATTAACTGAACGAAAGAAAGTGTTCAAGGGATTTAGGTAGTAAATGAAACCATAATTCAAGCAAGTGTCCCATTCCTAATATTATTTCGTGTTTGAATTTTTTTTAAAATTGTTTTTGTTTCCTTGCCTACCTTGTTCTCATTTGTTTCTTTTGTCTTATTCTATCTATATACACTCCTTTCTACCACCTCTTTCTCTTTTACTCCGACGAAGGCCTAGCGTCCGAAACGTCAGTAAGTTGTTTTTATCTTTACACGGTGTATTATCTACCTTTTTATCATTACTGTTTCATTAGAAACACCGACGCAGCTCACACTAGTTTTTAGCTTGTTATATCTTCTTATGAGAAATATAGATATAATTTCTACAAATATATTCAGCGTAAAAATAGTTGCTAAAAATTGAATAGCAAAGAACAGTACTTTTACAGAAAACAAGCTTTACTTTTATATAGAGTTATATATAATTTTAAAAACAACTTGGGTTGATTTAAAATTAAAATTAAAAGATAAAGTTGAAAAATGAAACATTAAAGAACTGAGTTTTCTCTTTAAACTAAAAAAGAATCTTCCAGAAAAATTTCCGACATATTTAAGGAAGATGCCAGAGTAAGATTAAAATTGTAAAGTAAGAGGTCCCACCGAGATTTGGCCTCGGATCGCTGGATGCAAGGTCGAAAGTGCTAACCATTACACCATGGGACCATTTCTTGATAGCAAAATACAGGAAATTTCACCTATATTGAAGGAAGCTCCTACCTAGTTTAAGATTAAATTTGAAAAGGAAAATGGCCCAACGAGATTTGAACTCGGTTTCTGGATTCAAAGTCCAAAGTGCTAAACAATACACCATGGGACCATTTCTTGAAATAATTTCCAGGAAATTTCATGTTAAGAAAGTTTCCAGTTTAAGATTAAAAATAAAAAGGTCCCGACAAGATTTAAACTCGGATCACTGGATTCAGAAAAAGTTCTAAACATTACACCATGGGACCATTTTTTAAAATATATTCCAGGAAATTTCACCTTAATTTAAGAAAGGCCCCAGTTTAAGATTAAAATTGAAAAGGAAAAGGTCCCACAGAGATTTGAACTCGGATCGCTGGATTCAGAGTCCAAACTGCTAACGAATGCCATTCATCATTTTTAACATTTTCTCAATAACTTTTATTTTCATTTACAGACCTAAAGAACTACAGGAATGTGTGAGCAACATGAGACTGCTGACATGGATTTTACAAGGATCGCTGTCGCATGTGGTCAATTCCAAGATGGCGCATGCGTCATGTCAGCCAATAGCTTTGGAGGAAAATGTGAATATTGCTAAATATGTCTTGATTGTTCTGCACAGCTTTGCTGAACCACTGAAAGTAAGTATACTTTCACTTGACTTTGAGAATTTCGGTAACGGTACAAGAACTATTGTTTCATTCATCGGCCAGATAGAATGCAGAAATATTTGCTATAAAATCCAATTTTAAATTTGCGAATTGGTTTCATGAAGCCAGCGATGCGAGTTTAAATCTCAGTGGGACCTTTTTTGTTTTCAATTTTACTCGTAAACTGGCAACGTTTTTGAATTTACGAATATAGTGAAAGGATTGGTCATTTCTTTTCAATTTTAATGTTAAACAAGGAGCTTCTTAAACTAACGTGAAATTTCCTGGAATTACAGTCAGGAAATGGTCCCATGGTGTAATGGTTAGCACTTTGGACTTTGAATCCAGTGATCCGAGTTCAAATCTCGGTGGGACCTTTTTCTTTTCAATTATAATGTTAAACTAGGAGCTTCTTAAACTAACGTGAAATTTCCTGGCATTACAGTCAGGAAATGGTCCCATGGTGTAATGGTTAGCACTTTGGACTTTGAATCCAGTGATCCGAGTTCAAATCTCGGTGGGACCTTTTTCTTTTCAATTATAATGTTAAACTAGGAGCTTCTTAAAGTAACGTGACATTTCCTGGAATTACAGTCAGGAAATGGTCCCATGGTGTAATGGTTAGCACTTTGGACTCTGAATCTAGTGATCCGAGTTCAAATCTCGGTGGGACCTTTTTCTTTTCAATTTTAATGTTAAACAAGGAGCTTCTTAAACTAACGTGAAATTTCCTGGAATTACTTTCAGGGAATGGTCCCATGGTGTAATGGTTAGCACTTTGGACTCTTAATCCAGCGAATCGAGTTCAAATCTCGGTGGGACCTTTTTCTTTTCAATTTTAATGTTAAACAAGGAGCTACTTAAACTAACGTGAAATTTCCTGGTATATTATTCGAGAAATGGTCCCATGGTGTAATGGTTAGCACTTTGGACTTTGAATCCAGTGATCCCAGTATAAATCTCGGTGGGACCTTTTTCTTTTCAATTTTAATGTTAAACAAGGAGCTTCTTAAACTAACGTGAAATTTCCTGGTATATAATTCAAGAAATGGTCCCATGGTGTAATGGTTAGCACTTTGGACTCTGAATCCAGCGATCCGAGTTCAAATCTCGGTGGGACCTTTTTCTTTTCAATTATAATGTTAAACTAGGAGCTTCTCAAAGTAACGTGACATTTCCTGGAATTACAGTCAGGAAATGGTCCCATGTTGTAATGGTTAGCACTTTGGACTCTGAATCCAGCGATCCGAGTTCAAATCTCGGTGGGACCTTTTTCTTTTAAATTTTAATCTTAAACTAGAAGCTTCTTAAAGTAACGTGAAATTTCCTGGAATTACAGTCAGGAAATGGTCCCATGGTGTAATGGTTAGCACTTTGGACTCTGAATGCAACGATCCGAGTTCAAATCTCGGTGGGACCTTTTTCTTTTCAATTTTAATGTTAAACAAGGAGCTTCTTAAACTAACGTGAAATTTCCTGGTATATTATTCAAGAAATGGTCCCATGGTGTAATGGTTAGCACTTTGGACTTTGAATCCAGTGATCCGAGTTCAAATCTCGGTGGGACCTTTTTCTTTTCAATTATAATGTTAAACTAGGAGCCACTTAAAGTAATGTGAAATTTCGTGGAATTACAGTCAGGAAATGGTCCCATGGTGTAATGGTTAGCACTTTGGACTTTGAATCCAGTGATCCGAGTTCAAATCTCGGTGGGACCTTTTTCTTTTCAATTATAATGTTAAACTAGGAGCTTCTTAAAGTAACGTGACATTTCCTGGAATTACAGTCAGGAAATGGTCCCATGGTGTAATGGTTAGCACTTTGGACTCTGAATCCAGCGATCCGAGTTCAAATCTCGGTGGGACCTTTTTCTTTTCAATTTTAATGTTAAACAAGGAGCTTCTTAAACTAACGTGAAATTTCCTGGAATTACTTTCAGGGAATGGTCCCATGGTGTAATGGTTAGCACTTTGGACTCTGAATCCAGCGAATCGAGTTCAAATCTCGGTGGGACATTTTTCTTTTCAATTTTAATGTTAAACAAGGAGCTACTTAAACTAACGTGAAATTTCCTGGTATATTATTCGAGAAATGGTCCCATGGTGTAATGGTTAGCACTTTGGACTTTGAATCCAGTGATCCCAGTACAAATCTCGGTGGGACCTTTTTCTTTTCAATTTTAATGTTAAACAAGGAGCTTCTTAAACTAACGTGAAATTTCCTGGTATATAATTCAAGAAATGGTCCCATGGTGTAATGGTTAGCACTTTGGACTCTGAATCCAGCGATCCGAGTTCAAATCTCGGTGGGACCTTTTTCTTTTCAATTATAATGTTAAACTAGGAGCTTCTTAAAGTAACGTGACATTTCCTGGAATTACAGTCAGGAAATGGTCCCATGTTGTAATGGTTAGCACTTTGGACTCTGAATCCAGCGATCCGAGTTCAAATCTCGGTGGGACCTTTTTCTTTTAAATTTTAATCTTAAACTAGGAGCTTCTTAAAGTAACGTGAAATTTCCTGGAATTACAGTCAGGAAATGGTCCCATGGTGTAATGGTTAGCACTTTGGACTCTTAATCCAGCGAATCGAGTTCAAATCTCGGTGGGACCTTTTTCTTTTCAATTTTAATGTTAAACAAGGAGCTTCTTAAACTAACGTGAATTTTCCTGGTATATTATTCAAGAAATGGTCCCATGGTGTAATGGTTAGCACTTTGGACTCTGAATCTAGTGATCCGAGTTCAAATCTCGGTGGGACCTTTTTCTTTTCAATTTTAATGTTAACAAGGAGCTTCTTAAACTAACGTGAAATTTCCTGGTATATAATTCAAGAAATGGTCCCATGGTGTAATGGTTAGCACTTTGGACTCTGAATCCAGCGATCCGAGTTCAAAACTCGGTGGGATCTTAAATTTTTTCTTTTTACAATAACATGATTATATCATTTAGCGATCAACAAAGCCAAGCCCAACAGGTCTGCTTGGTTCTTTGCTGCCGCCGATCAAATTTTTGACGGTTTGAGCTTGAAATTATTTGTGATCGATGACAGTCAAACACCCAGACTTCTCGAATTGTTATATTTATGTCTGGGTACGTTTTGAGTTTCCAGTTTCGACTTCTCTTTGCTCAGCCTTCAGTCTCGGTTGTGCGTTATAAGATTCACCTATTCAATGAAAGCCCTTCGTATTGTTCCGTAGTTCATACATTCTTTACTATAGAATGGACCCAAGAGAATATGAATAGTTCATTTTCTATTGATGGACCTTAATATCGAAGAAAAGAACGCATTCGAGGCTAAGACTGAACTCGAAATGGGAGTATTATGGTAATGTATTATTAAATCTTATTATTATGTATTATCTCTTTGTTTTCAGGACTCTCTGAAAATCACGGCCTTGTATCATGCGTTTCACTTGTGCGAGGTAATTCAAATCAATAGCTTTGTGTTGATTTTGTGTGTAGATAATCTAGCATTGTACATTAATTCTATTTGCCTTTACATTCATTCCAGCTATGGACCCTGTACTGTGACATCACTAAACTTCAAGGTGAATACAACGAGCAGTCTTCGCCTATCGTGCTCGAGTTCTGGGGAATAGTTACTCCTGGGATATTGAACCTGCTAACCAAAGCCAAAGAGGTAAGACATGGATACATAAAGAGTAGCTACAAGTGCTCTGCAGGGTGCTGAAATCTAACTCTTGACTTTGGTATACCACAGTGTTCTGTATTGGGGCCTTTATGATAACTTGCTGTTAAACCTCTCCCTCAGCAGGACAACTAGTGTTTTTCTAATGTTGGAATCTGTTTATACTTCATATCTGACATCTGACTTTTGTGTTCCACAGAGAGCTTTTTCAGGGCCTTTGTGATACCTCTTAGCTAAATCCGCCTAAAGGCGCGATTACAGGGAGCAATTTTCTCTGCAACTATTGTCGCAATGGCGTTGCTACACAATTTGCACAGAGCATTGCAGCATGTAACCTACGGCGAAATTTAAAAAATGTTGCGAGGCAAGTTGCCGCAATCGTTGCGAAAAGTAGAATTCGTTTCTACTTTTGGCAACGATCGCGTCTGCGTTGCACCTTTTAGACACTCTTCCAACTTGTGTCGGAACGCTGTTGCAAGACAGGTTGCAGAGAAAATTGCTCCGTGTAATCGAGCCTTAATTCAGGGCAACTACTGTATTGCTAGTGCTGGAATTTATTTAATAAGTATTGCATAGAGATCTATTCTGGGGCCTTTATGATAACTCTTAGCGAAACCCTTCCACAGCAGCGCAACTACTCTTTTGTTAGTGCTAGAATCTTTTTATACTTTCAAAGTGTTTGGTTTGCCACAAGTTCTATATTAGGGTCATCGTGATCAATCAATCAACCAAATTATATACTTGATTTCCAGATGAGTGACTTAGTAGGAGATAATTTCCTGAATCTTCTTGAAGCGTTACAAGAGTGCAACTGCACGTCACTTCCTAAGGTATGTGACGTGACAGCATGAGATTACGTGACTTGTTACGTGACGAGATATTACATGACGCTTAAATAGTAATGATGAAAAGGTAAATTATACGCTTAAATACGTGACTAGAAGTACTTGACTAAGAGCACTTGACTTAGTAATAGTGACTGCGACTACGAGATTACATATATGACTCGTTTGACATCAGGCAACTTGACTTAGAGTACGTGACGCATCCATTATGTTGCGTGACGCTGATTTATATTTATATTATTTTTTAGTTGTATCCCTTGTGGCATTCTATTCTGACCTTTTGTTTCTCGCTGAAGGGGGTGAGTAAATATTATTGCTTTCACTTGCTGATGTTGCTGTTGTTCATCGTTATGCTCGTTGCATACGTCACATTGCATCCTACTCGATCCAAAGAGATGGTACCAAGACGAGGTTGGATTTTGATAAAATACAGTCAATGTATGAACATGCATCAAGTCTAACCTCGTCTTTGAACCATTGTGTGGTGGTCACTCAAGCGAAAAGGTATATATAAGGACGCTTTGGTCACCGTCACTGTTGACCTGAGCCTCAAAAAATATAAACTTGTGAAAACATTGCAAAGGGGGCAACCGGGATTGAACCGGTGACCTCTCGATCTGCAGTCGAATGCTCTACCACTGAGCTATACCCCCTTCTTGTTAGGAATGTGTCTCAATATTCATCTTGTTAATATTCTCTCAGCAGTTCATATTGATGTGAATTCCTTTTTGTTGAAAGCGCACTTTTTTAGATCCCATCTCATTATCTGAAGTATTATTTCTTTCTTTACTACGATGTTTAGGAAGACTCACCTGAGTATGCGTGCGAATCAAACATTAACAAAAATATAATGCAAGGAATAAAACAATTCTAATTACCGTCGTGCTTTGCGCTTAGGGTTAAAGATATTTTCTTAGCAATATTTCTTGAAAGAAAAAATCATTTCAAAGGGGGCAACCGGGTTTGAACCGGTGACCTCTCGATCTGCAGTCGAATGCTCTACCACTGAGCTATACCCCCTTCCTGTTTGAAAATTTCTTCAATATTTTCAATATCGAATAAGGTGCATTTCTACTTCGTTATCGCAATTGTTCCCAACTTAGACAACATGTTGTTCTCGTAAGTATCTTTTTCTTCACCATAATGTCTGAAAAAGATTCATGGAAAATGCGTTCAAATTAAACATATATTCTCAAGGAATTGACACAAGAAGGAAAATAATTAAAAGAATTGTATTTACATTTGATCTCTGCGCTGTATAATGATTAAAGTCATTTTCTTTGTCATTGTATACGATAGTGTCAGATTTGTTTGCCATCATGGCAAAAGGGTAAAGTCTGTCGAAGAAATAAAAAGAGGAATTTCAAGGGGGCAACCGGGTTTGAACCGGCGACCTCTCGATCTGCAGTCGAATGCTCTACCACTGAGCTATACCCCCTTCTCAATATCCATCTTGTTATTATTCTCTTAGGATGTTTGGGAAGATTCAGGAATATACGTGCGAATCAAACATATATCAATAAAAAGTTGATACTTTGCGCTTAGGGTTAAAGATATTTTCTTAGCAATATTTCTTAAAAGAAAAATAATTTCAAAGGGGGCAACCGGGTTTGAACCGATGACCTCTCGAGCTGCAGTCGAATGCTCTACCACTGAGCTATACCCCCTTCTTGTCGAATGTTTTATAAATGCGATTCTTAAAAACTCCTACCCTAATTTGTATGTTTAACTTACCAAACGTTTTCCTCGTTTTCAGTTGTCTGAAGGTTCAAGTAACAAGCTGAGGAAGGCGCAAACCCGCAAGAGATCGAATAAGGAGACACGAACAGTCCTCGCAAGATGGCTGAAGCAGCTTCAGTTCAAGATCGCACTGGCTGAACAATCAGCCGCAAATGGACAGACACATTTCCATACTATATGATGACACTCTAAGTGATATGTAGTAGTAGCCAGCGTAGCGGACCAAATGTGAAGGGAAGGGGATTGGGGACTGGGAAGAGGAAGGGTATTGGGGATTGTCCACGGGAAAGAGGAAGGGGAGAGTAGCTGGGGAGAGTAAGGAAGGAGAAGGAGAGCCTGCAATGAACCCCTTCGATTTTTTACCGCCCCCTAATTAATATGCAAACTCTCAGCCAGTCAAATGAAAGACTAAAGTTATGTTTATTTCTGTTTCTATGAGTCAACCAATCAAAATTAACGTTTAGATTCTGAACGTTGGTAGAAGGGGGTTAGAGAAACTAATGCTTTAGGTATAGTAGGAGTGCGATAGGTGGGCATGTAGTATAATATTGAAAGAGGAATAGGGGAATATACAGAATATATATGTATGTATATGTATATATATAACAATATAACATTGGGATAGGAAGACCCTTCAAAGGGAAAATAGGGCACGGAAACATTCTATTCTGTTGCAAACATCGCATAGTAAATCCAAATCAATGATTAAGACCAGATTCAACCAAAATCCCCAAGTTTATTTGCATTAAAAATAGAAAATGATATTAAAGAATTTACGACCAGTGAAGGCTATCTTATATGGCGTCTTATATGAGTTCCCTGCGCCTAACGCTTTTGGTGATAATATATATAATGATATATATATATATATGGTCAAACCCCAACTCCAGCATTAGCACTGCACTGATGTGGCCCAGAAGGCCGAAACAGTACTGTCTGCAGTTATATATATATATATATATATATATAGTTTTTCTTTTAAGAATCATACAAGTGGGGCTGTCGGGCCGGTTAAATGCATTTGCACCTCATTTGCATCTCATCCATAATAACTGTTCGACCGGCACGAATTTTTTTCTTCCACATTTCGGAGTCTCAATGGGAGATTGGTAATGACCTCGTGGTGCACGGGATTGTGGGTCTGATTTTGTAGAGGACATCAAAAAGCTCCGCCATCTTGAATCATCTATTCTATTGGCCAGGAGGTCATTACTGGTCTTTCTTTCATCGTTTAAATGATGTTTAAGGCTAGATTTTGCAGGTGAGTGTATTGCACGAGTTTTTCATTTACCCAGAGCTCCGAAAAATTTTTTTGAGGGTTTTTGCGCATGAGAGGTGCATTGTAAGCTTCTTGTCGTTCCAAGAATACTTGGAAGTCGTCTAAAAATTATTTTTGACATTTTTTAATTTCTTTCCCTTCAATGCATTTTCATTCATATTTTATCTGTCAAACTTTACTCTCAAATCGTTCTGTGATACGAATTCCAGGCGTTGTTGCCACCTGTTACGTTACTAAGTATGTTTAGTTTGTAACGCAACGTCACGTGCGTGTAACTAGATTTCACATTTTCCCAGCATTTATATTTAAAAAACCTGCGATCAAACTGAGAATAAGCGAGTACTTCAAGAGGATTTACAGCATTTCCCTTTGTTCTTTTGATTGATTCTACCCTGTAGTGTAGCTGGAAATTCTACCCTGATAGATTCTGCAGGCGGCAGTGGTCTTGTCTGAAGTTTTTCCGTAATCGCTGGGATTCCATATGAATTTGGAAAAGAATTCTTAAGAAGAGAGCGCGAAGAGATACCCGAGACCCAAGAGTCGTCTGGGTTGGTGCCAAAGTTAGAACAACTGGGCTCATTCTGGTGCCTTTGTTGAATCATTTTCTCGATTAATATCGTAAAAATCTCATCGATGTTGATCAGTCCCTTTGCGCTTGTCTCAATGTAAAATAAATCGTTATTCAACGCCCAGGCTTCTGCTTCATGTGAAGAAACGTTCCACTGGTTTTGAGGTTTGTCGGTCTGGTTGCAAACGACAACGACGGGTGTTTCTGGCGAACAGCGATCCTGACAATCAAAATGTTTGACAACTTAACGTCTTTAATATTTATTTGTCGTCTTGACGTACGTATTAAAGATTACTAGTTAGGGATTTATACCTAATGAACACAACTTACTATGATCACAAAATCTTTTGTCGGCAGTAAACAATTTCAGAAGATGTTTCAGGGTTGGATCTGTGAGTAAGCAATGCCCTAACGAGATCAGCCCAGAGCCGTTGTTTCAGGATTCAGTCTATGAGTTGGCCATGTCCTGACTTTGATCAGCCCAAAGGGTTGTTTCAGTGTTTGATCTGTGAGTTAGCCATGCCCTGACATAGATCAGCCCAGAGGGTTGTTCCAGTGTTCGATCTGTGAGTTGGCCCTGCCCTGACTTAGATCAGCCCAAAGGTTGTTTCAGGGTTCAATCTGTGAGTTAGCCATGCCCTGACTTTGGTCAGCCCAAAGGGTTGTTTCAGTGTTTGATCTGTGAGTTAGCCGTGCCCTGACTAAGATCAGCCCAAAGGTTGTTTCAAGGTTCAATCTGTCAGTTAGCAATGCCCTGACTTAGAGGCTGTTTAAGGGTTCGATCTGTGAGTAAGCCGTGCTCTGACTTTGACCAGCCCAAAGGCTTTATAGTTCGGAGTATCGATAAAATTCGAAGGTTTTTTCATGAATACTCACACGGACCATCTGAAGCCATTGAGGTAACTGGATAAATGATATGCGACAACCAACATCATAGACTAACGCGACACCATTAACACCTCTGTATACCAAGGGCGTTGTCCTGAGAGCGCTGTGATGCAGTGACTTGACCTCCCCAGGGGTGTCTACGATGTGAAGATGTACGGTCTTCCCTCGAATCTGCAGTCGTTCAAAATAATCCCCTGGATCAATCGTAGACCGAAACACGTCCATCTCCATTTCTGGGTGCAGAAAGCGTCGGATAATACTGGTTTTTCCCACTCCTGGTGTCCCAAGCACAACAACTTTGAAGCCATAATCGTACCCCCTCGTCATCACACGTTCAACTGACACTGGAGTTGCCCGCGAAGTCGGAATACTTTGTTTTGCTGACTTATACGATGATCCGGGACTTGGTACATCGACATTTTTAGGCGGTTTAAATGAGGTCAAGAATTCGACGAGGCCTCTGGCATCTGGTCGATCCTGTGGTGCGTTGTCAAGGCAACTGATGACTAAATTCCGAAGAGGGTGATCAGGTCCCATGTCATAGATTTCTTTACTGCGACGTATGTGTTCTGGGAGTACTTCACCGTCTGTGGTTGCAAAATAAAACTTATCTTCAATATAATATTTTATTAATATTGCAGGTTATTAATAGTTTTATATTTTGGTATCATTATTATTACTAGTACCATTGTCATCATCATACATCAAACTCGATGGAGTATGCATCGCGAAATACCTATCACATCTTTCCTCAGATGAATAATCGCAGTTCATTCTGGTCTTGCTTGGGTTCACTTTTTGTACGACAAGAGGGAGTCAAATTACATTTCAAACACGACCCCTTTCCCGCCGCCCTCTCTAAATATACGGTATGCTATTGCAAGTGGGTATGACTCTGCTGATGTCGAACTGATGTGAAAATACGCACATGCAGAATGAAGAGAAAGGATGATCTTCCCCCTTACCCCCGTCGACCATCGCACAAAACCAATGTTGGAAGACGAACAACATAGTGCTATACTTGCCTTCCAAGATAGGATCTGGAAGATACTCTGGTAGACGGCCAACTATAACTTCCAACAGAACTGCTCCAAACGAAAAAATATCAACCTTCTCAGTGTAGTAGGCTTTTTGTGAATAGCGTCCTCTTCCAAGTTTCTCGGGGTATGTTTCTGGTGCAGCATATATTATGCAGCCGACTCCTGGCGTAGCATACATTGCTCCGTTGGGGAACACCTTAGAAAGTCCCATGTCTGCAATCTTTGCTTCCTTCGTCTCTAGATCTTTAATTAAGATATTTTTACTGGAAAGATCGCGATGAATGACTGGATCATTCAACCCGTGAAGATAATCAAGACCTTCTGCGACATTCAGCATAATGGACACAGCATCTGAGAAAAGAACCTTGCAATTTGACTCCTTACGAATGAAATGAAATAGGTCTGTTGTGCAAAGCTCAGTGACAATGATCGGTGAACCTTCTTGAGGCATAATAACGGTTAAATATTCCACTATATTTTTATGTTTCAGACCAGACATTATCTCCCATTCCTTCTTTAAGTCGTTGAATATTTTCCCTTTGTTTTGAAGGCAGAATAAGTCGTTCTCGAAGAAAAAGCTTCGTAATTTCTTAGCGGCAACAGGTCTTCCTTTCCAAACTCCTCGATATACCTCGCCATATGAGCCTTCTCCAATCTTCTCATAGAGCTTTACATTGTCATTGGATGCAATATTCCCCATTGGAGAAGATGTTTGAGGAAGCTAATGCTGTCTATTCTGTTTTTGGCTCTGTATAACTTAGCCAGACTTATGACTTCGAAGTGTATCAAACGGAAGTTAGGATCAGATCAAATATGCAGCTGACTTGCTACAATGTGTGCAAAGCAGGAGATGAACAGTACTACACTTTCAAAACATATTCCTATTGTCTAGAAACGTCAAACCATTGGCTAAAATTTAAGTTCACCACAAATCTGATATTTTTCAATGAATTCACAAGTTCTGATTTTTTATATTTAAGTCTTTTTGTAGAATAATCTAAGGGAAAGTTATTCGCACTACTCTACCCCGCAGTGTAAGAAATTGTCGTTGATTTCTCGGAATTTCTTGAACTGCGAAGGGCCTGCTATCCCCGCTCCGGCTCATTCTTGAGTAGCGAAAAAAATAGCTCTTGTTCCTGCATAGTTGCTGAGCGAAAACATTACGTTCTTCAAATTTAATGTAGAGGAATATTACCTTTGTAAAATCAGGTTGTTTTTCAAGTATTTTCACCATACCAGAAGTACATAACATACCCGGAAGTAAAACCTAAACCACAGGATAACCGCGATGGCATTCTCGATGGCATACTTTTATTTTTACAAAGGAACCCCAAATTTTAATTTTCAAGTATTTTTTGAAATTTCTTGCAACTAAGTTCTAAAACTTTTACCTCATTTTATTTTACCCCTAGAATTCAGAATAGCTATTCTATTAAATTACTATTAATTCCATTAATTCTATTAAAAAATGAAATGATATAAGTTTTACGACTTTTTCAAAGGCCAAACTTTACTAGTAAAGAATAAAATAAATACATTTTTTGACAAAAAAAGTAGCTGCCAAGCAATAAAATAAGACCTTGAGCTGAAATGGTGATCGGAAAAAATTTTGCCTGGGTCGGCTCCCTGGGGAAGGATTGGAATAAATAAAAATGAGACAATATGTATTTTACGACATTTTAATTCAATTGTATTATTTTAGTAGCAAGAAAAATAATGATTAGATTTTTAGTTAAAACAGGTATCCCTAAAAAGTAAGGCTTCTGAAAATATATGAAAAAAAGAACACGGGAAGGGTCCCTGGGGCACGATTATACCGCTTAGCAGCCAGGTGACATTGAAGGACGCCAGCTTGGCAGATAAAACTTCCAACATGTCGTTTGAGGTTTTTGCTTTTATTCTTGCAATTCTCATCGCCATTGGCCTGATATTTTTAGTAATATGGAATGTAAGTACAAGCCTTCACTACCTAGGACTGCAATTATCGTATATTTATAATTTTTTATCGTGTTATTTTAAAAGATTATCGCGTTTGACGACCTCAAAACCGACTACAAGAACCCAGTAGATTTGTGTAACAGTTTAAACCCGGTAAGTTGAGTTTAACTGTCAAATACTCAAATTAAAGCTCTCTTTACAGCTCATTAAGATCTTAGACTTACGATTGATGCTCAAGCTACTATGGAAAGCATTTCATTTGCTTTACTTTGAGCTCTTTTCGTTGTAAGTTATTCAACTCAAGCTCACATCTCATTATTGTACTACGTATTTGTATTCCTACAGTGCAGTAACTGTTTCTTCCCCCAAAATCATAATTTTTCTAATATACTGTCCTCCATGAAACTTTCTTCCTTTAAATATGAATTGTACCTCATTTCTACAGCTTTTTGTCTCTTTTTATGCCAAAGTTTGTTGACTACCGACAGTTTTTTACTTACAACATGCAGGTGTCAAAATTGAAACAGGTGGCAAGGCTTGTTCAAACTCTAAACATTCAGCGATTTTGATACATTATCTGCAAGCGAAATAATATGAATGGAGTTTCTAACACTTTTACATGTGTAAACCTACTAATATTTAAGATCTCAGGGTAGTGAGAACTTGATTCAGCCCAGAAACAATCTGATTTTACATTCCAAAGGATGGGCATTATCGAAATATTTGAGGGCCAAATTCAATTGGGGCTGTATCAAGGGGATGGGCATTGGGGCTCCTGCTCCTTTCCACTAATAATTTTTCAACTGCTTTGGCGGATATCTAAGATGTATATACAGATGGTTTTCAAATAACAAAAGACATGGCGGCCATGTTGGAGAATATAACACAAGAGGTCATTGACAATTCTTTCGTTAAATTCCTCCAACATGGCCACTGTGAAAACCATCAAAAGCACGGTGCAACAGAATTTAGTGGAAAAAAATACATTATTACATTATGAAGCTGATGTTATTACATTATGAGCCTTGCCATGTCATGATTCATAAAGTATACAGAATACTACTAGATTTAAATAAAGGCATTTAAGTGCAACCTACAGCCATCTAATCACCTAACTTTTGTGGTACAAATAAACATTTCTCTGTCCTTCAAAATCTATGGGTGTGGCTTGAGAGCCCAAGAGCCCCCAAAATATTTTTAACCTTGCTACAGTCCTGGAACCCTATATTCCACTTGAACTTTTAGGCTTTGCAGAGGGTGGGAATACAGAAAACACAGGAAAACACCATTACATTAAGGGAAAGAATACCCAAAGTCTACCCACGTGATGATTATGTGACCCCGGAGGTCAAAGTCACATGCTGTGCAAGTGCCCCACACCTTATCAATTCCTTATTACTGTTGCTGATAGGTCCTTTTATTTTACTTCAGCTTGTTCTACCAGAGTATGGCATTCATGTGTTCTTGACTCTAGTGTTTCTATTTGGAGGTCAATGGACGGCTGTTATGTTTAACATTCCACTCCTTGCCTATCATATACATAGGTAAGTAATATACATTTGCTGTAGACGTGTAGAGTAATGCCCATTTTACATATACCTACATAATACATTTACATGTAATATACAGTTTGTATTGACATCACACAACTTCCTGCAGCTGTAGACGTGTAGAGTAATGCCCATTTTACGTATACCTACATAATACATTTACATGTAATATACAGTTTGTATTGACATCACACAACTTCCTGCATATCATATAATAAGGAAAAGGTGACATTATTGGTTACATTTTGAGAGATGCATTTTGTCAGTGGAAGCGCTTGACAGGCATCTCATACTGCTAATTTTAAAAGGATGAAGGAGAAAGTGGCAATACGTGATTGGCAATTACATGGCCGGAGACCTTTCTACTGTATAATTTTAATTTTCACAGGGTTCGTGCTACTCCTTACAGTCCTTGAATTTTGGCTTTGATCATTACTTGCATGGTTCTGAAATACATCTAGTCTGAAATTTTGGGAAATCTGAAAGTTGGCCATGTGCAACCTACGTGTTAAACCTTGGCATAGTTAGTCAAGATGAACATTACTCCTTGAAAATTCATTTTTGGGTCCTTGTCTAATCCTTGAATAGTCCTTGAATTTGAAGTGCAAACCTCAGCACGAACCCTGTGTTCAATAACCTACATGTAAATGGGAGGGCGGAGCCCATTTTAAAGTAGGAGAGGGGGCTGTTTTATTTATGTGGAACTCAAATTAAGACAAATGGGTAAAAAAAAACCGGGTCATTGCCCCTGACTGCACCATCTTCTATTGTCTGTAAGCACTAGAGACTAGAGCTTATTACTTAGGTATTATTAAATAATAAGATATAAATTGATATTTTTTATGATGTATGCATGACAGATATAGTAACCGACCAATGATGAGCACACCTGGGCTTTATGACCCCACAGAAGTGATGAATGCTAGTGAAATGTGGAGATGCCAGAAGGAAGGCTGGATCAAGCTCGCTTTCTACCTCATTAGTTTTTTTTATTACCTCTATAGGTAAGAACAAACCAGAAGCCTTGGGCAAAGCGTGGGGTGAAAACACAAAACACTCCTGGTCCCATATCTTTCTTCAAACATCATTCTTTGAAAATTTTGTAAGACAGCATAACCTTTTTTCCCAAAATACACACACACATATATGACAGACCCATAATTCAAACACAATAATGCCAACCCCCACTCCACCACAGTAGCTTCGTAAAACAATGTACCCCTCCCTTCCAAGACAAACAAGCTACAAGTTAACCCTCGAGTTATATTCTAAAGTATTCTAAGCTACATGTGGCTCAATAGTATGTTCTCTGACTATATTAAGGATATGGTCACCCCACTACCCCCACCCCTACACCCCTGACATAAAATCTGGGAGTTTCTTTCACTGATTATTGAGAAGTCAGTCTCTTATTTAACATCTCACATTATTTTTTCTGAATGTTTTTGTTTTTTTGTTTTCTAGGATGATGTATGCATTGCTTGTTTAGTTTGACTTGAGTGAAACTCGAGAGTTCAGTTCATCTTGGGCAGAAGTCCTTGGCTGAATTACGTTCATTGAAAGAAAGGCTTTTGTACTTATCACTGAATTTTGAAAAGAAAATATTGTAGTTTGGCAAACAGTACTAGGATTTATAATATCATTACATTATCTTGAGGGCATGAACTTTCGTACTGTTGATGACAAACCAGAAATTCACAGGTTGTTCTAGTAGATTTCATGCTCCATTTGTAGGGGAAATAAAATGCATTTATAGAGATAGAGAAACAAAGTGCATTCTGGTCTTGTTTGAGTACAAATATAAGTTCTACTGTACTTGTCACTTGTCTTATATAGTGTTGTTTGTACCCAAGGTAGACCACATTGCATCTTGTTTGCACTTTTATTTAAGTTAGAAATATTTGAGGTATTTTGATGTGCACTTTTTGAGAAACATTTGAGAGCATACTGTTGAGAAACAGGATGTCATGTTACTAATGTGTTTCAAAAAACATCCATGCTTGCTGCCTACTAGGGAGAATGGAATATTCAAGGGGGAGAGTGCATGGAAGGCAAATAATGTGAACTGCAATTTTAGTTAAAAACTTTGAAGAGTTTACTACTTTGAAACTCCATTACTAAATAATGTATGTCCGGAAAATATCCATACTGGGCCTGCCAAGGGGGAGCAAATATGTTTAAAAGTGCACATGAACCCTTCGACAATACTTTCAGTACTGGTTCTACATGAAGTAAATAGTTTATTGGTAAGATATTTCTTGATTTGAGTGATGCATCTCTAAATTATGAAGGTTTATACTTCCAATATGCTAATGATGGTGACGTCTATTAAGGCTTAATTAAATATATAAAATCGAACTGGTTCATAGATAAAGTATTTAAAAATCATCATTATTTTACTCATGGTTTACATGACAGCTATTTAAAAAAATTATTTTCAAAATGGCCAGCATTTAGTATTACTAGTTACAACAAAAACACTCAAATACTTTTACTGACGTCTCATTTATTAGCATATTGGAAGTATAAACCTTCATAACTTAGAGACGCATCACTCAAATCAAGAAATATTTTGCCAATCAACTATTTACTTTATGCAGAACCAGTACTAAAAGTATTGTCAAAGGGTTCATGTGTACTTTAAGGTTTATAGTGAATTAATACATAGTGTGCTTAGCTGTAAAACCTGTTATTACTAAATACATACATTACATATTGCCTATTATCATGCACACCCCCTCCCAACCACCACAATTGCATTGATTTTATCAAGGAGAATAGGTCTAAGAAGGTACATAGTAAAAACATTTCCAGAAGATAGATTTGGGGTAAATAATGGATGTACACATTTGTCTTTTTATGTATTTACTTTATTTAAAGGTCATGTTGTTTTGAAGTCTAACACTAAAAAGAGAAACATTGATTAGACATATTGTTTGACTAGAAGAGCACTTAAAGTGTGCAAGTGTGCTTTGCAGCTCTTTTCACAAGCATACACAAAACCATACAATTTGCAGTCACTACTATGAAGGGTTTTGTTGTTGTCAATCAAAGTGTTTTCATGACTTTGCCACAAAACACAAGTCTCCTAGAGCACTTGCCTACAGAATGACTTGATTGACATCCACCAAAGCATTCTTTCTTCCAAGAAAAATCCCACTTATCTATTGAGAAGCACCATAATGTAAGAACATTTTATGGTATAATTGAATTATAGAATGAAATAAAATGTGTATTTTAGATAGTGTTTATTTGATGGTTTATTTACTTTTTTTTTGATAGCATAATTTCTTTTCAAAAATAATAAACTCTCATTTAGCGATCATATTTTAAATGATGAAAATGATAACTCTAAATGCCGCATGCTAATGTACTAAAGATTTTGTTACATGACAGATTTTTTTTCAGTCTCAGACTGGTAGCATGCATCCATTCAGACTATGCCTCATTCAACTTGATGAACGTATGCTAAGCATGAAACATTTCTACCATTACCATTACCATACCATTTCTATCTAGTAATCTTTCTTTACTAGTTTTTCAAGTCACATTGATAAACATGACATGCAATAATTGATTAAAGAATGTAAGAAAAATTTGAACTACAAAAAAAAAAGCAGAAATTTAATGTGAATTATGAAGAATTCAACGAAAAAAAGCTAGCTTAGATTTCAGCCACTCCTCAGTGAATTCCTCCACAGATCGAAGTTCAAAAACCTGAACAAGAAAAAAAGCAAAATAATTAATGAGACATTACTGCAATATTTCCTAATTGGATTAAATTGCATTTTGCATTGTTAAGTACACGACACACCCTTTTTCCCTTTCCTTTTTAACTTCTTCACATTTTTAAACAGTTATTTTCTTTCTCTTTCATTATTTTTTCTTTAATTTACTCTTACTTTTCTCAATCTTTTTGTTCTCATTCTCTTTTTTCTGTTAATTTCTCCCTTTTCTTTCTCTTTTCTCTTCTTGCTTTGCCTACTCTTCTCCTTTTCCATCCCTTCTCTTCTTCCTCTTTCTTCCACAATATATTAAAAAAAGAGTGGTTTTAATTGCAGGGGCAAATCCAGGGGAGGGGTGAAGGGGGTGTGCACCCCTCCCTGGTTACAATTTGTGCTCCTGCTTCGAAGATAACCAATACAGTTTTTTCCCTTTGATTCTAAGGGGTGCACCCCTCCCTGGGTTAACGTGAGCAGCACCCCTCCCTGAACAAAATCCTAAATCCGTCCCTGAATTGGTCTGTGAGAAAGATACTAAGCATAACCCAACTTTTGTTCAGTCACTAATTAATATATAACTTCGTTTAACGAGCCAATCAAAATCACTCTACAATGCATAACAATGCCTAACATTCATAAGAAAATGCATCACAGATACCTTAGTAAGGTCTAGTTCGTTTACAAGCATATTTTTGGATCCTGCATACATCATCTGTAACTCTGGCTTGGTACCTGTATGGTATGAATACAAAACTCGATTAGGATCATTGTATGGCCACCAATTTGAATAACTTGTTCTGGACTGTCTAGCCTGTGTGAAAATGCTCTAGGAAAAGATTGAGTTGCATACATGAATTCATGCTGTATAGTCTATCAGACTATGGACTAAAAATCTCCACACACAACAACACTATCCCTCCCCTTCCTCAGTGTTAATCTTTGACAAGTTACAGATAGTCCATCTTACCTGATGGAGATATAAAAACAAAGCATAATGGATATGACACTCTTCCATCGTCATGTTTATATACATAGCTGTATACTACAAAGCTGTTGATAAAATTAAAGCATTGCTAAATATTATTATTATCTAGTAGTTTTTTATAATGTCTTTAATTAAAACGTACCGTGGAAGATGCTCTGGAAGTTCTTCTTTAAGATCATCTACACTAATATCCTACATGCATACAAAACACATTATCAATAGTAATAGAGTACAAATAATATTTATACCCATGAAATAGTTAGGATGAAATAGGAGATAGTTAGTGCTTAATTAGAAAAGAAGTAGGAATTCAGTGAGGCATAACAAAGGCATAGGTGTTTAGTATATAGTGAAAAAAAAAGGTAAAGGTAATTTATTTTACTTCGATAACGTGGGGAGTGGTTGTCCAATTCTCCCGAGCCAGGGGCTCGTGTTTAATGCGCTTGAAGGTGCACCCTCTACCCCCTCTTACTACCAGTGCTCCTTTTTATGGGTATTTAAAGCTGATTAAAGCTACACAGAACAGAGAGAAGTTGAAACAGACATGGAGTTCCTGAGGATCAAACTATGGACCTCTAGCTCTGAAGGCCGCACACTAACCAGCTGAGCTACGCCTGCTCCTTAAAGTGACAACTCAATTCACAAATAAATAGATACGAAAATGTGAACATGCAAAATTATATGAAGGAAATTTATGTACAATAAAATATTGTTTCAGTTTTTGTAATAGTGTTTATAAAAATATTTCAAAATGCATGCCCTCCAGTAGCACATGACAGTGTACTAGTTTACCCATCATGGCTCGCCTATTTCTTTATAACTAATTAGACATTAGGCAACCAATAGCACAACTAAGTTAGTAATTAATTAGCTAGCTATCTATTTCACAGGTATATTATTTGCACTCAAGCTTGAAACTTTAATTGCAAACAATATATATTTCCTAATCTAAGTTCCCGACATACACATACATTTTTGGGGTGAGTTGCCAGTATATATAGATTTAAAAGCACCAATTTTATTTCATATGAATCACCATACCTCATGTTCTTCATCAAGTATTACAAGGAGTTTATCAGGATCAATTTTCACTAAAAAAAATTAACACTTCAAGTGAAATTGTGAGAATAACAATTCTTAATCTCATGGTATTCCTCCGTTTTCATAAATAATGAACAGATCCAGCATTCTTCTGAATACACCTCTTTAGTTTGGACATAATGTTTTCCCATTTCAGACCACATGTTACTAAATAAATATAATTCTTTGTTTGAGTCGTATGCATATTCAGGCTCCTATCCACATTATGCCAGATAAATTTGAATCCGAATTTTTATTTATTTGGCTAGGCCTACCATCCACACTAGTCCGGGCGAATCCGGAACAATACTTCACCAAAAACGATTTTCAAAATGGAACCGAATAAATAAAAGTTTGGATTCAAATTTATCCGTCACAGTGTGGATGGGGCCTCATACGTACAACATGCATGTAACTTATAAACAAATAAATGATACTCTAGGGAATGATACCTGGCTTAAAATGGGCAAAACATAGTATACAATCAATCTAAACAGGTCTATTTGGTTTATAAAAAATATTGGGGTCCCCTGGGATAAGGAGATTTGTAGCTTGCCCCACCCCCCACACCCCGCAAACTGGAATCATATACATGAACTCATATACGACACACATGTATATTTATTTAATATCTATTCATATAATTTAATCAGCAACGGGTTTCAACCATCGAGCTGATAACATAAAATTCGTAGGAAAATCCAATGCAGGTCGTTAAAAGTAATTGGAACTCTCTTTCTTACTTATCATTGCTGCTGAAGTTTTTTCCTTGCGAAAACGAAAAGCTTTTAGCTTTTCCTTCAGTTTTAGGGTCGATGTCACAAATTTTGACGTTGCCAGACTATCAAAATCAACCAAAGATAGATCTTAGTACTTAAAGACAATGAAAAATACAAGAAATAAGAGGAATAGACTAATCATTTCGTAAGATAAGATTTGTACTAGGGATATCCTATGCTTTCAACCAGTTGAATGAGGATAAAGTTCACGAGGAAACGATGCACCCAATTTCATTAAATAGTACGAGAAACTTACCATAATTTACTCGATTGAGTCCTTGATTACGAATTTCAAGTATGCAATTATAATCACTATCAAGATCTGATCTGTATTTCTTTGATTCTCTGAAAATTTTCTAGAGATAGTTTATCTGTCTCCACACTCGATAAGTAATTTCTCGTTAGGTATTATTCCCTACTCCTATCCCCCTCAGTATGCAAACTACTTCCCTCCCCTCCCCCTTCCTAAGTAAAATCCACAGGACACCCACATCGTAAACATCTTTTAAACGATATTTTGCTGCGAATATACTTTGCACTTCAAAAATTACAAATAATAATTGAAAGCAATTAACATTCCCTAACAGATACGGTTTACGAGATTTTGATTGAAAAATAATAAAGGATGAAATTTGTGTTGGAGAGTGTGATTCTATAACTGGAGTTCCTGTGGAGAGCAGAGCCTGGTAATATTTACAATAAAAATGGCGGCTAAACTTGAAGTTCATGAAGTTTGTCCTCATTTGATTCCTCAAGACTCAAACGGAAGACGTTATGATGGATATATAACTGCTAGAGTTAGTACTTTATGCAAGTTTATGTCATAACTTTATAAATAGGTTGAAAATTTCAGCTTTTAAGCGAAAAATGCGCAACTTTTTTTGCACTTTTCTGACAAAATTTTTCCCATTTTTCAGAGAAAGAGTTTTCGTTTTTGTATCACTATTCCTGAAGACAACTCTCTTAAAAATGCAAGGTAAAGCATGAATATAACAAGTATTATTTTTCTTATTTTTCTTTATAATAAATGAGCAAACAAGCTGAACGATGTTTTTCCTCGCCCATTTGCACAAATGTTTGTGTGCAAAATATAAAATTTGACAGAAAAAAACTAATTAATGCTATGTTTTAGTTAGTGGGGAGGAGGGCTAGTGCAAAAAGAGTATGGACTGCTAATTTTGTATAGAGAAAGAATGTGTGTGGATGCCGTAAATGCTGTGTGCCATTTTTGCTCTGCCCATCCCCCCAAATGTCTCACATTAATGCCATTTTGGTTTTTCTTAAAAAGAATTGAGTGTAGCTGGAAGCTCAGGCTTTTACTCAAAGACTATGAAAGTGTCATAAAACAGGTCAGTTTTCAGGTATAATGAGAGATGAGAGGGGTGGGGGGGGAGGGAGGGGGACAGGATTAAATATTACATATCTCCTTTGTCTCAATGCACTCTGCATCTGCGATCAGTGGAACTTAACTGGCTGCATATTAAGGTGCTGCAGCTATTAGCAGCCATGTATTTCTGGATGATAAAATTTTTATTTTTTATTTCAGAGACTTTCTCAAAGTGTAGACTTGGCATCCTTTTTGGTGGAACTAAAAGACATTATGGTTAGTGAATTAATGACCTGAGTATCAGGCCCTAGGGGAGGGGGGACATTATGGTTAGTGAATTAATGACCTGAGTATCAGGCCCTAGGGGAGGGGGGACATTATGGTTAGTGAATTAATGACCTGAGTATCAGGCCCTAGGGAAGGGGGGACATTATGGTTAGTGAATTAATGACCTGAGTATCAGGCCCTAGGGGAGGGGGGACATTATGGTTAGTGAATTAATGACCTGAGTATCAGGCCCTAGGGGAGGGGGAAGAGGGAGGGGGGACATTATGGTTAGTGAATTAATGACCTGAGTATCAGGCCCTAGGGGAGGGGGAAGAAGGAGGGGGACTTTAACATGCAATTGATTATAAATGTTAGTTCTATTCAGTTCTTAGTGAGCACTGGTGGGGTATGAAGTATTGATAATGCATTGGTGCTCATGCACAGATGTGTTAAGATTCATTATCATATGACCCGTATGGCCCTGCTAGCACACTCTAATAAAACCATTGGAAAAAAGTCGTGTGATAGGGGCTGGACGGGTTGACGTAAGCGGGCCGTAAAAACTTCTCCGGCCCTGCTCGAATCCGTGCACTTTCTTTTTTTTTATTATTTTTATTTTCGTGAGGGTCATATGATAAAATGCTTATTGACTGGGTTAGGTCGGGCATCACCTTGAGCCAAATATTTTCCCGTATGGCACTCCCACTCAGTCAATAAGTACATAATATATTTTTTATTTATAACAGTGCTTAAATAAATGCCTTAGTAAATATAAATGATAAGAGTAAGTGGTTAGAAAACGGGTGTTGAAGTAATGTTGTGAAATGTGATCACCCGGTTGAGTGTAGTCTTGTGAAAGACTGTTGGTGGTGGTGACTCGTAATATAATATGAATAAATAAATAAATAATAATATTAATTTATCAGGAAAGACTTCTACAGTCACAAAATGAAGAACGAGTTATAAATCAACCAAAGTATTATACCCAGCTCATCGAAGAAATAGAAACTATCTCATGGAACAAGTATGTTATAACAGTACAAGATGAATATAAAGCATTACTACAGTTTACAGTGCAGACACTCTAACCATGAACACTTCAAGGTTTTTTTGACATTTTTTCTACATTTTTACAACTATCCAATCAGCGATCTCCTTCTTAAGAGGAATGAAACAACTTTTAGGCAGACATCCTATAAGAACACACGATATAATTGATGTGATTAAGTTTTTCAGTAGTTCCCATGAGAAGGCTAAAAATAGAACTCCTAACGATTGTCATGATTAGATAATGCATTAAATAAAGTTATATTTTCTTCAATAGGTTGGTCTTTGTTGACCCTTCATTTAAAGTACTAAAACTGTTGGCAAGGTATGGTTTTTTTTATTTTATTCATTTATTATTTATGGTAGTCTGTGGTACATGTAGTTTCTTGGCTGTACACTAGAACCTTCATATTTTATTGATACCTTGAATTAATCAATAAATTAATTTTTGTATCCTTTTTTTAATTTTTTAAATCTTTTTTATTAGAGACAGCAGACAAAGAGAACATGTCATAACCATTCATCTCTCACAACAGGTATATCAGTAATAAATTCATAAAACAATCAGTAGAATACATTATATTTTCCAGCTGAGTTAACTGTGTTTACCAAAATAGAAATCATAGATGGTTAGCATTTTCCATACTTTGTCCAGGGCACTCCTTGAAAAAAACTTTGCTGTCGGGCCTACATGTACCCTGGTAAAATATGTATTTTTTTGAATTATTCTTAAGCAAGGAATGAGTACAATTAAATTGCTATTGTCAAGTGAAATGGGTTCAGCCCGAGTTTGATATATATATCTTGATTTAGAAATGGCATTCCAAATGCCACAACTCTCGTCTTCTCCCCCACAATTAACTAATGGTATATCAACGCCTCTGCATACATGTATGCGCACAATTACTCTAGACATCTGTTATCTTAGTCCTTATATTTAGCTATTATTTCATCATAATAGATTGTAGCACCGTCTTATATTTAGCTATTAATTTCATCATAATATGATTGTAGCACCCTGTAACTCCACCTTCTGTTACAACCGATCTTCCAGGGAAATTCCCTTTCAACTGGTCTGCAACACAGGTACTATTGTACTTAGTATAAGGGGCCATTTACATGCTACCGGAATGAGTCTCATTCCATAACGAGTTCATCCCGCATATATTCCTTGGAATTTTTTTAAATGATACCAGAGCAAAATTCCATTCCAGAATGAGTCATTCCAGAATGAGTCATTCCAGAATGAATCATTCCGGTATTCATTCTGGAATGAAATTCTCATTCCGAAACGATTTTCCATACCAGTATCATACAAACTTGGAATGAACACTCATTCTGGAATGAAACCAATAATGCTTGTGTATAAGACATTTCAATGTGATCATAGCTTGAACTTGTTATGTGGATTTTTCTCATGTAAACACATTTTCTTATTCTCGTTCCTGGACAAACTCATTCCGCTATCATGTCTTTTCATTATATGTCAGTTTCATTACTACATTTAGCTCACTTCATTACAAGGTCATGTTCTTTGCATGTGAATTGTATGATCATTTCGGTATGTGTCATTTCCCATAATTTCCAAGTTGGAAGATAACAGTATTAATAGGGCTACCAAGAGGAATAATACGATATGATGGGGAAAAATGAAAATATTCATTAGATTTTTGTTCTCTTTTCCAGCCCTCACCTTTGAAAGGATTGTATCATCAGTTTGAAGAGGTGAGGTAGTTATCGTAAGGGACAGACCATTAGATAATTGAGGAGGAGGGGGTATGTAAATTCAAACAAAATATTGAGCATTTCACTTATGAAAAAAATATTATACCAGTGTTTCTTACCGAAAGAAAGTATCGAGCAACAAAAAAATGGCATGCAGGGGTCGTTACAAAAAAATAAATATTGTGCAACATAAGTTCCTATAACACCAGAGCTCAAAATAGAAAACATTTTTAGCCTGCCATAGTAAAGGAGCATGGTAAAAGGAGGTCATTACAGTAAATTTGCATGCCATTTTGTTATTCATTTGGCAGTGTTTTTTTTTTTTTTTTGCCTGCCAAACTTTAAATTTGTCCTGTCATTTGGCCATTGGCAGGCTGCTATTTTGAGCCCTGTAACGCCTCCCCTCTTCAATTATCTAATGGTCCATCCCTAATTGTCATAATTGCCATAGATGAATACATCAATTCCAACCTTGACTTGGAGACAATTTTTGGTCAAGCAAATTTGAGTCTACAGTATTATAGTGAGCACAAAAGAGGCATGGATTTGCACATTGAGTAGGCTGGATGTTCTTTTACCTAATGTCGTAATAATATGACTTTTGGTTTGATAACAGGCATTAAAGACTTACGAAGAATTCTGGGACATAATGGATGAAATAGATAAAAACACTTGGGTCTTAGAACCAGACCAGCCCTCTAGATCATGTACCACAAGAAGGATAGCATTAGGTAAACAATCCCTCATGCTATGTCAGGGCTGCAGCCACAAATTTCTGATTGGTCCAGTTTGCCACAAATTTCTGATGTCCAGTTTTTGAGGGGTTTCAGTTGTTCTTACATTTTTTTTTATTGTTTTTCTTATATTTTTTCCCCAAAAGTTGGTCTGGTTGAAACCGGACCAACCATACCGGTGGCTACTGCCCTGCATGTTGAGGATGTCTTTTGAAGCTTTTATTATTATAATATGCACTGCTCCCATCTTCATCCCCGCAGTGATCCAAGCAATATATAATTTTTAACAGGCAATAACTCATCTATACATCTAGAGGTGAATCCAGTACATCCTCGACTTCTTCCTGAGTGCAGGTTTCTAGGCGCTGATCATGGTAAGATGTGTTATATAGAGCTTCTCATTAGAAATATAATTTCAACTGGGCACCCTGTGGTCAATGGAGATAGGGGATACAAGGTTGTTTTACAAATCATATTTTTATTTGCAGTTATTATTCCAATGAGAGAGAACTTAAATGTCAACCTTAATTTATGGTAAGTACTGCAATCAATTGCTATAAAAATATCTTATAATCACTAATTCCATCCCATCCCATCCATTCCTTGATCCACCACATACAGTCAATCCATCCTATTCCCTCCATCCATCCATCCATCCATCCATCCATCCATCCATCCATCCATCCATCCATCCATCCATCCATCCATCCATCCATCTATCCATCCATCTATCCATCCATCTATCCATCCATCCATTTATCCTTTCCATCCATTTTTTAATACTATCCATACATTTATCCCAGCCATCCTTTCATCTACTCATTTCATGCGTCTTTTTCCAGGGACCCTAAACTATCAATTCTTACCAATTTAGAAAATGTTCTAAAATTGAAATTTCCATCACCATCCACTACTAACAAAGAGGTATGCGACTCTAAACTATATTCTATCAGGTTACATCCTACATCAAAACAAATGATAAAGATTAAAAATATGGTACCTTTTTTTGACAGGACTTCAGTATGGAATGTGGCATCTGCTATTCATATAGATTAAATGATGCCATACCAGACAAGGCCTGTGATGACTCTCGCTGTGGACAACCTTTTCATCAAATCTGTCTCATAGAGGTTCATGTCCTTACTCATTGAATGCTAACATGATTTCATAAAATATTTTGTGAATAGGAATGACGAAATAGTGAGAAAAATTATTGTAAAACAGGGCTATTTCTATAAGTGATTGTTACTTTTGACATTTTCAGTGGCTGAAGTCATTACCATCCAGTCGTCAGAGCTTTAACATGATATTTGGTGAATGTCCTTATTGTAGTAAGGTGAGTAGGTTTGTAGTAAAATGGTAATATTATTATCATCAGTATTACCTATTAAGGTCAGTATCATCAGCATCAACATCATAATCATTGTCATCATCACTATCATCATCACTGTCATCACCAACATCATCGCTGTCATCATCATCGTCACTATCATCATCATCAACAACAACACCATCACCATCCAATTACCAACCACTACAATAGCTTACTTATCACAAATTTGTGGTTTATTGTTCCTACCTGGTAGTGTTGATGATGGTAGTGGTATTGACAGTAATATGCTATAGCTGTATGTAATATATACAGTATGAGTGGCCGTGTTGTATCCGATATACAAACTCGAGGCATAGCTGAGAGTTTGTATATCAGATACAACAAGGACAAGAATACTGTAGATTACTTATCAAACGTTAGTTCTTTTGTGTTTCGCTAAAATTTTCAAGATAAAAATGAATCTGGCTAAGAAAATCCATCTTAAAGTTTATGTAAATGAACATGTTTCTGTATCTGATTTACAACACTCTTCACAGTCGTGATTTCTGTTGTGTTTTCCTCATGAATTATTAATGAGTTTAATAATACTGATTAGAACGATAGCATGTAATAAATATATTTCACAAACGAGAAAACATCTTCAATGAAGTATCTGGTATACATTTCCAGCCTATAACAGTCAAGATGATCACTGCAAGATAACTATCAAGTATACTATCCTCTTCTCTACTGTATATCCCACTTGGTAAGACTAGATGAATTAATGTTTTCTATAATGAGAGATAATTATAATTAGCTAAAAACTAGTTCGAGATGAGTCAGTGTTTCTAATGAAACAGTGATGATAAAAGGGTACATCTTATACTGTGACAATGATGTTTATATTGTGTAATTTCCATGAGGAGATTAAAAAAATGCCCAGAAATGATCTATATTTTCATACTCTATTTGTAATACAAAGAAGAAGATTGTTTGATAAAAATTGTACAAACCTCATGGTTTTCCTAACTATAGTGAAAAATATGTGCAAAAGGCGCCATCTGATTGGTTAAAGTGCTACTACGACGAAAATCGCTCAAACTTGGATTCAGCTGAAACTTCCTAAAAATACTCTTTAAAGGTCCAATAATCACTGTATGAAGTGTTTTCTCGATATTCAGGACGAAAGTATGATATTTTTACGATTATTTTTTGGAGTCTGTGACGTCATACACTCAACATCAAACATTGCTACATATATTTCTTTGTATATAAATCCTTAATTTATTTTATTCCTGTGAAGCCCAAAGGGTAGCTAATGTGCTTATTTCACATTACTTGTGACTATAATTTATATTTTTGGGTGTTTGGGTATTTCTTTCTCCCTTTACTACTGATATTTTGATCATAAACTACAAAGAAATGTATGGAGCGATGTTCGATGTTGAGTGTATGACGTCACAGACTCCAAAAAATAATCGTGAAAATATCATACTTTTGCCCTGAATATCGAGAAAACACTTCATACAGTGATTATTGGACCTTTAAAGAGTATTCTTAGGAAGTTTCAGCTGAATCCAAGTTTGAGCGATTTTCGTCGTAGTAGCACTTTAATTAATGACATTTGTTATGGCGATAAAAACAAACAAAAAGCCTATGGGGGGAGGGGGAATGTTTTTCTGATGCATCCTTTTTTCAGGCGGTTTTGGGTGTTGTAGGAAATACAGACGGTTTTTGTTACAGGCGGTGTCGAGCACCGTAGGGGTCACAGGGTTAAGAACTTCATATCATGCGTTTTAAAGATAGTGCTAGTAATAATCAAAAGTACAGTATAAAGTTTTGTTTATTTTTTCACTCTATAAAAATAAATTATCATTGTTATAATAATATTATGGTAAAATCTAAACTATCATAATTGATCTTGTCTAGCAAACAATAGGTCAGTGGTTCGAGTCCCACAAGAACCCAACTGAGGCAGATTTTTTAATCTGCTTATACGCGCTATGTAGCATACACTCATATAACTATATAAAACTAATAGATCTTTACTGAGTGACAAAAACACATTTCATATTATCATAATTGTGTTAGTAGTTTAAAAGTTTTTACTTTTCAATGACTTTAATACTTAGTTCACCATCAATTTATATAAAGTTTATAGTAACTCTAGAATTCTCATTTCTAAACCATTGTTTTTGCCATTCATTTATTCATTTTATTCATTTCCCATTTTTCCAGGTATCAATTTTTCTTATACAAACCTGTAAATGTTTTTGCTATTCTTTGCACGTGCCATCATAAAGTCCTAGAATTGTGAACCATTGTTTTTATTCCATTCGTTTGTTCATTTTATTCATTTCCCATTCTTCCAATTATCCATTTATCTCATACAAACTTATAAATGTTCCTGTTATTCTTTGCACATGCCATTATAAAGTTTGAGTTTAAAAAATCTCAATGCAAATATTTGCTTTCAAATTTACTGTATTTCAATTACTCTTCAAATATTCTCCTAAAAAGTCTTCTATCTCTTACTGCAAACTCTTTGTTATGACCTTAATTATTTTGGCCTTTATTTTGGTCTTATGTATACCCAATTTGATGTCATTTAATATTGTAATCATTTAGATTTGAAAGTCATTCTTTTTTCCAACTGAAGTTTGTAAAATATTAATAAAGGGGTTTTGAAGCCATAAGCAATTGCATGTTAAAATATGTACATCTAGCTTTTAAATTTTGTCTAAAAAATTACATTGTCTCTTCAATAAATACTGTAAAGAAATTAAATCTTTTTTTATAATGAGAGAAAATCTTAATAAATAATATAATGCATTATCCATATCAAATAAATAAACTTAGAATTTAAGTAATAACGTTACTTGAGATTATTCTTCAAAAAAATCATGAACAGATTGTTCTGGGTGTTATCTGTTGTCCCTTTTGTCCTTTGTTTCAGTCTCGTTCTTGTATCTGTGTTATACTACTGCTCGGCAGTGAACTTCTACTTGCGGATGGGTTGTTCTCAGTTTTATCAGTGTCCCACGATTGGTCTGTTGAAGAAATAAGAAAACATCCCTAAAGGTGAAATCTAAAACTTGATTACTCTTCTTGCATGGTGGCCAAGGGGTTGTCAGCATCACGTTTAACATACGTCAATATTTCTAGAATTCATTCAACTTGTATTATTTGAGGAACATTAAAAAGTCACAAATTCAAACTCAATCTTAACTAAATTTTAACTTTTCATGCAATCAAATTAATCATTCATGAATTGCATTAGCTGCACTGCCCTGCCATTGATCAGCACAGAGGTTCTTTGGGGATTCAATCTGTGAGTTATATGTGACCCTGCTTAGATCAGAAAGGAGGTTGTTTGTGATTTAGATGTGCCGTTCTGACTTTGATCAGCCCAGAGACTGTTTCAGGGTTCAATCTACATGTATGAGTAAGCCATGTCCTGACTTAGATCAGCCCAGAGATTGATTCAGGGTTCAATCTGTGAGTAAGCCATGCCCTGACTTAGATCAGCTCAGAGATTGATTCAGGGTTCAATCTGTGAGTTAGCCATGCCCTGACTTAGATTAGCCTAGAGGTTGTTTCAGGGTTCAATCTGTGAGCTAGCCATGCTCTGACTTAGATTAGCCTAGAGGTTGTTTCAGGGTTCAATCTGTGAGTTAGCTGTGCTCTGACTTTGATCCAGAGGTTGTTTCAGGGTTCAATCCGTGAGTTAGCCATGCCCTGACTTAGATCATCCAGTCCAGAGGCTACTTCTATCTGTGCGTTACATGTACCTCCCTGACTTTGATCCAGAGGTTTTTTCAGGGTTTCAATAAAATTTAAAATTATACCTTCTTCATCAGCATTGTAGGTATTATCAGGATCAAGATCAAGCTCCACATTATCTCCTCCTTCTCTTATCTTTTCTGCTCTTGCCCTGACTTGCTGTGCTCGCAGTTCTCTTCTTCGTTGCTTTGAAATAATCTCTGCTTGGATTTGTGCTCTTTTCAACTTTTGGACTTTCATTTTTTCTTCAAGCTAAAATACCGTTCAATAAATTCATCATTGATAAGCCAAATTTAAAATCATACCATATGAACACAAATAAAATGAATATTACAGATAAAATTAAATACTGAGAGAAAGAAGGAATTTCAATGGAAAAAATTTCCAAAAAAATAATATTACACTTAAATTAAATCTCCCACCAAGAAAGTATTGTTTTTTCCCCATTTGTTTTGAAGAGGATGGACAAAGAATGAGAGGTTTAGGGGAAATGGGAGATACCTCATTTTCATTCAGAAAAAGACTAGAGTTACAATGGATGAAAGAGATAGAAGAGTAATTTTCCCTTTACATGTATGAGAGAGTGCAAAGGAGAAAACCTTTAGTTTAATTTGTGCAATGAAAAATGATTGAATGTTCCCTAACTATTTTAGAATAAAAAATTCAATTTATAGACCTCTATTAATATTAAAAACTTCCACAATGCATTATTTTCACGTTGGACAAAAAAAATTATTCTTTTTTTTTTATATAAATTGAAAACAATTAATTTGATGTGAAATGCAAAAAATAAAGCATTGCGGGATTTATTAAAAAGATCAATATTAAAACTACTTTTTGCCAGTTAATTCTTTCATAATTTCATGTGTGGATCATATTGCCATCCCTCCACATTTATTCAAGTACTGTACAAAGAAACACAAATATCTTGAATAAGTTGCTTTAAAGTTCCAAACTACCTCTGTGAGTTTTTCTTGTCCTCTGTCTAGTTCTCTCGCTTCAAGTAACTTCTTTTTTCTTCTGGTCGTTTTAGATATTTTTCTTTGAATTTCCTATGAACAAAAGGCAATTTTGAAATTCTTTAATTACATCCTGACCATCCGACACAATTTTCATATTTTTTAACTAATTGATCTTCAACTAATTTATCATACTTTTAAAAACGAACATGGTTATTGTTGTCTCCAGAGCAGCTCGATTTGAAGGACAAAACGAAAGAATTCCAATCTCCTGAGAATACGAACCTTGTGTTGTCTCCCACATAAAGCTGCATTTTAAAGTCCTTATAAAGGCTTCCCCTAGCATCTTAATAGTTTACATATAATAATATAACTAAAAATATCATTAAATTCGAAAATTTCCCTTAATAATTTTTGAAGCTTTTTAAACCTTATTTGAAAATAATATTTAAGTCCTATTTTTTTCATAATTTTCCTTTTTATTCTAATAAGGTTTACAGTGCGGACACTCTAACTTTATTTAATGCGTTATATCCAATCACGACAATCGTTAGGAATTCTATTTTTAGCTTTCTCATGGAAACTACTGAAAAACTAAATCGCATCAATTATATCTTGTGTTCTGATTGGATGATGCCTAAAAGTTGTTTCATTCCTTTTAAGAAGGAGATCGCTGATTGGATAAATGTAAAAATGTAGAAAAAATGTCAAAAAAGTGTTCATGGTTAGAGTATCCGCACTGTAAAAAACTTCAAAAATTATCCTATGAATTATTTATAAAATCCCAAACATTTTTTACCTTCAGTCTGTTTTCCTCAGCAATAGCTTGTTTCTTGGCAAGCATCTCAGCAGTAAGCACTGTAACATTTTCCAATTTCTAAACAAAAACAAGCAAAAAAATAAACATATTAAGCAACTTATTTGAATAATTATTGTGAATCATTTATATTAATCTCTTGGATTCCACGTAATGCTTACTATTATTTGTTAATCCCTCTCGTTTATTTCTAGTTAGTTATTATTTTTACCTGTAATTTAGGAGCTCGTCTAATCTCTTTCCTTTTTGAATTTTCATCTAAATTGACCTCAAATGCAACTCCAGTCATTGGCACTAAACTTTCGTTCCTTCCTTTGATATTGTAAAAAGAAAAATTCAAAGATTATAATAACATTAACATATGAATCTTTATTTTAAGTAATATAATTTTCATATTAAAAACATTTTATGTGCGACCTTTGGGTTAAGTTGAAGAAGCCAAATATTAAAAATAGAATCCAAAAGCTCATATCAAAAAAAACAATTGGATGCCCTACAGATAGAACATTTTCGCGAAAAATTAGAAATATAATCTTGGAATTTAAACCTTACATATTTGAGTGAACATTACTCGTCACACAATGGTAAACAAAGATTATTATATTAATTATTACGAACAAACATTGGAAAATAATTAATTATCAAACACATTGATTTCTAAGGAATTTTTAGAACGTTTGCTTAATTTTTAAAACTCTAAGAGACTATACGATGTTGTGTTTAATGCAAGAAAAGCGCAGCCTTTTATAGGCAAAGTATCCGGACTCCGGAACGAGTTTTCCTCCGATTTACTGAACTAATTTACAATTTTGTAGAATAAGATAAATGTTTAGATATGAATTAATCGAAGCACATACCCCGATGTTTTTATCAAGTTAATGTCTATCAAGCTCATACTTACCATTTAACTTAGACGAATTAAGTCTATTTTTCTCATTTTCTTGGTTTACGGTTGGTATAACGAGATCTTGATTGCTCCCTGGTTCGATGTTGGGTTTTTTATTGCTATTGTTATCGTATTTATCCTCCTTGGCATGGCTTAAGCCGTTTGTCTGCTTGGATTCCTTAACTTTGCATTGGCTATCGGAATGATTCGTTGTAAGGACCCCGTTCTGGTTTTGTAGAGGTTTCTGTGATGTGGGAGAAGGAGCTTTGGCGCTCGAAGATCCACAACCCATACCGTAGCAAAATAAATCGTCTTCTTCCAAAATTTAGACCACTTAAGAAAGAAACCTTATTCAAGAGTCCAGAATCCTATAGTATTTAATGTCTGTAAGCGTTAATGTAAGCGATATATATATATATAGACCGGCTCTTGGATGAAGTCGGCGTTGCTCAACGTAGATAGCTCCGTACTATAGAGAGACTTTGAATCGTAGTCCTTTAAAAACGGGATCTAAAGCCCTTGTCCTGTAGTACTGTTCCTTTGCAATCCAATGGTTAATAATAGTGGCCTCAAACTCCATGGAGAATCGTAATTAGCTAAACACATGACGCTAGTTTCTATGACAACGCCGGTCAAATTTATTAGCCCGAACAATCAACATCCAGTCAGTCATTGTATTGGGTGATGTTCTGGTTCTTTATTGTAGGTAATTGGCTGTTTTTTTCTAGTATTTTCCCGAGAACGTGTTTCCTGTTCTTTCTTCTAGTCTTCAAAAATCTTAGAAAGTCTTTTTTGCTTTCACAAGTGCTGTTCACGAATCCTCCTATCGTCGGCACGCGCTCTTTACTTTGTTGTTTCACGAGGAGACGTGCTGTGTGTCAGAAAGTTGATATTTCAGCAGCGACGCTGCTACAAATTCCAAAGAAAACGTTTTGATCCAAAAATCATGACCTTTAAGGTTTTATGTTCTTGTGCAAGGCACAGTAGAACACCCCACAGCTAATAGCAGTTCCTCTATTTAGCGGCGTTTTGACAACTGCCCGAAGGTGGCCGCTTAAAACAAGTTCTACTGTATAACAGGACTATCTGAGAACTACTTTAATTTGGTTTACCAGGAAGACACTATTTTTACAGTAAATCAGTAATTTCTTAGGCGATCAAAAGCAATGGCTATCCATCCTATCCCCCCTTCTGTTTTGCCGCATTTCCCCTTGCCCTCCCCTCGCCTCCCCCTTCTATTTTTCTCCATCCCCTCACCTTCCCCCTTCTATTTTCCTCCGTTCCCCATGCCCTCCCCTCACGTCCCCCTTATTTTTCTCTGTTCTCCATGTCGTCCCCTCACCTCCCCCTAATATTTCCCTCCGTCCCCTCGCCTCTCCACTCTTCCCCCTGATACTGCTTTCTTTAGTCACTAAAACACGAGTAGAAACGATAAAGCGGTTTTTAACATACTATAAATTATTTTACTAAAAAATTTTTTTTCAACCAAACTATATTTCTGTATCTACATGATCGGTTGGGATCATGGTGATTTGTAGCCTTCTAACTGATATCAAACGCTTGTTATGTATTCTAACAGAGGCTTAAAAAGGCATCAAACACGTTATTACGGGTGTTAATAAGGATCAAAATGGGTGCTAAAATAGATGGCCTTATGTAAGAGGGTTCAATAACACTGCATGTTGTTGCATATCGTTGCCATGGAATAAGCGTCCATCTGAGGCTTCGAACGAAAAGCGTTACCATTAATTTCCAATTTACGAAATTTGTGAGCTTAGATAGATGTTTCGAGCAACAGTTCTGTGTTATTTTGAAGATCGTCATTGATTGACACATGTTCTCTTACCGACGGCTTTGAGATTATGTGCGATAATCGCGGGATCGCAAAAGGTACAATGGCTCCAACAATAGTGAATGCACCAGCCATGTAGAAAGAGGGGTTATACGAGCCGAACTTGTCTGCCATCAGACCTAAGGGAGAAAAAATATAGAGAAATGGCGTTAAAACATGAACAAAGCCTTTCAATTACAGTTAGCTCTGTACTTTTTGAGGACCCGGAGTCACTAGATGACTTCATTGACGTCTTCAAAGAGTGCGGTTTTGATTTTCAAACTCAACAAAAATACGCTTAGAGGCAAGCACATTACTCACATTTCTCATTTATTTTCGTCTTGAAAATAACTTCAAGAAAACGAGCGTGCTGAGCCGAGCTGTGACTGTGAAAGTGTTTTTATACGTTCTGAATTTGTTTCGCGCAATTCAGTGAACTATAATTTAGGAGGCAATGTGGCATTTGATTGGCTGTCAATAGGGTACATTTTATTTTACTGGAACACAATACGATGCCACGGTATGGAATTAAGGACATTCTATGAACTAACCACATCGTGCGAAATCACTGTTCATCCAATCAAAGCGTATGGACACGGCACGATCGTAAGTTGTCCACAGACATACTGTCAGAAACTGTCTTAAAACTGCAGCGCATCTTACAAGTTTCAGTAAGAGCATTAGTAAGAGTTAATACCGTACCTGCAATAGGTGGACCAGAGGCAGTGAAGAGAGCATTCAATGCAACAGACACACCGAAAGCCATTGGTCTTTTGTCCACGACCGTGCAATTCAGTAAGTGAATATTCAGAGTTGTGACGTAAATCCCCTCAAAGAAACCGTAAAAGAAAAAATATGTCGCCAGACCGGTGTAGGTTTTGGTTAAAGTGCTGAGGATAATAGCAATTCCTATAAAGAACTCTGTGCCCTGGAATAACCACCGGGGATTGACGAACGCGTAGAAATCACATAATAATCCCGTACCTATACGAGATATCGAAGAACCCAGGCCGAATAATATGTACAACTTGGATCCATCATTGCTGGAAATCCCTAGATCGTTACCATGACTCACCTGTGGACAGAGTAGGAAAATGAATTAGGATAAAATGGAAAAAAAAATACTGATATTAAATCTACAAAAGTTTCTCTCGACTAGAATTTTTTGTTGGCCCTCTCTTCTTCTTCGAATATGTAAAAGTATATCCTTTTAGTCCCCCCCCCCCCCCCTCCCCCCGCACAAAAATCAACTCCTCGAAATTTCAGAAAGGGCGAGAGCTTTGTAGCCATTTTATATCTTTCCCAACAATCCCATTCTCCTCTTAATTGCCTCTCCATTGAGCGCGCAAGGAGATATGGGAAGTAACAGGTGAAAAACCTGCATCGTTCCCATCATTCACCGCGCGTGGCTGAGATCGATAAGAGAGCGCTAGAGTTAGATATCAGCTTTGGAACAACTTACTATATGGACCTGAGGGATATATTCTCCAAACATACATATACTAGCTGCTAAAGTGATCACCACGAATACTGCGTTTTTATAGAGAGGACCTTCGAAAGGACGAATGTGTTTGTTGGCCGCCACTTCGCGGTTATCCTCGTCGGCCTTCTCGACATTGTTACTAAAGGTCATTGCCAGGAAACACACTAGTAACATTATGCCTCCAAGCACCAAGAAAGCCTTACGCCAACCTAATCCGGTTACCAGTGAGTTGATGATTGGACCAAACATTAGAACTCCCATGCCTAAGTAATAAGTGGGAAATATCTATATTAGTATGTGCGCTCAAAATAGGCCGTTATTGATTACGTCATTTCCGGTAACGCGTGTAATTTTAAATATTTTCTTTTAGAATAATGTGATGTTATGGTGTTATTTAATTATTCGTAGGTATGTACCTTGGCCGGCGGTGACGATGCCTGTAGAAATAGATCGCCGTTTACTAAAATACAACGAGGAGACAACCAGGCAAGAAGTGAAGATAAGACTAGAGCCAAACCCATGAAGAAAACTGTACGAAACAAAGAGAATGTCCATATTTTTGGGCAAAGAGCTGCAAAAGAGACCTATTGAACAGGTTAGTCCACCAACTATAGTGGCTACTCGGCAACCAAACCGCTGTACCACGATACCAGCCACAGGTCCAAAGAGAAACGTAAAACACATAGCCAAGGAACCGACCAAAGCTGCAAAATGGTACAAACATTGAACGGTTAGTATGAGTATTTTTTAAACCAAGTGCAAACTTGCCTAATTATAAACTAATTTTTTCACTCAAGTCGTGAATGATTTTCACTCAATACGTGAATGATTGTACGGGACACTTTCTTCCTTTTTCCCATATCTCAATTTGTATTCCTACTGTAACGATGTACCCGGAAATGCACCACAACGGAAAACTTTATAGATGGATCTCGTACCCAGAGCGAAGAACGAGGGCAGCAGGCCGAGGGAAACGCAGGCTCTGGGACCGAGATTGGATTTCAAGTGGCGGTCACGCAATATCTTCAGTCTCATTACCGGTAGACGTTTATATCATTTTCGTTTTTCTGTAGTGCTGAAGTCAGTGAAGTCAGTGCTGAAATATATGATCAATAATTATGATCTTTCAACAACTAGTCGTTGATAAATATAAATATCAACTTTAAAAGCAAAAATATAATATAAATCATTGCAAGTATCCTGATAAATATTTACATACGGTATTTGCCAGGACATTTGATTGAACCGAGTTTCTCAACGAAAAAGTTATGCATTTGTGTCATCTTCAACTGAATAAAAATTCTTTATCTAAAGATTTACTCCATCTATTATCAAAAATAGAAATGGGGGTTAATTTTCAAGAAATCAAGGAAGATATAGCTGACAGGATAGATACGCTTTTAGTAAACTATCATCCAATTCGTACCCGTACTTAAAATCCTACCTGCTTTTTCCCTACTGACTTTAAAATAATCCACAAACACTGGTAAAAGTACTCCATAGCTAAAACAAATGCCAATAGCAATAGCAATCGATAAAGAAGCAGACAAACAAACTATCCACGACCAGACGCCATCTTGTTTGTATTTCTTTGTGACTGATTGCGAAATATTCTCTCTTTCGTCACTAGAATTTTCATGGCTGCCTGATTCCTGAACTTCGCCGTTGTTTGCTTTTGTAAGCTCCATTAAAACGTTGTTGAAAAGTCGTTTAAAAAGTGCAGCGAGTGGTTTTGAGCCGGTCACCGGTCAAAGTTCTCCATAACGATATGGTTGGTTGGCGTGTTTTGACTTGTCACGCAACAAATCTTGCACATGACAGCAACTCTTTTTCAGCTTGCCCGGCCAACATAGAGAATATGAAACAATAAAACAACTGATTTTTGGATCCTCGGGGTTTTTTTATTTCATTTTCTTGAACATTGACTTTTCATTTACATTCAATTTATACGCTAACAAATAATCTCAAATCGAAATACGTGACAAACAAGTCCATATTGGGCTACCTGTGGTCATTTACGCTCAACTATTTCCTTTTGATAACAATATGCAAACCTACAAAAAAAGGTACCCACTTATATTTAAACATCGCTTATCCCGCTCCCCTAAAAAATACTTTTCCTTTCCAAAGGAAGGGGAGGAGTGAATAGAATTACATATAAATAATAAATAATAATATAATATGGTTATCATAAATTGTAATACACTTTAGGATGACAATGAGACATATTATAGCCAACGGAATTCTTTTTGCGCGGATTTTACACGTTTGCAACTTGCTTTAATCACTCTGGTCAAGGGTATACCAAAATATCGTGTGTTCAACACAGCAGACGTGTTTACACGATGAAAAAGTGTGGATTCCACTTTTTTATTTGCTGTGTTCCACGCTAACAGCATAGAAAGGCGTGCGGGTTTTTTCTATTTCGCGCACAATATAGGGATTGTTTAGCCCTAAAATATCAAGATAGAAGAAGCGTAAACACCCCCCCCCCCCCCCTTTCATAGGCGTCGAGGCTCTTTACTTCATGCTGCCTAATGAAATATATACGTGTTCTACGTGTTTCAAATATCATTTCCAATGAAATCACCAATATTTACAGCCGTAAGATAAGGGCAGACAGGGTCTGGTTCGAGATGTTCTTTGTCTTTAGAATGTTCCCACTCTAGCTTGTGATTTGGACATAACTTTGCTATGGTGGATTCGAGATTTCTGCGTGGAAGTTTACAACATTGAGAAATGATCCCCTCGATGAACAAGTAAACAGAAGGAATAATAGAAGAGATGAACAAGACACCGGCGCCGGCGAAGAATGCGGGACTGTACGAGTTATAGTATCGTATTAAAATACCTTGGAAGAAAAAAAAATATCGAGTCAGCCCGTTTGCTTCTGGTGTAATGCAGATGAAAGATTAGCAGTAGCGTGTCTTTCATTTCTCGTTCAACTAAGCCCACGTTATTATTCGTTGACTAATCACAATTAACGTAGTACTACGTTTACGTCGTTATCGTCCAATCACAATCAAGACAGGAATGCATACGTCATGATTACTTATCCAATAACAACATAACTTGTTAATCATTGGCCAATCACAATCAAAAGCCCTACGTCATTATTAAACAAGCACATCAACAAACAGCTGCCTACGTCATTATTAAACAAGCACATCAACAAACAGCTGCCTACGTCATTATTAAACAATCACAATCAACAAACAGCTGCCTACGTCATTATTAAACAAGCACATCAACAAACAGCTGCCTACGTCATTATTAAACAAGCACAATCAACAAACCACTGCCTACGTCATTATTGGCCAATCACAATCAACAAACAGCTGCCTACGTCATTAAACAAGCACAATCAACCAACCACTGCCTACGTCATTATTGGCCAATCTCAATCTACGAAGTACTGCTACGTTATTACTGTCCAGTCACAAACAGCCAATTACTGCCTACGTCATTACTGACCAATCACGATCATCCAAGCCCTGCTTACGTCATTATCGTCCAATTTCCAAATTTGAATTCGAGAGATAAAAATGTTAGAAAGAAATTGACAAATGAAAGTGCCCCAGTCACTGTAGTACCTGCTAATGGTGCACCAGCCGCAATAGTCATGGAATTGACGATACATCCGTAACCAAAAGCCGCAGGAACTTGCTCAGGTTTTCGCACATAAGTTAGAAGGATATGATTTAGCGTCGTGCAGAATGTCCCGTCTGCGCAACCGTACAAAACGCTCACAATAACAAAATGTTCGTACTTGTTCGCAAATGGTATCGTTAAATGTACAAAAGCGTCAAGAAGCTGGGAAGACTGAAAGACAAGCGATGAAGAAACCCTCGGACAGTTGAGAAGAAAGCCGATGGTCGTACGGGTAAATGTCGTCGCTAGGCCGATGAAAATTAAAAGCTGGGATGCTTTCATTGCAGAAATACCAAGAGTTTCGCAGTTCTCGACCTGATGAACAAAACAGCTGTAGTTAGTTTCCAATTTCTAAAACTTCTGCTTGCCTTCACTTGTTTGCCTTCCTCTAATTACCTAATTTTGGATATCGTGTCAAACCACAAATAGACCTCTTTAACTTGCGCGTTCAGACCATGTGTTATTCCCTTGAGAATAAAAGTCGTTTCCATATTCATGTGCAACCATTAAACAAAGAAATGATACTCTAGGGAATTACACGTGGCCTGAGATGGGGACTAGAATGCGGATAAGAAAATTTAATTAAATCTTTTCGGAAACTGAGTCAAAGCTCGTTGGTTTTAATGGTATTCTTACCAGATAAAGTTGAGGGATATAATGAGCTAGACTTGCTAGAGTTAACGATGCAATATTCACTGTATAACTTGGATTCTTCCATATCAAGCAATCTACCATTTTCTTCTTCACGTGAACTTTTTTCAACGGTCTTGTATCGAGGTCTTCTCTTTTCTCTTCTGTTTTCATGGCCGTTTTAGTATCGGAGGAGTAAAAGAGAGAGAATACACCAGGAAGGAAAAGAACTCCTGCCATGATCCGAAAACTTGTTGCTATTCCAAGTTCGTTAAGACTTAACTGTATCAAAGGACCCATAGCAAGATAACCACAGCCACCACCCGCGCAAACCATTCCAACAGCCGTCGCGCGTCTTTTTTTGAAGTATTTTGTCGTGACAAACATGGAGGCAGTGTATAGAAAGCTGCTTCCTACTCCAAAGCCCAGGCTATAGGTAAAGTATATCACTACAATGCTTTTTGCAAACGAGGTCAAAAGAAGGCTTAACGCGCATATTAAGGACCCCGCTAAGGAAACGACTCTGAGGCCGAAACAATCTACAAGTTTTCCCGCTGGTAAAGTGGCTAGGAATGTTATTGCTATAGCAACGGAGCCTGCTGTTGCTGAAATGGAATGGAGAAAACGACAAAGTTAGTTTGATTTCCGATTTTCCTTTTAATCATCAGGAAAGAGAAAGTATAACAAATGAATCAGTCAAAACAAATATGGCGTAGCTTTGAGTGCGGCGTTCAAATTGTGAAAAACGAAATTAGAAAATGCACTAATGCGCATGCCTTATAAAAAGCGCCGCGAGGCCGCATTAAAGAACCTATTGCCAAACGTTTTCGTCCCATTCGATTCCAAAATAAGAAGCTGCCAAAAAGCCTGATTGTTCCATAGCGGGCCAATATCCTAGCCATTTCGATCTTATAAGAAAATAGACTGCTTACATACTTCTCGTATCCATTTCACTCGTAAGTCCTTTCCAAAAATCCCCTTCATTTTCTTCCAAGAAAGCGGTTATTCCACACACTATCGATTGAGAAAGCATTGGCTCCCAATGACAATACTGCGCATTTGGCAGCCAAATCATAGATCTGGACGCATCTCAGCAACCCATTTGGAATAGACCTTTTAAAGCTTGGGCGTTACGTTTCCCCCAATTCAGACCACGTGTCTTTCCTTCAGCAGTATTTCTTTGTTTACCAGTGCCCTTGAAAAGATACTATTAATTTTTATACTCAGAGGAATTGCATTCTATGAGTGTTTTGATGAAAAACCTATAGTAAGATAAACGCGTAACCTGGCCAAGTATTCTACCCAAAGCTTAAGGTCCCTGGCTGCAGCCCCAGGTACATTTCCTTATCGATAAATAGAAAAAGTGAAACGTTTTGTTCCAAATAACAATCAGTGATTGTTATCTCTGCTGTTGTCGTATTTTTATTATCAATTCTAACACTAAGACTGTCGTTTTCTGTCTTAGTTACCTTTCTAATTACCTAAATATTCTATGTTAATACCGTAAAGTCCTGATAATAACCCCTGAAATTGTCCTGGCCATGGTCTTCTTCCCCCCCTCCCTAGTCTTGCCTATTAGCAATTCTGAGTTTGCGAAAAAGACTGGGTTGCTGGGTTGAGTTGACATTGCAGTGCATTGTGGAACTGTTTTACAGAACATTCCCAAGATGGCGTCTATTTTGTCCTCTAAAAAAGGCCCACAATGCACTACAACGCCAACTTGACCCATTCTTTTTCTCAACCTCGGAATGGCTAGTGGCTCCTCCCCTTTTGTAGCCTTTATTTTACCGCAATCCATATCCCTCAAATAAACTTTGTAAGCCCATTTTTTTTCCTATCAAGGAGAAATTTTAGAAATCCAATCAGAATTTTCTTATTCTTTTTAGATCGTGACATATCAAGATTTTTTGTGATTTATTAACTGAAAGCTCAATGGCAAGCGAACATTTTTTCTTACGACTCAACCATGCTTGTACTAAAATGTTCTAGATGAATGACTACTCAGTTTCCTTCGTGAAATCAGGCATAGTTAATGGAGCAGAATGGTTGGGAAACCTATTGTTCTATGTTTTTGTTCGACTTTATCCATTGTTAAGGCCCGTTCACACGGGCGATTTTTGAGGCGATTTTTGCTGAACTTTTTTTCTGCGGTTCTGTCCATAATAAATAATGGTAAAGAATTTACTTGTAAAGTTTTATTCAGGATACCAAGATTTTCCTAGACGAATGTCTCTCTTGGATGAGGAAAAAGTTTTCATATTTCCGAAAATTGCCACAAAAATCGCCGCAAAAATCGCCAGTGTAAACGGGGCTTTTTATGACGTTGACCCTGCACAGAGTAGGAAAAGTTTTTAACCCTAAATAAACGTTCTTAAATACTTATTATTCGTTAGTTAATCCTATATGATTAATACAAATTGTTTATTGAAAAGGAAATTACCCTTTTTAATGCTTTCTTATTTATCATCTAGCAAATAGCTGTATCCGCATGGTTTGTGGTAATCTAATGAAAGTTTTCATTTTCAAAATGTTCATACATGAAAATAATAAGAAAAATGAGTATTTCACCCATACTTGCTTTTGTTTATCATTGTGCAGGGCCAGTATCACGTGATGGTATACGGTTCAATATCAAAGGCAAAACAATAGCTTTATTCTATGAAGTTTCCAAACCATTCCACCTCATTGACTATGCAGCAGGTAATCAATTCGTCCACGTTACTAATATCATTTTTTCTCACTCCTCTCATATCACTCAATATTAAGACTCCACTCAAATCTTGATAGGTACAATCTAGTGAAACATTATGAGTAGCTTCAAATAAAATCTTAAGTAATCTCTGGCTGCGGACGAGCCATTCTTTTTAATAACTAAAATTTAATAAGCCCTGGCTAAACACTCATAAATATGGTCATCAAGTCGAGGTTTGGGGATTTGCTTCTCTTATCTATTTCATCACTTTGCAGACCCTCCCAATCCCTATACAACATCGGCTGCAGGAACGTTATACCTTAGAGCCTCGACTTGAAATATATTTTTGAGCATTGCTTTAAAATTTAGCAATTACCAGGGAAGTTGAAGGAAATTTTAAAGCCCTTACTCCAAAATTATTTTATTATCTGGATTTTACGGTACATTTACCCGCCCCACAACCTTTCCTATTCACTCTCAGGTTCGTCCAAAAGAAAGTAAGCTTATACCATTAAACGCATGAGTTAAAAAAAATTTTCCGTATTTATGCTGATTCGAAAATAAATGTGTGGGAAAGGAAGCTAGCGGAAATAAAGCGTGAAAGCCTGTATGACAGCGCTTGTGTATGGATAATTATAATAAAAAGGTTTATCGAAGTGTTTATCTTTCTTTTCCTTTGGACGTCTGATTTTTGCAAAACATTAACTTTCTCCTTCCTTTTTTCGACAATATTAACTAATCGGTACGTTAAATGTTTCTTAAAAACCCGACTTTTTTTCTAAAGAGGAATTGTTTTTAGCTATCTGATCATTTTATGCAACCTTTATCTTTCTATCAAATTTTTGACGCTGTGTTTGCTTTGTTCTCTATAGAACACCAGTTTTGAACAATAGAAATGCATAATGTAACACGTGAGCTTTGACTCAAATAAATTTGCATCCAAGTAGAAAAACAGCTTTCAAATGCCAAAATGTAAAACGAGCAAATGAGCAAAGTATAAACATATTTTGAAAATCTGATTTTTTTCAAAAAAATGTAAATAATTCAATGAAAAGTTGAAAATAATAAGCAAAATTTTCAAGTTGCAAATGAATGTAACATCCCGCTAATAAACAAAAACATTTTAAAAACTTTAGTATATCTTTTTAAGCAAAAATTAAAGATTTGTGAATAAGATTATCGAAATGAAAGAAAATCATACTAAGAATTTTGGCATTTCAAGGTATTTTTCTTTCTTCTTTTCTCCCCATTTTTTTAATAATTCAGTTTCGATGTCTTTCATTCAATAAATGATTTAGAAAATGCAAGATACGGTTATTAAAATTAGTCTAAAATTACAAGAGAAAACCCTCACACAAAGAAAATGGTACTGAGTCACAGAAACTGTTAGGAAAATGTTATCAAAGAAGAAAATAGATATAGCTATTAAGTTTTCCATTTTTCGAGATACCACCAGGAACTGAAAAAAATATCGTCCACGTTGAAATATAATTTTGAAGAGAACGAGAACTGTTCTTTGCCAGAACTCGCAGATTTTTACCTGTTTTGTCTATGCTTTCTTTGAAATGATCCAGTAAATACGGTAGCAAAACTCCAAAACTTAAAGAAACGCCAAAATGAAGAGCGTTGGAAAATGCAGCGAGAAAACATAAAATCCATGACCATGTATTGTCCTTGTCGCTGGGAAGATTCTTCCACCAGCAGCACGCCATTTGTCAGCAAAAATAAAGCACTTCGCTTCTTCTTTAAAGTCTAGTCCAAACAGAATAACTGCTTTAGTTCCTTCAGAAAGTATTACTTCTCGATAACCCACACCAAAGATGAGAGAATATACATTCGAGTGAAATGGACCGACAGCTGCTGGGAAACTACTTCGTCGCGCCAGTCAAACCAGTTCAAGCCAGTTTGCTGGGAAACCAGTTTACTGCTACTGATAAGAAGTAGTAAACTGGTATATAAGTATAAGTATTAAGTACCGACAAATACCATTCTAATCTAGACCTATAATATCCTTGAATTTTTGAGTATTTATTAAAACAATTCTTGATATCACCGAATGAATTGGCTGTTAAGATCATTGAATCAAAGTCGTATGAAAATGCCAGAGGATCAAACAGGTTTTACAAGTGTGTTTGGATTATTTAGCGCTACAAGCACTATTCAGCAAACGGCGCTAGCAAACAAACAGAAATGAAACAGCATCTTTACTGTTCGATGTTTTTATCAATAATAGGCAACTTAAAACTTTGAATCTTTAGTAGACAAAGCAAAGATAGTCCCCCCTTGATCACCACCTCATTTTAAAGATCCAGTCACAATTTTTCGCAATTATTCGCAATGTTTAATTTTACTGATAACCACTTAAAATAATTTGACAAGGCAAAAATAATCAACACTTCTGATTGGTCAACTAGTAAATGAACTACTTTTAGGCCAGGGTTACTATGGAAACTCGCACACTGAAATGCCAATCAAATCCATCTGTGTTTTTGAATTGATAAACTTTTTATTAAATCTAAATCGATTATTTTGACTAAGAAAATAAACGCAAGAACTGCTGGACGTTTCCGATGACATCCTGTCATCATTTTCAACAACATCCAATGACAGATCAAGCGTGGATTACTGTATGACAAAGTAAATGTATGTACATATTCAGACAAAAACTTTGCTTACACTGAGTTTGATTGGACGTTCAGGGTTGGTCATAAATTAAACAATCAAATTTAGAACCACAACGCCTTAAGAGATTGAATATTGTTGTCCTAAGTCCTGCGTGTCTTTATTTTGATGGAAGAATGTATGTTTGCCAAGTAAAGAGGATGGTGATATTTTGTGCTCTTCTGTCCTCTGGTATAGGTGTCTTGTCGTGTAACCAATATAGCATGCATCAAACGTGCCACACTGAAATTTGTAGATTATTCTGTTGGTTAACGAGAGATAGTTTCACTTCATTATTTTGGCGAACAGAAAAGATATTTTAAGAATAACAACCTCACAAAAGTAACTAGAGATATTCTAAAGATTCCTTTTTCTTTTTGCTATTATTGATATTATATTTCATTTGTTTTTCTTGTTTTCAATGTTGTTTTGAGGCTTATTTTTTCGAAGAAGTTTGATATTTATACAGTATTTTCTCCCATGTGTGCAAGCATTTTTATAGGATTCATGAGAAAACGTTATATACTTCACAAGTTATTGTAACTCCTGTCTCGCCTTCTGCATGTCTTAACACTAGCAATTTTTGCGGCGATATTTTCTACGATTTTTGCGGCGATTTTTTCCATAATAAATAATGGTAAAGAATTTACTTGTAAAGATTTTTAAAGGATACCAAGATTTTCCTAGACGAATGTCTCTTTTGAAGGATGAGACAAAAGATTTCATATTTCCCAAAATTACCACAAAAATCGCAAGCAAAAATCGCCGCAAAAATCGCCAGTGTAGTAAACGGGGCTTAAGATTCCATGATATTTGAAAAGTAAGACCAATGTCTACGCTTGACATGGTGTCTTAGAGCTTCCGTCTACGACCATATGGGTGATCGATTAGTTCTCGATTAATACCTTGGACTGTATGAAATTGCAAGGACTTGAAATCCCGTTCAGTCTGATGTGGAGGCTCTGACTTCTCATACTCATTTACTATTCGGGAGGTTATTTGTTTAGGATTGAAAGACTTAAGGGATAGATATTATTGTCCCTGAACTGAATTAAGTTTGTCCAGCCCAAGGACAAGATTAATTCAGTCCTTTCACAGGGCTTTAGCAGGTTTCAAGTAACATTATTTGACCCAAAAAATACCTCATTGATTGGCTGGTTTACTCATGTATTATAATGAGTACGAGAAAGTTGGCGTGACACCCTGAGGTCACGAAAACTAGCTAGTCATGCACAATAATTTATTTAATTTTCCCGGGAAAATTTAGAACACCATTATTATACTTTGAAGCGCGCAATAATTGTTAGTTTAGCGTCAGATAGAGCATTATTCAATCTTATTGTCTCGCTGATAATCTTGGTACGAAATCTTTGGTCGTGTTCTTTCAAAGTGTAAGGACAATGGATAACAGTGAATGTAACCAGTCTAAACAAGCATACGAAAAGTGGCCCTTTGCTATGCTGCCCTCTGAAGACGATGATGACTTCTTCATAACCGATTCGTCAACAGAACACGAAGACACTGAGCAAAAAAGCATACCAACAAACGAAGCAATTTTAAATCTTCTCTCTGGTCTAGTAGGATCTGGTCTTCTTGCTCTTCCTTACGTCATATCAAAGGGAGGAGTTCTAGCTATCATCGCATTAGTATTAGTCCCGTTCATATGTTATTATACAGGAAAGATTCTAATCGAGTGTATGTACGAGAGATCTTACTACGAGCGTAAAATACGCGTCCATTCATCGTACAGAGAAATCGGGGAAGCGTGCTGGCCTGGTAAAGCTGGGATACTAACAGTTACCATACAGATAATACAGTTGGCATTGTCCGCTTCTTCGTGTATTGTACTCAGTGCATCTCTTCTATCCCACGTACTTAACTTCCTCGACAGGTCGGAACGCGAGTGGATCATCACTGCAACTATTCTGGCCCTTCCAACGGTGTTTGTGCGCAGTTTGGCCCATGTGTCGTGGATAAATATCTTGAGTATTACAACACTCTTCTCCCCCATTGTCGTCATCACAGGTTATGGGTTCTTCAATAACCAACCTTGGGACTTCAATATTCTTCCAAAATGGAACCTCGAGGGAGTCCCTTTAGCGATAAGTATCATTATTCACAGCTACGTCGCCCATGGAGCGCTACCAGTGATTGAAGAAGGGATGGATGATAAAACCAAGTTTGCTACCATGCTTAAAGTCACCTACGTACTCTGTGCTGTACTGCGAACTACATTTGCAATTAATGGATTCTTTTCGTATTACGGTAATATTAATGAGATCATTAGTAATAGCTTACCCCCAGGTATTCTTATCACTGTTAATACTCTTCTTTTGATCTATTCATTACTTTGTTACCCGTTCGCAGGGATAGCGCTTATTCATACGGTTGAGACGTCGTTGTTTTCAACAAACTACACTTTCGTTGTTCCGGATCGCCGCTGGTACATAATCTCGCGCATTTCATTGATAGTCAGTTCTTTATTTTTCGCGCTACTAATTCCTCGCTACGCCGTTCTGATAGCAATAAGTGGAACTCTTAAATCCATCTTAGGTCTTGTAGTACCGTGTTTGTTTCATTTAAAGCTAAGGGCGGGTGAGTTGAGTACAGTCACCATTATTGTGGATTGTTTTATTTTGGCGCTTGGAATCGCGATTGTCGTAATCGAAACAGTCGCGTCAGTGTTCCAAATGATCGTCATGTACTAAAGAATCTTTACTTTGAACGATTTCTTTGAATATAACCTTTTAATAGCTTGGGCGCAATGTTTTCCCATTTCAGACCACTTGTTATTCCCTTGAGAATAAGATTCATTATCTGAGTTATTTCTTGAAAAATACTTCATTTTTATAAAGAACTACTATTCGTATTAATAGAAGAATACAAATTAAATGAACCCTGAATATAATGGACCACTACACTCAAGATTTCCATGTTAGCAAAGTCTCTCCTCAGTCTCTCCTCTTTCTCTCCCTTCTTTGAGGCGGGAATGAGGGAGACTCTGCCGATGTAGAGCGTTTCCTTTGATACAGCGCCGTCCACAATCGCAAAACCAGTTTTAAAACTGGTTTTAACCGGGTACATGTAGTGCGCATGAGCAAATGTAACACACCGTGGCGCCACGTTGTTTGACGAGAGCGACTGTCAAAATCAAGATAGTGTTGCTAAGTTACGCCACGCAGGTGCGACATCCACAGATTCTTTTTTTCTCACTCCACCAAAACAAAAGAAAAATACGCTTTGCTAGCAGGGAAACTCAAAATCATCGTTTGGTTGAAAAACATAGAACATAGAAGAACATGGCAAGTTTTTCTAGAGATATCTAGTGATTCATATCGGCGACACTGAGTGTCGCAAATAATAGTCAACCAGAAGATATTTATGTCATTCCTCAGAATGCTTTCGGTCCTGAGTCAGCTCTGTTTCTAGTATCTTTGAACCCGACTATAAACATAAGTCTTTTGGCCGGCCACTGTCATGTAGACGTCAAAGAAGCTCGATCTGGGGTCTAATTGTTTTGTCCCCCAGATTGAGCAGCACTCCAAATTGCTGCAAGGGGTCTAATACAGTTGAGCTAGGCAATTGAGCAGTTGAGAAATACAAGTAAGGCTATCGGGTCGATACTGAATGCTTGTTGTCTCATTTGCATCTCATTTGCATACATCAATATCTGCTATTGAAAACAGGGTAGTCCAGCTAGGTTTCTGTGGTGTCGTGTTATTAGAAAATGTATGGCGATACTTAAAAACCTTAATAAAATCGTCAAACTGTGAAAGAAAGTGAAGAAGTCTTAGCTGAACTTTGAAAAGTAGAACCTCTTTCGTCCTTTGTTTTAACGTTGTTCTGTTTTTTCCTTCACTGGTAAGAAATTTGTAAAAGCCTGTAAATTATATTATTATCCATCAAAGGCAACATTCACTTGTGACAAATCATTTTCCTTCAAACTGTCAGTTCTTTCACGATAAGCAGTGCTAACACACGGTAAGGGGATCGTTTCCTTAAAAGCAGGTTCCAAGGAAGTTTCACGTGATCTGTTTCTTAGCGCAATGCATGCTGGTATAATATGGATTGCTGCAGCCACTAAGAGAACAGCTCCACTCATAAAAAAGGCGGATTTGTAGGTCCCTGAGGTATCAGCCAGTAGTCCTGTGGAATAGATATTATGATGAGAATGTTAAGAAAATTAGATTGAAAGAGAAAGAGAGAATGTGGATGAGAAGACAAAAGATGACAAAAGATGACATGACATGAGTTGAGGTCAGGTATGGTATGAGGTGAATTGTAGTCTGGGGAGATGAGACGAGGTGTGGTGTGGTATGGCATGATGAGATGAAACGTGAATAGGGGAGTTTGGTGCGGTGGTGAGGGATGAGAAGTGTGACGTGAGGTGAGCCAGGTGAGAAGTGTTTTAATTAGATGAGATAGTTAAGACTATGGGGTGTGGTGAGCTGACACGTGGCGAGGTGCTGTAAGATGATGCGAGGTAAGATGGGCCCGATGAAAAGTGTTGTAGTTAGATGAGATAATTAAGATGATGTGGTGTGGTGTGGTGTGGTGTGGTGTGGTGTGGTGTGGTGTGGTGTGGTGTGGTGTGGTGTGGTGTGGTGTGGTGTGGTGTGGTGTGGTGTGGTGAGATAAAGTAAGATCGATAATGTAGGCGTGATGAAGACGAAAATGATTCTTACCAGCCACGGCTGGACCAGCCACAAAAAACGGTGCCGTCATTGAATAACCTTGACCAAATGCAGACGATGCTTTGGATTGAATAACGCTACTAGTAAGAAGAACGGTGGTGGTTGTGCGAAATGAGCCATCAACAAGACCGTGTACACAAGCGAATGCCACCATGTGACCATATGTTGTGGCAAAAGGAAGAACGAAGAGACAGACAGCACCAAGAATCTCAGCAGACATGTTGACAAGGCTTGGATCGATTCTTGAGAAGTCAGACAGACGTCCGCTGATGACCCGTGAGATGATGGAAGTCAGCCCTAGAAAGGTATAGAGCGTTGAGGCTTTTGCTGCTGATATTCCTATTTCTTCTGAGAATTTAACCTTTAAAAAATTAATATCTATGGTTATGACACTGAATGCGTCTTCTGGCATACCACTTTGTCCCTTCCCTCCCTTTCCCTTCCCTTACTCCCTCCCTCCCCCTCCCTTACTCTCTCCCTCCCCCTCCCTTGCTCCCTCCGTGTTTAGCAGTTGGTCCAGCTCGTTGGAATGTCGTGGTAGAGCTTATCGTTGGTTGGTTAATGTTACTCTGTTTTGACAGTTCAACATTTTTTATCAGTCTAGAGATTTGAATTTATTTTTTGATACATTAACCAAAGATTGAAAGCGAAGAGTAGATCGAAAAATCCAATAATTTGAATGATATATAGTCTGGAGGGTTGCATGCTCACTTACCAAATGAAAAACTGGATTATAGACTCCAAATGAAGCTATTGCAATCGAAGTAACTGAAATTGTAAATTTAGGTACTTTCCACACGGACAAGTCAAACATACTACGCAAGCTCAATACTTTTTTTACGCGTCTTTGATTTGGGGAGTCAGCGGTTTCCTCACTCTCGTCATGCGATTCTTCCTCGACATTTGGATCGAAGACCAAAGCCGTGAAACCAAATAAGACAAAGATGCCACTGAGAACACGATATAAATTCCTCCATCCAAGTACATCCAAGAGATATTGCATGATGATAGGTACTGTCATGACTCCTACCCCAAGCACCAGCACTGTTAACACCCAATGCCAGAGAACGTCGCTTCTTAAAGTACTTCACGGTAAATAAAATATTTGATGTGACTACAAAACTGAGTCCGAACCCAAATAACAGACTAAAGGTGAAAAACATGGCGTGCACGTTGTATATGAGAGATGAGAGAATAAGGCTTACTGCCATGATGACGAAACCTAGTCCACAAATGAGCTGACCTCCAAAATGGTGGCAAAGCCAACTTGTGAAAACAGTCATGAGGAACGTCGTTCCGGATGAAACAGAACCAATCAGCGCTGAAAGCAGAACAATGAAAAATAAAAGCGTATCAGTTCATTTATGTGGATGTAGTTAGCTAAGCAAACTCTCGCGATGGATATGTGCCACGCAGTACATGGTGTTACAGTTTCAAACTGGTGTTGATTAACGTATACCAATGTATGGTATACTATAAAATGGTATACCATATATGGCGTTGCTATATATAGTACGTGTTATTATGCATGCTTTATACCATATATGGGGTTGCTATATATAGTACGTGTTATTATGCATGCCTTATACCATATATGGGGTTGCTATATATAGTACGTGTTATTATGCATACCTTATACCATATATGGCGTTGCTATATATAGTACGTGTTATTATGCATGCTTTATACCATATATGGGGTTGCTATATATAGTACGTGTTATTATGCATGCTTTATACCATATATGGGGTTGCTATATATAGTACGTGTTATTATGCATGCTTTATACCATATATGGGGTTGCTATATATAGTACGTGTTATTGTGCATGCTTTATACCATATATGGGATTGCTATATATAGTACGTGTTATTATGCATGCCTTATACCATATATGGGGTTGCTATATATAGTACGTGTTATTATGCATGCCTTATACCATATATGGGGTTGCTATATATAGTACGTGTTATTATGCATGCCTTATATGATGTTTTTATGCCTTAAATGGTGTTACCATACCTAATATGATATTCGCCATGCGGTATATGGCAATGCAATACCTTCTATAATGCATGCAATGCCGTATATACTTGTTGTCATGCCTTATTTGGTGTTACCATACCTAATATGATATTCGCCATGCGGTATATGGCAATGCAATACCTCCTATAATGCTTGCAATGCCGTATATGCTTGTTGTCATGCCTTATTTGGTGTTGCAATGCCTCATATGGTCATGCCATGCAGTATATTGTGTTTCCATACCTATTTTATCTCTCCCTTCGTTAAATTCCTTCATTAGGACTGGAAGAAACACCCCAAAGCTTCGCGAAAACCCAGGGCCAAGCCAGTTTTGTATCACTGTACTCAACAGCACGACCCAGGACCACGGCCCATCTTGTTTGTGAGGAGGTCTGTTTTGGCCCGGAAGGCATGGGAACGTGGAACAAGTCATGGCTTTGTCCTGTCAGCAGAAGACAGTCTCCATAGAGGTATGGACAACGATGGCCTATTATGCATGAATGAAAAACAAAACTGTCTAAGGTCGTTCGATAGGAGATGGTGTGTGTAGGGGGGGGGGGGGGGGGGTTACATTGATTTATAGCCAAATTATTACGATATGACAACTTTTTTTGAAATAGGTGCATAAATGAGTATTAATAACGATTCATTATTTACGATAACACTATGCAAATGCTTAATTGATAATTATCAAATTGGCAACCTACGTGCGATATACTTGACCCTTGGCCATGTATATTTCACAAGGCTTTTCTCTGATTAATACAAAGCAATTTTGAAATTTCAATGCATTTTATCAGTATTTGACTCTAAATTTCCAAGATGTCAGATATCAATGAAACGGCTTCAAGTCCAACTTTGTTAGTGCGTTCTATAATAGTCACGACTTTGGAAGAAATAATATAAAGAAAGACAAGATACACTACTAGTTTACCTATCAGCTGTCCGACGAGAAAAGACCAGCTTTTGTGAAGGCATCAACTGTTTCGTCGAATATTAATACCAATCTAAAATGAAGCATACATCCCACGGTTAACTAATAGAATTTCATTTTTGAGGTTAATTAATTCCTACAGAGACGTGACGCTTTCTTTGAATTAAATCGATGCATACTAGTAAAGGTTGTCTATCGTCTTGGTCTGTAGCTTAAGCGAGGCTGGCCATATTTACAATCCTAATTTAAAAAGTCAAAATAAAATAGAACAGATACCCACCTAAATCAAGGTACTGTAGTTTGGGGAGTTTGCCAGCGTTCTGCTGATAATCCATGTACCTTGGCCTCTCTGAAAACTCACGATACAGTGGAAACTTGAAACTTAAAAAAATGGCCAGTCTGGGATTGCATTACTACAAATCTGGCGTTACATACTAACATTGACAAATTACTGAATGTAGTTTTATTTGTTTTCAGCTATCGCTAAAGTAGGTGTGAAAAAGAGATCATAAGTTTATAGAAATCTAGTAGAGAAAAAGATGGCCAATGCAATTAAAAGACAGAAGTAAGTAAAGACTTAGTGTATTTAATTTCCTTCTCTAAGCTGTTTATTCAGGGCTTACTCATGACGTAAGCTAAAAGGATAGTCAAAAGGAAAAGATTACAAGCACGTCACTAAAGGCCTCAAGAATTCCATCGAGGCCAATAAATCATGCAGTGAACAGCTGATATGTTTTGAGACTCGTACAATGTCTGTACATTGGCGTAATGATTCCGAACTTGAGCCCATTAAACTCTGTGCATTTAAAAAACTGGGAGTTTTAACTCTTAACCTATTTCACCATGATCAGAAATTGAAAACCTTTAAGCCAATAAACAGATTCTTAATTTCTTATCTGAACTTTTAATGAAGAAGAATTTTTTTACAACGGAGTGTCGTGAACATCAATGGCATCATTGGTGTGAGATTTCTCCATCACATCTTTATTTGTGACAGGATACGTCGTTTCTCTTTTCTGGAATGATACTAGGCTATTGTCTTGAACATCAATGGCATCATTGTTGTGAGATTTTTCCATCACATCTTTATTTGGAACAAAACACGTTTCTCTTTTCTGGAATACTCGTTCATTGTCTTGGACAACCTCACAGACATCATTGGGTTGGGATTTCTCAAGTACATTGTCATTTGAGGCAGCTATCATTCTTCTATTCGTCTCCCCGTCACTTCTCCAACAAAGGAGAAGAGAATAGATAAAAGACCCTAGCAGCGTGATAGACCCTGCTATGTAAAAGGCAGGAAAGTAGGAATCGTAATGATCAGCGATGGCACCTGTAAAAAAGGTATATTTATAGCCACCGTCATCTTGGTTGAATTTATAGAGAGATTATCTTGCTTTGTCAGCCAACACGGCTGTCACCAAAAAAAACTAAATGTAGATACGTGTTTCGAAAATTGGCAGCTACTTCAAAACCTTTTTAAAGAGCGTAGTTTTTATAGCCGCCTGTATATCGTTGTAATATATGGCGGAGCGAGAGTACGGAAACTGGGGAAGAGGAAGTGGTAAGCGCGCAAGTTTTGACGCGAATCAAGTTTCTCTGGGTCAATCAGAATCGAGATAGCGAGTAAAATGTGTGATAATATTCGTTAGTTGTCTTACCCGCTACAGCAGGGCCAGCAGCAGCAAAAACTGATATCGCCATATTTGCCTGCCCAAAAGCAGAAGCCATTCGTTCAACACCCACACTATCGAGAAACAGAATATTCAAAGTCGTCCGAAACGCTCCGTCGGCCATTCCGTAGAAGATGGAGAAGATGACTAGGTGCGAGTATGTAGCTGCTTGTGTAAGGAGAATAGTTGAGACCCCGCTGACTATTTCTGCAGCTTGGTTCACGTGGTTTGGTCTGATGAAGCTTACATCACAAAGACGCCCGACGATGACCCGAGTGATTACCGAAGTTCCTCCGAAAAAGACGAAAAGTGTAGCGGCCGGTAATGCGCCTATGCCGATTTCGTTCGCAAATTTGATCTGCGAAGAAAGACATGCGCATTAATAAATGTGGATTCTTTTTCAAAGCTTTTAGAACATGTGGAAACACCATATGTAAATAGAAAAGAGAAGGAAATAGAAAAGAAAAGCAAAGCAAAGGAACTGGAAGGGAAAGTTCAAGTACATCAAAACATAGCTAAGGATCCTTACCACATGTATCTGCGCAGTGTGGTGACAAAGACACGCTACCACGCTTTGAGAACATGTGGTAAACAACATATGTAAAAAGAAAAGAGAAGGAAATAGAAAAGCAAAGCAAAGCAAAGCAAAGGAATGGAAGGAGAAGCTCAAGTACATCAAAACATAGTCTTGGATCCTTACCACATGTATCTGCGCAGTGTGGTGACCAAAACACGCTACCATATTGGACAATACAGAGATGGTATACAAGGGAACTCTCCATATCGACGTGTCAAATACATCCAATATTCTTTTCCCGCGATTTGCGACTTGAGGTTTTTCTTCTGTTGAACTGGTGGGCCTTTCAACATTGGGGTCATAGAATAAGGTCAAGAATGACATCAAAACGAAAAGGCCAGCGATCAGACGGAAAATGTTTCTCCATTCCATTATTTCAAGAAGGTACTGAGTTAGTGGTCCCCAACAGATCGCTCCTACTCCTACCGCGCTTGCAACAATGCCGACCGCGAGCGAACGGCGCCTTTTGAAATACATCCCAATGATAAGAAAACCAGAGCCCTGTATACAACTACTCCCAAAAGCACTCAGGAGGCTGTGACTGAAATACATAGGGATTATACTATGCGGGAGGGAACTGAGGACGAATCCTGCCGCTGATAAGGCATGACCGATGGCGCATATGACTTGGCAGCCGTATTTGTGACATAGATGACTTGATACGACAATTAGACAGAGAAAGACGGCGAAATTCAGGGATCCAACGAGCGCTATGAATAGAAAAGGGAAATAATTTTTCATATTGAAAATTAAATCGTAAATTTTAAACTTCATCGCATCTTCATTGTCATTGTCATTTTAATAATATCTCCGTGTATATATCTCTCTCTATCATTATTACATGATATATATGATACCACTAGAAGCAATGATTATCATAGTCATTGACCATCATAATCATCTACGTACTCACCTGCTCTTTCTCGACTCTCATCGAACTCTTTCATCAAGATCGGCAGATACACTCCAAAACTATAACCAATCCCTCCGCTCAACCAGGTTGTCAGAAACACACAGGATAGTATCCCCCATGCCCATGGTCCGTCCTGCTTGTGTGGTGCTCCTCCAGTACGCAAGAGAGAACAACCCATTACAAAATGCTGTAAAAACATTGTAAGGGCATATCAGTCACGTGATATTCTTTTGCTTAGCAACATGCATCAACAAAACAGTTTTATGTGTCTGTCATCTCATTGACGATGAATTGCGTCATCACATTGTCAAAGTAGTGTAGATCCACGAGAGGCGTAGTCGATCTGCATACTACTTTGACGAAATGTGAAGACGAAATTTATCGTCAATATGAGGACAGACTAATAAAGAGTGATGTCAATTTGTTTTTTTACAATGATAAAAACGATAAAAACTTCTAGATCTCGTGATCAAAACGACCAACGGAAAGAGCGTGTGCTCGTTGACGTCAACTTTATATGTCTGACCTTTTTCTGCGAGAAAATTGTAAGTTATCGTAAAATATAGTATTGACTCCGAATACCTAAAACCATGTAGTCAAGAATCGAATACCAAAGATACAGATGTGTAGTGCAATATTTTAGCCTCTCGTGCTATTTCACAAACATATTGTTTGCACTCTAAACAAATAGGCTTATAACACAAGGATTCTCTTACGAATTTCGATACGTGTTTGCGGGTCTAGCGTCACGTGCATAAGCATAGCATTTCTTCAGTACGCGTGCCAAATATAAAACGAACTTTTTTGCCCAACCGTGAAAGATTATAGCCCTAAAAACTAACCTACATTAGCTCAGAGTAAAAGACGAGGTAATATTTCACATCTTTTTATCCAGAATTGAATGCAAAACTATAAAACTTCATCATATTTTCGTGATTGCGAAGACAATCACGGTTGAGATTCCTGTTAGAGTTCATAACCTCAGTAAAAAACCGGCCGTAAAAGTCCAAATTTCTGATCTCAAAAACATGTTGACGACAGAGACCTTATATCAACAAGCGAAAAAGCATTTGCCTGTAAAGGAAATTAAGAATGAGAAATATTTGGCCGTTGAGTAAGTTTCTAAGAATTGTTTTGTAGAAAAAGAGCAAAACTATGCAAAGTTTATAATCTTATGTAGAGAGAACGTTGTAAGTCTGTTTTCAAATAATGTCAAGACCTTGATCTTTAGTCATGCCAATAATATTATCTCTTTAAAGGCTTGTTTTCTTCGTATTTATCCGATTCAATCGGGGGGAAAACTAAGATGTATTTGTCTCAATCGCCATCCGAAATACTATAAAAGATTAAATGCTGAGACGTTTGCATTCCGTGACTAAAATGAACCTACTCTTCGCTCTCTGAAATCACACAATTTGAAGACGAAGTATATATAAGAATTTCAAAGAAATAATAGATAAGTAGTAAAAGGAAGTTTACAGTCTTACCAAAGATTTCTTGATTTAGTAGAAAACCCTTCTCTAAGTGATCTGGCAAATCCTGGCTCATCAAAGTTTTTGTTTTGTTTTGTTTTGTTTTGTTCACGCGTGTACTGAACACTGTCAAAAACACAGGCAGTCCAATTTGGAGATTCATATACCAGCAACTTGAGACATGGCTGAGAATATGCATGACTTTATAACGCGCTTTTGCCGCAAACCGTGAAATTCAGTTCGGGTCACATATACTTGTCTTACATGCTGAGAAGATCTGGATATTTTTAATGGAAAACCCAAATGCAAATAAGTTAGGGATAAGGTACGTTTTTTATGCTAGGGGGGGTGGGGGGGGGGGGGGAAAGGGACTTCAGAGGGTCATCAGTAAGAATCTAATTGGATGGTCATACCTCTCATTCTAAGGAAAGCTGTTCCCTTGTTGATTTAATAGGAGGGTCATGACTTTCTTACTGATTGAAAGGGGGACTGCTATTAAGGTTCACTGTCAATTCCCCAGCCCTCCCCTACCCAATAAAAAACGCATATTCCCTTAAACTCATTATGCAGCGACTACCTTCGACAGTAAGTCATTCAGTTAAGTAAGAAAATAACAGCATTCTTTAACCTCTCTTTGGGTGGTCTAACCAGGCTAAGCGACCGGTCATTTTTTTTATCGCCTGGGGTGGAGGATATGGGATGTGCATTAATTAATTGACAAACCCCACCCCCTACCCCGAGAGGCCAATATAGAGTGCTAAAGAGTTAAACAAATGGTAAAATCAAGCAAACGTATACATTATGAACAATATATATTTCCTAGTATACGGATGATTGGTTTGGTCATCCAGTGCGGCTCCTGCTAAAAGTAAAAGTAAGTCTTTTGCTTTATAAATAGTCTTTCAAGAGAATTTATAAAATAACTGTTATGAATGTCGCGTTCTGATTGGTTTGGAGCGCGTGCTTTATGAGACCACATTGCACGCTCGCGCATTTTTCGTTTCGTCATTCCCTATTATTGTAATTCGTATTTTAAAGAAAGAAATAAAACACTTGCTTGCTGTGCTGTGAGCAGTCATAAAGCACTTGGGGATTGGCAGAACACTCGAGAAGTGTCCAGAAGCACACTCCGCTACGTGTCGTGCTTCTCCTAGCACTTCTCTCGTGTTCTGCCAATCCCCGCGTGCTTTTAGACAGCACACGCGCGCGTTTTCTATTTCTTCAATATACTGAAATCGTGTTTAATAGATAACGGGTCTTTTTTCTTCGTCGTCTTCTTCTTCGTCTTCTTTTTATTTGCTAGTTTCAGTGAAGTTATTGAAAGATTTTGTCGGAATCATTTTATCAGCCTACTACTTGGGCTTCCTGTGGTTGTATGCGTAACTCTTGGTCAAAATTCGCTAACTTAACTCAGCTTGGAGACCCTGGAGTCCATGGAGATCAAAGCAAGCAATGCCTAAATGATAAAGTATTGATTAATTCTTTAAACCGCCACAATCTCTAACAACGAGTCAGCATTTGCCAGTCTTGATCCAATTAGTTTTGATCTAACTTCAGGTGCTGGTTCTATCGATTTTTTCTCGTTTCGAAGGAAGAATGGCAATAAACCAGCAAATAACACAATACCACCAGTAATGAAGAAGGCGGGAATATATGACTGGAAGTAATCTGCGATAAATCCTGGGGAAAAATAGAAAAACTCATCAATAATCATACTATCAGCAAGTGTGCAAGTGTACTTCTAAGTACCAAGGGAGCTTTAGATATTAGATCAATCAAAGAGCCTAAAAAGTTTTTTTTTTAATGCAAACGTCATTTTAACGGAGACTCAATCGTTAATTGCCAAAAGTAGAAACGAATTCCAATTTTCGCGATGGTCCATATGCAACATGTACCGCAACGCCGTTGTGAGACAACAGCGAGACAAGTTGCAAAGAAAATTGCTTCGCCTTAGCTTACCTGCAGTTGGGGCCCCGGAGAACAGAGCGATTGATGACGTCATCATTCCAATGCTAAAACTCGCAGGAGCTTTCCTTAAATCAGTGAAACAAGTTAAAAAGAAAACACATTGAGTTGTTACAAAGATACCATTGCCAAATCCAAAGAATATAGAAAACACGATGAAATGAGTATAGATTTTAGCTTGAGTCAATAGTATTAGAGCAATTCCGACGACAACCGAAGACAGTTGAAGACCGTGAAGGGAACTAAGCCATCCTTTGTCCAGGGCTTTGCCGATGACGACGCGAATAACAGTCGAACACACTCCGATGTAAATGAAAAGGAGAGAAGCCTTGGATCCAGGTATTCCATTCTCTTTTGCAAAACGGACCTGTGGGGGAAAAAATGGACGCTTTTCTCATGAACGAAAATGGACCTTTCCCGAATTCGCTTGGATGACCACGTAGTGATTACTTGAAGTCGACTCTGAACTTGATTCTTTTATGCTTCAAGTTCAACCTCGACTTGAAACCATTGTTTCGTGATCAGTCAAGCGAATTCAGAATAGTCCGATTAAGTACGGTTTCATAGCAGCCATATGTCGTAGGGTAAGGACATAGCAAGCATGTCGTAGGGTAGGGACATTGCAACCATGTCGTAGGGCAGGGACATAGCAACCATGTCGTAGGGCAGGGACATAGCAACCATGTCGTAGGGTAGGGACATAGCAACCATGTCGTAGGGCAGGGACATAGCAACCATGTCGTAGGGCAGGGACATAGCAACCATGTCGTAGGGTAGGGACATAGCAACCATGTCGTAAGGTAGGGACATTTTGCCACAGGTTTGAAGTAAACTTTGCATGAAGTATACGCTTGGACCCCCACTTCTAAACGTTTGGACCCCACTCTCAAACTTCATGGATCCACACTTGAACTTTAAAGCTTAATTTATAATATTAAATAGGATGTAGTTTTCTTACCAGGTGAATCGTTGGAACATAAAGTCCAAAAAACGTCAAAAAGACCGAGATTGAACCAACGATATACTTCGCGCTTCTCCACACAGAACAATCTATTATCCCCGAGTACCTCGTCCTTCGTCCATTAATCTCTATTTCACGAGTAGCAAACTTTGGCTCGTCTACCTCTACATTCGGATCAAAGGAGACTCCTAGCGCACTATTGATAAACATTACACTAGTCATGATTCGTAAAGTGCCTCTCCAACCAAAACTGTCAATCAAGACTTGTAAGACGGGACCAAGGACAAGGACTCCGAGACTGGAACCAGACGTGGTGATTCCTATAGCTACTGAAAGATTCTTCCTGAAGTATTTCCTTAGGATTATCATGAAGGTGTTTATACAGAAACAGGAGCTCAAGCCAAGAAGCATTCCGTGCGAGAGGAAGAGGATGAAGATATTCTCGACGTAAGAGCTGATAATCAAAAAAGCAGCATTGCATAGACCGCTGCAAACCATAACAGTTCGTTCGCCGAAATGTTCTATAATCTTTACCACCAACGGACCACAGAGGAAAGCAAAACCGATTTGCATAGAACCGATCCAAGCTGAAAGGAAACGAAAAAATGAACAGGTGAGAGACTGGATTAATATCTTGGAGGGAAGGGGTGATGCAGAAGCCTTTCAGCTTTCTTGCAAACTATAGTTTCGTTGGCAAAGTGTAGTAGTGTAGCTGCAATGCTCGTTTCATTCTCTCGCGTATTGGGTTAAATTCCCTGACTAGGCATCACGTGCATGTTGTTTCAGGGTTGGATCTGAGTCATGCTTTGATTTAGAATAGTCTATAAATTGTTTTAGGGGTAGATCTGTGAGTCGTCAGCCATGCTTTGACTTAAATCGGCCCAGAAATTGTTTCAGGGGTGGATCTGTAAGTTAGCCGTGCAATGAATAAGATCAGCCCAGAGGTTGTTTCAGGGGTGGATCTGTAAGTTAGCCGTGCAATGAATAAGATCAGCCCAGAGGTTGTTTCAGGGGTGGATCTGTAAGTGAGCCGTGCAATGAATAAGATCAGCCCAGAGGTTGTTTCAGGGGTGGATCTGTGAGTTAGCCGTGCAATGATTAAGATCAGCCTAGAGGTTGTTTCAGGGGTGGATCTGTAAGTTAGCCGTGCAATGAATAAGATCAGCCCAGAGGTTTGTTTCATGGGTGGATCTGTGAGTTAGCCGTGCAATGATTAAGATCAGCCTAGAGGTTGTTTCAGGGTTCAATCTGTGAGTTAGCCATGCCCTGACTTAGATCAGCCCAGAGGTTGTTTCAGGGTTCAATCTGTGAGTTAGTCATGCCCTGACTAAGATCATCCCAGAGGTTGTTTCAGGGTTCAATCTGTGAGTTAGCCATGCCCTGACTTAGATCAGCCCAGAGGTTGTTTCAGGGTTCAATCTGTGAGTTAGCCCTGCCCTGACTTAGATCAGCCCAGAGGTTGTTTCAGGGTTCTATCTGTAAGTTAGCCATGCCCTGATTTAGATCAGCCCAGAAGTTCAATCAGGGTTTGATAACATTAATATCTGGTTTTCTTTGATTTTTTCTTTTACCTGTAGTACCCCTGCTGGCTCCAAAATGATCACTGAGCACGGGTAACAAAACACCAAAACTTAACAGATACCCGAACAGTAAACAATTGATCATCATGGTAGCAAAACACACAAACCACGCCCAAGGTCCGTCACGTGGGTGAGGTGACTTCCAACTGTTGCAAAGCGCCATCTAAAAGTGAAGAATAATACGTCAAAGAAAATCAAATGCAAGATATATTTTAGAGATAATCATTCATGATTTATATATATTTTTCTATAGTGGAAATAATCAAAAGCGCTTTACATTGTATTGTGAACAATTTCCGATTTTCTTTTTATGCTATTTGAAAACATGAAAGGTGGTTAGTATGAGGTGTAGGCACTGATGGTGGTCACTTCCAGGGTTTCTTTACGACCGTCAGTATTTCTTTTACGTCGATCCTCCGACGTTTTCATGAGCTCCTGGCTTCTGTATATATGTAGGCATTGACTGAGTAAGTAAGTTATGAATAATTGAATGCTCTCAAATGCAGCTAGTCCCGGTCCTGAGTATCTATCACAAAGTCTATCACAAATCCTGCGTTCATTAGCGATATTGAGGGGGGGAGGGGGGGACTACCGGTTTTGAAACTCAAACAGTGGCAGCTAACTCGAGTTTTAATTTAATTTCAAAATTATTTGTATCGATTTTGTCGACCGATTAGTGAGTTTAGACTAAAACAATTAGACGCCGTTCGCTGTTGCCCTTTGGGGCTTTTCAAATTTGAACTACTGAACCATTCGGGCTGCTGGTATAATAGTATTGAATAGACAGGTAGTTTCAATCTCCACTGACAAGCAGCCAAGTTAATAATATAATAACCGGCATCGTTATTAATATTTATGTTATTATAATTTATTAATTTTCCTTCCAAAACTACGACGCCTAGAGGCTGCCAAGATCTCATATGAAGCATATAAAGAAATACTCCAAGGTTTTCAATCATCGGCTTCAAAGATTCCCCGAAAAACTTAGCAAACAAAAGACGGTAGCCACGTTGGTGCCAATAAACAAAAAAGACGATGAAAATATCTTTCATAATATTTTTGGTGACTGATGCGTGACGAGCGTTCTCTGAAGAAAGAAAGAAGTCTCTCATATTAAATTCATTAACTTACAGTCTTGGGTTTTATTCGTGTTTGGACTACAGGAAAAAAAATTTCAGGGTGTGAAAAAGTTAAAAATTTCCTTCGCCTGCTACAGATGTACACTGGTAATTTCTTTACTTTAAAGCTGTCCTTGTCCTGAGGCGAATAATTGTTTTCAGCGAATTCATGCTATGATCGAGGTATTTCAGTATTTAGTACCGTGTACCTGCAGATATCGTCCGAGAAAACTTCAGTCGAAACTTTGACAACTCGTCATGTGACCCCCACTCCGTACAAACCTGATATAATAAATCTTCTTAGGGTTACTAAAGTAAAGGTTCTCTTTAGTTCTAGGGTTGGTATTCACTCAGTTTAATTTCAACTTTTTTGAATTTGCGAGAACCTTTTGATAAAAGGATCTATTCAAAGGAGATATTGTCTTCTTTGTCCAAGATGCATGCCTGTGCTCTGACGAAAGCTATTGAATTATGTAAAATAGATAGGCCCAAATCTGCCGTCAATTCTGTCATACTTTTCGCTCCAATTTTTTTCCTTTTTTGACATATGTGTTTGGCTTAATACAATTATGACTACTGAGCGTGTGCTAACCACATCTTTTTTGTACAAATCTAGCTGGGTGGTCATTTGAAGCAGTGGTTTGGTGATCTTGTTAGCCACAGGGTGACCATAACAACGGACTCACTGAGCCATAAACTTAACACATTACACCGTATCATTATGAGCAATGATCTATGATTTGCTTATAATCTAAGCAAGAACTGCCTAGTGGTAAAAAAGAATCCTGTTAATAAAGTTACTTCGTTTAAAAAAATGAAAGGAGTTTGTATCATTTGCTAAGCTTAAAAGCAGTCATACTATGACGACTTGTCTGAGCAAACTACTTGTGGTCTAAAAACATAGCAGTGGCGAAGGTACAATCAAAACAAGAATTACACTGCATTTTGACATTCGCCATTTCACAATATCTGTCTTAAGAGTTCAATAATAGCTGAATTTTCTGATCACAAAACTCTTAAGTCGTAATAATCGTCATGATTTGGATATGCAAGGGCAAGATGGTCTTCAAGGTGTCTACGGTAATGTGGCACGTCTGCTTGTGCATGTGTTCTAAGTGAATCGTAATTTTTGAAATTAAAGCTTAATTTCTTTACCTTTTTCAGTAATGATTTTCAACAAATCAGTTTGTTGTCAAAATAAGCCATCGACTGGATACAAGTTGAGGAAGTGATGACAGACACAAGCTACGTGCAAAAGTAGATCTTCGGCGTTGTACATGTATGTAAATATTTTGAGTAATATTTGTTAGTCAAATTTAACGCAAACTTAACTAATTAATTTGAATTATTTATGAGTTTGATAACATGTATACAAATGCCTAGGTCTAAAATATTTAGAATATTGAATGTTAACTTAAATTGTAAATAATTGTATTTAAGTGGTTTGGTTTAAAAGTACAACTTTCATCAGTGAATCGGAAAAAAAAGTTAAATGCTCGCAAACTACTCGAGCAACGGGCCATACGTTTTGATAGAGAGTTTTCCCTGGCCTACCAATTCTATTTCCGTTGCCGCCGGCCGGAAAATATTTCAAAATATATATTGTTAGCAAACCCTCTTAGATGCCACTTTGAAACGTGTAAACTTAGGATTACTCTTGTCCTCTCTAAATCGATCTATTATGACGGTGTATCTGGTAATACTGCCTGCAGGATGCAGAATAGGATGTTTGGTACCTAGAGGAGAGTGGCCGTGGTTTTTGAGACTTTTTTTATTGATTCTTTTAATTTAGGACCATACTTCCAGACCGAGTGTTGAAGCGCAGTATAGCAGCTGGAAGCATATGAGGCTGTGCCGGAGATTTCGGCCCCTAAACCGCTATCTAGTGACTGATCAGGAAGGTGGGTCGAAGCCGAAGGTAGAGGTTAGTTGGCCGCTAGACCATAGATGATTAACCTCTCGTATGACCCCCTAAGACCAACGAGTTCAATATTTTCCTTTTGTTAAAAACTCTTTTGGTCACTTTGGTTGTCCATGTGAGACATGATTGAAAATTCATCCAGCCGGAGTGATTGTCGTGCCCCGATACCTTACCTTTGTACTCGTTTAGTTTTTTCCCCTCTTTTTTAAGAAGAGCTAGACTCTCGACCGTAGGCAACGGGCCTTTTTCACGCGGCAGCCATGTTGGTTGGAACAATAGATTCTACCACGCGTAGCCTTGCATACAAGAGTTTGAGAATGAGTTTATGCGGGTGAAACAAAGGTCTCTATTCTCATGAGGATAAACGTGGCTGCCGTGTGATAAAGGTCCCAATTGAATGTGACAAACCTCTAGAGGAATAAACAGCTATCGTTTTGAAACTCGTAGGGATATTATCGTTATTCCTTTCGTATCCTCTGGGATACTCATGAATTTATGGAAGAGTAAAAACAAAAGAAAATTAATCTTCTGGACACACCACGAATAATATCTATTAACTTCATTTCCATGACCAGGACCAGGACCAGGAACCTCCCCTCCCCTCGTTGTCTGGTTATTACATTCTACCTTATACCGATAGCGCTGAATCGGAAATGACTCGTCTATTAGGAAAAAAACCGGTTTTCAATACAGGTTTTGTACGCGTCAGACTCATCAACACGTTCACCCGAGAAACAAGTTTCAAACTGGTTTTTATATGTCTTACTTATGTCCTTTGATCGAGCAAGACATGCTTCAAAGCACGTTGGAAGCCAAGCAAGAAAGAAGTCACGGTTTATTTTCTCTCTAAGGTAATGATTCTAAAACATTTACATTCTTTATATTTTAGGTGACTCCAACACAATCTATGTATGGAGAATCTTTAATGAAAATTGGTCGATTTTTAAGAGAACAGGAAAAAGAATACTGTGAAATACCACTGTATGGGGTGGCAAACAATACGTATAATAACAAGGCTGAGTTTAAAAAATATCGCTAAATTCACTAGCAATTAGCTAAAGGGCACGGGCTCGACTTTCTACTAGACTAGCTCAATATTTTTCCAACCAAGAGAATACCCTCGAAAATATTATGCGATTTCTTTAAGCTTAAGTTTTGCCGTAAATGGTTTTCGTGTTTACAGTGTAATTTATTCATCTAAGACATATTTTGATTGCTGTGAAACTGGAATTTCTACGTTTGAATAAGAATATTTCATACTGTTACTTCAGTGTGATTTTTTTAGGCTCAAATGCTAGCGAAATCCAAAAATGCGATGTGCCCGATCACTGACGAACTGTCGTCCGAAACTTACATGACCCCGTAATACTACAAAAACCTGTTTTGCCGGAATACTGTACTCGTGATGTTAGTATTCTGCTACATATTCATGGTATGCGTTTCAAAAATCCTAAAGAAATCCTAAAAATCCTAAAGAGCCGTCAGACAAAAGAAAACGAAAAGTCGCTAAATTAGTTTTACCTAAAATTAAAATACTTTCAAATTGTAGAAAGCATGGTTTAAATGGATTTTGTACAGTCCACTAACTAGATGGATCATTTCAACATAAAGGTTATTGTACATACAGGAAAACATCAGCTTTTATGCACAAGTATTTTTTAGACTGTTTTATGTCATTTTTTTCAATTCTCGGAAATGCGATTTTTGAGGGGTAATTGCAACATTCTTTCAGTTTATGTTATTTCAAAGCAACTCATTTTATAATTAATGTTATAAGCTAAAAATTCCAATACTCGCACTAGAATCAGTTCGGCAAAATAAACCAAAACAAATATTTGTACAACCAATGACAGTTTGTTTTGCATTAGAAAAAAGGATTTCAATTAACAATCCTGTCTGGCATCTGTATATGAGTGTGTCTATCTTAAGAAACTAGCTGTCTGCCAATACGGTGGCCTACGACGGTCATCCAAAATTAAAACCATAAGATTGGTGAAGTCTAAATTCGTTTATACGCAAAAGTCAAAGTCAGTTCTTCTTTTCTATATTTTCGCTTTATTGATATTTTCGCTTTTGTCAATATGCGTCTTTGTTATTATTACCCTAAATTCGCTCCATCGACTTTCGCTTGGACGTGACTTCTCCTTGTGGGCATTTTCACTTTTTGAAAAAAAAGCAAAGAAATTTGTGAGACATCGTGTATGGCAATAATAGATAGAAGCACTTCTATTCTAGTTCCCCTCACTGTATGCGATGACTTATTCTATATTCTCTTCTCTTCTCTTCTCTTCTCTTCTCTTCTCTTCTCTTCTCTTCTCTTCTCTTCTCTTCTCTTCTCTTCTCTTCTCTTCTCTTCTCTTCTCTTCTCTTCTCTTCTCTTCTCTTCTCTTCTCTTCTCTTTTCTTTTCTCTTCTCTAAAGTCTAAAGGCACGTTCTCCATTTTCTTCCAGGTCACTCGTTGCTTCTTGGCTGTCAAATGGAAGCAATGCAAATAGTCCAAGATCCATTACATAATCAAATTGTTCTCGAAAAACAAGCTGTCGATGCCAAAACATTGTTGAACGAATCAGAGACCAAGTCCACAGATGTACTCACCTTGGGGAGTCTGTACGCACAGGATCTGCCTAATGGTTACATTCTGCCCGAGAGACCATCCTCCTTTAATCCTAAGGCAAAGTTCCTGAACGATGAGCGGTATTTTATTCATGATTTCCCATCCTGGCCTCTATTTTACATAGAGCGGCTAAAGCCAATCCAACTGTGTCTAATTGCAGGGAACGAACTGCCGATTCTCGTGCGATTTAAACCAGGGGAACAGTTGAAGAAACACTGGAAAAAGTGGCTGCCATTCTTTCCTGATGCTGATACTCGTGACTTAGTTACAGAGGACACTGGTGATAGTAAGTTTGTTACTCTATATCCCTTGCAGTGGCTTGCGAGAGGAAAACATGGTGTCGATCCAGATGTTCATCACAAGATGCTCAACAAGAATACCATCCCAGAAATGGGTGCCAGATGTCCAAACCACATGGGAGTGAATGACTATACTGTGCCGTGTATGATCAAAGCAAGCCATGGGCTGTCGGGAAGAGGGACCTACATGGCCAAAACAATACATGAAGCAGAGAAAATTATCAATAAATTGAAAGACGAGGCACGATGCTTTGATCCAAGTATCTCCGAAGTCATCGAGGAGTTAACTGGAAATTACTGTGTTCAGTTTTATCTGTTCAAAAGTGGTGAAATCCATTGGCTTGGTTGCTCCAAGCAGGCGGTTACCGAAGACTTTAGTTGGAACGGGGGATATGTTGACTGGAACGAGCAGGAATCCCTCAAAGAGACCTTCTTGAGAACTGTGACGCCTGTTAGAGAATATTTACACAAGAATGGCTACTTTGGCGTCGTTGGTATCGATGTTTTGACCAGTAAAGAGGGGCACTTTGTAGTAGATGTCAATCCCAGGATCAATGGAAGTACGACACTGCTATTGATCGCCCCCCACATGGCAGTCAAGGGGTTCCCCTCTTCTGCTCTCCTCAAAATCCCCAACATTAAAGGCAACGAAATCGAAATGATGGAAATGTTTGACAAAATTAACTCACTAGGGGAGGGGATCGTCATCAACTTGGCAAGTGTAGAGTCTCCGGATGGACGAACCTGCGAGGGACATGTCTGCATGTTTTCCAAAACACAAAGAGGAGTTATGGACCTTAAAAGCCTCATTATCAACCAGTAATTAATCTCTGTTTATATACTGTTGCTGTTAAATTCCCTATTTCACTAAGACGTCGATCAGTGGGGGGCGGGAGGGGGTGGGGGGTTGGGGTCAGTGGGGGGGGGGGGGGAGGGGGCAGAATGCATCCTCTTATACGAAGCGGTCTGGGTATGAGAATGGACAGAATGGTTAAGAACAATCATTTGAACTAATTTTAATCTGCAGCTGGACTGCTAGCCAAGATGTGTCTGGTTTTTGAACATTTTATAGATCGGGGTTTATCCTATATTATGATATACGGTCTTTGGTGGCTATTACTGTTTTTCTAAGTTCTAAAAATTTAATAATTTTCGTCATGTAGAAATAGGGAAAAGACGTCATAATAAAATAAGGTAATTATTCATGAGAATATAGATATTTTTATGTTGTAACTTTGTTCGGCAGTCTTTCGTTATGCTACGGCTCACGTATAACCGCTTTCACCGGCATTAAATACAAGAGATTGTAAGATATCCTTTGAGCACGACTGTAAAACTTCGTAATTAACTTTAATTTAAAGTTAATAAATGGTGTGCAAAATACATCTCGGCTTTTTGAGCCAACTCGACGCAGTTTTTTTCTAAACCTCGTAATATCTATTGAATTCCAAACCCTGAAAATTCATACGAAAGTAACGTTTATTGAAGATTCTGCGTTAGCGAGTCGATAACCAATCCTTTTAGATTGCGATTCAAGAACGTATTCAGATTCAAATTTCATGGCTTTGGGTTTTGAGCCAAAACAAAGAAGGCAAATCGGCAAAGCGCCAGCGAGCATGACAACACTGCCAAATGTAAAGAATGTACGAGTATAGGAACCAAAATAATCGGCGATAAAACCTGCAGGAAAAAAAGGAAGCTTTCAACAATTTGCAGAAACAAATTTTATTTTGTTAAAAAGTTAAAACTTATGTGGGATCGCGGAAGAATGCATGAATGGATAAAAGTAAACCTCCTTCCCCCGCTCCTTCGCTCTCTCCCTCGCTCTCTCCCTCGCTCTCTCTCTCTCTCATCCACCCTAATTCTCGGCCTCTTTCCCTTCCTCCATCCCCCTCGCTCACTCGCTCCCTCCTTCCCACACATGACCTACCTGCCAAGGGTGGTCCCAGGAATAAAGCTACTGCTGAAAAGACATAACCAGTTGTCCAGCCAACAGACGCTTTCTTGAGATCAGTAAAACAGGTTATATAAAACACGGCCTGCGAAACCGCGAACGCTCCATTAGCAAATCCATAGGATATTGCAAAGATGATAAAATGGCTGTAGATTTTGGCCTGGGTAAACAACACCAGTGAAAAACCAATGAGAAAACTAGAAAACTGGAGCCCTTGGATTGGAGTGAGCCATTTTCTTTCGATAATTTTTCCGATGACAATCCGCGAAGGTAGAGAGAATGCCGATGTAGATGAAAAGTAAGGATGACTTGGAGGCTGATATCTGTCTGTCCTTTGCAAATGTCACCTGAAAAAATCAATGAGAATATGTAGACCGCATGGCACTAATGAAATACATGAAGATAAAGAAATATAGATAAGTTACAGTGCTTGGGAACGAGGTTATTCCGGGCGAAAGACCCTTGGAGTTAAATTCCCAGCGAGGTCGGTCATTAATTTTTCCGAATTTAATTCCAAGGGTGTTTCGCCCGGAATAACCTCGTTCCCCAAGATGAAAAAATCAATGTTAATTAAAAGTTAGACTATTTCCTTCATTTCTTCGTTCAGGACTGAATTCTTTCGTTCCTGTTTCGATTCCTTCCGTTTTCCTTTCTTCCTTCCCTTATATCTTTATTCCGTCCTTTCTTCCCTCATTCTCCCTTCACTTCCTCCCACATATATTTTCATTTCATCTTTTTTGCTCTTGTTTTCATTGACTTAGCTCTCTAGTTTGGGTGGGATTCCTGTGGTATTGGGTATAGCGCAGACGCATCAGCCAAAGGGCCAAAGGCAGTCCATAGAACACTACACCATAAAAATAAATAAATACACCACAAACACTTTATTTCCCCCCGTTATCCACTAAAAGCTGAATAAAAGTTGCTAGAATACTAACCAGGTGAATCATTGGAACATAAAGACCAAGGAAGGTAAGAAAAATTGATATTGTCCCAACCGTATACTTTGAGCTTCTCCACAATGAACAGCACATTCTCACATGTGATTCATCACTCTCTTGTTCCTTCACGTTAGTACTTTGTTCTTTAATATTATCTTCTACGTTTGGGTCAAAGAAAATACAGAGTAAACCAGCTAAAAGCATAGCCCCTGCCATTACACGGAGGGCATCTCGCCAGCCAAGACTATCGACAAGAACTTGAAGTATTGGACCGACGATGAGAACGCCTATACTTCCACCAGAAGTCGCAACGCCCAGTGCCATTGGAATTTTCTTTTGAAAATATTTTCTGATGGAAAGAGTTTGGGAGTTGATAAGACAGCTTCCAAAAAAGCCAAACGAAACGCCATAGGATATGTAGAGAATCCAAAACTCTGATGCAAAGGAGCTTATGGCGATTGCTATAGCTGAACATATTCCGCCAAACATCCCTACTGGACGTTCCCCGAACCAAGAGATGACCTTTATGGCTACTGGACCCAGGAGAAAGGAAAAACCAATGGCCAAGGAGCCAATCCAAGCTGAGTAAGACAATAGAAACTCAGTCAGGATAAGTGGGTTAGCTTTATTTATTTATTTATTCATTCATTCATTCATTCATTCATTCCTTCATTCACTCACTCACTCACTCACTCACTCACTCACTCACTCACTCACTCACTCACTCACTCACTCACTCACTCACTCACTCACTCACTCACTCACTCACTCACTCACTCACTCACTCCCCATGTAGAGTAAACCCTCCCATCCTTTGTCACTCCATCCCCCTCTGCTCTCTCCAAGTACTTGCTAATCCTCCCTCCCTCCCTCTGTCTCTTGTCCTCCCTTCTGTCCCTCTCTCCCTTTCTGTCTGTCTCCCTGCACATGCCTGCTTATACTCCCTCCCCCTGTTCCTCTCCCTCCTTTCCTCTGTCCCTCTCTCTGCTGTCAAACTAAAATGTTTCATAAAATGTCTACAATCTGATACTAGTTCCTTATATTTTCCAATCTTAAAGAAGGTTAATTTAAAGTGACAGGGGGGGGGGGGGGAATGAAGATATTGAATTTCAAAATAATTTAAAATTTAGGGACCCTGTTAACATCTTCATGCCGCTCCTCATTATATAAATTAACCTTCCCTTGTAGACTCCCCACGTTTTAGAGTTAGTTTTCTTGTCCTTTAGAGTAGCTTTCTTTACATTACCAGTTTCACCTCTGCTTCTCTTGAACTGTTCACTTAATACAGGCAAAAGAACACCGAAGCTTAGCAGAAAACCAAATAAGAACAAGTTATTGTAAAAGACCACAAAACATATCAACCAAGAACATGGGCTGTCTATTTTATAAGGTAAACCTTTGTCTTTACAGAATACCATCTTGATTTCTAGGGTGGATAAAATGGGAATTAATTACAAGTTTTTATCATTGTTTTATGTTACTGCAAAGATGACAGTGTAACTACTGTAACCAGGGTCACTTAGGGATGGACCATTAGATTTTTGAGGGGGTGTTGGGCAAAACAAAAAATATATAAAAAATCAAGCACAGCTTTAAAGAGTGAAAATAAATCCTGCATAAGAAAAGTGTCAGAAAAAAATTGCAAATTATGACAAAAAAAAATCCTGCACAGTCACGAGGCATAACAAAAATCATGCACAGCCATGAGGTGTAAAAAAAATCATGCACAGCCATGAGGCGTAAAAAAAATTCCTGCACAGCCATGAGGGGTAAAACAAATTCCTGCACAAAATACATTGACCATCCTCCCCCCGCCAAAAAAAAAACAAAAAAAAAACAAATCTAATGGCCCATCCCTTAGACCAGTTAGACAAGAGAACTGATCAAAATGTAAAATTAAAGCAATATTTAGGGTAGAGGAGCCAATCAAAAACCTAGACTGCACAAGAATGGTAATCAATCCAACTAGTTAGCCATTGTGAATTTCTCATGATATTTTGAAAGGCTTTTGCATTCTGCTGCTTTCTGATTGGCTCCACTACCCAAAGTTGGAATGTATTGTTTTTATTCTACAATTTAATTGGTTCTCTGTCTAAGTGGTCCCAGTTATAGAATTTGCACCGTAAGCCATGGTAATCAGAAAAATAATAATATATAATAAAACTAACTATATATACTTATTATTATGAAAATAATTATTGTAATCCTAAAATCCCTAAATGTGGGTTCTAGATAAGCATTTTATTTGTCATTTAAGATATTTGGTTTTTAATATTTGATATATCATCTATGTTGAATATGATGATGATGATGATAATGATGATGATGATGTTGATGATGATGATGATGTTGTTGATATTGATGATGATGTTGAATGATGATGGTGATGGTGATGATAATGACAATTATATTGGCTTCAGTATGTTCAGTAATATTTTCATTCTATACATCTTTTTTATTTTTAATGTTCCCATTTTATCATTTGAGATCATGAATACAAATAATTAAAAATTTAAATAACATTTCTCAACACCCCTACCTCTGATAAGGCCCCGCCCCCTTCCTTCTAATAACACCCCAGTCCCAAAGCACTGAAAAAGAATCCATCTTGCTAGGTAGTTTAACTTTGCCTTATTTCCGGTGTTATATTTAAGTTAGTTTAAATTGTCCTAGTGAAAACACAGCCAAAAAGAGCCTTAGGTCAAAGGATTTAGACCTACCCGAAAATCAAAACGATAATTGACTCTAGGTGACTCGTTTTTTTTCCTACCGTTTTCGTTCCTGTTGTGTTGAGTGAACTTGTCAAAATATCTAGAGATATCAGTTTAATCGGATCTGAAATCCATCAACAATCGACACTGCACCTCGAAATTGCTTCACTCTTTTTATTATTTTTTATAATAATTCGATCTGCATCATTTAAAGAAATCCCAATAACGCGACTGAATACAAACCAACTTTTCATAGACATATTTCGGCATTATTTAACAGTACTCTAGCAGGTCTCGTTTTTCCAGACACTGATCGATTATGATGACAGACGTTTGAGATTATGCATGTGATGGAACAAGACCAAGCGAAGCTAAGAAAATTTAATCAAATCTTTCATTAATTTCTGTAAGTAAAATTTATTATACACCACTACTTACGAAATAGTACATAAGTATTGGCTTAAAAATGTAAAAATTGCAGATACTGTTCTAATCTGTTTTAATGTACTGTTCTACACAGTTTAAGGATCTTTACCGGCGCTATGACCTTTTAAGATCCACAACAAAATCGTCCTTTACTACCAATAGTCTTCTAGAGGTCTTTGGCATTTAAAAAAAAAGTAAAACGATTTATTTAAGTAAGTTATATTATGTGGACTTTTACTTCATAAATTTTTGGCTATTTTTTCTGTCTTGGTTTTTCAATTTTATATTTTTTTTACGACCGCCCCTGACCTTCGCGGCATGTCAATGGTTAATATACGTTGCGACCTATCAATGTGCTAAAGGCAATGTTCATATCGTCTAAATGGCATCCCACATTAGAAATGTCTAATATTTTCTGGTTCTACAAGTTAGTTAGCACTAGACTTACCTTTGATCTGTTCAGTTAGATGAAGATCTTGAAGGTGAAGAGGAGATTGGTGTTTAACTATAAACTGTTACCCAGTTTCTAACATTATTTTTAATAAGTACTTGATAAACTTGACAAACGCGTTTGCTCATGTGAGTCAGTTAACAGTATGGGGTGGTGTCGTCGTGTACGGGTTAACCATCTACGTCATTTTCGGGCAACCATCGGAACAAACTACTATTCGTGTACTCTACCACTCTTTTCTACCTCCACCGCCGGAAGACGAGTAGTCTAATGTTCGCGTAATTTTAACTTTCTGGAGTATTTATACATTTATTTTCCAAAGCTTTCGACCTACATCGTAACTGATCTTGAGAGGGCAGATTTGAAAATTTGAACATAAGAAAAGCACAAGAAAACGTTAGCAAACAGCGTAGAGCGCGCGCGTACTATGCGCGTGCAGAAAATCAAACGATCAAATAAATGATATCATTGTATGATATTTTTGGAATAGATTCTAAAAATAGCATCAAAGTGTACACATGATGGGGCACGGGGATTCCTTCTCTTAGTTCATATTCTCTTGCCAATATATAAACCCGTATTGTCGGCTCAATATAAGTAAATGCAAATGTATTCTTATACAGTAATGTATTTTTCGTTCTAATTTAGGCTGTTATATCGACCACTGTAGTTTTACAGTACAGTAAAAAAAATGGTTCAAAACATGTTTTCAGCTGTTTTTCTGAGGCTTTTGAGGCATGCGAAAATATTCTTGGGCGTCCTGTGGTTTAGACAAATCAAGTCTATAGTGACTTTATTGTCGTGGCGTCGGATTAGTGGCATCAAGGGTGCTTAATGCTAAGGATCAAGTTAATTTTTACACGTGCTATGAAAGCCCACAGGATAATATTTCTTGAAACTGAGTATGATAACTTCACATTTTACCCTGAAATAACCTCTGCACTGATTTACGAAACGAATTATCGCATTCGAATAAACGGTTTAATTTTAATTAAGATATTTTAAGGTAGATTAGTTTATGTTAGACTTCGCGTCTAACTCGTGATCATTAGTCCTAAACAATTAAATGGGAATACCAATTGACCCATTCTAATTTGATTTTCATCGTTAATTTGAATTGGCGGTAATTTGACGTACGGACGTAAACAAATGATTTGAATGATTTTAAACTAATGAAAAAATCATCAAAGTCCTTCATTTATAAATAATACTGACTTTAGAAACCAAATTCGACTGGACTGAATGTAATTTTTTAGATCACGACAAACTACATCTAGGCAGACAAGGCATGTGCAGACAATCGACAATATGAAACTAACTAAATGCCAAAAACCAAATAAAAACACAAGTGAGGATAAAGGAAGCATTAAACAAGGACAGCATTTTGGACGTTTGTCTTGCGGAAGTTGATGTCTGACAGCCGTCTGACAGCCGAGAAAAAACTTTCTTTTAAAGACTATTGTAATGAACATTTCCTGGACTGATATCGTGTTTCGATACTTTCTTAAAACTATTTTTTCGTTGATTCCCTGTCCACTGTTTCTTGAAGATGCTATTGTACTCATTACGAGTCTTTCAATCATGAGATGTGTAAATGGTTTTACAATCCCCCTCGATTGAATAGGCCTAAGATAATAAAGTTCCATAAAAATATTAGTCAGTTTCTTCATCACTTCTATTTTTTCCTTTCAACTTTATCTTTTCTATCATCAGTTTCGTATCGTTTCCGTTGTTTGCTGCAAGTCATTTCTTTTTCATATACAAATGAATCTGAAATTCCTTGTTATACTGAGTTTCAACATCTTCGGTTTTCCTTTTAATACTGATATACATTTTCTTTCTATGCTAAAGGTGAATTTGAAGAATTTGAAAGAACAGAGGGAAACCTTTCTAGAATAACGCATCTTCATACTAAGGCAAATTTTCAATATAACCACGCGGACATTCGCGGAACTCTGCCGTTTGTTTAAGATTAAAATAGCACAATAATATCGTTTTAATGAATGCTATAACAAAGCTCTTTTTCCTATATAAATTAAGTACACAAACAAAACTGGTAATTATCGAAATTCTTTGATTAATTCACAAACACGACATTCCTTCCATTAACGATGACAATAGTCAATGGACGAACAGAAAACAAAATGGCGGACTCTGAACACGTCCGACCAACGCTTGGCCGTCACGTTTTCATTCAAAGAAATAATACTTAAAGGTTGATGGCATGTATGGCTTACTGGAGCCCAATCCTTGGATTACGAAAACGGCTGCTTGACGTAAATATTTCAAGTTTGAATATCTTAGCGCTAATTGCCTAGTATTAAGATCTCATTCACTCCCTTGTCACTTGTGACATTCGCTTGAACAAATGTCAAATTTCCTAAAGAGCAATTAAGACTTATCATCTGGTCTTTCTTTATCTCGTATCCGCTATAAAACTAAAATTATTAATTTCTCTTGGTTAAAGGCTAACAATAAAAACGTTTATCTATCTTGGGTTTTGTTATGCTCCTCAAACTGGAAATGTCAAAATTCTCTTTTAAATTTCGTTGTTTTTCAATACGTTTTTTTCTTCTTCATCGAATTTGTACTTGTTTCTGCATGGGATTTTCTTATTCCTCGAGCATACCAAACACCTTTCAATATTTACAAGTACTTCCCTTTTAAAAACCCTTTTTACTGTACTTCTAAATTAGTTATTGTTAAATTTTCTGACGAGAAATATAAGGAAGGAAGTGAGGAAGACGAGCTGGTAAAAGACCACACAACTGACAACGAAAATACATATTTACCTTAAATAAATATTATTTCACTAAACAAAGTATAATTAATACTTTTTATATGATGTTAAAAGCGGGAGCCGGACAAAATCAATAGTCGCTTAATCTATCGATTTAGAATTTTTTCTGAACAAATCACTATAGTTTCTCAGATGAAACGCCAAAACAACAAAATAAATCAATAAGAATCAATTTATATTCCAAACACTAATTTGAAGTAGTTACTTTACAGTAAAGATAACTTAAGTCGCTCTTAGTATATCTCATCTGCCACCTCTTGATCTAAGAGCTTTACGATTAGAACAATTTATGAGATATTTCATAAAAGGATCAAATCAGGCCTTTTTGTCAACGGGACATTTTACTGTCACTTTTACAATTGTTAAAATCGTGTTATACTGTTTTTGGAATATTCTTAAGTGCGAATGTAACCATAAAAAGCTTAGAGTTCTTGGCTTATAGAATTTTTGCTGTAAGCTAATGGGTTGTTTGAAATATAAATTTTATGGGTGATTTACGTGGATAACAATTAATTTTGAATATTTTTACATCGACTTTTTTTCAGACTTGTGGGAGCCACTATGCACGATCCGTAGCAGCTTTGTCGCTAAGTAAAACTAGGTTCATGCGACTAACTATGAACCAAACCTTCAAAAATTGAAAAAATGAAAGCTTTGGTAGGTAGATTATTTACAAAGCCTTTTGTTGAATATATTCAATGGATTTGCTTATAATGTTATCGAACTAGTCAAACAACCTGCGTGGGCTGATCTAAGTCGTAGCACACAGCCGTAACTCACAGATTTAACCATGATGAAACAACCTCTGGGCTGATCTAAGTCAGGGCAAGGCTAACTCACAGATCGAACCCTGAAACAAACTCTGGGCCGATCTGAGGTTACGGCACGACTAACTCACAGATTATCGGATTTCAAAATAATTTAGGGGTGGAAAACGAGAAAACTCCCGAATAAAGATAGCTTAAATATATGGCCATTCCAATTCAAAATTTTAGTTAAAAAAAAACACCTTACAAAGTGTCTTTGTTCCTAATGTAAACATTACGCAGTGCAAGGTGTCGATGGCCCGCCCCAGCACCATCACGATCAGGAAGCACTCGTACATTACTGACTGATAATCCTGTTCTAAATCACTAAATCACGAGCCAACCCTCCTACTAAATATACTTCCTGATTTAGCAAAAGAATCGAACGATATCCAAGCGGTGATTTATGAGTTTTGTTTTCTATAAATATCAAATGTAATTTCCGAATCTTCACTCGGTGGTTGGTATAGATCTTTGACCACGAACAGGTACAGTCTCTGGAGCCTTTGTCGTACCTGGAAGCGAAATACTCGTGGAAAATCTAGATATTTTTTCAATTCCTTGGAGTTTGCGTTTTGTTTAGGAATTTCTTAATTTTGAAGTCATGTTTTGGATTGGTATAACGCTGGCTCTTTTTACCACCATCATCTCTGTGTCTTCTACTCCCTGTGGTAAGTATTTTCATCTCGTTGAGTGTTTTTATCAAATTTTGCAAACTCACCCTTTCACAATCTTTAGTAATCTTAAATTTTCTATCATTTTTCGATCGAGAATTATCAAAATTTATACAATTTCTTTTTCATTTCCCCCATAGATATTCCTCAATTATTACAAGGAAATATTGTCAAGGTACGCTACTTACGTTATTTCCATTTTATTAGAATAGTTTTAAAATACTGATTATTGCACGACATTAGGTTACAAAAAGTATCATCTTCTAGTTACTCTAATATGAGTACCACGTACACATTCCTTGGAGTATTTTTTCTTACTTCACCAGTAACGTTCAAGAAAAATATCAAATTAGACATAGACTTTTATAGCCCTGATTTGTATTTTTACCGTAGTTTTCCACTGAATAAAATACCTAACCACGTAGAATACTAACACATATCTATATTCTAATTATGAGTTTGCGTTTCACCTGACAATAATCTAAGATCCGGACCGTTTTCAAATGTCATTAATACTTTAAATTCAGTACAGTTGATGTATTAAGAATATTTGACAATTTTACGGAGTGTTTAGGCTTTTTTCAGTTGTGAAAGTTTCAGTTTTTATTTTCACAAATGAGTCCATTTTTTCAAGGATTGACATTTCTAGTAAAATCATCCCTAAGCACTAGCTAATGAGGCCCAAGTTTACTCGAGGGTATAGCGTCAACTGGAGGATCACTCTACTCTTTCCACACTTTTATTGGTTTTATGTTTCTGGGTTACACGTGTCTATCCTTGGATATGAAAACCAAAGACTTGCTTCTTCTACAAGGGTCATTTTGCCTTATTTCTCGTGATGTCCTTATGTCCTTTGTTGGGAAAAGACAATAACAAAAATGTTTAGCTCTAGGTTCAAAAACACCCTACCTTCATAAAAACGGGCTTATAGCAAATTCGTTTGTTACTGGTGACAAGAAACAGCAAAAGGATCAAAAGTATTAATAGAACTTAATCATTAGATATAAATGTTTTATAAAAAGTTTTGTTGATTTATTTAATATTAGATAACTCATGTCGCTGGTGACGTCACCAGACCATCCGTCCAACGATCCAGTTTTTCGTACGATGTATTAGGTCAGCGGTATTACGCAAACGTTCAACTGGACGATGGAACTTCGTACAAGTTCATCAAACTCTACAAAGAGGTAGGTCACGTGATTCTTGTTGGTAATGGTAATTTTTCGACTGCTCCTAATAGTCAGTTTGCTCCCTTTTCAATCCCCCATCCACCCACCCATTCATCCGTCCGTCCATCCTTCTATCCACCCATGCCATCTACCCATTTATTCGGCCACCATGCATCCGTCCGCCGTTCATGCATCCATCCATGCATCAATCAATGCATCCATCCATTAATTCATTCCCCATCCATCCATCCATCCATCCATCCATTTTGTCTTATTCTATCATATATACACTCCTTTCTACCACTTCTTTCTCTTTTACTCCGACGAAGGACTAGCGTCCGAAACGTCAGTAAGTTTTTTCATCTTTTCACGGTGTATAATTTACCTTTTCATCATTACTCATCCATCCATTAATTAATTCCCCATCCATCCATCCATCCATCCATCCATCCATCCATCCATCCATCCATCCATTAATTAATTCCCCATCCATTCATCCTTCCATCCATTCATTCATTCCCCATCCATTCATTCATTCCCCATCCATTCATTCATTCCCCATCCATTCATTCATTCATTCTCCATCCATCCATCCATCCATCCAGTTAAGAGTAGCTTTTCGTTTCATCTCAGAAAAAAGTGTTCAAGATTCTTTCTGACGGAACGTGTCAAATATTTCGTACACGCTCAACCGACACCTTTCCCTTGCTGAAGATTCCAACATCAAAGTTCGAAGTGCGTCTGTCCAGTGCGCCTGAACTAAATGTGTACAGTGGAAGCACGAACAAAGGTTTGTTTCAAAATATATTTATTTTCTTGTCGCCGTGTTTCTGTCATAAATTGAACAGTTATTACAAAATTATCATTCACTGGAAATTTTTCCATTTTTCATTTTTTTTTTCATTTTTCTTCTTTCCATTTTTTATTCATAGGTCAATTTGTTGTCTCAACATTAGGGAACAGATGTCTTCCATTGGCCTGGACAGAATATCTACCTCTTGGACCCAGGTTTCTCGTCAAAGAACAGTAAGTGAAATCCGTGGAACGCTACTACTCTTCCCAGTAGACCGAGACAGTTGTGCTCTTTTGTTATCGCGTTCATAGCTTTTATGTTATCCAGAAGTACATTTCAAATGGGCCACGTGATGTTGTACCACGAGGACAAGTTTTGTACACCACGTGATCAAAATTTAGTCAAGACCATTAAAAAATCCAGCTGCCTCTGGCCACCGAGGAGAGTAGTATGACGAGCACTAGAACGAGGCTAATTTGGGGTCCTCTCATTCTCGTGAGAGTGATAAAGAATTGTGTGAGCCATCTTGGAGGACATAAAAATAAATGTTTCAATATGACGCGTATGACGTCAAATCAATTTCATTAAAATATTTGTATCCCATTTGGCTTGTAATCCTTTCTTTTGTATTTTTTCATTTCCTTCGTTTCTTTTTTTTTTTTCTTTTCTTTTTCTTTTTTCTTTATATATCTTTTTTCATTATCTACATTTGTTTGTTCGTTTTTTGTTTTTTTTTGTTTTTGTTTTGTTGTTGTTGTTGTTTGTTCCTTTAATTATCTATTTACTTAATGAGTTATTGATTCTTGTTTTTGTGGTATTTTTAGGCATTTTTCTGGAATAGATGAACAAGTCGACTTCAACAAATTTAATCCACCTTCAACATGCGTTAAGCCAAGGTTTCTCGTTCCATGGTAGTGGCATCGTCCAATATTCCAACGCTTAAGTTGTGGACTGAATCTCTAGGAACTGTTAATATTTAACTCAATTGTATAAAAATTATTTTATTTGGTAATCTAATCTCTATTATATGGTGAAAGGAAAATTGAATGAATAAAAAATATACTAATAAAAAATATTTAAATGTTTTAAAATAATAATTATCTTACTCGTGTCAAAAAGATAGTCTTGACGACTGATTTGTTTAGTTCTTAAACAAGTAGCCGTGCTTTTTTCGTGTCCTAGTCGGTTTTTAGTCGTGACCTTGTCGTAAATATGTCGTGTTTGATCTCGACCTAATCGGGTAGAGTAGGACGTACAACCCTCCCACTATCCAAAGCGCAACTATGCAGACTAATATATCATATCAAAGGCGTTATTGACTGGTACGAATTTTCCATCATCAATGAAAGATCATTTCATTGTATCTAAAACCTGCACGGAAATGCGCGCACAGGATCGGGAGTTTCTTTTTTGTGTGTGTTTCTTTTCTGAACCAAATTTTCTTGAAGAGAACAGTTTTGTGTGGTGTTATCAATATCCCACGACATCAAAATCCTTTTCTTTTGCAACTTTTCGTTTTTCAGTTATTATGAAAATGAATTATAACTAACATTAAGTAACTACAAGGTAACTAACATTTAAATGATATTTCATCATTTTGGTTGATACTATGGCCAGCGCTCGTAAAATTGTTACAGTTAACTAACATTCGACAGAAAAACTTTCTGCCAGACGTACCAAAGTAAACAACCACTTCGGAATACTCATTTTCTCAATAATTTTTTTCCAATGAAATTAAGAAGGACCAGGTTTCTTCTCACTTTTTCTTCCCACGATTGACAGTTCATTTCTCGTTATTGTTTTCTCTTAGTTGAGGTCGAATGAAATTCTATTCCCTCGCTATTCACAAAATTCACTGATCAACTCTACTAAAATCCAGTGGAGAAACGCTGTATATAGACGATTTGAATAACCCATCCATCCCAACCCATCCACCTATTCATCCATCTCCCATGCTGGTTCGGTGAGCCAGCATATTCCCAAATTAGAAGGTCATTACTAAGAGGCATCCGTCTCCCATACTGGTTCTGTGAGCCAGCATATCCCCAGATCGGGCAACACACAACAGGCAGAACGAAGCCTGGGAGTGGATGAACAAACAATGGATGGTAAGATGAAACAAAGAACGCAGCTCACACAATACACATTTTTCACCATAATCCATGCGGTGTTTTTGTTATTTTATCCAATTCCAAGCTTCGTTCTAACAGTGGACACCGACCCCTCAGATCTGAAGCCCATTAGGAGCATCCATCTTCAATACGGCATAGGTACGTAAGCCAGCATATTCCAGCTCAAGAACCCATCACTAGGAGCATCTAACTTATGTACATATCTGACAATAACTTTCCCTTCTTTTCTCCCTGTAGTCATTTTGCAAATGGCTTGTGAAATGACAGTGTATCTGTCTTCCACTGGTGGCGTCTTCATCATGGTCCCCGTAATCACGTTTATTGCATTTGCAACTAACAAAACGCGCTAATTCTGTTGCAGTGATTCTTTCTCCATCAACAGAAACCTCGATAAAAGCCTCCTTGAACAAACGGGAAGCGAAAAATGTTTTTTTTTTTATTCAGTTGATACCACTTTTTCGATCATTTGTCAAATATATCGCATTCTTTCTTTTTACTAACTGCGAATAACAAAAGTATATGTCACTTGATGTTGTACAGTTTCTAAGTTTTAGCCAATCGCGTAACAATGTCATAACGAAAAGTGCAATGCTCGCAACAAAAATCAAGTCGCTTGAAGTTGAAGTGGCTTGGCTTGTATAAATGCTAAACCTGTTAAGTCCTTAATTTAAGTACGAGTTTTTGACTATTTGAGTGTGTATTATGATAATTAGCTTGTAAATCGCTTCAGCTCTCAGCCGTACCCGCCAAGTTATGAGACCGTTATTTCATTATTTTGAAAATTTCTTCTTTTTTATGTTGACCATATTTATCAGAATGTGAATTATAACACATATGTTATTCCCCTAACTGAGCCGTTCTATTTTAAGGCATTCGAGGCATTCGTTAGGGCAGAAAATAATATACCTGTAGAAAACAACCACATCAAAACCCCCGTTTTTTGCCTCTGACACAAAGAGAGTCAGAAATAAATGGAAACATTCCGTCCTTTGAGTACCGACCGGGTTCAATTACATACGAAACCAAAATGTCACGCATTTGTTATTATTTCGGTTTCAAATTTTAAACCTTTTTCGATACTGATAACTGATAGATATAATCCTCGAGTCTGTCTTCTGAAACCAAAATTGTCATTATTAACCCAGATGTTGACATCTGTATCAAACATCGTAACATATGTCACGCAACGCTTCCACCACGCGGTCACTTAGGCATGTCACATCGTCGTCGACTTCTTCTATCAATAGTCAGTCTGTCGTCCAACATATCGGCAGCAGTTGCATTGCGGTTTCGAAACATTACACTCTACAAGCGTCCAGAAAAATGGATCCCGCTATCCCTGCAGCAGATGAAAAGGCAATTATTTCCCAGAAGCGTAAGAGGACTTTAAATGGACGAGGTTAGTAGGATAGCCGATAAAAGGATTGAATTTTCAGTCGAGAAATTCAGCGATTTTGGCGACTTGTGAAGGTTGAATAGACCCAAAGTCAGCGACATGACCGTATGGAAGATAGGTCATTGAAAGTTAATTCAAGATTGCAGCTCAAAAAATATGAACTTTAAACAAGATAATTGGTCCTGGGTTTTCGCGATGAGGAAAATTTGCTTTTATTTTGCTTGAATTTCACGTAAAAACCCGAGCTTAATTTCCCCCTAAATGAAATGTTAGCCACACGCAAGACAAGGCAAGTCTTGTGTGTTTCGACATCGCCGTCTTGAGGTAATTCTATCTCAAACTGGGTCAGACTGAACAGGAAACCCTGTATTCTACACGTCTGATAACTCAAATAAGGTCGATAGTTTTGTCTCAGAGGTTGGTGTTTGTAGTCCAAGGAGTTTATTACAAAAACAGCCACCTAGAATTAACTATGGCTGAAAATTTGCATAAGTTGAAAGAGAGTAAGTCGTTTGTCAAACCTTCAACAGCTGTACAGCTGAAAACATCGTTTCGTTTTACTCTGTGACATTTCGTGATTTTTACAGTTCAAAAATACTTACAATTCAGCAGTTTTATGTATTTTAATGCTAGTTTCGGATGATGAAAAGGCGCGTAAATTTAGAAGTCAATTTTGGAATAATGTCGGGGAATGGTAGCACAACACAAGCCGATGATATAAAATATTCTATTCTAGTAATTATGCGAGAAATGTGACAACAAAACAGTGACTTGCGCGTCAAAATTCATCTAAAAGCTTAAACGTATGCAATCAATAATGATAAAAAGATATGATAAGATTGAAAATTAGGAGAATACTTTTCCACCATTTCTTTTTTATTTATTTTAATTCATGAAAACCTCAAAATATAATTTTAAACATGAATCTCCTTAACTTCCTCGCGCATAACAACAAAGTCTTACCACTTCAAAAACAAAAAGATAACTAGTTTATTTTCCTTTCGTTTCTAATAACCACAATTTGGTTATTGTACTCTATGATGGCATATTCTAAAGCAATGGCGTCTGAAGAAGATAAATTAATTAACACAGCGAAAAAGTCGTCCAAAGTATATTCCTGAATATAGTATTGTCTAAGATAGATTCAGGGCCAACATCAATCATAATTGCGCTTTCGAATTTGATAAACATCGGAGTTAATTTATGTTGATGTCCATAATGTCTCGATAGCTCAGTCTTCCGTCGACCTCTTGTTAAAGTCTTGACAGCGTGGTTAACGACTTCATGGCATTTTTACTTGGAGTGAATATAAAGTGATCTCACTCCTACCGTTTCGTATTTCACTGAGAGGACACAGTGCTGTAGTCCTCAGTTCGATGCGCCCTTTCTAGGACTTTTCGCTCAAAAAGGAAAACTTTGGTCTTCCCTCCCCCTCTACCCTTTCCTTTCTTTCTTCGTTACTTTTCTTGTCTTTTCCTTTTTCGTTCTAACTTTTCTTTCCATTCCTTTCCTTTCCTTTCCTTTCCTTTCGTTTCCCTTCCTTCCTTCCTTCCCTTCCCTTCCCTTCCCTTCCCTTCCCTTCCTTTCCTTTTCTATCTCTTCTTTCTTTTCTTTACTATCCTTTTCGGTTTAATTTGTCTCCTTCTCTTTTCATTCCCTTTCCTATTCTTCCTTTCTAATCCCCTTCCTTTCACTTTCTTTTCCTCCTAATCTTACAGAGTGTAAAGTATGTGGTGATCAGTCCACTGGTAAACACTACGGCGTCTATTCCTGTGACGGCTGCAGCGGTTTCTTCAAACGAACCTCCCGCCGATCCGAACCCTGGGTATGCAAAAGCGATGGCAAATGTGACGTTGACAAGAACAGTCGAAATGAATGCAAGTCTTGCCGACTGCTCAAGTGTTTGGGGGTCGGGATGAGTATGGACGGTAAGGATTGGATGGGCGAAAGAGAGGAAGATGAAGATATGTGAAAATATTGGGACAAAAGGCATGACGTCCGCCCTATTGGTTGACACAACGAAAGAAACCAAAATCGAGATTTGTATATATTGAACAATTAGACACGTAGTCCGAATGGTCTTCGAGTCAAGCCGAAGGTCGCAAGGACCATTGACTCGTAGACTATGAGGGCCAGAGGTCTAGTTGTTTTAGTATAAACCTATACTTATAGATCAAATAAATTTTGACAAACGATGTTGAAATTAGGTTATATTAATTGATTTTTGAGGTGTTTTGGTTTTCAAAACCTACACTTTACGCTACTTGTAGTCTATAACTAATAGACCACTAGTAGCTCCTCCAATCAGAACGCAGGATTCAGGATAATTGCTAGTTTGTATTGATAAAGCATATACCGTATGGCTGTGGAACGGAACGGTTTGAAATTGAGGACGTCCTTTAAACCAATCACTGGGCGAGATCATTGCTCAGCCAATAACGATGCCGTTGGTGTCGTCAGTGTCACGCCAGTGTCACGGCACGCATGGTTGCATGATGTTTTCATAGTCGTTTATAACTTTAATTCTTATAAATACATATTTTCACACGGAAAAATATCTAATTTTTGTTTTTAGGTGTTTTTAGGCGTTCAAGGCTACTTACTGCTACAGGTTCATTCAATGAAACCTTTTCAAACTCGTCGATGAATGCGGATGAAAAAGAGCACTACACTAGGCTAACCAATGAAACTCCTGAGAATCAAAGTGAGTAGTAGGGGAGGGGAGGTACAGTGAATATTGTCATGGGAAGGTCATGTTTTTACGGACAAGTGCATTTGTCCAAGTTCGTTTGTGCGCAGTTTATTTGAGCTGCAGAGATCGGATAATCGTTCGTGAACTCAGACACTTGAATAGACTTCTATTTAACCCGTGTAGCTTTTGCTTAAGATATCCTTAAGACGGCGTACTTTCAGTCTATCTGTATCTATCGGTCTATCTTGGTGTCTGACTGTCTGTCTGTCTTTCGGCCTGTCTGTCTTTCTTCCGGTCTATACTAGAATCTACTGGCTTCTAAAATAATATACTTTTTTCCCCTCGTCGTCAAGGTAACACGGTTGAGAGTGTAGCCGTTCACAAACCACTATCAGCTCTCAACACACCGCTGAACACAAACACTGTCATCAAATCAGAAACAGTCGAGAACCCCGAGATCCAGGCTCATCCTGTCGAATCACGGGACTTAGAACCGACCAATAAGATATCAAGAACCAGTTCAGCAATGGAAACAGTGGCATCGCTGCAACAGTTAGCCAACTCGCACTGCCACACCCCTCTTTCATCAGTTGACCCGCATAATATGAGAAGAACGTTTATGGTGAATACGTCCTCGACCTCCCGGGAGTCCCACATAGAGAATATTGCATCATCGTTATCGTCGCTAAGGAGTCGAGTCATCACAACTACGCATGCGCAGAACCAAAACCAAGTATTTCTGAACGGCACTGCCAATCAGCAGACCAAGACACCGAGTCAGATGTGCTCCATACACGAGCTTCTTAAAGCCGTTGAACCAGTTCATTTTAACTCGAGTGAAAACATCCAAGATGCCGCCATGAGGTTGATGACTGCGTCCATACGTTTCGCGCGCAATCTGCCTTGTTTTACGCGGATTCCTTTTCGAGACCAGATCATCCTACTCGAGGAAAGCTGGAAGAAACTCTTCCTATTGGACGCGGCGTACTGGGCTCTACCCCTTGAAACCGGAAGTCTTAGCGTCGCCAATGACGTCACTATGAGACCAAACTCCACAGCAATCAAAACAGTTCAGGAATTATTAACACATCTTAGATCTTTTCGCGGCGATCTTACTGAGCTTGCTTGTCTAAAGGCTATCCTTATCTTCAAACCAGGTATTAATAATGGTGCATGTAACCAAAAACACCATTTTTTTATCAGTTTTGTCTTGAAATTTTGGAATGCTAGTAGTGAAGAAGGTTGAGGTGGCTTAGAGTTAATTCTTAGGACATTCTACAGTGTTCCAAAACATATTCATTTTAATTTCGATCCATCTCGACTTCTTTCCACTGAGTTTCTAAATTATTCCGAGGTTGATGAAAAAAAACTGGGTCGAGTTGGTATTGCAGTGCTTTGTGGGGCAATTTTAGGGGACGAAAGGAACACCATCTTGGAAATGTCCCCAACAGTTCCACAATGCACTGTAATACCAATACGACCCAGTTGTTTACCAATCTCGGAAAGGCTAATAACATTGAATAGGACGATTGCACGATAACATCAATGACCTTTACTACCAGACCTCCTTGCACACTTTCTTTTGTTCAGTTAATTAGCACCAATTGTCATACTATTCTCATGAGGGAATACAAAATAAAATAAAAAAGAAAATTCGCGAAGCATCTTGGTTGTGGGAGTCAAATGACGCCATCATGTAAACTTCCTATTTTTAAAGGAAATTTTTTCCCCCATAATTGCTTTTTCTCCATGTCAAGTCCTTTGAACTTTGGAGTAAAATAGAATCCGACCTCTTTTTTGTTTTTGTTTTAGAAACTAAAGGCCTGAAAGACGCTGAAACAGTTGACAAGATTCAAGACGAGATTCAGCTTTTACTGTCAACTCACGTGACCTCGACGCACCCGAACCATCCAGCAAGATTCGGGAAACTTTTGTTGAGTCTTTTAGCTGTACAGAGCGTAGCAGAGAAACCAATCGAAGAAATACTTTTTAGAATAGCAGACGATAAAGACATTTTTGAGACATTATTGTCAAAGTTGATTGACAGCTAAAGTAAATCAGTGACTTAAATGAACTTTATCGTGCACAGAGGTTTCAATATGAAGCTTCGTGCATAATGCTCAGTGATTTCGGAATAACAGGATTAATTTAACTTAGCACGCAGCCTTGTATTGAAACCTTTGTGTGTGAAAAGCGAAACATATCTCGGAAGTTCTATTTGGCTGTTGGTACCATTATTTTGAGTTTGTTTGATTTTTTATGAAATTTCCTTTTTGCTTTAGATATCGAAAAAAAAAAGAAAATGGTATCAATTCATTAAAATTCTCTTAAATGTAGGGACTGTAACCATGACGACAGAACATGTCTCGTATATTATCCACATGACCAACGCGGTATTGACAAGATGTCAGGATTTTTTTTTCTTTTCTTGCCAACCTAAAGTTCAAAATGTAGCCAGTAAAATTCTTCCTTCCAAATTTTAGACTATTTTTGCAGGACTTCAATTTTATATGATATATGCTGGAGCTAGAAGCCATTTTTCGTGCGCATGCGCACTTATTCCTCTTGTTCTTTCCAAAATGATTTATTTAAAGATTCATGTTGATTTAAAGATTTAATGAAATTAACCAGGGCTATACTTCCAGACATCGAGTGCTGAACCGTCGTATGGACTTACGGCTACGCCGGAGATTTCGACCCGACACCGCTCACCCCGGGAGGAATTACAGACTCAGGAAGCTCAGCCGAAGCCTAAGGGAGAGGCCAGTCGGCCCCTAGACCGTACATGATTAACCCCTTGCTATGACCAGCAGACCTGATATTTCGATTGTATCAATGAGGACTAACATTGCATGGTCAATCCCTTTCCTTGTTGGATGCGTTTGGCCCCGTCCACACTAAAAATATAAGAAGTACAGATACACCATATCATCATCTGCGCATGCGCATGCGAAGAAACACGTGCAGGTGACCCCTGTTTTTGCCATCCTCGGTAAACAAGGGGTAACTTTCGCCGCTTTGTAATGGGAGAGACTTTCCAATTAGCGTGAACGCAAAGCCAAAATGCATCGCAAATGCATCCGTGTTGATAGGGTTTTAATGATTATACCTTTAGAAGTTCGAAAACAACTGGGCCTAGCTTTTCTCCCGCATAGGATTGTGGGACGGAAGTTTGAAATTCTATGCAGAATCATTCCGCCTTTTGTTTCTTGACATCTCAAACCAGATCACAGGAAGTAGGACCTTTTGATGGACATGAAGGTGAGAATATATATATATATATATATATATATTTAAATGAAGTGTAATATTTCAGTATTCAACCTTTTTTTGAAATAGCTGTAATAAACTAATAAACCTCAAATTGAAAGGACGACAGACGCAAACTAACAACAACAACTTTCGAAACAGCTATTTTTTCACTCTTAGTCTAAAATTACATAAATAAATATAGATGTCAGTAAAAAGTGAGTATGCATATTAGAAATTATTATTATAGGAGCAGGCGAAGCTCAGTTGGTTAGTGCGCGACCTTCAGAGCTTGAGGTCTCTACGGTTCGATCCTTAGGATCTACACGTCTGTTTCGACTTCTCTCTAATCCGTGTAGCTTCAGCTTTAAATACTCTTAAAACAGAGCACTGATGGAGAGAGAGATAAACGGAATGATTTTTAAAATTGAGTACAGCTGCCTAAAATAGTTTAGAGAGCTGAACGGGCTAGGCAGCTAAAAGGTTTTCCTAGACCCAGGTTTTCCTTGGCTACGACACTGATTTACCTATATTTGACAATTAATTAGTTAATGGCGGGAAAATTGTCACGTGATCTTGAAGAACATAGATTAACTGTTGTCAACACTGCTAACAACATTAGACTCTTGAGATCTTTTCTTATAAGCTAAAATAGCAAGGATGAATCCAGCCACTAGGCAAAGCCCACCGATGATTGGCACTACCATGGTAACGCTGCAGGCGACGCGGATCATGTTCATGAGCTGAAATGATAAAAGGAATAAATTGAATGAATGAGTCAGTGAGTGAAAGAACGAATAAAAGAATAAACAAGCGAACAAAATGAATGAAAGAACGAAAGAATGAATAAATAAACAAGCGAACGAAAAAACGAACAGATAAACGAAAGAATAAAGGAATTAATGAATAAATAAATCAATGAACAAACAAATGAATGACGGTGTCTATATCTTTCCATTTTAATAATAAAAGTACTTAGGAATTGGCCGTTATATCGGTTGTCATAAAAAGATTCAATCTTTTGTTTAAGTCAACCAACATGGCGGCTATGACGTCAGTCTCATACCATAACTGTGTCAATAATACCTTATCATCAAGCGCTATTGCATCTGCTTCTGTAAAAGTCCTTCCTTGCTCCGCCCAATAAACAGGGAAATACTTGGTTAACTTCTTCTCTTCCATATCATAGAAGGTTATGTTTAATGGTACAAGCCTTGGTGAACTTATCACGCTTTTTGTTATGACCGAGTTGACCTGGAGCCGAAATTTAAAGCTCATGGGCCAGCCAGTGATTGGTTCGATGTCAACCTGTATTGACCAATAAGAACAAGCAATTAAATAATGTTTTGCGCTCTATTTGTTTTGGGACCCTGATTGGTTGAATGTCATCTATATGTTAACAAATGAGAGACGATCACACAAAAGATGCGTTCATCGTCACGTGATGGCAGCCATGACAGGAGGCACAACAATACTCTTTTTCCACTGGAGAAACTGAATACTTTCTCACTTAAATCAGATTCAATTGTTCCTGCCTCCTGTCATGGCTGCCATCACGTGATGGTGCAAAGCCTTTCCAAGATAAGACATAGCAGAGCTACCGGTGCAAAAGTTTAAGTAAAGACGTTGTACGAAAGCATTATCATGGTAAATGCATTCCATAATATGAATGCAATTAAGCTTTTTTGTGCGTTCTGTTTTAATTCTCAATTTAATTTACTCCTTTTAAGAACCACATGCTTTGTTCAAGTTAATTCATATAAATATATTTTACCATAAGAAAGAAATAATACTCAAGGGAATAAAAGGGATTATAGAACAATACGCTCTAACTTAGTGTATCTCTTGGGTATTATGGTTTCAACATCAGCAAAATTGCAAAAGCAATGTTAACTAAATATTTACTGGTATCTTGACATGAAATTTTGAGAAATAGCACTTCGCTGAAAGAAAGGAGAGACGAGAACCAATAGGAACCACACTCTTAGAGCTCTTCTTCTTGGTGAACCAAAGGTAAGCGATTTGAGGTTTTATAATTCGGTTTTTATCTTTGCGTTATACTCAGCGCATAGTCGAAACGCAATTATGTTATAACTATTTCACGTTCTGGGTATAAACACCGGTATGTCTTGAGATATTACGATAGTTATATTAGTTATAGCTTTCCTAATGGAACACGTGCAGTAAAACCATGCAATCAAATCAAAATTGATACTGACAAACAGTACTATATTTAGTGACTAATAGTCGATATAACTCAAGAACATTCATCACACAAGGACACATACACAATAGAACATTTGTGCCTTTGCCAATGAATGTTCTGGTTGAGTCATGATAGCGACCACGTCCTCTATTCCGCCGATAAAAAATATTTTACTGGAAATTTCGTTGTGTAAAAACAAATTGAGTTCAAATACCCTAAAACATGCATTCTCAAAAGAGTAACGTATGAACAGAGACATGGCAGCCATATTGGTGGCATTAACAAAGGAGGCTATTGAGAAAGTTCTTGTTATTAAATACCACCAACATGGCGGCGATGAGGTAACGTGAAGGCGAAGAATAGTACAGTTTTCGTATGACTGTGAAAAGCTCAGTGCCGTAAGCGTGGCCGTGATACTTTCTAGAATTTTAATTGGCTGACTTTTTTCACGCGCAATATGATTGATCTAAAAGTACCGTGATCTTGGCGTGACCGTGTCCGCGCCGTGTTTATGCCGTGTTCCGGGTATTTGATTAGATGGAGAGTAAATTCTCGTGCAATGTGATTTGTCTGGCGTATCCTTTGCTGTGTCACGACCGTGTTCGCGCCGTGAACTTTTCACAGTCATACGAAAACTGCACTAAGAATTTTTTCTTACGTACAAAACTTCCATATTTTTCGAAAATGGGTTTGTTCAAGCCCAACTGTTGGTAGAGCTTCGTCTCGCCGTACAAAAATCCAGCCAGACTCGTAGATACTGGAAACCCTTTCAAATTACGTAAATCAATGATACCGTCCGTAAAGATAGAATAATTGTTTTGCTGAAATTACAAAGGAAATGACATAGTATAAAGAGAATATTCTCTTGCATAGTATTCAGTAAAAAAATTTACGGGGTTAATTTCTTTGAATCTCCTGACTTGATATCGTCTAATCTCCATACCATAGCTCCATAGTTCAGTTGGCATGGTTAGTGCGCCAGCCTTCGGAGCTAGAGGGTACACGGTTCGATCCTAGGGATCTCCACATCTGTGTCAGACTACTCTCTTTTCTGTGTAGCATTAGTTTTTAATACCCGTAATCATTGCGATAAGGAACACTGATAGTCTGAAGGGCCTTAAAAGGCGCATTTTTGAGCGCTTTATACATGCTTTATGCTTTTACCAAGCCCTGGCTCGGGAGATTTGGGCAGCATCTCCCCGTGGTTTAGAAAGTAAAATAAATTACCTTTTTTTTTTCCTGGTCCGGTATCCTAAAAAATCGTGCGTTCTGATTGGCTGTTTGAGCGGGCGGTATTTTGTAAGTATCTGCCCGCGCGCGCGTATATTCAAGACCTCGGGCACAGTTTTTCCCTATCCGGACCTCCTGGCCGGTAAATAACATATATATCTGTACCACCAAAAATACGGCTACGCCTCGTGAGTACATATCATTTTGATCAACTGTTGACGTCATATCGTGGTTAATCATAGGGAATGTTACACCTTTAGCAGGTGCGTGTACGTACTCTACGCCTCTACGTACACCACTCACCTTCAAATTTTCTTGATCTAACAGAAAACGGTGCATATCAACCCCATGCTGGATCACCAGCTTGTCGTAAGTGATCCTGAAGCGGTGATACATTGTTGGAAAGAATACATCGTAGTGGCTTTTTGTTGGTGGGTACCTATCGGAACACGGAGAGAGTTGTGGAACCGTGGAAAACTGAGTGTCGTAACTGCCGGCTATCTTGGACTGCGATGGTGGGATATTGGGATAGATATTGGAAGGTACTTGAGTTTTATCGTCATATGCTAAAAAATATAAATGTCGACTTATTACTGCTATCACTGCTGCTTCTATTACTACCTGCTGCTGTTACTGCTACTGGTGTTGTTGCTACTGCATGTTACTGCTGCTCTTACTGCTATCACTGCTGCTTCTATTTCTACTGCTGCTACTGCTGCTACTGCTGCTGCTACTGCTGCTGCTACTGCTGCTGCTACTGCTGCTGCTACTGCTGCTGCTACTGCTGCTGCTACTGCTGCTACTGCTGCTACTGCTGCTGCTACTGCTGCTGCTACTGCTGCTGCTACTGCTGCTGCTACTGCTACGGTCACTTTTACGCTCAAAATCACAGTAACATAATGTAATACCTGCATAAGTATGGGCGAGGTCCGCGTTTTCTGTGCTACAAATATACATCGATTTTTTCTTTGCATTTGCGCCCGCATCGTCGATGTTGACATGATTTGTCAAACTCCCAGCAACAGGTATACCATTTGGAAACATTGGGGGGAGTTTAAGCTTGTCCATGACATAACCAAGGGCCAACTCTTTCTGTGTTCTGGTCACAATAATGCCATAGTTATAGCTATCTAAGGACGCCATAGCGCAGGACGGTACGTGTGTGGTGATAAACAGCAGTAAGGCTTGAGCTGTTTCGATATCTTTGACCTTGAAACACTGGAAAGAATTTGGACATAATAGTTCGTCTATACGCAACCTCACTTGCTCTGCCTCAAGTTCCATCATTGTTTTGGTTATATTTGTCTGATTTTGTGCACTGCTTGTTTTCACTCGCACGTAGTATCCCAGATACGTCAACAAACCGTTCCCTTGAGCTGTGTAATTCGCTGCAGAAGCATTAAATGTCAAAGGAGGTAAAACTAGGGTAGCGTTCACAAGTACATTGTAAAGTCCCGCCATTTCTGAAGCGTTATAACTCTTTCCTCCCCGTCTGTGATCTACTAGTAGAGTCCCAAGAGGATTTGAACGTAACCACTGGCCAAACACTGGGGAAGCAAACTGTGGATTGCTTGTATTTGTTACGTTTCCAAGGTATGATAAACTTGCTTGTCGGCTACCAAGTGTTAGTTCTAGTTGGGTCATGTATCCTTGAACGACGTGTGGAATCATGAATGTACTGAACTTTGAATCCCCTTGGAATTGATGCATTAGGCCCAGGTAGGCAAGGTTTAGCACTGTAATCTAGAAAACCATCAAAAGGAATTATTAATGCGTGATGAAACTGATCGATGACAAAGAAGTGCAGGCATGAGGTGATTGCTTAACTAATCACAGTCAAATGATTACGAGTCATGGTCATGTTTAACACGTTCATGTTCAATGTCACGGTCATTTTCAACAATGTCATGGTAACAAACATTGTCACGTTCACATTCATGGTCAAGTTCACAACCACAATCACACTCACGGTCACGATCACTTTTACGCTCAAAATCAGTCACGGTAACACGCACGGTCACGTTCACGATCACTTTCACGTTCAAAGTCACAGTCACGCTCAAATTCACATTCACGTTTACCGACACGTTTGCAGTCACGGTCACGGCCACGTTTACAGGTCACATCACATTCTCGGTTCCGTCCGCATGTATATCAGACAAACTCACAGACACATCATATTCCGACAGTCACAGGTACATCAGTCACGCTGACGGTCACGTCATAGCTGCAGTCACCACTACATCAGTCACGCTCACAGTCACATCGCATTCATTATACTGTAGTGTAAAATTAGCCCAAATTCTTATTGTTTTTCTCCATTCTGTCTCACTTATTCAAAAAATCAGACGTCATAGTGAAACAGTACAATTCTTACGTTGTCGTTCTCTTTGCATTCTGGACATTTTGCTTTCGTTGCTTCTGCATCGAACGCTTGCTTTGTGAACGTTTTGTAAGAAACTTGGCCTTGTTTTTCGAAATCTATTCGGATTTTTTCACTGGTTGTCTTGTAGACGTACGGGCCTCGCTCTTCGAGCTAAAACAAAAAACAATATATTGCTTATTCAACGTTTTAAAACTTTTATATACTAAAGGACGTTTTTACAAACTGTTTCAAATCCTAGTTCGTGAGTAACCACATTTACGTGTCATTTTTTGGACGGGAAATAATCACGTGATGTGTTGTTTACCTGAGGAGTTTCTCCGCTGTATAAGAATCCTTGTTTGTTCTTAATGTGCCAGAAATACACAGAAGTCTGAAGCGTCGTTGGTTTGGCCTATAATAAATTAGAAAAGAAAAGCCTTAATAAAGGCAACAACTATGATTCGTGGAATTGCTAATAATTGGTTCACGTCCTTTACTCCACTCCACTCCACTCCACTCCACTCCACTCCACTCCACTCCACTCCACTCCACTCCACTCCACTCCACTCCACTCCACTCCACTCCGCTCCACTCCACTCCACTCCACTCCGCTCCACTCCACTCCACTCCACTCCACTCCACTCCACTCCACTCCACTCCACTCCACTCCACTCCACTCCACTCCACTCCACTCCACTCCACTCCACTCCACTCCACTCCACTCCACTCCACTCCACTCCACTCCACTCCACTCCACTCCACTCCACTCCACTCCACTCCACTCCACTCCACTCCACTCCACTCCACTCCACTCCACTCCACTCCACTCCACTCCACTCCACTCCACTCCACTCCACTCCACTCCACTCCACTCCACTCCACTCCACTCCACTCCACTCCACTCCACTCCACTCCACTCCACTCCACTCCACTCCACTCCACTCCACTCCACTCCACTCCACTCCACTCCACTCCACTCCACTCCACTCCACTCCACTCCACTCCACTCCACTCCACTCCACTCCACTCCACTCCACTCCACTCCACTCCACTCCACTCCACTCCACTCCACTCCACTCCACTCCACTCCACTCCACTCCACTCCACTCCACTCCACTCCACTCCACTCCACTCCACTCCACTCCACTCCATTTTAGGAAAAGTTTAAATCAGGAACACGTGAAAAAATAGATTTTTGTAGGGATTTTTGTTCGACTTTATGAGATTTTTTAAGAGCACCTGTCTTTTTGTCGAAATTATCCATGTATTATTGTAGAAGGATTGACTAGCCTTCGTTCGTGCAATCATATAGTCTGCAAATAACTATTATCTTATGAATCTTAATTTTTTCTAATCACTTCCGGTGGCGCAATTTTACCCCAAAAGCTCGTGCGTAGGCTCCCATTAAATGCTGTTTATCTCGAAAACGAGCTATTTTTCTCTCCAGATTTGGAATCAGCATTAAATTTAAATTCGGAAAATCGATGTTTTAAGAAAAGCTTAAATCAATTTCCAAAAGTAGGCAGTCACCTTAAAAATAGCATCAAACTGTGCACATGATGGTTAGGAGGAATTCCTTGTCTCAGTTCATTTTCTCTTGATTATATCGGTATTTTTATATAGCTAACGGACTGAAGATTGATATTTTTCATCTTGGTTTTCATGAGATAAGTAGTGGTAATTTGGAGACTGACTTGCTCACTTCGTCTTTAAAAATAATAATTTTCTCGATTATAATGGACTTCCGCCTGCTTTTAGTGATTTTTTAAAAAACATTAACAGAGTCCAATCATATAATAAAAGACTATAAAGCGTGCAAAAAATCATACGTCCTTCCGAAGTTAAGAACAAACTTTGGTAAATTTAAGATTTAAAATTTTTGAATTCAGTTCAAGAGTAAACTTAAGCCTGGAGAGTCGTAATGGCTTCGAGAGGCTGTAAACACTGTCATCAAACTTATAGCTAATATCATTGATTCTCTTTAATTTATGCTTTTCCTATTTTCTTTTCGTATACAGTCAATGTCATTAACGTTATCCACCAGAAAAAGACATTTAGACATTTAGACTAAAAGAAATATCACGTGTTTCATTGTCGTGTTTCATACCATTCTCCGTCTTAATAATCCTCACTAAAAATGTTCGGGGCATTCTGGATTTTCAATTCACGAGTTGAACTTTACATTTAAAGTTCAGGTAGACGCACACGAGGCAAAGAATACATAATTAAACACGTGATATTTCTTTTAGTCTAAATGTCTAAAAGTGTAAATGTCTTTTTTCGGTGGACAACGGTACTATGAGTAATTATATTGGCTGTATGTTCTATAGATTATTAGTTATTTCGTGTGTGTTTTTCCCCCCTCTGCTGTTGGAAACATAGGCATCTTCCCGTTTGACAGCCTAGCTACTTAGCTCGATTAGCTCTGCTATTTCATGATTTTGACAATCAGAGTGCTAATACGGATGTTGTCGTTTGTTCAAGCATATTTTTCTCTGAAAAAAATTTCCGATATCCAGGGGGGATTCTAACCCGAGACCTTCTGTTCAATTTTTAGTCAAACACTCTAACCATCAATGTTGTTGCTGTTGTCCTAGGCAAAATTTGCATGAAATTTTACTTAGTTTATTTGAAAACCCTATACAAATATTAGACTAACCAAAACTAGTTCTAGAACTAGCGAGTTTTTTCGGGAAAAGGTGTCAAAATGTTTATTTTCAGAGACCCGTCCTTGCGGCCGTTTTAATCAGTTTGCTTGTGAGTTGATCTCTTATCTACTTGATGTTGACGAGAAATTTTCATGAGTGTGTGAATCTTTAAATATAATATTAGTATTTCCGTAAATAAATAATTCAATATTCATAATTCTGTCTGCACTGAATTAAAGTACAGGTGCGTGCTATTGCATAACTTTAAGTTATTTAAAATTAATTAAACTGTGTATCCCTAATTTCGCAGCTGTCGGCACCGGATAACTAAAAACAAGAGCAAAAAAAAGTTAAACGGCAAAAATTTCAGCTTTTTTGCTGGCTAGGTGGCACGAGCTTTCCGAAAACGTTTCTGAGTCAGAAAAGCTGTTTAAATAATTGATTTTCTTGGCCAAGAATCGTCGATAAATTGGGTCATGTTCCTTAGCACACGCTAATCCAAATAGAAGCCAAAGCGAAGCGTTGAGAAAGTCATGTCGCTGGTATCAAAGAAGAACGCGGATAAATGGTGGACTCCATTATAAAATTCCGGTTTTCAAACTCAAAATTATGTCATATAGAATTAGAATAAAAATTACAAAATTAATATGAATTAATTATTTTCAATCAGGTGTAATTGATTCACTGTTTTGAAGTTATAGACTGCCTTTTTGATATTACCTCGTTGGTATATACTAAAAGAGTTCATTTCTATCAATTTACGGGAATTCAGAATCGAAATGAAAAAATATATGTAAAATATATTCGTTATTTTGCTATTTTTATATGACGTTCTTGCAATTAGTTGTAAAAATGTTTTTCTCACCGAGTTTGTTACTCTTAACATCGATTTTTTTAAATTTTCTAAACTATTTTAATCGTTTTACCTCAAAGAAAAAAAAAATTTGTCCAAAAGGCTAAAATGTCAACAGTCGTCCGTCGTCCTACTTTAAACTAAACTAGCTTCAAGCGGATTGCAAGGACATGCAGATGTACTAACATTCTTTTTTCCATTGTGCATATGAAATTAAGAATTACTCATATAGTTGAGAAAAAGAAGGGAGTTTTTCTTAGTTCGATAGAATAAAAGATTTAAAACAACTCAGATATTTTTCGACCTGGAAAACAGAGTTACGTTGGCGTAATAATAGTATTTATTTCGTTGAAAATAATGAGTCAAGAGCTAGAAAAATGCTCTTTAGAAAGGTGAACAAGTTAATTTTGCAAATCTCTGGTCCTTTTCTCAAACAGTTAGAGTTTATCAAAATAAAAGATAGAAAGACAATAATAAAGATGTTAATAAACTTACCCAAGTTTCATAATTCGCGTCGTCTTTACTCGCGACACAAATTCGATCATCCAATTTCGTTTTAATCGATTTGACTATTAATCTTGCAGTTATGATTCCCACCGCAATAAGAACAATCCCAGATATTATAAGCACTATAATACTGGTTCTCTTCTTATTTCGACAGCCCATCTTGAAGAGATGTTTGTGGTGTAAAGTCTCTGGTGGTAAGCGAGCTGTAGTTAGCTGTCACAAATCCTAACTTCACCATTCTTAACGACCCTGTTCCCATGGCAGTAAATTGTCGATAAACAGCGGGAAAACTGACCGGAAAAGTAAGAAAAGGGACGGAAGAATGGGACGTTTGATTGTATGTAGTATGGAATTAAGAGCCGGCTAAATTCTCCCAAGATTAACAATAGTTATAAGTATATAATCAACAAAAATAGACCGAATAACTTCTGTACATAAATATATGAGAAAGTAAGGATACGCTTAGGTAATTTGAGCAAAGAATTTATATTTCTGTTTTTAAAATAACTGAGTTCTAACGCGCGCTCTGATTGATCGAAAAGAGAGTATCTAAAATGCTCACGTTCATATTTTTTCAGAACGTTTTTCACTCTTCTCAAAGCGAAAGATATTACAATATTTTTCGCTATTTTAAAAGCTTGTTCAAGTTTGCTTTAAAAAACGTAATGTGATATGGATTGTTCAGTTTGGCGAACAAAAAGTTATCTCATCTTGATTTAGCTTGTCTACATCTTTAACTTATGACACCAATAACCTTATTCGATAAAAAAAAGACATATAAGAATAAAAGCATACAATGGATATGACAAAGATAAATTTGAGCAATGCAGATTCCTGCGAGAGTAACTTTATTTTTGATTCATACGACATACGCTAATAATATACGATAATAGTTCCAAATTTATGAAGTTACTTGGGTGTAAATTAAAAAAAAAACTTGTAATTCAGCTAGCGCTGTGTTTCTTCTTTTGTTTACATTTAGTGGTTACTCCGAACTTAAAACAACCTTTTAGATAATTTTAAAGTGTTTTTTTCCTTAGCTTCTTTGAGACACAGTTTGATTTGGTCGATCCATTTGCAACCAATATAGTTAAAGTGGTTTGTTTATCCTGAGAATTAGTAGATTAAGACATTGTGCTATTCATACGAAAATTGTTTTTTCAAAGGTTTTAAAGTAATTTAAAATGATTCACTTGTTAGTGAACACACAACACACGAAAGTGCGGGATATAAATTGAGAGTTTTTCTTGAAAAGTGAATTTGAATTCGAAACGAAAATGAAACTTTTTTCTTTTAATTTTTTCTCTTGTAATCACATATACACAATTAGTCAGTTTATTGCTAATTCTATATTGACACTAAAATTAATTTTATTTAGGTAATAGTAAAATATCTAGCTAAAGGCGTTAGAAAAAAATCGAGATTCGTAGAATAAGAAAAAAATAAAGTCTGAAATAAGATGCACGGGTGTTTTTTTCTTTTTCTATATTTCACATTTCTTTGTTGCTGTCACTCACATAGAATTCAAAATCCAAAAGACAATGAAAATATACTTCATTTTATTCCATATTTAGTGAAAATATATATAATAAAACACTTCTTAGAAAACACTAAACATGACTTTAAATAGAAATGTTCTTGCAAAACAAATTTCCTCGCTGTCCACACCTTAAGAAGAATTCATATCTACTTCCGCACGGATTTTACCGCAGTTTCAATCGTGGAAAACCCAATGAATTTTTCAGTCTTATTATAATTAATTCATCTCAAGAAGGCTCTAGTCTGAAACGATAAACATAGCAGTAGAACAAGGGTTAGTAACCATTACGTCTGATAGTCAACCTACGATCAAACACCTGCTAAATTTGATCCATTTGTTTGGAAGGGTTACCTAGCAACTAATTCAAACAAACGATTCCAGAAAAAGGGAGAAGGGAGCTATGCCCTATGCCAAGCAGGTAGACAACATAGGGATCCCGCCACACTCGGCTGGGGTTGTCTTGTGTTGTTCAGTTTCAGTTGTTTGATTTGCTGAGTGATTGTTTCGATAGGAGGAAGAAACTAAGTATGTTAGCTTGACTATTAAATGGGTTCAACTGTCAATCAATCAAATAAAGAGTAAACGCAATGGCTTCCGTCAATCGCAAGACGTGGAATCCATTTTTCACCAATAGCGCACGTTTAATTCTCGCTCACCAAAAAATATTTTATAATCTTTAGAGAGTTTTCGTATGAATCTGACGAAATAGACCCTCTTCGTCGTGGTGCAGTGTTTTCCCACTAAAGACCAAGTGCCATTCCTTAAAGAACTCGATTTTTGGAGTTTCTATATTTTTGTGTCTTCTCATGAGCAACCGTTAAACCAAGAAATGATACTCTAGGGAATGACATGTGGTCTTGAGAATAAGATTCTTTGTTTGAGTTGTATCCATATTTGTGTATTCTCATGAGCAACCGTTAAACAAAGAAATGATACTCTAGGGAATGACATGTGGTCTTGAGAATAAGATTCTTTGTTTGAGTTGTATCCATATTTGTGTATTCTCATGAGCAACCGTTAAACAAAGAAATGATACTCTAGGGAATGACATGTGGTCTTGAGAATAAGATTCTTTGTTTGAGTTGTATCCATATTTGTGTATTCTCATGAGCAACCGTTAAACAAAGAAATGATACTCTAGGGAATGACACGTGGTCTGTGATGAAAAAAACATTCCACCAAGACAAATAAGGTCTATTTATAGTGTCATTCGTGGCCTCATTTCCTTGGTTCCAGCCCTCCTCAGTTCATAGGATTACGTATAATTCGTGACAAGAACTCGTTCTCCTACCTTACTCGTTTGCTTTTATTAAACTCAAAATAATGAAACAAAGTTGAGCTAGCATTTCCAGGAAGAGCTGGCTTGGTGCTGGTCTTTCGTTTACTGATTCCCAACGATTTGCATCGACTCAGTCCTGTTGTCCTTCGTGCTTCTGGAAAAAAATGTTTTTGAAAAATACATTTTCCTATCATTGAGAAACGGGGGGAGTCCGCCTTTCTGAGTTGAAAAGACTGGCACTGAAAATGTGGTGAATGGCAGTGTGGATAACTTTGGTGACCTTTCGTTACTGCAAAAATGAGGCCGTCTTGAAGCCGGCAAAAATTGACCATTGGAAAACATGGCCGCCATTGCAATAAAAATATAAAACTCCTTCATTATTGTATTATTGTTATCAAGCGCTCATAGCAATGCTATTGTTTTCATTGTGGCTTGTGGAAATCCAGTTTCAAAAGAAAAAGTGTTGCAAATTTTCTCGATTCTGAAATGACTTCAAATGACTTCTTTACTTCAAATGAAGGACGCGCGCGTTCTCGCTTTTTGATTGGTTGAAACAGAAAGCCATGTGAGTGTCACAGTATAGTTTGAAGATAAGTCATTAAAATGTCTGCGCTAAACTACTGATTAAACATAATCTACAACTACTTTCTGATTGCTTTGCTTGACTCGTAGGTAATAGCTCTCCAATCTGTCATACGAATTACGTTAGGAACGTGTTTGTTAACGGAAATGAAGAAATATCCTCTCAATTATTAAATTAATTGTCCTCCGGGTTTATTTGCCTCGGGGAGCTATTTGTCGAAGATATTAGTTTTAAGAGCTTCTCTATCGATTCTAGTATAAATAAAGTCTATGTATGTTGTTTCAAAAACAAAATAAAAGGAACTAGATTTCAGCCCTTCTGATCGCATCACCAATCCGCACGTATTGGGCTACCTGTGTCTTTACAAGACTCAGGTAGACGAACAAAGAAAAATGGTTCAAAAAGGAGGGAATTAAGATTTTTGAGCCTAAGTATCAATTTTATAGTGTTAGATTGTAAAATCGGGCGTATTTATTGGGCTTCCTGTGTCTGTGTAATTTTCTTGAGCAAAGAATTGGGAACGCATGATTGTATAAGAGAGAAAATGGAATCGGACAATTGCATTAGGTTAACTTACCTGTTGTTTTGCTTTTAAGTTGAATTAATCTTTTGGAAGTCTAAAAGAAAAGAATTGAGCTCAAATATTGAGACAAATAATATCAGGCTATCAGTAGCTCCTAGTCTACAAGAAGATCATGCAGCTTCGTCCTTAAAACAACGCCGGGTAAAAGTATAGGTTACGCTCGTCAGAAATTTCCACAAAAAAACCCTAAAGGATACGGGCCGGACGATTTTCCACCCCTTAAGAGGAGAGGTGCTGAAATTAAAAAAATCAAAATTCAAATATTTCACCCTAAATAATGCTAAATCCTGATTTTTACCCACTGAGAGATACGACGAGCACACCCGATACTTTTATTCCGGAATCCCCTTGGCTAAGGCTTCTCATATTTATGGAATTATAAAGCATGGCCAAACTCGAGACACCACAGAGTCACTCAGTCACTTTAAGGCACTACCTTAACCTACCATGTCGCTACCACTAAAAGACCGTAGCGGCGTTCTTGATTCTTTTTCCACAGACAGACATTTCACCACATCCTTTCGGTTCTCACTAGGTGTACCAGCGTCTGTACTCTCCTCTTCATCAGACAGATACCCACTATCGATGACTTCCTGCGTCAAAGGTAACGATTCCACAGACTCATTTGTCGTACTAATAGACTCTTCACTAGTTCTTTTTTTGGGTTGGTAAGTGAATTTATGTAGACTGCTTAAAGCTGCGGTTTTCTTGCGGCTGCTCGCGAGTTTAGGATTTTTTTCGCTGCTGTTAATATTCAATTCCCTTTTCATCTTACTCGTAATGGTAGTATCTATAGATGAATCACTCTTCCAGCGTCTCTGTGAGTCGTTAATAGGTTGGGAAGAGTCTTCCATGGGCTCCGTTCCCTCTTCTCTTTCTTGACTAACACAATTGTATGGAGATGTGTTGCAGGTTAAAGTGAACGCAATGCTATTTTCTGCTGTAGGACTATTTTCTTTTTCCTCCTCAGACAAGACATTCATATCAGATTCTTCGTATTTCCAGGTAGGTAAGGAAGGCACGTCGTCTAGTTCCTTGGCCGAGACTACGGTGTCACCCAAATCATCACTAGTTTTCTCGTCGCGTACTGATAAATCAGTATCAGTTTTACTTTGCTCGTCAGTATCCAGATCTTTTTGTCCTGTTAGATTATTAACGTCTTCGTTGTTGAAATAGCTGAGCAAGGAAATAGAGTTTAAATAAACGTTAAATAACCATTAGAAAACCGTTAAACAAAGAAATAATACTCTAGGGAATGACACGTGGCCTGAAATGGGAAAACATTAACGACCAATGTAAAGAGGCATAAGAATGGATTACTATACCAAAGATGAGAATATGTAGATCGCATAGCCCTTATGAAATATATGAAGAAATATGAAATATAGATAAGTTAGAGTACTTGGGAACGAGGTTATTCCGGGCGAAAGACCCTTGGAATTAAATTCGGAAAAATTAATTTCTGACCTCGCTGGGAACGAACCCACGACCTTCGGAATTGTACTACCGATGCTCTACCAGCTGAGCTAGAGGTCAGACTGAGAGCAGTTCGGGGTGAAATAGATGTTAGGTAGCGGTAATTATGATTACTATACCAGCTTGTCTGTCCAGTGGCATTAGATCCCTTATCACTAGATTCCTCTATGCTTGTCCTAAAGGGATTCTTAAGCCTCGGCTTCCTAGGAACGAGCAATTCGTCATTGGTTGTTGTCTTGAAGGGATTCTTTAGTCGCGCCTTTCTGGACATACCACACCCATTATGAACAGTCTGGCTTCTCAACAACGATGAACTTGAATCCTTTCGTTTTACAAATGTGTACATGTTCATGAGGTCTTTATCATCTGGAACTCTTTCTTCTGAGAAAAAAGTTGAAATAAAAGATATTCAAAAAAAGAAGAAGAAAAGTGCGCGCACAGTTCCGCAAAGTCACACCTTTCAAAAACCAGCTGTTTTCAAGTCGCGGGGACCTTATGATGGAGGCATGGCAAAAACCATGAGTGCGCATTATTATGCTGGTAATGAAATGAAAGAAAACATTCTAGAGTTGTGAATATTCCAAAAATGTTTCAGCCAAATGGATTATTAACTACTCAACTCTCGCCTTGCGGACACCCTGCTATTGCGGACCAGAGCATAATCCCCGGCGAAAAATACTGACAAAGAAATGACCGCCATTAATATAATTCTCACTATTGGGGATGCTGGCTATCATGGATACTAAGTGATGGTCCCGAGGGTGTCTGCTGTAACAAGAGTTGACTGCAAAACAAAAAACTCTAAAACAAAATAGTCTCACTGAAAACTCATTATCATGCCAAGATCAGTTGGGCGAGATCCGCAACTATAATAATAATAATATTATTATTATTTAATATTTATAAAGTGCTACTTTAACGTGAATATGATCAAATGCGCAAATGCAACTGCAGTGATAATGAGGTAAAAAGGGAAGAAGCTAGAGGGACATAACCACCGCCACCAGGCCTAGGATAGGGGTGGGAGGGTGGGGAGGGGGGGACAAAATCCGGCTTCCAATTCTTCCAACGAAGTTATGCAATGAGTCCAACAAGACGTGTGTGAAGTTAATTTATACTACTGCGTGTTAATTAATAATTATACAGTGAGAAGAGTACACTACATACTTTCATTGGAGGTATTTTTCAGAGGTGGAAGTAGAAATCTCCTGCAGTGTCCAAGGGATGACTCTTTCTCCACTGTCCTGCTATTCTCTGCCACATGTAGAGACTCAAGACAGCTAGGGGTGAGTGATTGACGATCCTTTTTGCTTGCAAATGAAAACGCGCAAGTGGAAGGAGTGTCGGAAGGCAGTGAAGATGGAGGCTGTTCAGTCTGGGAGAAATATAAAGAAAAATTGCATGAGAATCTTACTTGTAACAAAAATAGATTTTGTATGTCTTTCAAAGTTTCAAAAGGCATCAATTAAAATTTCTGCAGTTAAAAAAAAATTATACTCAGAATTTTGAAATTGTGCAAAAGTAATATGCCCATCTGACATCGTTGGTGATTTGGAAGAGAGGGGCAGGGGATAAGCAATACAGCTACACATCAAAAACTTACACTGGTATCATTTGTGATCACACTAGGCTAGGCCTAATGGTTGCAAGCAATGCAGTACCCAGGAGAGAGAAGAATTTAATATGTAAGTTGATGAATTAATTTTTTCCGGTCTAGTATCCTTAAGAAAGTGCATTCTGATTGGCTGTTTGAGCGGGCGGTATTTTGTCAGTATCTAAATAATATTAGTAATATATTGATGATAATAGGCTTTATTTCAAGAGGGTAAACACATAACAATAGTTAAAAACACTGATAAGTCTGTGGCCCTCACTAGCGGTCTGGTATCCTTTGCCGCAAAACAACAAAACAAAACGATTACAAAAACAAGTAAAAAAAATAAGGGGAAAAAATAAATAAGTTATTCATCGTTTTATAGTAGGTCCGGATAGGGAAGAACTGTGCCCGAGGTTTTTCCCTATCTGGACCTCCTGGCGCCAGTAAATAACACATTATATTGTTTACCTTGTTGGTATCAGGATCATAATCATCCATTATTTTGCGAGTTATTGGATTGATATTTCCTAGTGCAATACCAAGGGTTTCTTCTGGAGATAACATACTGAAGTACTGTTAAAGATAAACAAAAGACATGGCCTAGAAAGTGGAAAGAGGTACGTGCAATAAATGGAATACAATCAATTCAAATGTACATGAGAGAATTAGAATATGAGAAAGTAGAGTAACCATCCTCACTACCAACACTGCTATCAACACATATCACCACATAAATGAAAGACTTAAAACTGCTATGACCTCTAACATCATTGATACATTTGTCATTTTGAACTATCAAGTGAATAGCACTACATCCCACCACAACATCCACTACTACTATCAGTAATGTAACTGCTATCCACCACAAATTTTAACACTGTTGATAAATACCACATGAAAATTTTTTTTTGGAAAGTGCGAAATACAAACATCAACACTACTATCCCAATTCCCCTAACAGTTGTACCACACCACAAAAAAAACCACAAGTAAAGGATACGGTCCAGCAAAGGCCAAATCTCCAGGAAGAACCCCGTCCGGTAATGGAGTAAGAGGCATAAGTGAGCTGCTTCTGGGATCAAAGACTAGCTGGTACAAGAAAGTCTCAAATGCTTGCTGGAAGCTCTTCTCATAATCTACTGGTACCTTGAGCTTGTTCTCAAGTCTTATACTCCTGACAAGCTGTTTATGAAAATACAAATAAATAAATGAACAATAAATAGATATAACTAGCTAAAAACTAGTGAGCTGCGTCAGTGTTTCTAATGAAACAGTAATGATGAAAAGGTAAATTATACACCGTGAAAAGATGAAAAAACTTACTGTCGTTTCGGACGCTAGTCCTTCGTCGGAGTAAAAGAGAAAGAAGTGGTGAACAATAAATAGTTAGCCACCAATATATCATAAGCCCTGAAGTATACAAGTGACTACCTTCTCAATAGTAGAATGCTTCCTCATGAGCTTGTTAGCGGTCTTAAGGCCAATGCCCTTGATAGATGGCAAGTAGTCACATCCAGAAAGAATACACATCTGCTTGAATTTTTCCAAGGTGAACTCATGCATCCGGAGGTCTGTAAGTTTGGGTAGGTCGGCAAGATCAACTAGTATACCCCTACCACATTCATCCATTTTGAAGATAACCTGGTATGCAGGATTGATTACATAAGACTTTGAATAATGCTGATAATTGTGCTGTTCGCATATTGTAACCGTGCTATTGATAGTGATGACACCATAATGTAGATAAAATTGGGATTTAGAGGGTTGGTTTTGTGAAGGGAGAACACCAGAGAACCCAGATAAAATCCTCAAACCAAGGGAAAGACCTAACAAATTCTCTCAATTGTCCGCTTCACAGTTCCCTGTGCTACCTTGGAAGGTAGCCATGCATTTGCATCGAAGCGAGATGAACGGTGAGCCTGCAATGATAGAGACCTTTTTTAACACCTTGGACAATTATTCACATGTCTCTATCATTGCAAGCTCACCATTCATTTTGCTTCAATGCAAAAGCATGGCTACCTTTCAAGATGGCACAGGGAACCGTGAAGGGGACTATTGTGATGCTGAGTCCAGGAAACAAACCCAAGACCCTAGAGTTGAGAGGAAGTGATCTGCCATTACCCTACTGCTTGAAGAGCCTTACTGATGCAGTAACAATGTTGAAAAAAACAATAGAATCAAGTGCTTCAGAATAAATTTATGAGGGTTGAACAAAGGTTTTTATTGTCATTAGAAATTATTGTACATGGTATCTTACTTTGTTGCAGCCATAGACCAAAAGATCAGAATCCTCAGATATCGTTGCTTGTGTTATTCCTGTCTTCATGAGGTATGCCAGTTGCGCATCAGCTTCATATGGAGCAACTACATAATCTATGTTTCTTTCTCTGCAGGCCTGGAGAAAAATACTAAATTGTATTAATTTTGAAACAATATTCTCACGATATATTTCCAACGCTTGCAACCCCTTACTTGAAGCAAATTTATAGCCTTTTTTTTCTTAATTAGCTGAATTTAATCAATTCAATTAAAATGATCTCCAATAAGTTGGGGATAAGAGTGCCATAAAGTTTTTTCTTACTCAATTTGTCTTAACAATTACCTTTACAACCTCCAGTGCCATTTCAGGTGTTATATCAACACACTTCTGAAAGCACTCACATGCTTGAGATTTATTTCCAGCTCTGAGTAGGGCAAGTCCTTTAGCTTTGTTTTCCTGTCTTGACCTGGAAAAAGGAATCAGATATACGGTCAGGTACATGTTTTTTTCAAGTATCATTTCTTTCTTTACTGGCTATGCTTGAGAAAATACAACAGGGATTTACTTGAAACAACAAAAATCAAACGAATGATTTAATCTGAAATGAGAAATGAATGCATGGGATAAGGAGGAAATTACACATGATCTCAAATGGGAAATAGATAAGTGCATGGGACGATATAGGAATGAAATGTCTGAAATGGGAAATGAATTTGTAGGATGACAAGCGAATGACACATGGTCTGAGAAAATGGAAATAAAAGCACGGGATTAAAACAGAAAATCAAACCTTCTTCTTTCTGCTTCTTTGCTAGCCTTTGAAGGCAAGTTTCCACCGTCTAACACCAGATAAGGCTTAACATTGTGGTACAGCAACATATCTAGCCTCTTCAGTACGTAGTTTAGGTATCTAATCAATCAAGAAAATATAATTTATAAGTAAGCGTAGCCCTGTTTTGAAATTCTAATTAACTGAATCAGTGGTACTTTAAGAGTTACTTGTACTCACATTTTAGTCTTTTTACCCTCTACAATGTCCATAGCACATCCATATGCTCCCTTATGTAGCCAGCAATAGGTATCTATCCCAACAGTTTGGCCAGAAAATTCCGATATGCTGACTTGTTTATGGATGGGCTTCAATAATGGTAATAAACCTTGTATCCCCATGATCGACGTATACAACAATAATCAAGAAGTGATCCAATTTTTTGCAGTGTACAACTGTTCCAAGCTTCCTTGCGCTAATTCAGGACTATAAGTTAACCAAATTCTTCCAGCGATGAGGTAAAAAACATAAATCAGGTCGTTGAATGAAGTCTTCTTCGTGAGTCTTGTGTAAACCACGTTTATATTGTCATAACTTTCTCAACCAAAAAATCCCTAATTTTCAGCAATTCTATGGCTTAACACTGTCATAAACACTTCCTTATAGAAATAAAAGTTAAAAGAAAATTGTATTTAAAAAGGCGCAGGTATTACGAAGGCGATAAAATGCGAATATTTAAAGAAAAGTTTGAATATTTTCTCACGTCGCTTCAATTTTTCGCGCGCGTTTCAGATCTTGATCCCGGGGCGCTCTCGTACACAGGTAGCTCGCGCGAAGAGTACTAAAGATTGACCTAAAAATAGCAAAAACAAAAAAAAATCATCTAAATTCCATAAAAATAAAGCTTTGATGCAGGTAAAGCTACGCTATGAGTTGGAGCGCATTTCGTACTATTTTTTTTCCCTGTAACGATAAGTTTAAGAATCAGGGCGTCAAAACGTGGAATTGGGTTTTCTGTGGTTTAACGGGAAGGGAGAACTGAGTCATAGGGGTTGTTGTACACGTAAATAATATCCAAGATGGCTGCTACTTCAGTTCCTCTTCATCACCCAAGTTCAAACGCCGATCTTTCCTACGAAACACAACCAGATGAATTTGCTTTTACCTCACCCGTTACGCAAGACTCCAGTGCGTACACTGGATCGATCGAAACGCAGGACAGCGAGTTAGGAGAAGGGAAAAAAAGCGGTCAAAGTGAAGGTCCAAGTTCAATATACTCTCAGATTTTAAGTCGTAAAGGCTTCGAATGGCTTCTTGAAGTGGACGATGCAGAAGAGAATGATTTCAACAAACCTCTGTTGTGAGTAAATTAAAATAAAATTATAATGCATTTACTATAATTTTCAATATAAAAGGCAAAAAATCCCTGAGCCAACTTTATTTGTTTTGCTGGATATTTATTTTAAAAGTGTGATACAAATACAAGCCTACTTGAGTACTACTACTACGTTTTCAATAGTTATACGTTTATCTAATCTCATTATTTACGATATAAAGTTTTTCATTCGATATTTAAAATTTCAATACCAAAGGACAAAAAGAAGATAGAAAAACACCCCTTTTCAGCATATAAAATACCACTTGATTAATATTCATAATTCATTTTTTATTTTCTTTTAATTGATTTTTAAGGGAGGAGTTAGACATTGATGTACAAGATATCTACTACAAAGTGCGCTGTGTCTTGTTCCCACTACCATCTCTTGGATTTAAGCGTGATGTCTTGCGTGACAGTCCAGATTTTTGGGGCCCCCTGTTTGTTGTGCTGCTGTATGCGATGTTGGCCTTGTATGGGCAATTTAGGGTACTGTATGTTAAATTTAATCTGAAAGATCTACACTTTTGAATATTAGTGTTTGTGCCATAAAATCCCATTGGTCTGTTGTTTTGGAACACTACTTAGAAATGCTATTATCTTACTGCAATTTTCCATAAATTATTTTGCAAACTTAGACATTTCAACGACTTGTTGTGAACTGATTATTTTTGATTGACAGTATTGAAAAACCAAATTTCGGCATGAAGCTTGCAACTACTGAGTTCGCAGAATATGGAAAACTGCAGTAAAAGAGCTTAATGCAATAAGGCCCAGGAATCTAACCTGAGACTCGACCTAGAGGTGAAAGCTAGTGAGCAGTTGCTACCACTACCACCAGTACCTATGCACCCTTAATTTCAAGCCTAGCATATCATAGTAGAATTATATGAATGAAATTCTTAATCAAAAGTAATATGCTTGCTATTTTTTAAATAATATATACATTTCTTCATAGGTGGTGTCGTGGATAATTACCATCTGGTTATCTGGATCTTTGATCATATTCTTGTTGGCTAGAGTTCTCGGGGGAGAGGTAGGTGACCTGCCATCTGAATCCTTCAAGAAGATACTTTTCTGTACATCCATATTAATATATTTTTTCAAGCTTTATAAGTCTGGTCATGTTGACTGGCCAGATCAGTTTCTGGCTGAATGTTACTGTAGGTCAAACGGCCAGCAAGGCAAGTATTTGACTGTACAATAGTTTCCATTCTGGGCTGACATTTTCAGATGACCAGCCGTTATTTTAAAACCTATACATGCTGTAATCTTTTTTCTCACATAAACAATACAATAGCATTTTACATCTACATGTAAATATGTAGCACTGTCTTGCAACAAATAATACAAAAATTGCAGAAAATTCACCTCTTTGAAATTCAATCTTCGACATTATGAAAATTGATATTTTTAAAGACCATATGACAGCCATTCTTCCCATTTGTTATTATTCTGCAGGTAAATTACTCACAGTGTCTTGGTGTTATTGGTTATTCAATTATTCCTCTGGTCCTGACAGCCCTTGCATTACCATTGGCTCGGTACTTTCCAATGCTTGAATTTCTGATAAAGGTAAATGCAATGAAACACATCTTCCCAAAGTACAGGTTGAGTTGCAGGTTCAATTATAGACCACTTTTTAAATTTCCAAATTACTTCTGTGTTAATAATTGATTGCAGACTCATTTACTCAGGGCTAGTCTTGTATCAGTGTCTACCTGTAAATATTCACAAATACCATTGGTAAAGTAAAGAATGCACAACTTCAACAATGCAAACACTTTGAAATTCCATGGACCTTCATTGGAACACTTGAATATACTACATAAAATTGAGGCTAACCCTTAGCAAGAGAGAACTTGAAACTGGAGTATTCTTGGAGAGGCAGTTTGTTTGATGCATTGTTCTTTCTCTTGCCTCTAAGAGGATTTTTCTTTGATACAATTTTCAACCCTCTGCTAACATCTACATCTGAGATAAGAGGTGTGTGCATGGAGTATCGAATGTAGTGGTAGTGAATGTGGAGTGTATCATATGCTTTAGCAGTAGTCTCTGGCTAGGGAGACTCAGCAACAACTCTCTGTCACAGTCTTAAAAAGAAAATAATTTATTTATCAAGCATATTAATTTAAGAATAAATGCAATCCACTGGGCCAAAACAAGTGTCCATAATAGCATGATGTCCACATTAAATGTAAAGTGCAACCTAACTATTATCACTCTCGTATCATTTTTTCATTTATCCATAGGCTTTTGGTGTAGTCTGGGCTTCCTACAGTGCAGGATCACTTTTAATCCAAGAAGAACTGAAAACAAAAAGACCACTTCTCCTCTATCCCATTCTGCTTCTGTACATATACTTTTTCTCACTCTATACGGGAGTATAATAATTGCTGGAAGAATATTAATAGACATTCTAAAGAGACAAAGATTCATTGAGACTCATAAAGCTCTTTTGAGATAAGAGTCTTAATGCAGAGGCCACAATGCAGAGGACTCATTCCCTCCTTGCATATACAAGGTGTGAATAAATTATTAACTCAAAATATCGCTCCATCTAGGGGATATGGGAAGTCGGCAATTACAAAATTCAATGGCAAAATTATACAAGCTTCATTGATAGCACTGGTTTTGTTTGTTTCTTGTGTCTCTTGAGCTCACTTCAATCCAGTAGCAAACAAGCAACTCTAGAGCCAAGTGTATATTAGAATAATGAATCGAGACAACTGAAGTTAGATCATTCATAATCTTTAGACAGAAAAGTACTGGTATACAGGCAGATAATAAACGAATTTCCCCAAGAAATCTAAAAACAGAGTTAAAAAATCCCTTGATTACTAATATTATTAATTCTCATGTGCTCAAGATATCCGAACTTCCTTTTAATATATTATGAGAGTGGGTGCTAAAAGCTAGGGTTTTTTATGACTCAATTTGCGAAACAAAAAATTAGCTATTTGGTGTTAGAATTTTATGTTTATTAGAAAGGCTTAAATTGATAAAATAAAACAAACACAAAATTCCCTTAGAGTTATACATGTAGTGCTTGGTCTATATTATGTAGCACTCTTACCATGCTAAGTTATTGATGATTTATGTTTGCCTCGTAATGAATTGAAGCATTTTATATTATAAAATGGTGGGTTAAGTAATTAATTTCGTGGGGGACTGTAATTGCTTTCTGCCTAATGCAAAAGGCACTAAAAAGGAAAAAAAAGGGGAAAAAAACATTGAGAAGTATAATGTTGGTTGAAAACAGCAGTTAAATCTTCTCAATCGAGGACAGCATTTTTGGAAATTTAAGTGGCTCCTTTACACAGCTGGAGTCAATTCAAAAATTTGCCACTTATGGTTTTGGTTGAAATATCATTCACAATTTCAAAATTAACCCACTCAGCTGTGGAACTGATGTCATTATTGCTCAATAATATCAGCTTAGTCTCCTGTCTTATAGCTACTTCCCACGCATGTTAATAACACTTGATTCTGCCCTGGGAAAATTGAATTTAGGTATCTAGGAATTGGGGAAATAAAACAAAAAATGGAAATGGTAAAATGTTTATAAAGAAAAGTGAAGTGGGTTTTGTAGGAAAAAAAGGGTGGAAAATGAGATTGGCATCCCACTTAAGTACCCTCACATTACAAAGTAGATGGTGCATATTTATTACACATTGAAGATGATCAGAGGCTCTGGGAGATGATCAAGGGGGATATTTTTAAATTTACAATGGGGTTTTTTCAAACTCAGTCACATGCTGACTTATTACCTATCATGTCATGAAAAAGGGAATATGTTGATACATGAACGATGTGGGCACAGGCTTCAGTTTCATTCTTATTCCTCTGGCACTGATGCACACTTAATAAAAAGGTGTAATCATTAATCAGATTTGTGCCATCACTATATTATTGAAAACCTTGTTTTTTGAAATTATATGCATTAATAACCAAATAAGACATTTTCGTCATCATTTCATTTCATAATCTTATTCAAAGAGCTTTCTTTAACGTAAATTTTAAATTTTAGAGTTTTCTTATTTCACATGTCTTCCCAATATAAAAGATACTTAAGTCTCTTCTGAAGAATAAAACAATAATGTCAATCAAAGAAAATAAACAGCAAATGGGAATAGTAGTCTCCCTCCAAACTGTGGTAGGAAGCATAGCCTGACAACACTAAGAATGGCTGCAAGAGGGAGACTAATGGGAATAGCTGTGTGAATGGAATGAGAAAATATTTCAACTATAAAATTGTAAAAAAAAATTGTTTTGAATTTCAATTTTCAAAATTTTAGACTTTAACTAATGAATTTATTTATTTTGATTGATAGATGTATAATTGTGTTATAGAATACTCATTTCAATCTTTTCATATTTTTCTATTTTTTTTCCCATCCACATTCAAAAAAGAGCTTTGATATCCCACGAAGCATTGTGGTCGAGCAGCAAATGAACGCCATAACGAGGCCAAATCAAAATGGCGCGTGTTCTTGTTGCAAGAAGGACTAGAGGAATGCTCCTGAAAAAGCACTAAAAATGCAGCCTTGCTTGAAGGTTTTTACAACTCAATCCCCTTCTCACGTTAAAGATGTCAGAATGCTGTAAAGATTTGTTTTTAACGCTCGAAAAGTGTAAGTGTTGCATTTTTTATCTCAGTGCGAGAACTTGGAATGGCGGCTGTTTTTGCGCCTTCACCGCTCATAACCCGGTGAACAAGCTTACTTCAAACTCTTTTTAATGATTCCCAGATGAACTAGATGATCCACAATTTACCAAAGATGACACCTTGACAGTTGTTACTTATATTTTATCCTGGCAGCAACGGTAAGACGGGAGACACTTTATTCGTATTTCCTGGCAACTTTTGCCTCGTGCGAGAAAAAAAAAACACCAAAAATAATCAAAATTTTCTTTTCAATTTTTAAAATAAGAGGCTAAAGAAATTTGTACTTAATTTTAGGCAATGTAGATGCGTCTTTAAAGACCAACTAAATCTCTCCCGACTCGAAGACCAGCTTCAGATTATTCTCGGTTGTGCAATAGAGAGTATAAGCTCTTGGTCATTGGAACCAGAAGATATCAATGGCGAACAACAGGAGCCTTGGAGCGACATTGAAAAAGAAAAACTCTTCCTTGCCGTCTCTAAGATCTTTCAAATTCATTTTCCCTTTTACCAAGCGAGACAGATTCCCCTAGTGCGACAGGTTTGTATTTTATAGAGGATTTTAGTTGAACTGTTTGGACAAACTTGTTTCATTTAGTTAGTGTTTGGGGAAGATCAGAAGTTTATGCAAGACCGTTGTGAAAAAAAAAAGTAAAAACAAGCATTCACCTCATTTTGCTCCTGGAAAAACCACTTACAAGTCTTATTTTATGTAAACTTTTTTTCCAATTATCATTGAATGGCTAAACAATTTTCAAGTGTCCTTATTTGACTAAGAATTCCCAGACCATATCAAATGTTATGATAAATGGGTACCTCATTTTGATCAATTTGTTATTACAAACTTGAAAAATCTTGAATGGATTTATTAAATATTTAGCCATAAAACTCGTTCATTGGTTTTGTTATTTTTTTGCAGGATATAACAGCAAAAGATTGTTCAAAATACTGTGACATGAGTGTAAGCAAATTTTGCTGTTGTTGTGTGAGATTTGTCAATACTCCTTTTTACAGTTCTGTTCAGTAACCACGAATAATATTTCCAAGTCGAGGTTAGAGTTTTCGCGCATAGCAAAACTATACTTTGAATCATGCATGGTAACTCCATCCTTGGCCTGGAACTATTATTCATGGTCAAAGAACAGTATGGTGTGATAAAGAGTAATGTTTTGTCTGTGTTTATTCATTCATTCATCCACTAACTCTCTCTCTCTCTCTCTCTCTCTCTCTCTCTCTCTCTCTCTCACTAATTCATTCATTCGTTCTTTGAACTTTCATGTACTTGATTGGTCAATCACTTTTCAGTCTCTTACAGATACTACAATTAAAGAAATATTGCTCCCAATTTACTCGATGACCATATGTTTTTATATTGTATATTCTTCTGTTTTCTAAGTTTGGGAACGACTTCAGAATAGACCCCTTGCATGTGACATCAAAGCAGTTCATTTGGAGGACAAAACAAAATAATTTTAGTCTCAATGAGAATATTATTATTATTATTGTAACCTATTGTTATGTCCTCCAAATTGAGGTACATTCCAATGTGCAACAAGGGGTGTATAACAGCCCAAATGATATGCACACATTTATATCTATTGTTCTTCTATTGATCTGTATTTCATCATTTTCAAAAGACTTGCTTTATTCTAAAAAAGGTTCATGGCCTGGTATTCTCAAATTGCTTCTAATTTTGCAACTTTTTTAAAAGCTAACAAAAGATATCACAAGGACTCATCTCCTTCATTTATGATTACTGATCCCCTTAGATTTTGACACCTTTCAAAATTTAGGGATCGAATCAGTTTATTATTTTATATGAATAGAAGTTGAGGAACTCCTGGGATGTGTTTTTGAAAATAAGAAAAAATGTACATTGTCTGAAGTGAAAATAGGTGTTTCAAGAGGCAACACAATGAATCAACTTTGATCATGTATTTTGAACTTTAGAATGAATCAGGTAATCCAACTCAACTCACATTAGAATCCTGAGATTTCAAATAATATCTTTCAAATCACCTGAGCATTAAGTAGTTTTTTTCTTGCGACAACAACATTTAAATGATACATTACCCTATTTTTCTTAGTGTACATGGGCGCAGGGTTTTACTTGACACCTAATAGAACTCTACTTTCTATAACTATTATTAGTTCTTATTTTATTTATTACTTTCCAATGCAACCACTCATCGTGCTGACAATTAATGGTTTAGAGGTTGGTTGGTTTAAGTTATATTCACAGAATTCTGGGACGATATTGGGGAAGTAAATTGGTACAAAAATATTGGATTCATACCCAACACTTCCCATGATCCTTTGCAGCAGGAGGTCATTACAGTCAACTCTCGTCTTGCAGACACTTCAATGTTACAGACACTATTACTGACTGGAGAAAAATCCCGACAAAAAGATTGACAAGTGACGGTCCCAAGGGTGTGTGCTGTAACAAGAGTTGACTGTACTGTATTGAGATAATACAAATTATCCTTCGTAGTATGCAACATGAATTCACAGTATGTATTAGTGTGCTCAAACATTCAACTAATGGCATATTATCCCATAGGTTGGTGAGGTTGCAGAGGCATTGCTGATAAATATTGCTTATTTTTGTGACAATGGAGGGCTTGCAGCGATACAAGAAGCCTTCCAAGCAACAGGAGATAAGATGTTACCTTTCAGTATTGCTCATCTACTTATCAGCATTGTTAGCCAGGTATACAATGATTTTTCTTTCTTTTTCTCTTGATTGATAGAAATGATAATTATAGCAAAAGAGAGGCTTTGTACCATCATGTGATGGCAGCCATGACAGGAGGTACAACAATAGAGTCTTTGTACCATCATGTGATGGCAGCCATGACAGGAGGTACAACATCCATTATCTTGATGGTACCTCTCTAGCTTGAGGCTGTGGACCCCTGGTTCTCAGGAGATTGGAGATCATAAGGGCTTCTATTTTATATTGTGACATATGGAGATCATGTAGTCTCCCTAGCTATACTACCGCCGGCTTCCATTGATAGCAGTTGAATTTCAACTGAAGGAACTACCGACGTTAAATACAGGTGCTTTACCTTTTTACTAGAGTCTGTCTTAAAATCAATAATAATAATAATTACAATCAATGATATTATTAATCTGTTTTTCAGTTGCGAGTGTGGTTTAGTGTCCAGGCAATAGTCCAGTACATTGTTCCACTTCGAGGTCCTGTTATTAGGTATGCTTGTTGACATCAGTATCATTTTTCATACCCATTTCCCTTCCTGCCTCACCATTAACAGCTGAAAGCTTAGCAGAAAGTGAAATTTATATTTGTAAAAATTCCTATTTAATGTTATCTAAAGGAGTGTCACTTACTGCTATTTTCATAAACATTCGAACTTACTAGCTGCGAGCTGCATGCTAAAATTGGTTTTTTGCTACCGCCAGTCAAAAATATGAAAAGTACCAATTGATTAGTTTTGATTGACAGCAGAGAAAAACCAAATTTCAGCGTGCAGCTAGTGAGTTTGCATGTTTATGAAAATAGCAGTAAGCTTAATTGAGCACTATATTATGCAAAGGAAGCACACTTACCTATGTTTTGTTTTTGTTTTTACTAGATATTTATGCCAACTATCTGACAAGGAATTACGGCAGCAAGATGGCTGGGCAATGGCTGATTCAATGTGGAATGGAGTCAAAGGACCTTCAGAATCAATGCCTATATTTGACAGTTTCACAATGTAAGTGCGTTCTTTTATTATCAATACAATTTTTTACAAAAACTTACAAATTTCTCGCATGCTGATTGGTTATTTTTTAGCATCAATAAGAGGACAGACAGATGAAGCTGATGTCAAGGAGCTTGCGCGCTCTTTCAGTTTGTTGTTTTGATGGCTAAAAATGAGAAGTTTTTATGGTTTTTGTTATTGTAAAAAACAAATAGACATCAGTTTTTTATGAATTACGGTCATGACGCCCCCTTGTCATGACGCCCCCAGCCATGACGCCCCCACGTATACCATGACGCCCCCAGTCTGTACTACCATGACGCCCCCAGCGTAAACCATGACGCCCCTAGTCTATGTTAACACTTATTTAATAAGAAGTTTAAAAATATTTCATAGCATAAATCCAAGAACGACAAAAAAATAACGAAAAAGCAAAATTTTGACAACAAAATTTCGTAAGTCCGACAAATTATTCGTAATTCAAGTTAGTACGCCGTAGTTGCCGTGTTAAGAATGCTAGTGCAGTGATCTTTCCTATTATTGTTTCGGTTACGCATAAGTTCTGAAACCTTTCTCTAAAAAGTTTGACACTGAAAATATACCACAAATGAAAGAGAGTGCTGGTGAATAAAGTAAGAAAAACACTGTGAAAGAACCAAAACCTTTGACAGGACCATTAACTTTGCACGAACGAACGAGTTGTTTTCAGAAGTTGTAGTTCGCAGACTTGTAACCTAATAGTTCATTGGCGTAGGAAGTTTTTGACTTATTCGTAATTTTGAAACATGTGTGTTTTTGCTAAATATTTTGGTAAATCAGCAAAGATTTCTTACGAAAACCGGGTAGTTTGCCGCTTTCACTTTACAAGTCTTTTCACTGCTGGTTATGTCGTCACCCACAGCAACTCATTCGCTTCTAAAGTTTTTGACTCATTCGTAACGTTTCTTCTACTTTGATAGCTTCCTTATTCATATAACCTTTCTTGGATGAGAAACATGTGTGTTTTTAATAAATATTTCGAAAAGCAAGCAAAGATTGCTCACATAAATCGGGTAGTTTGCCATATTCAAGTCGTTACACTGTTGTTGTAACACAACTCCTCCGCGTTTAAAGAGTCTTCGCTTGGTGACGCGAAACACAAACCGCGTCTCAAAAACAATTATTACAGATGAACTTTAGAGTTAATATCAAAATGATATTCTAAATTTACAAAATGGAAACTAAATCAAAAGAGTATACCATATTATCATAGTTAACTATGATATTACTGTTATCTAAATACAAACGTGATACGTTGACGTGATTCATCGAGTTTGTAACACACCCGGGAACATATACAGCGAGGTGTCACTTTCGATTCCTCCACTCACTGTCTAATTTACTATCGAGGTTGAGTTTATTCAACTTTCCGTTCGTAATTTCAAAACCTATTCTGTAAACAGATGTCTTGAAGAAATATTTTGTCTTTCCCGGCGATTGCTGGAATCACTCGAAAAAGCTATCGAAGCCGTGTTGAAAGTGCTTCGTAACAACAGCGTGACTTGATCGCACGAAATAAAAGTTTTAATCAATGAACATGATTGTCTTAGAATTATGGTTGGATTCCTAATGCATCTGAATGATGTTCTTTAACTCCTAATTCAGCTATATTATGTTTTGGAACTTCAAGAAGTACATCGCTTAACTACTAACAGAGATTTAGTGTTCGTCAGCTTGTAGGTATCGTTTTTAACTCGTGGATACGCGAACTCGTAGAAACGAGTTATTTAAAGCCGTAATGATCGAGAAACAACTCCAATAGTGTTCGATTTACATTGGTTTGTAGCGCCATATTATAATTATCGTTAAACGTCTTCTTAAATAAGTGTTAATAGAGACTAGGGGCGTCATGGTTTACGCTGGGGGCGTCATGGTAGTACAGACTGGGGGCGTCATGGTATACGTGGGGGCGTCATGGCTGGGGGCGTCATGACAAGGGGGCGTCATGACCGGTTACCGTTTTTTATGTGTCTGTCCTCTTATTGACAATAAATTGCGTCATCACATTGTCAAAGTAGTATGCGGATCCACTCAGCTACGCCTCATGAATCCATACTACTTTGACAATGTGATGACGCAATTTATTGTAAATAAGAGGACAGACACATAAGAATATGATGGCTATTTGTCAATGAATTATTAAACTTCATGCATTTTTTCTCATTTACAGTGATAGTCTTGACCTGGCTTTCAAGTATTTCACGTCTTCCACTTTAACAGTGAGATTGGCAGGCCTCAGTCAGATTGCAGTAAGCTAACTTTATATACTTTGACCTTTAAATCTGCATTCATCTTGTGTTGATTTTTATTGGCTATATCTTTTGTTATTTTAGAATCAAGTTCACATGTTCATGGATATATATCAAGCTAATACTGTGGGGGAGGCTGTAAAGTAAGTAGTGAGGCTGTTTCCTATGGCCTTGCCTTGCTACATTAGTACCTTGACAGGGGGTATCTAGGGTGGGGTCCTAGGGTACCTGTGACTCCCCACCATCTTCGTAGGCCAAAGAAATGATAAAAAAATTAAAGAATCTGGTTTCGTTATTTTTACTTACTTTTTTGGTTGGGCATTCCTGAGGGGACAAAAAAATCACAGCTTTTTGGATTTGTGTCCCCCTCCCCCTATTTGGAACACTCTGACTACGTCCCTGCCTGGATATTTTATAATCCTATCTTTGGTCCTACTAGTAGGTGTGAGATAACAGGACTCCTCTGCAACCCAATTTCACAGATACTATATGGATTATTATATCCTTGTAACATATTAGAATTATCACGAAATGCCAGCTTTTTTTTATTTCTTTCCATTTTTAGCATTGGTGCTGAGTTGTCTCAATGGCTGGTCGATAATAACATTATTGAACACTTATTTGGACCAAATCTGCATGTCGAGGTATGACCAGCATGAAGCATAAAGGGTATCAACACTCTTAATAACAGTATAACCTTGCGACGTGCAGCTATTCAAAGTCCCATTGGCAGAAAAGAGCCCTTGCATAGAAGTTTGCAATCATATTTAAATAATTCGGTCATACTTTCCAGGACTTAAAATTAAGGCCGACCAGTTGCTGGTCATGATCACAGACCAAATTAGTTTTAGCTTAGTCATACAGTCATTTCTGGACAAACAATAATTGTTATTATTAATCGAGTATTGATTTATTGGCGGCCATTGTGGTGCCGTTAACTATGGATGCTAATGAGAAATCTTTTGTTAAATGGCACTAACATGGATGTGATGACGTTCTGTATAATTGAAAGCCCCATTTGCACTTAGTATCCTGAAAAAAAAACTTTATAAGTAAATTCTTTACCATTATTTATTATAGACAAAATTGCAAAATAATCGCAGCAAGTATCGCTGCGAAAATCGCTAGTGTAAATGGGGCTGAAGAATACTGGCCAAAATGACCGACAATGCAAAAATTTGACCAAACAAGTCTCAGTTCTGGCCGGACATTGTCCAATGTCCAGTTGTTATTTTAAGCCATGCTTTCACAAGTCTTGCTGTAATCTACATTCTATTAAGCTTAGTATATTTCAAGTTTAATGATGAAGGTTTCACTAACACACTTTGTGTATATGTTCTTTGCCATTCATATGTAGCTGCTTAAACAATCTCAAGTGATACTAAACTTTATGGCCCAAGAAGATTGTATAACCAACCAGCACCTTGACTGTATATGGGCTGCTGCACAGGTAAGTAATGTTACTTTTAAGTCCTTATAAGCCTTTACACAATATTTTCAGAATTGATTCTTTAGATACTGCATAGCTGATTTTGAAAAATATTTTGTCATTTGAGGGTCAAATGTTTGAGATACGAAGGTCTATATTCCCACTATGTAAATGATAATGATAAATAACGTAAGAAATTTGATTTATTATTTTAAATGATAATGGGTGTGGCAATCATATAAAAGTGGGCATGACTATTATAAGACTGTCATGTTTGGTGATTTTTGTAGTAACGTCAATCAATATCTTTCAGCTGAAGCATGCGAGTCGTTATGTCCATGACTTGTTGACAGTCCTCACCAAACAGCTCCAAATGCAATCCATTCGGTATCTTTTGGCTTTGGCTTCCAAGCTCCACCCTTCTATGCACACAAAGCAAACACTCTTCTTGGCTTCACTTTTGCTGAGGATTTATTGGAGCTCAGGGCCGTCTGATATAGTACAGGGACCTACTGGGGGTCATGTGAACAGCCCGGTTCAAGGACCTATTACTGCTAGTGAGTATGGCTTTATTTTCTTTCTCTGTCAACCCATTTATTTTTTTGCGCATTGGTTCATCTTTTTCTCTCTTCCCACTCTCTCTTCATTCCTTCGTCTATCCACCCATTCATCCATCCATTCATTCATTTATTTATATGGTCATTCATGATTTTTTCTGCATACCCAATCAAGTATTCAATGAATATTATTCTCACCATACTCTCTTTTCTACTATCCACCTACCCACCCATTCATCTATCCATCCATACATCCACTATTCATCCATTCATCCTTCCAGCCATCCAGCCATCCAGCCATCCATCCATCCATCCATCCATCCATCCATCCATCCATCCATCCATCCATCCATCCATCCATCCATCCATCCATCCATCCATCCATCCATCCATCCATCCATCCATCCATTTATTTGTTCATTCATTCATTCATTCTCTCATTCATAAATTTATCTAATTGGGAGAATGTTCTATACAAATCGAGTTAAGTATGATTCAAATATGCACTGCCCGCTTACCGCATGTTCTTACCATATGATGCATGTGGAACGAAGCCAGTGCTAGAGATAACCATTATCTAAGCATATCCAGCAATGCCTTGACATTAGGACTTGTAATACAAATGGTAACATTCATTGATTATATTGTATAGAGGCATTTTCATTGGTTGTGATATTTCAGGATGGAAGAAAGAATAGACAAGTAACAATAAATTGGAAACCAAATGTAATGATCAGGAGACATGCAACCTATTCCCACCTTTCTTTGATGCTTACATGTTATTGATGTTTTAGGTGCAACATCAGCTGCTGTTGCTGCTGCAATGCAGAGGAAATTCAGGAACAATGGAGGAAGCATGAGTCAGAGTAGCAGTAGAAGCAATAGTATGAGTGAAATAAGTATTGATGGTGATCAAAGAGAAACTGAAGAGCCATCTTCACCAAGAAAGTTTACTGAGTAAGTACTGCATCCTTCCTTCCTTCTTCCTATTTTTCTTTCCTATGTATTTATTCGTTTGGTTCCTTTAATCATTCATTTACTCACAAATATTTTATTTGCATTCATAAGTAATATCCCTTTCAGTTTTATTTTTTTTAAACATTGGGTATTGAATACTAATAACTTATAAGGACAAAAAAATCCATGTTAACTCACTGCTTGCATTCTCACATACATTGCTTAGATTGCACATACATGGATGCATAAATAGCATCTCAATGCATACCTTTATGCATACATGGTATATAATACATACCTCTCAATACATACCTCTATGCATACATGGTATATAATACATACCTCTCAATGCATGCTTCGCTTTATCCTGCATTCATCATGTTTTAGAACAAAATTGATGCGACATGTAATATCCTGTGAAAATTGTTATTCTTTAAAGCCTTCCATCACAAGACCTAGAAATGGAAGAGGTCAACTGTGAAGAACATGAATCAACCCTCCCACCTGACTTTGACAGCCCTAATGCAGACTATCCTAATCTGGACAAAGGTGAAGAGGATGCTGATATTGACAGTAACAGTTGTACAAACAGCCATGCTAGCTCTCTGTCTGACAGAAGAGATCTTGATGACTTTGATGGTGATGATGTAGAAGATGAACTGTCACAACTAAAAGCTGTTGCAGCGCTGAGGAATATACAGAACACATATGGAGAGGACAGGAAAGGATTTGATCTGAATACCGTGTGTGATAAAGGAGAGACTCTTCTGTGGGATCTCTTACAGGATGAGAATGCTGTAAGTTTCTATACTCTGGATCAGTTTTGGGACTGCTTTTTGTCATAGGGAAATGAAAGGTGGCGTAGTTGTCTCTCAGGTCTGGGGTCTCTCAGGTCTGGGGTCTCTGGTGCAATTCCTGGATTGAGTGTCTCATTCTAGGCCATGAGTTTCAAAGTACTGTGTCTTCTCAAGCATTACGAACAGACAAAGAAACGATACTCGGAAGAAAAAATCATGGTCTGCACTCAAAAGCATGTTATCTAAATTCAGTTTGTTGTATAAGCATCCTTGAGCTATGATTTAATAATAACAATAACGACATGTTTCTTATATAGCATAATCTGGGCACACTGATCAATGCACTGACCTCTTAACCACATGTTGGTACTTACGATACATGTGGTACGAAAACGGTGCTAGACATTACCATGGTCGTAGCATGTCCAAGGACAGTTTGGATGTTTGGATGTGTTTTATGAATGGTTACATTGGTTTACCAGTACCCAAAGCTATAGGACTGGTAGATAATTCTTAGATAGAAATACACAAACAGGCAGATAGTCTGGCACACAGGGAGGCAGTCATAGTGATTGACTGATTAACAACCAAGAGAGATGTACAGAAAGTGAAAAACTAATAGATGGAGGGATAAATGGATAAAAAGACAGAAAAGTAGATAGAAGGATGAGGGATGGATAGAGGGATGGATAAGCAATGGATAGATGGATGGATGGGTAGGGCAGACAGACAGACAGAAAGAAAGATAGATTGAGGGAAGGATTGAAAAATGGATGGATGAATGGAAAGGGTAGACAGAAAGAAAGATGGATGGAGGGAAGGAAGGATCAAAAATGAATGGATGTATGATAAGACAGACAGATGGATGAAAGGAAGGAGGATGAAGAAATGATAAATGGAAAAATATATGGGTGAGAGGACAGACAGAAAAACGTGAAGGGAAAGGAAGATGACAGACAGACATATAGATGGACAGTTAACTTACCTTTCTCTATTCTTTAGGGTTTACATATTAAAATGTCTTCTGAAAGGAATTTCTATTTTTTTCACATAGATCCACTTGGAAGATGGTTTGATTCAGGAAGCAGAGAAGTTGCTTTGTCAGCTCATTTGCTACACAGGAAAGAAAAAAATAAGAATGAAATTCATAGAAGGTTGTGTGGCAAATCTTGCTAACAACAGGTATTACAATGTCTACCACTGTCATAGTTACCTTGGATGCAAATCTAAAAGCAAAAAAAAAACCCTTTTATGATCTCGATGGAGATCGTGTCACTTTTTTTGTACTTTTCTTTTTCTGTTGGCTCACATCCAAAGTCATTTTAAAGCAATCCTTAGCATACCTCTTGGTATTGCTGTCCATTAGCAGATCCAGGGGGGCTCTGTTGGTTCCATGAAACCTCCTTCATGAAGCCGAGCATATTCTTTATATAATACTCAGTAGAATGAACTAGGGTAATGTTATTGTTTGTCCTTAAAAAGCAGGAAATGCTTCTGGATCCTCCCCTCCCCCTAAATTCCTATCCCCACCTATCCATTTTTCCGTTTCATCTATTTACCTTCATTCTTGTGCCATTCTCATAGAACAGCATTTCCCATTTTTTCACTTTTTTTTCTAGATCTGTAGTCATGTCTATTCAGCTCCTTCCTAAATTATTCAGCTCTTTCCAACAATATGTAAATGTCAGCTCTGGCCCACATTGGGTGACAAAATGGGCTACCTCTGAACTTGGTATCATGGAGTTATTCTTCAAGAATCTTGTACTTTACATGGACAACAGCAACGACAAGAAGATCTCATCATGTTCTCTGTACAGTCACAAGGATGAAGTTCAAGCAAGGCTGCAGTTTCTGTCATCAATTTTTTCTAATGAGCTTTCGAAACCAGAATTTGGTAAGATTTTTAAATTTTATTGTTTTGTAAAGGTCTCTATGTTTTTAAGTAGATGTTAAGTAGAGGTTGTTTTTTTTAAGGGAAGAGGGAATTTTATTAGCTGTTATTTCCAATAATATAATCAGTAATTGAATCTGGTACTGTATGTTGTTCAAAAAAAGTCTTTATAATATAAGCATTTGGAATTTCCAATAGTTATAATATTCTAAGGGGGAGTTGCCAGCTACAAATCCATCTTTGAATCAACTCATGGCATCTCGTTCTTTCAATCATAAACTCTGCTGTCTTTCAGGTTTAAGTCCAGAACAAGTAGATGTGCTATGGTCAGCATTAGTGAATGACTGTGAGTGTTCAGATGAGGCTTTGGAATGGTTTGTACAACAGGCTCAGAGTAAAGATCTTCATGCTCTGAACAACGAGGCACTCAAGTACATCTTTACTGAAAAGGTACACTCATGACCCCAACATGTTCCTTACGTCATCCCTTTCTGTCTTCCTGCTCTCTCTATTTCTTTCTTCATTCACCCATTTCTTTCGGCATTTAACATTTGTTCAATCACTGAGTCTTATTTTCCAAAATACCTAATTATTTGTTCATTGTATCATTCCTCTCTTTTCCCACTCGTTCTTTGTTTAAGGTGACTGCCTACTTTTGAAAATTGATTTAAACTTTTTTTTAAACATCGATTTTCCGAATTGAAATTTAATGCTGATTCCAAATCTGGAAAGAAAAATTGGGTGTCCCGAGCTTGTTTTCGAGATAATCAGCATTTAATGGAAGCCTACGCACGAGCTTTTGGAGTAAAATCTGCGCCACCGGAAATGATTAGGAAAAAAATAAAATCCATAAGATCAAAGTTATTTGTAGACTATATGATTGCACAAATGAAGGCTAGTCAATCATTCTACAATAATACATGGATATTTTCAACAAAAAGACAAAAAGATAAATTGTTTTTGTTATATTTTGTAGTTTCAGTGTTCTTAAAAATCTCATAAAGTCGAACAAAAATCTATACGAAAATCTATTTTTTCATGTGTTGCTGATTTAAACTTTTTCTAAAATGTTGACATAACATAGATTTTTAGGAGTTTTTTCGAATGAGCTATTAAAAAATATAGAGGCCGTTGCAAAAATTGAGGGTTTTGCCCTGTTGAAGCTCAAAACGCGTATGGTTCTTCAATAAAATATTGTAGATTTTTCAGCGGTTTTTGAGCGCGCGCTCATCGTGGGCTCAATTCGAACGTTCAAAAGTAGGCAGCCACCTTAACTATCATTCATTTGTTCATTTATTCATTATTTATTTGATAAATATTATACTTTGTTAATGTACTTTGATTCTTTCTGCATACCCAATCAAGTATTCAATGAATATTATTCTTACCATACTCTCTTTTCTACTATCCACCTGCCCACCTACCTACCTACCCTCCCATTCATCCATCCATCCATCCACTATTTATCCATTCATCCTTCCATCCATCCATCTACCCATCCATCCATCTACCCATCCATCCATCCATCCATCCATCCATCCATCCATCCAGCCATCCATCCATCCATCCAGCCATCCATCTACCCATCCATCCATCCATCCATCCATCCATCCATCCATCCATCCATCCATCCATCCATCTACCCATCCATCCATCCATCCATCCATCCATCCATCCATCCATCCATCCAGCCAGCCATCCATCCATCCATCCATCCATCCATCCATCCATCCATCCATTTATTTGTTCATTCATTCATTCATTCTCTCATTCATAAATTTATCTAATTGGGAAAATGTTCTACACAAATCAAGTTAAGTATGATTCAATTATGCACTGACCGCTTACCGCATGTTCTTACCATATGACGCATGTGGAACGAAGCCAGTGCTAGAGATAACCATTATCTAAGCATGTCCAGCAATGCCTTGACATTTGGACTTGTAATACAAATGGTAACATTCTAAAAATAATATGAATTCCTATGTGATATCTGAGACTAGAAAAAAAGTGGAGTAATCGTGGGATACAAATGATCAGAACACAGGCAACCCATTAGGGGCTCAAAACAATGCCCAGTTATTGGACAACATCTGGCCAGAATTGAAACTTGTCCAGTCAATTATTTCTCTTGACATTCATTTTGACCAGTAACGTCGAGCCAGAAACAAAGTATATCCAAAAAACTAATTTCGCCAGTGATCATGACTGATAACTGACTGGCCATATTTTAAGCTCTTGTCACGTAATCATTATTTAGATGCTCTCACGTAGCAAGATCATATATTAGTGTTATCATTTTTTCCAGCTTCCGTCCATTGCACCAGAAACATTCACAATGACAGGGTTGACATTACTACAGCAGCTGTACAAAATGTTTGAGAATTCAAGTGTTGCGTCTGAGAATACTTGTAAGGTGTATGGTATAGATCAATTATGGAACATAGCACTACAAGCCAAGTCACTGGAAGTCAGTATGGCTGCAATCAATTATTTAAATTCTTTATATATTAATGGTAAGTCTGGGTGATGATAAAGTATGTGTTACTATGGTTGTGGTAGGTGATGGGATTATCATTAGAATAAATAAATAAAATCATGTGCACAGTGAAATCGATTCTTAAACTATGAAAAGGCTTATTAATGCTGATAATACTGTTTCTGTTTATTGAAGCTGATGGAGGAAGTCTAAAGTCAGAAGAAGAGTTCATAACTAGGTGTATGTCAAGTATACGAGAAGCAGCAAAACCAGACCACTCCCTTGTAAGGCAATCATTCAACATCATAGCCTTTAATTTTTAAAAATATGATTATTGATTATGGTTATTATGGTGAACTTTGCACAGGAGGCAAAAGAGTTAAGCTTGCAGATCATAGAGAGAGGAATAACTCTCTTAAAAAGTCATATTGAGACATTCAAAAAGAGGTATTAACTTTATTTATTATTTACTATACTGATCAGTACATAGTCAATCAATCAGTCAATCGATCAGCTTTGTTTATAGAGGACATGACAGTAACTGATAAACTAGTGGTCCTCTTTCAATGCGTCTAGTTGATTAGAGATGGGACTGCCATTAATGTGGTAATAATACAAACCATGTGAAGGTGTAATCACTAGCAGATGTAATTACAAAGGCAGCACCTTGTCGGCAGGTTTTTAAAGAATCTTAATGTTGGTCCAGTCAAGTCTCGAACCACGATCTCCCACACAACAGACTGACGCTATTACCAATCGAGATAATGAAGCATAATATAGAGTATATTGATGAAAGAAATTGCCATTGTGTTGTGTTTGTCATGCAGCTTTGTCAAGGGAAATAATCTCTAAGAGTTACAAAGAATAATGGGTAGTATAGTGGAGCCTTTATACTTCTATTTCTGTACTGATTCTTTTAGGTTTGCATTCCATCTCCGTTTATGGTTGCTCGGAGGGCATGGTATAACATGTCATCGGCAGAATATACAACATACAACAGAGAAGCACTTTCCTATCAGGGTCATGTGTCAACCAGCTGGTCTGTCTGACAAGGTAGGAATAATCTTTCTAAATCCTATCAAAATACTAAATTCAGGAGCTAGTTGTCAAAGCCCAAATAAGCAGTAATAAACAACGGGATAACTCTTATCCAGCATATAACCTTTATCAAGATGGAGTGATTCAGTTGAAGAAGCTCAAAAAGGAATTTTATTGTTATTAATAATAATTATTAATATATTTATTATTATTTTTATATTTTGAAATAAATTATAATGCTCCCTCTGTACACCTAATCCTAATTTTCTGTGTTCCTGCAGGGTACATTTGAGATGCATTCATCGGACCTGGTGGCAGAGTTGCGTGCCGAGGTAACACACTGGTGCAAACAGTTACAAGAAAAAATAAAAAACGAGAAGCAAGGGGAAGACACCACAAGACACCTACCATTATCTCCGTTCTCTCCACAACTCAATCCTCCTTTTAGACTTATCTCCCAAGGGCATGAGTTAACGCCTGATCTGGATGAGAAGGCACTTGCTGATGTTGGATTTAAGGACTTGCAGGTATGTCATGTGTGCTTGTCTTTCTTCCCCAGAAAAAAAACCTCCTTCTCCCATTACTTCATAAAGGAGGGGGTGAGTCGGGGGGGTGGGGGCACTTAATAGCAAGTGCTTTACAAGCCTGTGGCCATCATTACACACAATTTGAAAATGAGTTTTTGCACTTTCCATTGTAGGGACATGTAATAAAGTAAAATGGATTGCTGTAATATTAAGAAGCATTGTACAGAGAAATTTTAAAATAATATCCTTACATTTGTTATTCCTTGCAGCTTGTCTTTGTGTCAGTCGGTGCTTTGCGAAGAGACCGTTACCACGACAACAGTCAAATTCCGTCATCGTCTCTACCAGCTCCTAAGTGGGATAACACACCAATGGTCATTTTACTGCAGGATAAACACTTTGATGAACTCTTTTCCTTTTTAGAAATACTAGATAAACTTAATGTGGCAAATGATAAACAAACCTATGAAGTTAAAAACGAGGAAAAATGTGGACAATGGAAAGACATGGATTCCTCAGACACTCCTGTTGCTTCAAACTCGGATTCTACGATGCAGGAACAGAGACCACCTATGGATTTGACAGACGATTCTGGACAGTCCCCACTGGAGGAAAAATCCCGTATACAGCAAGAAAGCTACGCACAACACTTATGTCAATTAATATGGGAACTACTTTGTATTTTACCTACGAACCCATCTGTCTCAACCAGGTTAAAATATTTTGGGCGGCATCTCACACCAGAAAGTGATTCTAATAAATCAGATACTGAACAGAAACATTCATATGAGGAATTTTCTGTGCCATGGATGGAACTATTAGACCCACACTATCCTCATAAATTACTGTACTGTCTTCAAGTAGTGGATTTAATACACTATTCTTATGAAGACAGACATCGGAGCGTACCCAATGATTCAAAATCAAGTAGTGAGTCCTCAGATTCCTCTGACACAGAAGAAGAAAATACAAAGAATTCTATGAGTTCATCGTGGGGATCTCTGTTTGTAGAATTTGGGGGCCTGCGGCATCTCTACAATATAATTATGTCCGGACATGTAGAGACCCGATGTGGACAGTCATGGACTCCATGGCAGGAGGAGTGCCTTGCTTATGTATTAAAGCTTGTTTATGAATTTGGGACTATTAAAGCCGACGATGACGAGGATGAGGTTTTTAGTATGTCTGATAGTGAACAGAATGTACAACACTTCCAGCAAAGGGATGGAAGGTTTAGAGTGCGCTACAAAAGCACTGAAAAAGAAGAAACCATTTGCATCAAATGTTTATCTCCTGTAAGTTAAATAATAATAATTATTATTAATTAATTAATAATAATAACAATTTTATTGGATATACACAATTACTGTGAAATCAGTAGTTTACATTGTGGCCCAAAACATCTTAGGATGACAGATTACAAGTTGAAAATCTTGATTTTTTATTAAATTAATTTGGACTTAATTTGGTTTGGATGTAGTAAATCCTGTTCATTCATCCGTCCTCCCATTCCATCTTATTTATTTGTTGGTCAATTGTTTGTCCGCCATTTCATTTACTCTTCTTCCTTCCTTTTCTTTCATTCTTTCTTTTCTTCCTTTCATCCATCTCCCTATCCTTCCTTCCATTCATTTATCCATACATTCTCCCAGCCATTCATTCTTCCATTCATCTATTTTCATGTGTTTACTCCCTACTTTATTTACTCACAAAGATATTCTCTTGTTCTTTTCATTAACTTTCGCAAACATATTTTGGTGTTTTTTCATTTATCCATCCATTCATCCATCCATTCATTCATTCTGTGTTGCTTATTTTGTCTCTTTTCACCATTACCACATCAGTATAGAATGAGAAGTACAATATTGAAAAAATAGAAAACATGCGTGTGTGTGCTGTGTGCTGTCATAAAGCACGCAGGGGTTGGCAGAACACAAGAAAAGTGTTAGGAGAGAAGCATGGCGCTTAGTGGAGTGCTTCCTGGACACTTCCTGAGTGTTCTGCCAATCCCAATGTGCTTTATGACTGCACAAAGCACAGCAAGCAAGTTTTTTATTGCTTTTATGAAATACAAATTACAATAATAGATAGGAATAACGCAACGCAAAGTGCGCGAGAGTGCAATATACTCTCATAAAGCACATGCTCCAAACCAATCAGAACGTGACATTCATAACAGTTATTTTATAATAATCATGATTGTTTTGTCTTCTTTTCAGCAACTTATGTCCATGGTAGAAGTTGAACCTCTATTAAACCGGTTACTAGCAATATCATACCAGGCAACCCTTCAAGTCCATACTGGGTCACACAGAGGAGGCAGGGGAGGGCAGGGTAAGTAATGTCAGTTAGGAGAGGGGAGGGACAGTCAATGATTTTGTCTCTCAGATCATTAGTCAAGGGAGGGGAGAGAAAATCCTTTAGTCGCTTGGCCCAGATAAATAATAATGATGTTCAACAATACTCTCACCCCGTGGTGTTTTTCAGTGAGTTCCTAGAGAGATCAAATCCTAAGGCCTTATTTTGAGCACCACTATTTTTGCAATGCCTTGAATTTTCATTGTCTTTATCCCAATAGTTGTTTATCAAGCAATATCCTTGTTGGTATCTTGGGCTTATACTGATTCTCGTGTTAGTAAAGGCCTTCTACATCAAAAGAACTTCAGATCCTGGCTCAAACAACTTGTCCTTCTTGCAAGAGAGGTATGCTTTACCACAGTCCATTACAAAAACCCCAAAAAAATTAAAGCTTTAAAGAGTTTAAAAAATTGTGCATAAGAGGAGTGCCAGAAAAACATACCAAATTATGCCCAAAAAAATTCCTGCACAGCCATGAGGTGTAAAAAAATTCCTGCAAAAAAATAAATTATTCAACTTCCTCCTCCTCAAAAATTTAATGGTCCGTCCCTTCTGAGAAATGGGTTTAATGTAGTAACAATAATTTAGAAATAATTCTCCTGGAAAAAAGTTGATTTTTCACATGGATTTAAATAACCTTGTAAAACAATTTTTTCCCAGCCCATGGTAAGATGTGAGGCTTGCCGTGGACTCTACAGACTCAGTCTAATCAAGGAAGACCCTTGTTTGATAGAATTAATGGATGCACTGCTAGATTTCCTGCCTTTAGCTCAGTCCTTACAGTCTAAGTGTACTTCAAGCCCAAGTGCAGGCCATGGTAAGAACTTAGAGCCTTGTGCACAGGAATACTTCTCCATTCTTTGCCGACTGGTGGATAGCTTGCCGCTGGAGGAAGGCAGCAAGGTAAGCAAGCACCTTTTCCTCTTTCTTTTTTCAAACATCCATTGGGACATTTAAAGTAAGGGCACAGCTACACTGTAACTCTCAGAACTAATTGAACCCTAGCTTCTTAGGTTTTGCGGAGGGAGGAAAACTGGAGAACTGGAAACAGTGAGAGGCAAGCGTACTAACAGTACCCCGTCCTTGATTCCCAAACGTTTTAGGAACATAGTTTAGATTTCCAGAAAACAGTCGTAAAGAAAGGGGTATAATGTATGTTTGCTAGAGGATGTCTGTCATCGATATTTTTGCAAATATTGAAATTCAAAATCAAGTTGTTAAAACATTTTTCAAAATTATTGAGGCAAAAGATGTTTTTGTTTATTTTCTCATCAGGACCTTGCTATTGATCTGAACTCTCTCGCTAACCTACTTTCCGAGTACATCATCAAGAGGTGAGTAAAATAATTATACTATCATGTGTCTAAAGTGCACATGTTGATGTGAGGGAATAAGAATCACCCTATCTAATGAATTTATTGAAATTATATAAATTAAGAATTAATATTGCAGTAACGCAAGCCCCAAGAGGTACAGCAGCCGTGAAGAAGAAGGATTGTGTGGCATGTTAAAGCTGTACACAGCGGTAATGCGACATAACCCGCCCTTTAAGTACTCTGACAAGGGACTAGTGAGTATAACTTTCAGTATTTTTAAAGATTCAGTATATTATTTAACAATTATTCACCTCGGGCAAAGTTCATATCCGGGAATAACCAAAATGAAGTTGAGGTTAATATTTTGGATAATCACTGAGTGAATAATTGTTTTAGTATAAAACTAATTTTTTCAAAATTCTTTCAAAAAAAAAGAAAAAAGAAAGAAGATAAAAAACACATTTAAAATTAGGAGACATAACTAGCTAAAAACTAGTGTGAGCTGTGTTGGTGTTCCCAATGAAACAGTAATAATAAAAAAGTAAATTATACACTGTGAAAAGATGAAAGAACTTACTGACGTTTCGGACGCTAGTCCTTCGTCTACTGAAAGTTATACTCCCTATTTATGTCACATTACAGCTGTGTACAGCTTTAACATGCCACCCAATCCTTCGAAGGACTAGCGTCCGAAACGTCAGTAAGTTCATCTTTTTAGGGTGTATAATTTACCTTTTTATCATTACATTTAAAATTAGGTAACAGCAACAAAGTGGCTCGCCACCATTTTGGATTATTGCTGAAGGTGATTATCATGGGATAAGCTGAGTTTCTTGACCAATCAGCACGCGAGATCAATAATCACCTGTGTATTTATAATAAATTGAAATATTATTTGTGAACATCTTGTTTAATTTCTATTAATATTAGGAATTCCTAAGAGACATATTTGGGCCTTGTCTATTTGATTTGCCCAGCGATTGCTATGATGACAGGAACTTGCCGTTATGTAAACTGAAGGTAAATAAATACCAGACATATATTAGACATAATCTTAAATTTTTATTTATTTAATGGCTATGAGGAAACAAAAAATAAATTCCCTCAAAATAGTGGAACGTTACAGCAAAATGAATGAATAGGTCATTTTTCTCTATTCTTGTCTCCAGTCTGCTAGGAGCGCAGCATACGATCTGTTGTTGGAAATGGCCAAGGAGTCCAAAGAAAACTTTCTTGAGTTGCAGGAACTGCTTATGAAACACCACAGACCTGGCAATTCACGTCTACAGGGTAAATAAACTTTCTAACCAAGAACCACAGAGCACCCTTTACTAAAAAGTCAGGGGCTAAGATTGGAATATATAAGTATGCTAAAGGGAAAAAAAGTTGGGCTATAAGCCAGTTCCTTCCCCTCCACAGTCCCTTCCCCTCCACAGTGCCTTCTTCCCCTTCACAGTCTCTTCCCCTCCACAGTCCTTGCTAACATTGGGGCCAGGACAATATTCTTCAAACTAGTCACATCATAGATCAAACCAAAATGCTCAGGTCACAGCACCTCCATCCTGTGTTATGTGCTTTATTCATTATTATGATGACAGTCAAATGGCTTCCATTTTCAATGAATCAGACAAGGAATCCATTTAAGAGCAGCAGTTGAATGGGTTGAATAAGACATCAAAGAACTAATACTGCTCATAGATATGCATCAGTTATGAAACAGTTTTTGATGTGTTTTTTTTGGTTTGCTTTGTTCTATTTTCCAGGTAGTACCAAGAAGCACAGTTCATATGGCTGGCATTACTGGCCACATGATAACGAGCGATCACCATGTGGTCTTGTTGGAATCATTAATCTTGGTGCAACATGCTACATGGCATCTTGTATACAGCAACTATTTATGATGCCAGAAGCAAAGACCTCCATTCTTAATGCCAAGGTACTACAAGATTAATCTCCAACTTGGACTCATTTACTGAGTCTCTTTTTTCTTCATTTCTTTTACTCCTTTTTCCTTTCCACTTTTCCCTCTATTTTTCTCTTTCTCTTTCTCCCATTCCTAATTTTCTGTCCTTCCCATCCCATACATATCTCCTGTTCTCCCTTCCCAACTTTCTTTTATTTTCTCTTCCGTCCCTTACTACAATTCATAGTTTTTCTCTTCTATGCTTAGATGACTGGAAATGCTAGAGATGATCATTTTCTCAAAGAACTACAGAAGATGTTTTGCTTTCTCATGGTACGATACTCATAAAATGATACAGACTTCCTCTGAGTTTCGTTGACATGATGCATTGTGGTCTAACTTGGGTACTAACAACATCATATCGGGCTTGATCAACAAAAGATGTTTTGTACCCAATCTAGACCACAATGCACCATGTTAGCTATCTCAGGAAAAGTCTGTGCCCCAATTCATTCAAAGCATTAGAAGGTTAGGTGATTAAAGCTTTTTTCATTGGTTTTAGATGAGTGAACGGAAGGCGCACAACCCTCGTTCTTTCTGTCGGACCTACACCATGGACAAACAGCTAATAAACACTGGCGAACAGAAGGACATGACTGAATTCTTTACTGATTTGATTAGCAAGTTGGAGGATATGTCACCATCTCTTGTGAGTATCATTATCCTTTCTTTCCACTTCTTCCTTTCAACTTCTTCCTTTCAACTTCTTCCTTTCAACTTCTTTTCTTTCCTTTCCATATCTTTGTTCTGTATATCTATCCTCTTCTCCTCTTTTCTCTCTTCCATTCTCTTTTTCCCTGCACATTATCTTATCTCTGTATTATCTTTTTACTCTCGTTCTCCTACCTTCCTTCTTGCCATACTATTTATTATACTATTTATATTATTAATATGCTATTAACATTGCCTCTCATTTCCCTTCCACCTGTTCTTTCTCCCATTTATTGATTCTTTTTAAATTTTATAGAGAGACCTAGTACGAGAGCTATTCTGTGGGGTCATCACAAACAACGTAGTATCACTGGTGAGTTTGTAACTACCAATTATTACCAACTTCTCTCAAATGTTATGGCTGCACATGACATTTTGCCTTTTTTTGTTATAAGGACTGTACCCATGTGAGCAAGACAAAAGAGGAATTTTACTCTGTGAGATGCACTGTTGCTGACATGAAGAACCTATATGTAAGTAAAGGACTGTCTTTTACCAGTAAGAACAAGTCTCATGTTATTTACAGGAGCAGATCCAGACAAACTTTTAGAGATGGGAGGGGGGGGGGGGAATTGACTGAATTTTGTGAATGACAAACTACAGAATGACAGGCTACAGAACTTGGAAAAAATAGTTAAAATTTGTTTTCTTTTCCACTTCAAGAAAAATAAACAATGTCACGAAGGGGGCACCCCATTGGATTGGCCCCTAATTTATTTCATAGTGAAGGTGTTAATATCTTGGTGTTTATGTTGAATAGGAATCACTAGATGAAGTGACCATCAAGGATACCTTGGATGGAGACAACATGTACACTTGTTCACAGTGCTGTAAGAAAGTCAGGGCTGAAAAAAGGTAAGGTTTTTAGAACTTGAAGTAGGCATGTGGACCCCAGTTGGACTCTATCTTCAGTGCTTCTGTGAGTTTCGTCCACCCCCCCCCCCCCCCCCCACACCCAAATCATTGGTTCACATTAATCTCTTTCATAAAGAAATTTTTAGAGTTTTGTACAAGCATGGGTATGTCCTCTGGTATGAGCATGGTAGCCAATCTATTAGAGTGTGCATTGCATTTCAAATAATTCATACACGACAACAAATGTTTGATTGTCATGTTTTCCAGAGCATGTTTTACCGTGTTACCCAAGATTCTTTGCTTCAACACTATGCGCTACACATTCAACATGGTGACAATGATGAAAGAGAAGGTCAACACGCACTTCTCTTTCCCTCTCCAACTGAACATGGCTCCATACTCAGAAGAATACTTGATGGGAGACAAGGCTGACCAAGGTATCTAGGACTCCCCTTTAATATGATCTCTTTCTTTAATTGGTAGACATATCTTGATTCCATAAAAACATCCATTGATATAAATTTACAATACTGCCATTGCCTTCGAAATGAGTTCTGTCGTTATTCCTCTTCAACTCGTAAAAATATGAGTAAGAGTTAATTACCGAGCACAGAGGCAATAAGCCATATACATCCCGAGGGCCGCAGGCCCGACTGATGTATAGGCGTATTGCCGACGCTCGAGATAATTAAGTATTTTATTTCTCAGTTGAGAAGGTTTTTTATCAAATGTTGCTCATTATAAATGCGAGGTCTATATATAGTTATTAACCGGTTAATAACTAACAATATGTTGACCTTGCATTTATAATGAGGGTTATAACAAGAATAAAGCCGTGTCAATCGAGAAATAATAGAGGTTGGGTCCTCAAAATGTTGCTGCTTTCTTACTGGCTAAGATGACAGTATAGTTCTTTCTTGTTTCTGCATTTCTCGGAGCATTCATTGTTATACAGAGAGTAGTAACCTTGACTCCTCAAATTATGGAGTCATTTTTGACTGAGTCATTTGAAAGGAGTTTATGGCAGCAAATTCAAGTGTTTTTATTTGAAAATGCTTTGGCTAGATTTTAGGAGTCAAGAAGACCCCTTTGTTCACTTCATCTGAGTGATAATAATTTTGCACATATTTGTAAACTCACTTTTTATAATTCTATTGTTAGACCCAGAAAAGGATCCCAACTATTGGTACAACCTGATAGGCGTGGTAGTACATACAGGGACGGCTGAAGGTGGACATTACTATAGCTTTATACGGAACAGAACTGATCCACAGCAAGATCAGTGGTTCCTGTTCAACGACGCGGAAGTCAAACCTTTTGATCCTTCGCAGATTGCAAGTGAATGCTTTGGTGGAGAAATGACGGTATGATACAGACCCAATAGTTTTGAGGAAAAATTTTTTTTTAGAATTGATAATTTTCCTTGTATCGAGTCTCTTACCAATCAGTATGTGATAAAGATGTATATTTTAATATTTTAAAGACCAAGACATACGATGTGGTGTCTGAGAAGTTCATGGAACTTTCCTTCGAGAAGACCCACAGTGCCTACATGTTGTTCTACGAGCGCCACACCCCAAACGCCTCACCTATACAAGTACCACCTATCAACCTCAGCCCTGACTTGGCCCACTGGATCTGGACGGATAACATCCAATTCCTACACGATAAGCACATCTTTGATACAACCTATTTTAATTTTCTATGGTTATTGTGCAGTAGTATACCCCCTACTCTTGAGGACAGTGAAGAAGTTGTGCTGTCGAATATCCAGCTTAGTACGTCGTTTTTATTGGAAACACTGGTCCATTCTAAGGAGAAGTTGCTGCTGAAGAATTGGTCCGAATTGTTGATAACCCATCTTGAGAACAGCAGTGCTGCTTGTGAATGGTTCTTGAATACGTTATCTGTTGATGACTGGTGGCTGCAACAGATGTTTGTTAAATGTCCTGTACAGAGTATACGACATGTACGTGCTAACATGGCCATCATCATCACCATCATCATCACCAATAGCTATCCATCATTATCATCACTATATCCTGCCACTATAACTATCACTATCATTAGCGTCATCACCAAAATGATCATCCAGCATCAATTCATCCACAGACACCTTTGTTAGTGGTATGACATGATCTTCATCATCATTAGCATCAACTTTAACATCTATACATCCTTTCAGCTGTTGTATCATCATAATCATTGACATCATCTTCAAAAAAATTCAACAAATGTGAACAATTTTGTTGCTACACTCTGTTTGAGTATCAAATCAATAACCAATTTTCATTTGAACTCTTTCTAGATGTTTGCACGACTGTGTGTTCACGCTATTCAAGCTCTGCGCCCTTCATATGTCCAATCAGATGACGAGTAAGTACACCATTTAAAGCTACTCCCCCATACTGTTCTTTGTGCTCATTGTGTATTGAATGGATCGGTTTTCAGGGAAGCCGAGGCAGTGGATGTTGACAAAGATCCTTTTTCGTTCGTGGTGCGTTTTATCAAAGCTGTTCTTAAACTGGTAAGAAGTATTTGCAAAGAGGCAATGTTTTTTACGTTGGTGTTTTCGTCCAGTAAAGGCCGGTTTAGACGGTACGATTTTCGCCTACAACTAGTAGGCGATTTGTAGGCTTGATTTACACGTTACGGCTCGAGTTGTAGGATGGTGCGAGCGTGTTCAATACGATAGTTATAGGCGAAAATCGTGTCATCTGAACCGGCCTTTAGAACTCTTGTAGATGACAGAGTACCTTTCTAGGATCTTCCTGGAATAGATAACTTGTATTATTCTGGTCTATCGTGAGCACAATCGTTTTTCATTTATCATGCTTTATATGGTACAGTTATCGTAGATTTTATAAATTATACACCGAAGTGAAAATAGAAACTGACGTTTCGGACGTTACTCCTTCGTCGGAGTCATTGACTCCGACGAAGGACTAACGTCCGAAACGTCAGTTTCTATTTTCACTACGTACGGTGTATAATTTATAAAATCTACGATAACTGTTTCATTAGAAATACCGACGCAGTCCACGCTAGTGTTTACTAGCCATCATCTACTTTATATGGTATTGTACCCAAGCTAGAGCACCATACACCACGCTTTAATAGCTAGATATGACTTATCAAAGAAAAAGTAATTTACTTTTTAAAAAAATTTCAGCTTGATCTGAATCACATTCGTCTCTACATCAAGAACCTGTCTGAGTTTTTCTGGTTTCTTCATCAGTTTGCTTTGGTCGGACAAGAAGAGGTATGAAAATAATAAATACTCACATATAACCAAACCTCTTAAACACGATCATTGTTTGGATGTGACAGGTGGTCGCTTGCGAGAGGTTTTCATTACAAATATTTAAACAAGAGACTTGGTAAACAAGTCTTGGTTACTAAACAAAACATGCGCTTATTGAAACAAAAGTGTACGCCTCTAGGCCCAGTTGCATGAAGGGTGAGTAGCACTATCCAACGGATAAATCCTTATTCAGTGGATAAGTCAATGCTGTTATCCAATAAATATATCCAATGTATAAGATTTGTCCTTCAGATGTAGTGCTATCCACCCTTAATACAACCGGGCCCAGTTGCGCACAATGTTTTATCTTAGTCTGCACAGTTTGTACATGAGAATGTAACAAAGTAAACAAAACTGTTAGTATGTCATTGTCTTACCGGGAACTTATGATTGGTTGCAGCGAGAGTTCTTGATAGGTATAGAGGCAATATCGACTATGATACACTTCTACCTCAAGACCAAGACCCCAGAAGCTGTAAGTATATGTGTCTTGTAGCAGCCTAGTCTATTTTGCCTTGTTGCATTTGGATCATCATTTGATAATCTTGTCAGACACTGCAAGCTGTACTTAAGTATGTGTCTTGTGGCAACCCATGTGGGACGTGTTTGTCTTACCTTGATAAGTAGCCCAACTACATAGCCGAGTCTGCTTTGTGATAGCATAGCTGCATTTGGATCTTAACAATTTTCTGTGTCTGTATCAGCCAACTGAGTCCAGTGCAGATGATGATGATGACATGGATGATGACGATGATGAGGTTGTGGCCCTCCTGCCTGAAGACAAGTATCGTGGCAGCTCCTTGGAGAAGATGGTTTCTTTAATAGCTGTTCTGGTAGAAGCATCTTGGAGTGAGAGGTTAGAGTTCTATGGATATTAGGGACGTTAAGCTTCAGGACGGCAACGACGACGACAACCATACGATAGCACTAATTGCGCTATTCGATAGTTACTCGTTGGAATGTACGAAATACTGTGCATCATTGCCGTCTTATGCTGAAAGTAAGACGTGGTATGTCCTATTTTTACGTACTAAAGATCTTTGCTGATTTCCGTCTTAAGTAAAGCGCTCCCAAAAGACGTCATTTCAATCTAAAACGGGGATGCTTATTGAGTAAAATACTAGGTAAACACGAAATAATAATACAATAGAAGGTTGGAGCGCTTCAAATTCGCCCACGTTGCCGTCCTGCAGCTTAAGGTCCCTATTATCTATTCCACAACGTGATTGTGCTGTGATCTTTTCACAGTCATATGAAATCTATTTGTTTGTTTTATGTTCGTCTGGGTATTACCTATGGAATAGATTCTTTACTGAGACTAGTCTGATGTAAATAGTTGTAAAAAGAGAGAAGATTGACTGTGACTCATTATTTTAGACAATTAAATCTCTCCAAGAATGACATCGATTCGCTGGTTGGAGGAAAAGAAGTCAAGGTATGTTTCTACTATTTATAACGATGTGATTGGTTAATTTTTGAACCAATGAAATTTGACGTGTTTTAACCAAGATTTTTGTTTGGTGAGGTTCACAACCAATTACATTTGACGTTAGATTGATGTTTTTTATCGAGATTTTTCATTGGTTAAGTTCAGATCTAATATTATTCGATGTTAGTTTGATGTTTTATTCTTTTGTTCTCTAGGGACTGACATTTCTATTTCAAGTTATCAAGGACAACGTTAATCTACGACATACAGCCAACTTGGTCCTAAGTCTGTGTCGATATAACACCAAGCTTGCAGAAAATGTAAGTTTAATCTCATACCTTACCTAAGCATTACCTGCATTTACTGTTCTGCCATTCTCCCGCCACTTGTTCAAGCATGCACAAACCGTTCTCTAACCATTACCTATTTTGTATCTAGCAAGTAAAGCTTCCCCATATACAAGAAAATGATTTGACGCGTTGTTCAACGCAATTTAATTTTTGTTGCAGTATAATATACAAATCATTGATTTGCTCGTTTTTTTCAGGTGGTGTCGATGTTAATATCCTCTGTACAGAAGCTGCCATCAGAGGTTTGTCTTCTAAAAAAAACCTTGAAGAACCCTATGGTGATCAATCTTGATGTAGCTTATCCTTCTCTCCTTCTAGCAATCCCAGGCGTTTTTCAAGCTGCTATCAATGCTAACAGAACTACAGGGAGGTCCGCCAGGACTGCCTTCGTTTATCAACCTGACTTTAGCAAGAATTTGGGAGGTGTGTATAGACTTCAATCTTGACACTTGTCTTATGTGATTGGAAGCTTATCAGAAAAATGCGACCTACTTTTTCCCCTGTCAAAAATAATTGCAGGGGGGAGGGGTAAAAACGCTACCTACTTCTTCCCCTGTCAAAAATAATTGGGAGGGGGGGGGGGGTGGTTGGGGGTAAAAACGCTACCTACTTATTCCCCGTCAAAAATATGACAAAAAATGTAACCCCTTCCCAACCTCTTTTTCTTTTCTTTTTCTATTCTTTTTCTATTAGAATAGGATACATTTTTTACACCAATTTTCTGTTTAGGGTAATATCATTGGCCATTAAAATGAGCAGCACTTTACTTAAACTCTTAGCCCCGTTTTGCGAATACGGATTGCTTCCACACGTGTCCGGAAATGACGATGACCTAAACACGATTTCGCGCATGCTCAATAAGAAAAACTATTTCTCAAAGTGACTAGGTACTAACGTGCATTTCCGGATACGTGTGAACGGGGCCTTAGGAACATTCCTACATAATTTGGTGCTTGTATGGAATTGTATAATGATTTTGATATTATTCAACACTTTGGGCAATTTCTCTGGGCTATTTCTGTATTAACGAGTTTGACTGCAATAGTTTACTCTTACTGTTAGTACATCTTCATGAAATGCACTAGAATGCAGTATAGGTTGAAGTCTTTTTCGTTTTCTGTCACAGGCTGCTGAGTACAACGCCATGTTGTGTCTGGACTGGCTGACTCTTATTGCCCCAAAGAACAAAATGGTACGATGTTTGCGAATACAAACAACTTGTACGAGTCATTAAAGATGAAGTTCATTCATCAATTAGTTATTACTGGTGCTGCACACAATGCTAACCCTGGGAGGGGTGCACCCCTTAGAATCAAAGGGGAAAACCATTTTGTATCAGTTAACTTCGAAGTAGGGGCACAAAATCAAACCAGGGAGGGGTCCCTTGGATCCGCCTCTGCAATAGTATCAGAAAAGAGAAACAGCGGGGTTGGGGTATAGCGCCCGCCCTCTCTCTGCAGTCCCTGTATTCATTGCTTGGTGCCTAAATATGAGCCACTACTGGCTTTCAGCATTCCCTTAATGTGGTATATAGTATGCATTGTATTTTTGAGTGTACGGTGTTTGTTTCATTCCACAGGCACATCAGTGGGTGCTGGACAATATGAATACGTGGGTAGAGAAATACCTTATTGCTGATAATAACCCACGAATAAGAAATGGTCAGTACCTTTGTCCCATTCACTTTTCATCCCACCCATTTTCCTTTTCCCATTCTTCCTAATGTCTTCCCAAATACATTTTAATTTTGTTGAATGGTTATTAATATTACAATATGCTTTTGATTCCAGCTTCAGCTTGTCTTCTTGTCTCGCTCGTTCCAAGCCATAGCTTCCGTCTGAGCTTCAGGTATGATAGTATTAGAAATATACACTCAATTGAAGAATCGTTATCGGGTTCAGAAACATAGAACATAGAAGCTGAGACCCAAATGGCACATGGGAAGTACGTTAATTAGATGCTTGCTGTGACCGGCGACCCGTGGCATCATCCACTGTTTTTAATACGCGTTTGGCATTCTAAACCGACTGCATGGATGGCACAAATGAATAAATTATAATATAATTATGTCATTTCCCATGTGCCATTTCGGTCTCAGCTTCTATGTTCTATGTTTCTCACCCGACAACGATTCTTCAATTGAGTATATATTTGTTATGAGTAATGATGTGCAATGCTGTTATGATGTTGATAATAATAATGATGATGATGCCAGTGATGATGATGATGGTGGTACTTGATAACAATAATGATGACTGTAAATGATGATGATAGATGATGTTAACTATGATGATGATGATGCTAATGATTGATGATGAAAATGACAATGGTAATGGTGGCGGTGTTGATAATGATATTGATGACACTGATGATAATGATGATGTGATGGTGATGCTGACACATGTATTTAATGTTTTTTTTTTAGAACGAGGAGCTTCACCACGCCCCAGAAAGACCTTCAGGTATGTTCGCACTAAACATAACCTGTCTATTATCTACAACAGTCCACTAATATTGTGCATCTATTGTTACATCTTACAGTTAAGTGAAGAAGCTAAAGCCGTACTACATAAGGTTAGAAAACGATGTGGTATATCTATTGTCAACAATATTTGCTTGTGACATTTCATTTATAACGTGCTAACATGCTCTTATCTTATCAGATCTTCAAAGCTCTTCTTGAACTGCTGTCCCCAGCTAGGAATTACTGTGGTAAGCATCGTAATATTCCTGAAGTTTTTTTTGCGTACTACAAAATCTTTAATTGAATCTTATTATCTGCTACAAATGGTGGTTAAAGAAAGGTGGTTAATAGCAGTGTATAATGGCAGTGTAGTATCGAAACTATTCATTTTGATCGATTTGCAGACCGTACGATGCAGGGCACTACAAAACTGGTCAGTTATTTTGCAGTGTTGAACTACTTTCTTGTATCAAGAAACGAGAAAGAGATGGTAAGTTGATAGATTCTCGTCTAACTACAATCTGGGACAAAAATGTTGAGAAAATTTCAGTGCTAATGAAAATTGTCAGGAAAACATTTTTTTAAAATCCCCTTAACCCCCCCCCCCCCTCCCCCCCCCCCCCCCCCCCCCCCCCACCCCCGTATACCGTTTTCAGGGAAACAGGGCTCTTCCAATTACTGGAAGTAACATTGTAATTTGTCCTTCAAGTCTCATAGGAGACTTGGTATTGAAGCTCAGTGCAATGGAATCGCCAGGGCACGGGTTCAAATCCCGTCCAAGATTCAGAATTTTTTCCGAGTCATTCAATTTGCAGCTGCATAAGTTGCTTCATATACTGCGAGGGTCAGCTCAATTTGATAACATTGTATGTGTTGTTAACCTGATATTAATGTTGTGTTCCAGGTAAGACAGTATTTACCAGACCTGTGGAGGTTATTCCACCCGATAATGTCAGAACCAAACATCTCAGTCCATCACAACAAACAGGTGACCTTGATTTTTATACTCGACATTTAATTTAATGATTATCTACGAAGCTTTCCGTCATGGCGGCCATCTTCCCGTCATGGCGGCCATCTTCGGGGCTTTTAACCTTCATAATTATTTGCCTTATCGAAGGAGTGTTAGTGTTGATGTTGCTCCTGCAACTTGCTGTTATTGCTGTTTCTGTTGCTGCTGTTGTTGCTGCTGCTGCTGCTGCGGTTGTTGCTGCTGTTGTTGTTGCTGTTGTTGGTGCTGCTGCTGCTTCTGTCTTTGCTACTTCTGCTGTTTTCGATGTTGTTGTTGTTGTTGATGCTACAGCTATCGTTGTTGTTGTTGCTGTTGCTGCTGTTTTTTGTTGTTCTATTTTATTTTGGATGTCTTATCTTATTGCTAAAGTTAATATTGTTTTTCTCTGTGCCTTATCCAGGCGCTGTTGATCTTCTGGTTCCACGCCTGTCAGGACTGTGAAAGCAATGTAGCCTTCATCACAGACACACCTCAAGTGGCTTCTAACATCGCTCTCAACTATATCCTGTAAGTCTCTTATCCCTTGATGATGTTTGTAAATAATACTTGTAACTCAAGTCAGAGCACTGTTAGTACCTCCATGCCATACTGTGATGCCATACTGTGGCAAAAATATAAACATTAGTGACATTAGTGTGAGGCTCGTGTGTCCACGCATGTGCGCAAAGACCTCTGTTACAGATGCACAGTATTTTACTAGTAAAATCAAGCGATCTTTTCTCTAAGATTGTCGTCAATTGTTTTTTCTTTTGCAGCGAATTAAAGTTTTGCATGAAAAATTGAAAAATATTTTCTCTCTCTCAGTTCTAGCGACGAGCCGGAAGTAATCAACTTCAACCGCAACGTGTTACCTGCATATTATGGTCTACTTCGACTGTGTTGTGAATACTCGTGCAGATTTACGCGTCAATTAGCTAACCACTCTAACATGCGATGGGCCTTTGAACACCTGACGTCACGTGTCAATCATTATCCACAGGTATCCTATATTGTTTATATAATCGGTTGGCCTGTAGCTTGGTCGGGTGGCCATTTTTTTGCAGTTTGATGGTTGTTAGGTTATTGACGGCCAGTTGAAATTTGATTGGTCAGTTGATTGTTCGGTTGGTTGGTAGGTCGGTCTAGGATGGCGGGTCAGCCAATAAACCTCTTTATCCTGGGCGAATGTTTTCCCAATTCAAACCACGTTTCATTTAATTGAGAATAATATACTTCGTTTGAGTTGTATCCATATTCACATGTCTTCTCATGCACACCTGTTAAACCAATAAACTTATCCTCAAGAGCATGACTTGTGGTTTGAAATGTGAAAGCCTGAAGTAAAGTGGTCTGTTCTTCAGTCGATCCCACTATCGTTCATCTGGTCAGTAGGTTGGTTTTCATAGTTTCTGTTATCCCATTCTTTCTACTTCTCAAGGCTATCGAGGAGCTGTTTGCCCTCATGCGGCTGTTCTCTGGCCAAGGTCATCCCAACCTCACATCAGAAGACAAGGCTGCTGCCGCTGCCTTTAGAAAGTCAACTATCATGTTATATCTGAACTGCTTGGATGGGGTATCACACTGGACTACTCTGATCACGTGAGTCGAGCTTGCTTTCAGTATTATATTCTGAGTAAAGTGATAATATTTGTTTGTGTGTTTTAGGGCGTTCAAAATCCTGCTGCAAACTGAGGAGGACCGTTTAATCGTGTTGGTCAATCAAGGCTTGCTTACCTTGTCTGATGTAAGTACCCGACTCTATACTATAGTATATTGTTATATAATATGCAGGACAGCGTGCGCTATACTACAACACCTTACAACCGAAGCAAAATAAAAAAGAGGAAGAAAATACACCGAATTTACGTCATTCACTTCTCCACTCCACTCCACCACACTCCACTTCCTCTCCACTCACTTCAGCTCTTCTCTATTCTACCCCACTTCAAATCCACTCAATTTCGATTCCTTCAGTTCAACACCTCTCCACTTCACCCTACTCTACTCCACTCCACTCAATCACACTCCACTCTACTCCATCAAACTCCACTCCACTCAATCACACTTCACCCTACTCTACTCCACTCCACTCAATCACACTCCACTCTACTCCATTCCATTACACCACATCAAACAACAAATAAATAAACCACTTCACTATAATCCGTGCATCACAGTCACTATTTTGTTTTGCAAGATACTTATGTATCCTCTAACTTGTTCCCAGGCTATCACGACCCTTCACTTGATGTACCACGAGGCTACAGCCTGTCACGTGACTGGTGATCTACGAGAAGTGCTTAACATCTTAAAAGAAGTCTTACTAAGTTCACAGAGTCACATGGAAAATGCAGGTGAGGACGGGTCTGTGAACTTCATTCTGTAGGTGGCGCGACAAAAGACATGGCCAAGAACAGATATTTTGTTCAAGTCAACAAACATGGTGGCTATGACGTCACGTGCACAAGAACAAAATACATGGCCGCCATGTTGGTGGACGTGTAAGAGAAACTAAATCCTTATCTTTTGTTAAATTCATCCAACATGGCGGCCATGAACTACGTTGCCTGGTAGATAAATCTGAGGGCTTACATTGACTCGAGATGTGTTTTAATGGTTTCAGAGGTTCGTAGCAGTATCTTGGGATGGTCAGATAAGATGGAAATAACACAAAAACTGCTCTCACTGTTGAATTCCTACACACCTAAAGACTTGCATGTCTCTTGCTTGGGTGAGTAAAGAGTATACCATAGGAATACTATATCATGAATCATTACCGATCGTCACGGTCACGCAACACGGTCACGTTAAGGAGTCGATATCCATTAAACCAAACATAGCGCTGCAACACTGTGACACTGCTTTCACTGCACGCCACGTTCGTAATATACGTTTTCAATAGAGGCTTTGCCTCACCACGTGACCGCAGCCATGTTAGATAGCAGGAACAATACAGTCGTTTTACATGAGAAAAAATTCAATTCCCGAGAGCAAAAGGGATTTCATTGTTCTGTCATCTAACCACAGTAACAATACAATCGTTTTACATGAGAAAGAATTGAATTCCCAAGAGCAAAAGGATTTTATTGTCTGCTATCTAACCACAGGCAACCTAAGCTGTATTATGGGATGGGCACATGATGATGCAAAACCTCTATTACATCCTCCAATTCGTCAAGTTGAATTTTTTGGCAGACTACAATTTTTTTTAAAAAATTAAAAAACTAACGTTGAACCCTGAGTTCATCCCGTCTGTTACTGCATTCTTATGTATACTAATATTCTATGTGGTTTTCCCCCCAGATGTATTACGAGCAATACTATCTCAGTACCCCAGTGAATGCGCTGAACTATTGCTACCAATGATCCACCAGTCACACATTAGATGGCATCAGAGTAATCAACAGCCGACACTCGGTCCTTACTTCCCTCGACGACACACCAAGGTTATAGTCAGTAGCAAGACTTTACCTCGTCCGTCTGTCCCTGAACTAAACATGTTCTTACATCCATCGTACCTCGAGATTCCCAAGGTATGTTATCCACAGGGGACCAATAATGGCACAAAAATCTAGATTGGGTTCCCTGTGATATATCGCTTAATTCTTTGGAAATATTTTTGCATTGTCAGGCAATCTTGGTACCAATTGTTTGAAAACGTTGATCGTTGTTTATGCGCTACCTATAAAGCTTCTCTGTTTGATTTGATTTCATTTCATTTCATGTTACTGATATTTCTAAATGTTGAATTGTATATTGAGGGAAAAAATATTTTCAAAATCACTTGTATGTAAACAATGTAGTAGTATGGTTGCAATATTTTTGTATGTTGAGTTTTCTTTTCGGATATAAACATCTGAAATATAAACCATAGATAATAATGCATTTATCGATGATATGTTTTCTTGACTGTAAATCAGGGAGTAGACGAAGCGTACGACAAGGCCATGTCTAGCTACTTTCATCCGTATCATTTCTTTTTGGATAAGCTTATCAGAGTAGGGTTCAACCAAGATCGTGTCAGTGACACGTGCATTAGTCTAAGTAAGTATGCTTGGTACTCAGGGGCACAGCTTCATGAAAGTTTGTAGTGTTTATGCATATGTTTATATATATATTCAATATCCACACATATATATGTTAATAATATATATAATGATTAATATATATATATATACACAGCGATATGCAGAAATTCTGATTCTTTTGTACATATGTACAAGTAAATCAAAAGTATATCAGAAATTATGGGATATCCTCGCTGATATTTTTTTCGGTTTGTCCATCACTAGATCTTTCTGAAAATTATATCAGAGATGGTACCCCAAAATTTCTAATATACTTTTGATATACTGTTATGTATACCAAAAAGGATCAAAATTTCTGCATATCGCTGTATATATGTATGTACATTCATCATTAACCAACGCATTCGTTGGACCTTTTCCACGAGGAAGCCACGTTGGTTGGAACAATAGATTCTACCACGCGTAGCCTCGGATACAAGAGTTTGAGAATGAGTTTATGCGGGTGAAACAAAGGTTTTTATATTCATAAGGATAAACATGGCTGCCGTGTGATAAAGGTCCATAGGATGCAGCCAAGAGAATGTGAAGTATTTTTCATATTCTCTTGATGTAGCTTATAACGAGGTGAAAATCAGAAAACGGAGTCGTAATTAGCCAGAAGAACGTCAGAATTCAAAAAGTAAGGATAGGAAGGTTTCCTTTTTCTTAGTTTTTGCTTAAGCTTATGACGAGCGGTTGTCACTTCCAGTTTCATTTCCGATCCCAATGCAAGTTGAAAACCAGCCTTAAAGAGGTTACACAATCCCTGATGCAATGCCTTCAATATTGTATTGTTTTCTACCTAAAGTGAATAGTCGAATGGTAAAATATTGGTGAAAATAGGAAGTACAAACATTCCTATCTTCCAGACACAACATTCAAATGAATAACTATTAATGTGCACTATGAACCTAATCTTCTTTACTACTCAATACAGGTTGTTTACTAGCGATAGAAGCAATACCTCTGCATTTTAACTTCTTTTCCAAACTCTGGATGGACGTGTACCAGAAGTCAGGGGAGGTAAAGAATACCTTATCACGATATCAATGCTCTTGTTGTACTTTACGGCTACGCATCGTGGATCCACACTGTTTTGACGATGTACTGACGCAATTTATCGTCAATTAGAGGACAGACACATAAAAAACTGATGTCTATTTGTTAAAGTGATGATAATGCCTTTTTTCCCCAGCACGTTAAATATAAAGACTGTGTTCAAAGAATCTGCCAAAGACCAGAATTCATCGAGGTAAGCTAGTTTTTAATCCCAAACGTCAGGACAAAGACAATCGTTTGACTCGTACTTTTTCTATGTTATCCACAGTATATCGATTCCATTCTATTGGAGGAACGGGAATGTCTGAATGTACAAGAGATTTACTCGTTTCTCTGCTGTTTGTTTCCTAGGGTAAGTATGTTCAATGTCAATACGTGATGGTGGTGGTAGTGGTGATGTTTATGCATAATGTCTATGCATGATGATGATGATGATGATTCATGACGATGATGATTATTCATGATGATGATGATACATTTCTATACATGTATCATGACAATGATGATTACACATTTGAAAATGGGTAGAGGTGGTACTTGGGTAACTGCTGCATCTGTTGGTAAGGAATAATATTTTGCAACTGCATCCTGGTGTTGAGGATAATGATTGACACTTTAATGACACGGTTGATGTTTCCTTGCGTTTCCAGGTTCATACTATAGTGTTAAAGAACCAATGGAAGACCCTAGTCCACACATTAGTAGCAGCAGTCATAGCTGACCAGCCTGCCGCTGCTAGAGCAAATGACGAAGAGCTTTTGCAGATCGCTCGACGCATTACTGCGGTGGGTTATACTCATATATTCACTACCTGTTTTTATAATGCACCTTCAAAGCTATCGCTCCACGCTGTGCTAATCTGAGTATTCAGTCTCCAAAAAAAATTTCCTCCTCTCTCCCCCCCTCCCGACCCCGCCCCACCCCACTCAACCTATAATATTAATATTCATTGTCCTAATCCTAGACGCCATTAGTTTGTTGATATTCGTTTCGTCTGAGCTCTACATCTGTTCCATTCCTCTCTAAGTAATATCACTTACTGATTTTTCTCACAGGACCTTTGCGCGCCTCGAGTCTCCCCTCCCCTCCCCCATTGGATAATTTTTCTTTCCATTTGTGGTGCGATTTGCCACCTTTGCGCGACGCGAGTCTCCCCTCCCCTCCCCGTTCTGGATAGTTTTCCTTTGGGCTATTTGTGGTACGATTTGCGCACTACGAATATTTTCTCCTGTTTCTACTTTTCCTGATCTGTGTATGATTTTCCTGTGTATATTTTGTCTCGCAGGATTTGCGCGCCATGAGTCTGATGTTCTCCGTTTCTTCCCCTAAAAAATCCGATATTAGTACTTTATTGCTACCAAGTCTTGAAGACTTATTATCAATATGTAAAAAACACCAGAATCGAAAACAGAAGCGGCTTAAAGTTCGCCAGTCCAGTTTGGAAGAGTCCCCAGGGGAAGATACCTCTGACAACAGCGTGACTGATTCAACCGAAGCGCCTCAGAAGAAAAAACGTCGAAAAACTAACGACAGCGACGATGAAAGTGGAAAACAAGAAAAACCGGTTCTATCGGAAATCCCTGGTCCTAGCGGTGAAAGTAGTAAAACCGCAAAGCATGATGGTAGCAGTGAGGCTCCTCAGAGACCAAAGCTACACCCCCTACTTGGATCAAGACCTGCTTTAGACTGGGTTGATCATTTAGCCAAGGCGGTACAAACCGCTATTGCTAAAGTTCCAAAGTAGGCACGACATCTTCCACACAAAAATAGGAAAATAAAACAAATCACAAGAAATCGAAGAGAGACAAAAGAAATGTTTGACAGGAATTGAGGAGTCATTCTTTTACTTGATGCGGCTAAGCTCGCATTACATCGACAACTTCTCGCTATTTAATGGTTTCTATAGCCTCTGTTTTGTTATTAACGAGGAAAAAACTTCTTTGCAAAATTATTACGAAATCTTTGTGGTAAAGCGAGACGAGTCGAGTAACAAATTAAAAGAGAAAATAAATTGAGAGTGTAAAAAGTAATGTTTTGGTATTTGTGGACGCCGCCATTTTGCCACAGGTATCCCTAAGTTGGGAGTTTTTTTAGACCCCTTCAGAATACCCCCATCGATCAGCATTCGAACAACCATACATATTTCCCTTCCCATCAGCCGTAGCGATCACACCTAGACCCAGCGCCCCATTGGACACTTTGTACGACACCTCGGTAATATTTAGTCCCAGTGCTCGCGCATCTTTGAGGATATTCTCGGTGATGGCAAATTCTTCGATACGGACATCTTGATAGAAACTATCAGTACTGGGGAGCAAAAAGGTTGGGGTGTTAAGAGCTTCTCTTGGTGTCTTGTAACTGTCCAAAATACTAGTTATAAACTGGTTTGTATTCATGGCGTAGGACTGTCCTACAACTGAAACAGCGAGAACGGGCTTTCGGCCATTGCCTCCTTTTCTGTCATTTCCTGATTCCTTAAGAGCAAGCACAGGTTGTAACCCGTTGGGAAGTCTTGTCCCCGGCTCGGTATTTTGAACATAACTTTTAAAAATAGCTGCTGAGTGTGGAAGAGCAATTCCTTGCAAGAACAACCCTGTGCCCCACATAAGGCTATTTATAGTATGAACCATTGCGCATGCGTTTCCTTCGTTATCCAGGGCAACTACACCATCTGAACCAAAATATTCCTCTAGATTAACCACCCTTTTTTCTTCTCTGCCGCCGAGTAGCTTCTTGATTATTGCATTGGCCTGTCGCATCTTTTCAGGACTTCCTAACTTCTCCCACAATTTATTTGCATTCTCTTTAGTTTTCCTACTGTTTAAAGAAAAATCAGCTCCAAAAGATTTCTTAAGGATATCCAATCCGTTCTTGACTATCTTCCCGTACCAAGACGCAAAGAAACTAAGCCGGGATATAGAACCTAGCCAAAACAGTTTTGAAGAATTGTTAAGATAAGAGCTTTCGCTATCACTTAAGCCGGCTAGCTCCATGAGGTTTAACTTTTCCACCAGCTCCGCTCCGCCCCAGTCTGACCCTGACGAATAGATTTGGTTTCCGCTGTAGGTGGTGTTTGCTGGCTCGTTCCATGTCGCCTGAGAGAAAAAAGATCGAATTAAAATATAATTTAAAAAGTTAACGCAAAAGGGGAATGTTTGAAGATCGAAGCTAATGTTTGAAGATCAGATCTCCCGTTACATTAATTGACCTCTTGGACGATACGGCGATACGATACAATATAAAAACATATTGAACATCTTGCGCAGACATTGTGCATGCGTTCGATTTACCTGGTAATTTGCCATGTCTTCTGCGGTAATTGTGCCTTGCTCTTCCTGGACTATCGCAGCCATGGTTCTTCCAAAGAAGCCCTTGTAAAAATAGTCCTTGCCCGACGCCGAGATGTTCTTCAGGAACTCGGCCATAAGCGGTTGTTTGAATAATTCCTGGTATGCGTAAGGTTTTCCAGTAACTGGGTTGGTAAACTTGGCCCTTCCTGGAAATTGAAGCAAAGATTGAAAATAATACTAAGTCCAGCTGGGACTTTTACTTTACACTTGTGGTGAATGTCTACGAATCTATAATAATCTATAATCAATCCCTTGCTATGACCAGCATACCTGATATATCGATTGTATCATGAGGGTTAAGCTGCCATGGTCAATCCCTTCCATATGGGATGTTTTCAAAAAACCAAATTGAAGGAGCAATTTTTGTTTTTTTATTTTGTTGTTGTCACTATCTAACGCGATTCAGATGAAACACTGATCGTCGCAATTGCAAACTTTCATTCTTGACCATCGCTATTTCCTGCTACTTATAGAGAGTTTTCAATGACGTCACGGCGGCCATGTTGGTGTACCAAAACGAAACATTTTCTAACCTTCGGAAATTCAACTATTTTATGCAAAAACTGTGCGGAAAGTTTCAATCGTTTGGTACATCAATATGGCTGAAGAGCTGAAGTGAAGTGAAGAGCTCTATATGCGCATGACGCAGTTGGATATCGCTAGAAATCATGACGAACCTAATAATATGTTTCAGATATCTTCTTTTTACTTACCCTGGGGCGTTCGTAGTAACGTCTTTGAGTTATAATTAACATAAATACTACCGTACAACCAATAGGGTAACTTGAAACCTTTCTCTGTGAAATATATCGCGGGCTCAAGAAGCGTACTGAGAGGAAACTTCGCAAATCTCTTCGCTGCCTCAGTTACCCCTGCAATGAATCCTGGGATAAGAACGGTGGCGCCATTTGGGCCTTGTGAATGTACTGGTGGGATGTCTGGGGGTAAGTGACTTGGCATATTCCACCCACCATCTAGGCTGTAGACTTTGTCTGTCTTACGATCGTAATAAAGAATGTTGGTGACGCCCGCGTATGATACGTACGATCCCGCTGCTAACGCAACCTCTGGAAAAGATGGAATTTATAATTAGATTGCTTAATTTTGCTTTTTAGGATGTTAAATAGAGAGAAATTCATGTTGAAGTGGAACGAAAGACTCCTGCCCGTTCAGGCCGACCTTGCATATTCCTTTCCTGAAATCGATAAACATGATGCATTGTGGTCTAGCTTCGGCACAAACATCTTATTGTTCAACATGCCTTATATGGTGTTGTCTGTACCCAAGCTAGACCACGATGCATCCTGTTTATCGATCTCAGGAAAGGACTATTCAAGCGCTTCAGGATGAGTTTTCACGGGCAGTAACAAAGGCTTTTGCATTGCAGTGCATTGTGGGATTGTTTCAGAGAACATTTCAAAGATGGCCTCTATCTTATCTAAAACAGTCCCTAAATGCACCGCAATACCAACTTGACCAAGTTTCCCCCCTTAACCTCGGAATGGCTTACTTACCAGTTATCGCCGTAGACAAACAAGCATCCATCGCATTTCCTCCTTTTCTCAGAGCATCCATTCCCACGTGCACTGCAAACGCGTTCGTTGTCCCTGCAACCATTCCTTTGCCATTGCTGAAAGCTAATGGTTTTGGTCTGTAGTCCTTTATAAGGTTCAAGCGTTCAAACCTCACATACTCCCCCTCAGGCCAAGACTCTGGGGATAGTGTAACGCTTGCAGACATCTTGGGACAATGGATTGTCCAAAAAATGCAGAAATACACCATAAGATGTGACCGAACCATTTTTGAGAACTCCAAACTTCTTGATTCGTTTGAACATGTTTTGAACTAATAAGGAGGCCAATCTGTGTATCTAGCTGTATTGAATTGCTCCTTCATGAAATGGCCAATCAGAGTAGCGCAAGGGTTAATCTGCGTCATTCATCAACCAATCACAGCATCTTGCTTAAGACAATCTTTGATTAGTTTTTCAGCTTTCAAAATAATATATATCGAATAGTATCTTCATCTCCATTTAAATTTTCCATAGCACTTGATTATTTTTTTTCCACAATTATTTATCAAAAAGCGTTTCTCACGTAATATATTCAAGTCTTTACTCCTCGATGGTAATCCTTTTAAAAGACTTATAATCCTTAATCGGCTAAGAGAGGGTGCGATTTTAATTTGATGCAATCGATCGCTTTATAGAGGTTGAAAATAACTTTTGACGGTGTGTCTGTTGCTTGGTCGTTAAAGACAGGTGGTCGGTAATGAGAGGTTAAGAAACCTCAAGAAACCTGGTTAACTCAATGGATGTTTAGCCACGAAACTTACACACTAGTTGGTTGCTTGTATGTAGACATTTCAGATACTTCAAAATTAGCCTAATTCACGTTTTCAGTAACGTTCTACATCATGCTTAAACTGTGAAAAACATTTTCCAGTTTTATCCAAAACTCAACTCAAAGAAATTATTTGCAACCGTGTTTAACAAACTTATTCAGATTTTTTGTTCCTCATTTCAGTCGAAATACAAAGTCGGTTTACTTTTTGTTAGAGTTTTTTGAGTATCAGTGTTTGCTGTAGTGTCTAACAAAAACAGCTGAAGCGTTACAGCTTCGTGTTTTGTTTTAATATAAGACAAAACTGACGTACACTTTACTTCTCTGTCAATCAAACTGAAGTTCGTGCCATTATCGTTCGGAAAGCAGTTGGGTTTGTGCAATATCAAATAAGCGTGTTGTCGTCATAAACGTACTAGCACTTAAGTATAGCTTAATTTATTCACATGATAAATAAAAACTGTGCATATTTGTCATATTTCATTATACAGTTAGATCAAGACAATGTGACATCTTTAAACATTTTAAAAACATCAAAACATCAATCCCGACTTTCTACCTTTCAGTTACATTTATTCTCAAACCAAAAAAAATCCATAGTTTTAAATTACTTGAATCATTTTTAATGACGGCTTAGTGCACAAAATATTATTTGCACTGTATTGTTTACATAAAAACGTTTAGAATCTCAGCCAAAATATTAATGATATCCACTTTTGTCGGAAACGAAAATGTTTCTCTTTTTTGGTCATTTTTGGCGGGAAAATGAGCGCGAATAATAAGCCCAAGATATTAAAGATTTGAAAATTCACTCATTAGATTAAAAAGTACTAGCCTTCATTATAGCGCGGTAAGTGGCTGTCTTTCGGAAGTAGTGTTTCTAGACAACTGAAAATAATATAATTTTTCATAGTCTATCGCTTTTCATAACATTAATATATACATTATATATATACATTAAACCCGATGCCTTTATCATACTGTACGATGTACACGTATTGTTACATGGTGTTAAACATAGTTCACTCAACGCTAACCACATCTTACTATACTTCACATTATCTCCTATGTTTTGCCGTCTTCAATCCTGATCATTTTGTTGTCATGACTAATTTTCGCCTACAAAAGGCTTTTTATATTTTTCTCTTTCTCATTTCCATTAAAATTTGAGTTCTGTCTAGCGAGAATTATACTTAAGGTGAAAAAAATGACATGTTATGGCTTTGTTAAAATCAATAATGATTTCTAATATCTTTATTTTTCCTCTTCGATGAACTGAAAAGTCAGCAGGGAGTACTAAAATATAAAAAAGTATAATAAAAAAAGTCTTTCACAACTATCAATATATTTTTGTTACTCAAATAAATCAAACGTCTGACCAAAATGCCAAGTTATCACTTAGTCTCAAATGAAAGCTGACATTATATTTATCATAAATATTCAACACTAGCTTGTCAGATCTTGTTATTCAATGTAGAGTTTCTCATTTCGGTCCAGAGTGCTGTTGAAAGCTTTCGAAAGATTAATTGACGCGTAGAAAAAGATGTAAATGTAATGAAAATGAAATTGGAAACAAAAAAACTAAATATAGATTTATGACAGATTTCTGAAATATCGAAGTTGCGCAATGACACACACTTGTATCGTTGACGAATTAATATTTATTCAAGGTATTGTTCCTAGCTTAATTAATATGCGCATAATCATCTGTTATTATAAAGAAACAATCTGCATTTGAAATACGGTACAGTATTATAACTAAAGGAAAAGACATTAATGTAATCGGGTGAATAACTTTGAATTGTGTTATCCCCGAAATTTTCAGGGAAAGATCATTTTTAAGGAAGATGGGAGAACCAGGAGAGACGTCGAATCAGCAAGAACATGGCTCTAAAGTCGGGAATGTAAAGCGCAAGGGTAAACTTACGGAGCTTGATCGCTTGAAGAAACGACAGAAAGAATTACAAATCATGAAAATGTCGCAGGAATGGGACGCTAGAAGACACAAGCGAAGAATGGATCGAATCCAGTGGCTTCAACAAAGAAAAAATCATGTTCCCCCATCAACTGAACGAGACCAAAATACTGTGAATACTGCCGAGGATTCAAGGAATGAGTATTTGGACTCTAATGTCGTCCTCTCCAAAACAAACAATTCACCGGTGTCAACGCATTCTAGCAGTGAAATTTTCAGCGAAGGACTAAGAGAAATAGAAGTACAATCCGAGGAGAATGACCGAATTGAAGATGAAGGTTACGGAAAGAGGAAGTTTTGTGAGGAGGACGATTACTACGTTGCGGAAGAGAGCCATTGCACAGCTTGCGAGTCGAATGAAGAATACAAATCAGTTGTTGTCAAAACTGAGCGCCTAGATTCTGATAGTTTTTGCAATTCTAATGAATCGAAACAACCTATTCAGTCTAACTCGAAAAACTCATATCATTCGAATGTTGAGTCAGACAAGAAGACTAGAAAAGAGGTAATGTGAGAATCAACTTTCTTTCTTTTTTGATAAGCATTTAAAAATATATATATTCATGAAATATAAAACATTTTTATAGATTGAGAAAAAGTCAGATTTGCATACGAGTTGATTATGAAGACAAACAAGAATTATTTCACTTTGAACGTAATTCAAATCTCGTTATAAAAACAATAATTTTAGCAGTAGAATTATTCCAGGGTTGAAGAAAATCCGGCTATTAGTAACAACATTTTATCGCAATTTGATTTAAATTGCAATGGAATTACTGCCTTGATTTTCTTTTTGGCGGCAAACGAGCTGGAAAAAAAGAAGTCTTGCCCACGTGTAAAGTACAATGGGATCTAGAGAATTGCTTTATAAAAAAAGTCGCAGAAACAATTGAACAGTCTTTTTAAAAAAGAAAAATCAATTGAATAGAATAAAGTGTTTGCTTTCAAGCTCACAGAAACCATTCTGGGTTTATTAAACAGCCGATAAGTTGAATATCTCACATATATGTCAATCAATTCGCTTCGAAAATTTAGAAAATCTTAAAAAATACAAATCCCAAGGAAGCGAAATCTTTGGTATCTTTTATTTTTGCCTTCGTGCATTGTGTTTTTGTCTATTTTTTTGCTATATCCTGTTTATTTGTCACGTTAGACTTTTTTATTTGCATAATACTTAATGGTTTGTCTGGGAGCTGTATGCAAATGTCGCGCCCAAAGAATTTCATTTCATTTCAACTGACTATTGTTTCAGCAGTCTACATTTTTCAACCATTAGAATTTGTTTGATTGTAATTATCTTATATTTCTTTATTCCCAATAATAAGAGGACCAAGAAAAACCTAAATATTAATCATTTGGAGTTATTTTTAGCGAAAATACAATAGCTAAAATTACGATTTATGTATTGTTAAGTGAAATCTAAATAAACTCGAGGTTTATTTTCGAAAAAAATTCATATATTTTCTTCAAAACTATACCCTAAATTTTGATATTTTAGGTCATTTTTGCTGAATAAGTCAAATCTTTTGATGATTAATTTGAGACATTATCGTCTCGATGAGCTGATAAATCGTCCATGCAGAATGTCTGTTTTTAATGTCAAAACTGTCTTCATAATTTCAATATCAATCTGAGATGTTGTATGTTTCACGATTATTATTATTCTATATTTAAAATGAAAATATTGTTACAATTCTTTTCAATATTTGTGACATTTAGTAACAACTTAATATATTTCTAAAGAAATATTTATTTCTATAAGAAGCATTGTTATATATCTTAGCAGTGTCATTTATATTGATTGCCAAATTAATCATTATTATAATAAATTAATAATCTATTCTATTCGTGCCAAATACTGATCAAAGCGGTGTCCTGACTTACGTCACCGTTAATAAATCATTTATAGTGTAGGTTTGATGTAATTCGACTAGATGTTTACGAATGGTGCTAATCATAAAAACTTCCAGTCAACTTGGACAAGCTTCCCACGAGACGTGGTCACGTGATGGCACTCAAGGTCTTCGCGAAACGCGGTGCGCGAGATTCTCCTGTAGCTCTAGAACCGAGTTTTAGCGCAATCAAGAAACCGGGCTTCCTATGGTTAATATAACTGTTTTGTTTTTTGCAGGAAAATCAAGTGTTTCTCTCTAAAACCAGCGAAAATCAATCTACTCATGAAGCAACACTACTAAACGGTAAGCAAACCTTTAAAAATCAAGAAGAAAATTGCACAGCTAGAGTAGATTTACTCGTGAAAAAATAACAAGTTTAACTCGTTCTTAATCATGTAGAATCCAATCGAGGGAGTCCCTATCAACGACTGGTTACATTGGTGAACTCGCACCCCCCTGTAATAGAGGAGAGATTTCTGAACACGTCAGTGTATCCCCTTGGAAATGAAGAACGGTTTTCTAACAGCTCAGTTATTGTGCAAGCTATGAAACAAAGTGGTTTGGACGAAAATGAAATCGATGACGTAAGTATACCACGTGAACATATCTGACCATTCAAGTCACTTAATCATGTCGCTTTCTCATTGGTTGCAATTGTAGTTTCTTGCGCATGTCTTATAGACCTCTTTATTTTGTCCGTAAAGTTTTCCCATTTCCCTAGAGTATCATTTCTTCGTTTAACGGTTGCGCACGAGAACACACACACAGGGATATTAACACGACTCAAACGAATCTTATTCTCAAGAGAATGAAACGGGGTCTGAGATGGGAAAACCTTACGCCCAAGTTAAAAGGGGTCTGTTAAGATCGATAGTGTAACATACTTACAATGAACGATGGTACCCTGTTACTTGCACATTATTCTTATTCAGTTCATTCGTTTTTAGCCCAATCTTTTAATGGCTTCTGAACCCGTTCGATTTGAAGATGTTTTACGTAAAGGAGGAACATGTATACAACGCCTTGGTGAGTCCCCTTCATTTGCCACATTACGAACCTTTTCGCTATTGATAAAGGTACGGTTGTACGAAGGGTTGATAGCACTGTCCGATGGATAAATCGTTATCCAGTGATTTATCAAGGATAATCAAGGATAATAATAATAATGATTTATCAATCAGTAGCACCAAGTACCACAACCGGGTCTAAAAATTACGAGCTGCCTAGAACTCTTTTGAGAAGACCCTGAATGCAAAGCTAACAGGAAAATATGAAAGAAATTTCCATAAATTTGATTGAGAAATATATGTGATTTTTATGTTAGTCTCCATTTCAGACCACGTGTCATTCCCTTGAGTATGCAATTTCTTTGTTTAACGGTTGTGCATGAGAAGTCACAAGCATATTAATACATCTCAAGCAAAGAATCTCAAGGAAATGACAAACTGAAATATGAAACCAAACGAATGAGACCTATCGTGTTTATGCCATAACATTGAGACAAAGATAAGCAATGATATTTCGAAGTTTTAATATTTTTTTAACAGAGACACGAACAGTGGAAATAATGACAAAACCGCCGCAAGGCAGAATGCAAGAAAAACTTGATAAGGTAAAACACGACACTGTACGTTATTTATTAGAAAGTAGTTTAGGTTGATATTTAGATAGCCATCCAGCTTAGCGGTGAACGCGGTGCGCAAAGCACGAGTGCATAAAAGGACCGGACCTAAACATTTTTGGAGCTTGAAAGAACGTATCAAACACGGCGGTAAAGTGAAATTCTTTTTCATTCTTCCTTTCCCTGTTTTTTTTTTTTTTTGTAGGCACGCAATATATATTTTTGTCAATAGATTTTTGTCTTATTTACTATAAACCAAACCTCTATTCAGTGGGCACCCTTTATGAAGAGGACACTAGACAAAGTCCCGAAGGTGTATACTTCTGAACATTATTGTTATCTCAGTGCGAAAAATGCTTGTTTTTGGTTCATTTTTAAGGCTCCAGTACCGAGACCACACAGTCGAGAATCGCCATCCACAGAGGATCAGAAAAGGATTCGAAAAGGTTAGTATTACTAACCTCTTTCAAACGACCGTCCTTATGTGGTCGGTTGAGAGAGATATTAAAAAGACCTGATAAGCGATCAACTTTACTTGGCATCAGGTGATATGGATTGCCAGAGTTCAACTGTATATGACCTCTTTTAAGCGAGAGGTTCGAATTTTAATAGAGGAAATCCGGACCATTTGTTCTATTATCGAAACTGATGCTTCTATTGTTGTTTTAAAGTGGAAAATGAACACAAGAACCAAGCGTATCCTAAAATCAAGCAATGCTACTCCCTGATTGGACAAGACATTAAGTCATCACGAACCAGTCCACTCTCTTCTTCGAGGAGCACGGAAAGCCCAATATCAACTGTGGCCAGCTCTTCGTCTGACGTTTTTACGGATAAAAACGAGAGTAGACTTCAACCCGTGGCTCAGTCTCCATCAACGAGCAGCCAACCTTGCCCTCCATCGGGTTATCTCGTTCCTATTTATAAACCATCCGCTGACGAAGTAGTATACGCTTTTGTAGCTAACGCGGGTGACCGGGGCCTTCCACGAGCTCCGGATCCCGGCAAAGTATGCACCGATGCGGGGTGTTGTTGTACTGAAACCGATCCAAAATATGCAGAACAGGTCGGGTGTTCGATTGTACGGGCACCTACGACTACAATCCATCATGGTAGAGACTCTTTACCACGTGTTGGCCACACCCTCCAGTTGAAGGAACCTCATCATCCAACTAATGTCACGTGGATGAATACGCCGATCGCTTCGACTGGGGAAAAACGAAACTTTGTCAGCAACAACCAACCAGTCAGCGGTATCACCCTTAAGAGTCCTGCGCATGAGCAGGTCAAGACATCAAGGAATTCACAGCGACGAAGTGACAAATATTCGCACCGAGAGACAGAAATGATCATCAAAACGAGGCACAATCCCAGCCCAGTGGTGACCAATATCAATGGATATTCTTCGGTACATACTGCGCATGCGTCTCAGACAGCCAATAAGAGTCCAGTTCTGAGAGCGAATTCTATAGACAACGCTTCAAACGATCCCATTAACAATCCGACGGCTATTTATGTTCGGCCGAAGTTAGTTCCGCGTGAGATCGTGGTTCCTCATCACACCGGATCGGGGAATGTACCCATCGTCGAGTATATCAAAACAGATGCTATTTGTGACAAAGATCTTGGGAGTTGGACAGCAAAAAATGTCGCCGACTTCATCTCAGCCACGGATTGCTCTGAAAGTGCGAAAATCTTCATTGAACAGGTACGTAATCTTGGTGAGTGACCGCTATTCTTATTCTAACCCATCTCCATCACTCTCCCTATCACTTCTTTGTCGCAGTGCCATCGTAAACACCGACGTCAGCATATTTTTTAAGCGCACTATATTTTCGATTAGTTCTGACGCACTTTTTTAACAATTTTTTCTCCCAAAGGATATCGATGGTAAAGCCGTCCTTCTACTCTCGCAAAACCTTTTTATCAACCGCTTGAACTTAAAACTCGGTACGGCGATCAAACTGTATAACCACATCGTGAACCTGCGCACTGCTTTACTGATGTGAACCAACATGCAGCCTTGTTCCCATAACGACGATGGCCGCATTACTATAGCAACGGGATTAAGTTTTGGTATACTCTTACGTCACGTTCTTATTTGGAATAGAATTTGTTAACTGAATTTGAAATTGAATATAACTGGATGATTGATCAGAAAACGAGGACATTTACTTGTTTATGTAGCAATATTACATGACCTTAAACTGCAATTTGCCATCGCAAGATTCTTGTGGTTCGTGTTACGTCATGGCCGCCATGTTGGTTGACGATAACAAAGCATTCCTCACTAGCTTCTCTTGGCGGCTAACCACCATGGCGGCTGTTTTATTGCTATCTATACTTCAAGGAATTTTGAGTCGTGTGGATGGACCTTGATCTTTTTTTGCCTTGAATCATAGAATTCAGTTGATTTCTTCAAGTTTACAGAATGAGAATATTTAGCGTTTTTTACACCTAAAAAAAGCAGTTCAGTTCTTCGCCCAACTCAACTGAATTCTATTGTGATTGTCTATTGATTTTATGTTGACTTTACTTCGTTTTAATCTTTATGATGACATCATAGTTATTTCGTCGACGTCATATATACGAATAGTCCACTTCAGAGTTCCCTTCGCCATCTCACGAACAGTGAGCATGCAACGATAGAGACCTTTATTAAACACCTTGGACAATTATTCACAGGTCTCTATCATTGTAAGCTCACTCGTTCGTCTCGGACCTGTGAAGGGAACTATTGTTTCCCGGCTCTTGGAGCAATGTTCGTTTCATTTAGTAGAGGGGTCTGGTGGCATGGGATATTATTCTATTAATTATATGATAATGGCGCATGCGTAATTCATTCATCATACCCTCGATCGCTCCAGGCCTTTGGTTGGCATTTCGGAATAAGACATCATATATTTTTAAACAAAATCCCTCTCGTTAATCTATAACTTTTTTAAGGTCTTCGCGCAAAATCTAAATACGTAATAGTCCCCCTTAAATAGTTGTCGGCTCCATCTTGAAAAAGTAGCTTTGCCTTGCATCGAATGAGACGAACGTTGAGCTTGCAAAATAAGGACATGTGAATAATTGTTCAAGGTGTTAATAAAGGTCTGTATGATTGAAAGCTCACCGTTCGTCTCGATTTGATGTAAAGGCACGGCTAACTTTTTAAGATGGCGCAGGGAACTGTGAGGGGCACTTTGATAATCATTCTTCGTCTTATCAAGTCAGCAAGATGTGCTAAATTTTGTCATATAGGAAGATGTTCCAGTTTGAAAAGAGACAGTATTTAAATGAGTGGTGGGAGTTGATATATATCTTATTTATTGTATAATTATAATGCTATACTTGCTAGAGGATGTATATGGTATAAAGAACTTATTTTATTAAATATTCATCGATTTTGTCGGTTAATATGAATCGTCAGATCCTTAACTTTACATCTCATTCTCTTACTGGAAACTGGGTTAGATGCTTCTCTTGAGTAGATTCATTAGACAAGACGACGAGATTTTCCAAAAAATGTTAACGTGCGCCCTAATAATATAGGGGCACAAGGACCTTTTTAAGCGACCATCTTCAGGTAATTGTAAAGCGGTCGCCTTGGAGAGGCTGGTCGGTTAATTGAAACTTCGTTTACAAAAACTTTTATTATTGGTGGAAATCGCGTTAATTAAGCCTATTAGAAGGTGGCTTCCAAGACTTTTACGTATCTTAAAACAAAATAATGCAACTAACTTTACGTGGTCACGTGGCTTAAATTACCCAATCAGAAGCAGATCCTGCAAGAGGGCTTCGAGAATAAATCACGTGGATAGGACAACTAATCAGAAAGTCATCTGGATAAACCAATCCCATGCCGAGGCAAGATCACGTGGTACATACTGAGAGCCAATCAGATCAGTGGACTGCATGAGGACATCATCAGGTAACTATTAGCCTTTCCGAGGTTGAGGAAAAACCTGGTTCGGGTAGGCATTGCAATGCATTGTTTGACTTTTTTAGGGTCCATGTTCTCAAGATGGAGATTTTCGTGCCCTAACAGTCCACTGTAATACCAAGCCCGACCCATTGTTTTTCTAGACCATGGGATAATGGCTAATCAATCGCTTGAATAATTGATGTCATGCATAATATACTTAACTTTCCATTGTTTCCGTGCTCTAGCTCCCCATCCAATCAAAACTTACTGTTAAAGAAAAAGCTCGTATCGTTTCACGGAATACGAAATTCGCCTTATTCTGCGAGGTGCAAACTTTCATAAGAGTGTGCGCAATAGTCTGACGTTAGTTGTGTAGCTAAAATATATTTAATTCCTTATACAATTGAGTTACATTGCAACCAATTTATTGTTAAGAGGAGGTGATGTTTTGTGATTTCACTACACTTTCTGCACATGTATAGAAATCAGTCCTAAGATAGGCTGTCAGTATTACTACCTTCCCTCCTATCCCCTTCATATTTCACTGGTATCTTTTCCTGCTACATGTCTATAAGTTTCACGTATCTATCTGTGAGGGTTGAATCAGTATGTGCCTTGATGTATCCACCATACATTGTTTTGATGCTTTCATACTTAAGGTCTCTGTGTGGAGGTTTCGTTTTTCCATTCTGGTAACTATGTACACCTTTTGGCAAATTTACGTTTCCCCCCAGTACTGAGCTTTTTGACCGTTTCTCACCACCCTTTCCCCTGCTGGTCGAATTTGGCACTTCTTCGCCACTCTTCTCCTGGTTAGTGGACTTTGGCACTTTCTCACCCTTCCCCATGTTGATCGAATTTGAAGCTTTTTCGTCACCTTTTTCCTTGTTAGTGGACTGTGGCACTTTCTCACCCTTCCCCCTGTTGGTGGAATTTGAAAATTCTTGGCCACTCCTCTCCTTGTCAGTGGACTTTGGCTTTTTCTCCCCCTTCCCCCTGTTGGTGGAATTTGAAAATTCTTGGCCACTACTCTCCTTGTCAGTGGACTTTGGCTTTTTCTCCCCCTTCCCCTTGTTGGACAAATTTGTCGCTTTTTCGTCACTATTTTCCTTGTCAGTGGACTTTGGCTTTTTCTCACCCTTCCCTCTGTTGGACAAATTTGTCGCTTTTTCGTCACTCTTCTCCTTATTAATGGACGTTGGCTTTTTCTCACCCTTATCCCTCTTGGTCAAATTTGACTCTTCCGCCTGGTTAGTAGACTTTGCCTTCCCACCGTTGGTAGAGTCTTTTTCTTGCCTTGGAAACTTCCAGTTGCTCCAATCTTCTAGTTGTTCAACTGGATCATTTTCTTCTTCGTAGATCTTATTCGTTGCTTCTTCCAAGATGGATTCATCAATTATCTTGTCAGATCTTCCAACATATTCACCATCAGGAGAAGAATTCTTTTGAATTGGCTGTGCATTCAATCTGTCCTTACTTGCTTTTGTATCGTTTTTTTCTTTGTTTTCAAACTTTACATCCTGGGAGTTTGAATTGTTACTTGCTTCAACACGAACTTGCGTAGGCTCATTTCTGCTGTTGTGGCACTTTTTCTTGCTGGCTTCACCGTTATTTGCTTTCACTTTTATTTTCACATCACTCGTTTCATCTTGGCTTTCGCTTTTATAACCATTTTCTTCCGGCGAACGTTCACTTTTAGTCGCATAATCTTCTCTTTTCTCTTGTTTAACTTCGTGATTCCTGTATTCATCTTTCTGCTTCTCCTGCTTTTCTTTCTCTGAAGGAATATTATTTTTTTCGGCCTTCGAATTCGCGCCATGTTCCTCAGTTTTACAATTTTGCGTCTTTCCAGAACTCTTTTCATTGACCTCTTCTCTGTTTGGTAATACCTCTTCTTCTTCGCTAGTAATATCGGTATCAACAGAATCAATAGTAGAAGTCACTGATTCCTCATCCCAATCACTCTCCTGACTGACCCCATTTATATTCGTTCCATTTATATTTATATTTTGTGTTTGTCGTTTTCGTCGTTCTTTCTCTCTTTTCTTCTTATTTTTCCTTAAGCTTGATTGCTTCTTCTTCTTCTGTTTTGCTGAAAGCGTCGGAGGATTTTCTTCTTGTTTAGGTAACCTGTCAGCAGAAGGATTCGACGATTTATCATTTTCACCTCGTCCAGTATAGGAATTTTTCTGTCGTTCTTCACTTCCTTTATACTGATTTCCATTTGATCTAAAACTAGAATTGCTATTACTGTAATTATCAAAATTATTTGATTCCCAACGATTATGGTATCTTGGTCTTTCTGTTCTATACGTATTCCTTCGTCTGTATCCTCCGAAGGGATCATGATAATAATAATCATCGTCATTATCATCAAAAACGAACGGGCTGAAAAATCCAAACGCATTTTCGAATACTCTTCTTCTCCTCTCTCGTTCTCGCATGATTATTATCATCCGTAGCCATTCATATATACCAATAGTATCTTCCTCATCTTCATCTTCAGTTACGAGAGAATTATAAGCTTCTTGAAGTTCTTGAAACCTTTCTGTTGCTGCTTCAGGATCTTCAGGATTTTTGTCTGGATGAAGCTCTAAAGCTTTCCTTCGATATGCGTCTTTGATTTCCTTCTCACTTGCTGTTGGTGGAAGCCCAAGGATTCTAAAGCACTCTGATCTACTCTTAGACATATCTTCTATTGATCAAGATCCTCTGGTATATTTTTTGCTAATCCAAGCCTTTTTAAGCAAGGAAGGATCAAATCTTCCTTCTATTCTATCTAGACGTGTTCTGCGGACGTCGATGTAAATATTTTTGTCCTAGAGTCACGTGACCGCCATGAACCAATCAAGAGCCACCACAAGCAGGTAATTCTAGAATAACATTTTCTAGAATAAAATTTCCTAGAAATTGTCGAATTGTTCAGAATTAATGAATTGAATTCTTGGAAAAAAAGAATAAGAATTTCTAAAATTTGTCTGAGTAAAACACTTTACTTATTTTCTTAAAGAAAGTACTGCTAAATCCTTCATGAAAGCAGTAAATCAATTTTGTAAACATTGACTCACTGAAAATAACAACACGCGACGTCTGCAAGCTGATCACTTCAAGTCGATCTGGTCACGCCATAGAACTATTGTCACGCAATCACATTTTGAGCTGAACTTCATATGTAGGGAATAATTCATGGTATAATGATTACTTTTTCCTGTACTTGAAATCGCATATGAGTAGAGTTTGTTAGGTCTCTCCCTTGATTCAAAAGTAGTGTACGGGTTCTCTTGCTTTCCTCCCTCCGCAAATCCTAACCCCCTTAATTTTTTCCATCAGTGTCAGTCAGTTCTCTAATGGTTCCCATGTAAATTATGCATATGATTGATTTATAGTATGAGCCAACAAGTGAAGAAAGCTATACCATACACGCATGGCAAGCAAGAGGTCAACTCTGTCTCTTTTTCTAAGTCAATAACAAGTGCCATTTCTTTGAGAATTATCTTTCCTTATTATTTCATTTCTGTTTGCGAAAAAAAAATCAAATTTTTTTTCCATAAAATACTTTAATTGTAGAAATGAAGTTATAAAACTCACAGTGTAACTGTCGAATCTTTAATATAACCACAGCTTTAAAGTTACTGTACTAAATTAATAATAGTCACCCATACCAAATTCGCGGATTTATCTTAGCTGCAATACTTTCCCATTTCAAACCTTTTAGCTTCTCAAACGTTAACAGTAGAGAAAGAAATGATACTCAAGGAATTGACATGTGGTTTGAAATAGGAAGTCATTACGGCCCAAGAAATTAGTATTTAGGTAACAAAAGTAACTAAAATATAGATTTTATATTAACAAAAATATGACATTCAAAGGTCATATTAATTGACTGAATCGTGTCAAGTTTGACTGCAGTTTGTCACACTTGTTGCTAGAACGCCGAGATTTCGAATCATGACTGACGCGTGATGCATAATTTGAAACCAGGAAAAATAGGTTAGCTGCTAACATCGGAAGCTTTCAAAAACAGTTAAGTAAATATTTTTTTAAACTTCAATTTCCGCTTAACGTCCTTTCATTAATGAGAAATCTACTCAAGGGGATCAGTAAAATATTTTTTGTTTAACATCGTAGAAAACCGAATTACTAAGAAAACTCCCTCCCTAATAAGTCAATTACAAAATCTCCCTATTTTACCTTTAGAGAGAAAATGTCTCTTAGTTTCCAAATTTAACAATAACCTAGAAAAATATATACAACCAATAATCAGCCAGTTAAATTGTTGTTTATGGGTGTAGTTCTCAGGGCGTGGCAGTACCAGGGGTAGAAGGTCGTAGGATATCTCTCCACGTTTCAATTCTCATATTCGGCGCCATCACAAGATCAGCTAACTGTAAAGACAATTCGCCTATGTACTTTTCTTTTGATACCCCGGTTTGTCCATACACCCGCATTCGCACCGCAACTCTAAATAAATCCTCTTTCATTAGACGATCGAACACGAATGTTTCTTTATATTGAGGATCTGGTGTCTTGAGAGCCTTCGTTTTGAATCGCTGTTTCTTGTCGGGCAGAAGAGTCACATGGAATTTTGCATACGTTCCTCCACCCTTACTTTTCGACGGAATACTCCGTGCTTCAACTATCGAGAATCCGACTCGACCAACATCGGGAAAAAATTCAGCCATTAAAAACACCTTTCCCATGTAAACAGAATTTGCGAGGCTGCCTTTAGCGGTGCCTGTGCTCCTAATTGACCCAATATCCGTCAAGTCTTTCCCCCGCTGTTCGCCAGCAACGTCACCATATGCTGAAACAGCTGGTCTTGTATATCTTTCTGCATCTGTTCCCTGTGAAGGTGTGACAATTTTAGGTACACTTTTCGGGGAGAGGGAAGTATCTTCGTCGGTGCCTTCGTTGTCCTCTCCTAACTGGAGTTCTTCATAACCAGCTTTTTGTTCTGTTTGAGCACAAGGGCACAGGTCGTGTGTCAGGCAGTAATACATTGCTAACAGTCCTAATAAGAGGATTAATATAAGACCAAGGAAGGATATGGCTGGTACATACCCTGTGGAGGATGAAAACACGACATTAGAGAAGCGTTGATGTTTCAACTGCCGTCGATGCCGCTTGTTGAGTCCAAAGACAAACAAACGCGCCGCGAGCTTGATTCAATGCAAATTTTACTATAAAATTTCGATCAATATTCTTAATTGCAGAATGAAGAGACAACACAAACAAACCGATGAGAAACCCTCAGCAAGTTGCTACATAATATATCATTTCGAAAAGAATATAAAAAATGATATAAGAAAGAAACGGATTAAACTAGAAATCTGCAGACGTTGATTTGTGCTTCAACTCTAGATCTTGATATTTATACTGGAAAAGATTAGATTTAAACTTTAAACATAATTAACACTTTCCAAACAAATAAATAAGGCTAAAGCATCTTTATAACGACTATCATTCAACATATAAATTGCTTTTATGAAAGCTAGGAATTCGAAAATACATCATGGCGTTGTCGTGTCGGAGGAAACCGTTATTGGCTTCCTAGAGAGCCAAAAAACTTGTGGTTGAAGTATTTATGTTGTATTTCCGATTACAGATCCAGTGTATATGGTTTTTGTAATAACTACAGTAATCGGAAGTGAAATGACTAAGCTTATTAAGAGAAATGATATAAAACTCGAGCACTAAAAGTTTAAGTTTATGTTCGAAAAAACAGGTAAAGCAACACTATGAAAATCAAAATTCTAGGAATCTCGCACTCTGAGAGAACTATGATGAATATAACAATATTGGATTTATTAAGAAAAGCACAATCATTGAATTAAAAAAACAGGTTTTTAAAGACGGATTAAAATAAAAAATTAACACGATTCTATTAATTTGATCATATTTGTTCAAAATATAACCAAAAATGGGTGAGTTTGGAACTCTTAGGTAGGAAAAAAATTTTTTTTGGAAAATAAACTTATATTAGACTGAAGAGAATATGAAAAACAATCGCGCCTCACCTGAAGGGATTATACCAAATAACATACTCACGGTCAATAACATCAAAAAATCACTTTTCCTTAATTTTTGAGTAAATCTCGTGAGTTTATACTAATTGATCCAGGAAAGGAAAGGTCTTCAGTAGTAGTGAGCAGAATATTAAAAAAAATTGTCCACTAATGTATTCATAAGAAAGTCGTGCTCACTAGACAATGTTCAAAACTGCACGAGCTCTTTCATGAAACAAGACTGCCTAGCCTGTGATGTGGCCCTTGTATGTATTATCCATCAAATGGATAGCTAACTATTATCTCATTACTATGCATTGTTCCTATACAATGGCAGTTCCTATAGAAACCAAAACGAAATCAGCCTATTTTTAAGTCTTGTGCTTCTTTTTTTGACTTCAAAAACTAGAAAATTTAGAATTGGAAATATACTGAGGAAATAAATAAGAATAAATGTAGGAAATGATTTAAAATGAAACTAAATAAGAGTAAACAAATGTTTATTTTGAACGCGTCGAAAAAACTGGAGTCTGTAGAATAAAGTGTTGGATCAAATTATCAGCGTCGACTTGGCAGACAAAAAATTATCAGAGGAAGTCTAGATTAAATCAAGGCAACCAAACAAACGTACAACGAAGATTATACAAATATCACAAAATTGATAGACATAGTAATCACGGTTATGACCGTTTTTCCTACATATAAACTAATAGGTGATAAACACGTTTTTCTATCAACTCACGAAAGCGAAATGAGCTTTTCAGTTAACTATGCTTTATTCGACTTCACTTACCCCCAGACGCTGCACAAACTCGCTGTCTACCTCAGCAACAGAGCCAAATGCTTACCACTTCAACCCGTTATCCTAAAACAGCAATCAATTCTGCGAGAGATCTCCTGTTCTAACGTGTTAGAATAATAAGATCTCCTCTTTTAAGATGATAATGTTTTTGTTAAGGTTTCGCAAGTGCTCTTTCGATTGGTTGGATAAAACAATAGAGATAGAGTCAGTATCGTTTTACCATTTTTACCTAGTTGCCCTTAGCGAATTCCCTTAGAAAAATATTACCTACTTTCAGTATTTCCGTTATAAAAAATACATTCAAAAGTTTCTATGTCAAAAAGTCAAAAGATTCTATGTTTAAGAACTAAATTATGGACTCCTCCAATAAAGCGTGACTTCGAAGGTAGGGTTCAATGGCTTTCATCGAAAAGCAATCCCCCCTATAGCGGGGGGATTTTCCTTTTACTTCAGTAGATCAAGGATATTATTTTTTTAGTGTTCAAATATTTTAACGCAATGACCAAAAAGTAAGTATTTATTTGCCGATCTACACAATTCCTGTTTTTGAGGTGCGACTCTGGGAGCGAGTCAAGTTTTCTGACACGTTTTCTCATTTGATTACTTACTGGCATGTTGCTGCATGCTGCAAAATTACACCTTAGGAGCCCATGGAATCATATTCCAGTTCTACTATTAATTCGGTCAATTATATTTTCAAAAAATTTTTTAGGACCTCCCTGAAAATCTTTTTATGAGTGGAGTATCCTCATTAAATATTATTATTATTATTATTATCAATATTATTAATCCTCATTGGCTATCAATTTAAAACGCGAAACTCACCGTCTATTTGTTTCACAAAAATATGATTTTGCACACATTTATTCTTTTTCTCCCTAAACGTTATTTAATTATATCAGTAAATGGCCGTAGCTCCATCAAACCCCCTGGGAAGGGGATCGTTTTTTGTTTAAAATCTTATTGTCTCTTTTCTTGAATGAAGTCATCTGAGCAAATATCACTACAAAAACATTACTTTAACAAAAATACGTACGTATTTTATAAAATGATCATCTGGTGAATCAGTATTTTATACAAGTCTTTGGTATTGGGTGATAAAATTCTTAAAAAAGGTCAGGAAAGCCACACTTGTAATATTACACCAAAACATTTAATAGCGCGCCCAATTCAAAGGTTTATATATTATAATAATTAAATTCCTTACTAGAATAAGCGCCAAAAGTTTCTACATCATGCTTACTTCTTGCCTTCATAGCACTATCCAATCAAAATTCTTCACTTTCAAATCGACTCCAAAGTATTTAGTATTAAAACAATTAATGTATCTCATGAAAAATAATCAAATTTTGTCTGAGAAATATTTGGTTCTTGCCTTCCATGCACGCTTGACATTCAAGATCACTGAAGAGGAACTTGCCGAGAGGAATTTTCGATATAAACTCAAGACGAGAACTAGGAGTTAGAAGGAGACTCTGCTCGCAGGGTATGTTTCTACTAAAGCTTCCAAGCAAAAAGCACAAATGAATGTCGAAACTTTCAGCTGAATGTTAAATAGTATCAGCTGAAAATCCGGGGTATTTGGGAACTAATTCTTAAATGGGAAGAATTTGAATATAAATTAATAGAGTTTAATTAAGTGAATAACAACTTTGATTTTAAGATATAATAAATGTATCGGTGCTATAACTCACCAAAAGTCATATTCCTTGGTTATGGTTGTGTTATTTACTGTGTTTACTCTTCGCTAGTGATAGCTTTCGTTGTTCATAGCGAAGTAACCAAAAGTCGGTCACATCACATCATCTGGAGCCAGTGTCCTGAACTCTTCGAGTTATAGCCCCAGAATCTCTCGCAAACCCTCGAATCGAAGCTACTAATTATTCAAGGTTTCACTGAGTGTTAATTCAAGTTAAATTCTTCAAGCGATGGGATCAAATTCAGCAAATAGACAGTAAAAGAGAATAACTAACTGATTTCAATCAAGTAAATAGGTAAGACGCACGTCATCAAGTTATGTGTATGGTCTTTCAACCGTAAAGAATCCTGTTATGTTGATTGACTCCAGCCAACTCAGTTTGCTCAACTGTAACGCTCTGATTTTGCATAACAAAGATAAAATATCCAAATCTAAGGCTTTTAGTAGGCTTAGTAAAACTCATCTAAAAACCTATGACTACTCCCTTTTTATTTATGAATATTTTTTCTTGTCAGAGTTCATGATGTTGATGACACCTCGGTTGAGTATTGATGATGAAATCAAATGACAAATAAATTCACAGAAGGGGGGGGCTGGAGGGGAAAATTACATTGAATTTTTTGAATCACGAAAAATGTATTTGACATCTATATTTTTCGATTTTAGTTTTGAAAGAAAAAAAACAAAAGAAAAGAAAAGAATTGAATATTCGAAAACAGAAAATGTTCAGTTTGATAGGACAGCAGTCCTATATTATGTTTTGGGTTACCTGTGGTTCATGACTTCAAAACAACATGGACGACCTTTCGGGTTATTGTGAAAGTTTTCTTCATATTAAATTCTTGCTTCGTCTAAGAAATTAGGTGGAAAGCACTTAGAAGTTTTACGTTCTATGAGAATCAAGAAAAATGTGGCTAGCTTTTTAGGCATTTTGAGCTCGTGAATTTGAATATCCATGGCTTTTGAGTATTTCCTTGGAAAACGAAACTAAGTCTTTTGTATTCCTTTTGTATAACATTTCTAAAGATAGCTTATCTTCAGCGTTATGGCACGAAGTGGTTCGAGATATGGAACGTTTGAAGAAAGTCAGGAAAGCAGTAGGACAGAGCTAAGAGCTTTTGACGATCAAATCAGACGAGAACGAGAAACAGTAAGCGAGGTGGGTAAAACTGTTACTCATAGATAATATTTGTACAAAATCCCCTATTAGACAGATTTCATGTGATGTGAAAACTTTATGCATTGGTACACTATCCTAGGAAGGAGGGGTGCGGCCGGAAGTCTCCCCCCCCCCCCAAAAAAAGTCCCCCCTCCCCAAAAAGTTTGCTTTAGGCACCAAAATTTAACGCAGTGGCTATTCGTACGGTAACCATACGCCGACTTTTAATTTCTATTTGTACCGATATTCAAACAGCGTGGGACTTTGGGGATTTTGTTTCTCCACTGTAGAAGAAAAAATTCAATGGCAGGCAAGATTCAAACCCAGCACCCTTGACACCAAATGTTTTTACAGCCCCTATCCCAACCCTAACCCTACAGCTAAAGCCTAACCACTCAGACACCAAGTGAATTCGCTGGAAAACAATATCAAAATATTTAAATATCCTTACAAATAGAAATATATTTTCAAGTCTGAGTATGGTTACCATACGAATAGCCACTGCAAAAATTTAATTAACTCATGCTGGATTCCTTTGGATTGAAAAAGGGGACATTGCCCCTCCCCCCCTCCCCCTTAATTGAAACCTCATTTTGCCTCTGTATTGGTAGTAACATATTTTATTGCTATAAATTTTAGATTAATTTGAGTTATGTCATAGAAGATTTGAATGACCAAAACCATCTAATCAGAAACCGCCTACCACTTATTTATGGAAGAACACTTCATTGGCTTTCTGATAAAGGCAATTTAGGGATTATCATAACATTGCATATCAGTATTATTGGACTCTTTATGCTGTCAATCACGCAAGTGCATACATTCTGGAGGACACTTGCACAGTATTTGGTGTCCTGCGGCATGTTTGGAGTAGTAGGAGGCTTTGTTAACTGGATTGCACTTAACATTTTGTTTGTTAAAGTGCCAGGAGTCTTTGGAAGTGGGTAAGCATATAATCAATGATTACGGTAAATAAGAGGACAATTGTGCAAAACATGCATCACTTGCAACCAGGATGTTGAATAATATAACAGTATTTTGGAAAGAAAGCTTGGTGTATACTGCTTAATGCAACATTTCTCACCACAGACACCCTGGACCAAGCATTGTGAGTGAGAAGAGTTGCAATTTGGCTCTCTTCTGTCCTTCAAGGGTATTTCTCTGGGTTCTCCAGGTTTTCCTACCTCCACAAAATTTAACTCCTAAGTTTCTAATGTCAAGAAAAAGTTGTTGAAGTTTACGATCATTTTTTTTCCTTTTCAGAGTTTTTGCCAACTGTCATCAGGAGATCACTAGATCTATTACAAGAATTTTTATAAACACGTTTCTGGAAAAGTCATTCTTAGAGCATTATATTGAACAAAAACTTGGACGGCACATTGTAGAATTTAACATTGAGAGACGATTAAGACAGATATTAGAAACAGAAACAGTGGAACAGATCATAAATAAAGAATTACATTCTTTTTCACAATCATCTGAGGGACAACTTCTTCTGTTGGTGGGTGTTCGAGCTGTGGCAATAAAACCCCTTATACGGCCATTCATTATGGATTTTGTGGCTGAAATAATTCCTGATCTTATAAAAAACCTATATCATGATTCAAAGGTATGTAACTTGCCAATTCATTGCTTTAAATTTTTAGTGGATAACCAAAATACCGTGAGAAGTATTCTGGGGGTCTGGGTAGAGGGGTGGCAACATTTTTTTGATGGGGGGAAGGGAGGGAGGGTGATTTGTTGGTTACTGTATATGGGTCTGGTAGGGGTATGTGAGTGATAGAGACTAATGTGCTCTCACTGCTTCTGTCTAATGATTAACACACATAAATTTGATGTTACAGTATTCTACTGCTACAAAATTCAAGCAAGAAATCATAGAATATTTGTTCCAAGGGAATATTAGAGTGAATGAAGATCAAGTAACCAAGTTTGTCAAGACACTAATCTACAGACATCTGAACTGGATTATAATAACAGGGTGCATTGTGGGATTCTTCATGGGTATTGTATCTCAACTCACATCTATAGCCAGAATCATCTGACAGTCATTAATATGTAATTAACTTTATCATGTAGGGTTTTGAAGCAAAAGTTCTCAGAAGATTTCTTAGCCTAAATTTGTACAGTGGTGGTCCCAGTGATAAACCTTGTGGAAATCCCATTATAGTGATTCTATTTTCCTTTCCCATTGACTAAAATTTTAGTGCATCATATTCATAACATCATAGTACATACAAATCAGTGCCCCATTTTAAAACTTGAAGATTGACTTTTGGAAAAGTCATTTGATGTGAAATAATATGCTTGCAGTTAAAATGATATGGGGAAATAAAAAGAAACTCCTTATACCTCAAAAAGAGATCTTTAAATACAGTGATGGACTTTTTAAATATATTTTGATAAAACTTCAATACTAGTCAACACTTATTTTACAAAAGTTGCTGTATTAATATAAGAAATATAAGAAATAGCTCATTCAAACAAAGCATAAGAAGACAATATCGTTTTCAAAAATTTTAGATATTTGTGATAAACATATATACTGAGTTAATTATTTCAAATTGTAATTTTAAATTGTAGCTTATTTATCATGTGGAATCAACAAAATACGAAGCCATTATAAATAATATATAGCTAAATTGATTTAAATTATATTTCATGAAATAATAAGTTTTGCTTAAGCATGTGTTTTTTGCTGTGTTTTTTCTGTCTTTATAAAATGCGATTACATCATAGTACTGTGCATTGGATTAGAATCTGTGGTCTTTCAGAAACATGAACCAATAGTACCCTTGTCATCGAAAGTTTCTTCTAGGGCATCGAAGTCATGTATTAGTGTCGACTGATCTGTAATTTGAATGATTTCTAATTGAGGTGATTGCTTAGCCATGGAAGATTCATTGTCCATTTCATGTACATCAGGAACATCACCATCAACATTAATCTTATCTTTGGTTCTGCAAGGCTCAATAATTTGTACATCATCATCATATATATCTATATAATCATGTAACTTGTTTTGTGAAGGTGTGCTGTGTCTATGATTGTGGCTTTTGGTTTGAAGTCTTCTTTCATCAACTTCACAGTGTTCCTGTGTAGTATAATACAAACTTTAGAATCTGTAGATTATGACAGTATACATGAGATGGCAGAGGGGCTACTCATAAAACATGATTCAAGCTAAAATAACTGTGATGCATGAAAATGGTAAAATATAGAATGTGATTCATGCATTTTTGGTTTAACGTTACTTTATGCATATATGTTTCATATGTGACACATTAATTTTAGAAGTATTGATTAAAAAAACGTGATGCTGAACTCCCCTCCTCTGCCACCCTTTTTACAGTGGGCCTATACTATACATCTTTGTATTAAATTTTATATTCAATGTTTCTAACTATTTTTTGGGGAGAGGAGTGGGTGTACTTACATCTTCTTCATCTGAGATTATCACTACCTCTGTGCGAGTCCTTTCTTGTTCATTGCTATGTATAAAGTTGTATGCATGCAAATTTGGCTCACTTCTTGTTGCAACAATTTTTCTTGCAGTTGGTGCATTAGGACTTCTTTGTCTTTTCAGTAATTTTTGACTGCTTACTAGTGACCAACTATCTTGGGTTTTGTCCATCCAGAAAGAGTCTTCACTGAAATCGTTTAGCCAGTCATCTTTAGTTTCTTGGCCTTCTGTGTTCTTATCTTCGTTTTCTAACAATGGATTTTCTATTAAACTCATTGGTATTACTTTTCCAACTATTCTATATTTAGTATGTCCTTTGGAAGAAAGTGAATTTGATGCCGGCAAAAACAGAGGCTTTTGAATAGACAAATCGATTTCGTTTTCGTTTTCATCTTCATAAAAACTCTCTACATTTGCTTCACTTAGTGGATAGGTTATGTCTGTAAAAGCTAGATCATCAAAAGGATCTTTTTCAAGACTTGGGTTAGAGATAGTTTTGGCTTGGCTTGTTTGTGAAGAGGTTTTCTCTCCAGGAACCACCTAGAAATGAATAAGCGCGGAAAAAGAAACTATAGGTTATTAACGTCTCAAACTCAGTCACTCCTTTAAAGTGGTACCACACCCTTTTTTTTTTTTTTTTTTGCTACATTTTTGCCAAATCATAATCTCGGCCTAACTTTGGCATAATAAAGGGCCCAATGATGAACCAATCCTAGATACTGCAAATTCTATTCCCCATTCGCAGTAATCTAACATCTCTGTCACAATCCATTACTGACATTTAGTTTTCGCCAATGCAAAATCCCCATTTAACCCTTTATGCTCCTTTTGTAAAAACTTATACTCCCTCTTGATGGAATTACAAACCTGCTCATCGTTTTTAACTTCGTTTAAAATTTGTTTAACACAGAGTCTTTGCTCTGCGATTTCCCACAGTTTCAGCTCCAGTTCACAAGCGAGATTGGTCGTTTCCTTTATCTGCAAGTGGTTAAAAAGATATTTGAAAGGTGAGAAAAACTTTTCAATACGTACTTTTAAAGCCAGCAAAACGATTGCTTACCAGGAGCTTCTGTAAACATCTTTCACGAAACTCTTCATCTTTACTTTTCAAAATTATTGCTTGTAAAGCATTTACCACCTTCGGAATCGCCTTATTAAATATTGATTCTTTTGAGTTTTTCTGTAGGATACAACAAAATTAATTAAGCTCAAAAATTGGAAGCCTTGAATTTTGAAAATGGCTTATATAAGAAATACGTTTGCCTTTGTTTGTCGACCGTCCGCCATTTTAAAGGAATTTTTTTTGTCTGGAAAAACTGATAATTTTAAGCCATTACGGACCAAAATGTACTCTTTCGTTTCTTATCTGTTATAAATAAATGCTAAACATCATAATTCGAAAGGAATAAAAAACATTTTCTTCAAAAAATCCAAATAAAACAATAAGCGACAATGAATCGAAAAAGTCGTCCATTTTTGGCGGGAAAAGGTGCGCACGCGTCTGCTGATATTTATGGCGGGAAAATCTGGCACGCTCAGAAATTCACAGAATTTGCTTTTCATCCATTATTTTCTCTTAAATCTTCATTTTATTATTATTAGTTTTTTGCTAGTAACCCTCACAAGAATATTCTTTTTATTTGATGTAAAACATCTGGTAATATTCTTTATACAGAAACTCTCTTTGAGGTGTAGATCGTTTATTCACCACTCCCATGTCCATATAGGCATAGGCCATATTATAAATTTTGATTTCTTACACATATTTTCAAATACACTTTAAATTTTCTTTATGAAGATTTTTAGAATTGAAGAAGTTCTCATTTTTTCATATTTCAATTCCCTACTGTCCCCAAAAAATGATTTTGATTAAATCTATCATATATTTTGTAGGTAATATCTAACATATTATGAAACACACTATAAGTTGAGTTTTCAATTTCATTGTTTTGGCTACCTGTTTCATTTTTTGCAGATGTCAATCAAAAGTATGTCTCAGTAGCTCATTCATTTTTGAAAATATGGGCTAGGAATCGCCATTAACAAATTAAAGTCTTGTTAAAAAAATTCTTGAAGTTATGTCTCTGAATTTGAACAACATTAAAACTTGTAGTAAAATTGTCTTTGTTCTAATTGATTGGATTATTCATCCAGCCTTAGGTACATCAATTATCAAGTTCCTTTTTTTCATTTAAATGGTCATTTATCTTTTCTTTTTCTGTCATTTCTCTTGACTTCTGCATATTTTCTAGAAATTCCCTCATCTTTGAGTTCAGAGAATCATGCCAGTTTTCCAAAGCATCTAAGCAACTGTCCAATTTGTCTAGTTCACTATCAAGAGCTAAATATTCTGTGAAATAATGAAGAATGCCATATTAGTGTTGGAAGAGTAGGGCAGGACTGTAAGTAAATATATTAATATATATATATATACTGCGGTTTGCATAAATTTTGACCATTTGTGCATATATACAAGTATATGAAATGTATATAAAACATTATGGGATATGATCCCTGATATTGTTTTCGAGTTGTCTATCACTAGGACTTTCTGAAAAAAATATCAGGGGTCATATCCCATAATTTTTTATATACTTTTGATATACTTGTATATATGCACAAATGGTCAAAGTTTATGCAAACCGCAGTATATATATATATATATATATATATTTTAAATATATATATATATATATTTTTTAAATATATATATATAACAGAATTAAAATATTGCCTATGCACTGAATCGAAATTTTAATCTACTGTTCTGCACTGACTAGCCTCATGTTCAAATGAAAACATGAAAACGTTTTCACAATATGTATGAGAGGCTAGTCAGTTGATAGTAAATGTAGAACAATAGTTATTCAAATTGGCAATCATATATACAGGACAACAAGCCTCTCGGAATATGTCCCGTATTTAACTCTTCATTTTAGAATGCTAGAAAAGCTAAAAATAGAAATTATGAAATGCTATGACAAACAGTTCTCGCCAATTTAATCTCTTTTCGAAAGAGCTTCAAGAGAGGCATACAGGAACAGCATCAAAAATAGCAAGAGCATCAAGAATAAAAAGGGAACAGTCAAGATTTCAGGCAAGACTATAAAACTTTTATAGGTAGATAGAGCTACTGGTTAGTAAGCTTATAAACAGGATTCGTAAAGCTTATTAATTGATTTTTATCTCAATATTCTTTAAGGAGTAATTAAATTAAGTTTTGTAGCAGTTTGATGGGTTGACGTGTTTCTATTGTGACTCGCCTGTATCACACAATATTAAGCTTATGTTATAAGATAGTATTATGCTTATGACGACATGAAAATTAATTTAAATGAGACAATAATTAGGAAAAATGTCCCTAAAACAAAATAAATGTAAAAAGAAAAAATGTAAAAAAAAACCTAGAAACTATAAAAATACAAACTCACCACTTTCATCGTAATCCCCTATCTCCTTTTCTGGTAAATTGCCATTTATATTCCCGTTCGTTATATGACGTTCCTTCTCGTCCGCCATATTGGAACACTAAAATACTTACAGGGGAGGAGTAAGTAACCTAATGTTTTGGCTGACACTTCTCATAACTATTACAAGTATAAAAAATTAATTGGTCTAAGGTTTTAACTTTTTAATCTTTTTAATTAATCTCAAATAATGATTTGTAAAAAGCTAAAATGACAGCAAAGTAATAGCACAAAGCATTTATTGTCTTTATCCCTACCCCGAGAGTAATATTAGGTATTCCTACAATGCATTGCGAATCTTAGTCCTTCGCTACAACTTGAAAAGTGGTTCGCTTGGGTTAGTTCACCGGTGTTTCGACTTTTGAAGGCTTATTTTATCCTCAAAAATGGCGAAATGGGGCGAAGGAGATCCAAGATGGATCGTAGAAGAGAGGGCTGACGCTGTAAATGTGAATAATTGGCATTGGTAAGTCATTTTAAGACGTTTTTTATTGTATTTCTCTTTGACAGTGTGACACACGTGTATGTAAACGTAATTATTACTGTATCTTGAATCAATAATGATCTTTAAAAAGTACTAATAATGTTTTTTTTTACTTGACGTTTTTATTTCAAATCCATTACAGGACGGAAAAGGATGCTTCATCTTGGTCAAAGGAAAAGTTTAAAGATTTATTTAAAGGCCTAGAAATTGTAACAGATAAAGGTAAGTTTTGTTTTGACTAAGACTCACAAAAAAACCTGTTTTTGAACTTATTATGATTGAGATTAATTGGAGATAATTAAGATTTGAGATATATTTAAGATATTCTTCTTAAAAAGTGCATCTGCCAAATTTCTCTTTAGAAATAATAATCTTTGAGATCTGCATACTATTATTGAATTTAATTAACTCAATTTGTTTATTTTCTACACAGCAACATTCAAGATATCTGATATAACGAAATCAGAAGGAGAGGCTTGTGCAAAGTAAGTATTGAATGCTGTCGATACCTCACTGATGACGATCCTCAACACAAAGCAAATACTTAAGGAAGTAGAAGGAGGCATTGCTTGCTTGTTTTGGACTAAAAACACTAGACTTTATGTACTTACTTTATATATTTGATGCACATTTATCCATATTCTGCACAATTCATCATGACTAACCAATTTTGGAGGGACGTAAAAGAACCACTGAGGACTTAAAGAAACCCTGGTAGTGACCACGCTCAGTGCCTACTGTACACCTCATACTAACCACCTCTCATTCATATCTCATTGTAAAGCACCTTTGAATTTATCCATATGGAAAATGATGATTATTATTTTGGTTTTGTTTTTTGTCCATAGCAACAGAAAAGCCAAGCTCATCTTTTTTTATGAATGGGTAATGGAATTGGAATGGACGGGTATGTGTCGATCTATTTGTGGTTATCAGAATTTCAATTTATATCAGAAAAATAAAAGCATTCATAAGGGTAGAATAATAATTATGTAGCACAATGTTGAAGTTTTAATGATAAGCATTGAACTTCACGTTACAGGTTCTCTGGCAGATAGCGAAAATGTCTTGAAAGGAAAGATTGAGATTCCCAATCTCAGTGAAGAAAATGAAGTGCATGAGATTGATGTAAGTTGTATGTGTTGTCATGGACATGCAATAAAGGATGTTGAATCATTTTAAGTAATGCTCCAAATAAGAACGATAGCACTTTCTATTGTTCTGCGGCATATCACTTGCCTCACATCAGAATTTTGAGATTTTCTACTGAAGGGGAAGTATCAACCTATGGAGAGATGTTTGTGAAAAAATATGAACTAAAAGTCGCTTCTTAAGACGTTTACTTTGGAGTTTGAGGTTTTCAACCAATCACAACACCCAAAAACAATAGAAAGAAAAAGCCTCCTGACATAGAATTTCTGTCGTATTGAAGCACAGAAGATTTAAAGGGTTTTAAAGACTAAAAGGGAGTTTATCAGTAGTTAAATATCACAAAAAATATACTTTTCCTCCATTTTTCGTGTTTCAACCAATAAGAAGATTGTGTGTGAATTCTGGGGCATTGCACTAAAGAAATGTATGGCTGTTATTTTTCAACCCCATTATATGAGTTCCTGATAAAGGTCAGTTCACATAAAAAATTCTTGCATTTTACCAAGGACTTCTTTTAATGATTGTTTTCATCTGCAGGTAAATGTGTCAGCAAATAAAAGATCAGATGAGAGTGAGAAGCTGCTGGTTGTATTTAAGACTGAAGGAGTCACAAAAATCAGAGAACGATTAGGAAAATATATTTACCAACTCAAAAATGGTATGAAAGACACATCGTACTACTGCAGCAGAAGGCTTCCTTTTATGTATTTAAAAAACCTACTCCCATTCTGAATCTCCCATGCTATCCCACCCTGAGGTAATGTTTATCTCACAATTTTAATCCTGCTGGTTTGGTTAACTACCATGTTGGTTGAATTGAAGAAAAACAAAACAATTTGTTTTGGTCTCTAAGATGAACCAACATGGTGGCTAGGTCTTTTGTTATTGTTCTCTATGGGAAAATGATTGTATGGATGAGTTCTTAAACAGTTAGAAAAAAATAGAAGAAAACTTCAAAATGTTTGAATTCTAAGAATATAGATCAAGTGTTTTATGCACTCTTTTTTTTGAAAATAGATTTCATACAGGGAATGATTCTACCTTCAAAAGATAAACAAATGCAGAATGCCAAGTCTGAAAAAGATACTAAAGAGGTAAAAAAATATATTCTAATAAGGTCTGGGCCTCAGGGGGGAGGGGCCCCCCAACATTGCACCTGAAACTGATTTGAACACAGTCATGTAATTGCTGATGTATATTGTGATAGTGTTCAATATTCCTCACACTTTCTGCTTTCAGTACACCATGTCTCTAATGACTTCCCTTAACCTATATCCTACTACACCACCACCATTGCATCCCTTCTAAATGTCTGTAACTGGACTTTGCATTGTATGGTACCATTTACAACAGTGTAGTATTTGTATCAATAGATTCAAGTTAAATATGAATTTTCTTGTTCTGCTTTCCAGGCATTTAAGAACATCACAATTTCATCAACGAAAGAAGAAAGCAAAGACAACAGTAGGTTCCTCTCTTCACTGTTTCATTTTATTCATATTCAACTCCCACCAAAAACAAGAATAGCATTAGAAGTAGTGTGATCAAGACAGCACTTGAAACTAGAATTTTTAAGGTAGAGTGGGGTTCCGTTATCTAAAGCCTTCTGTGGACAAGGAAAATGGTTTGTAATAATTGGGTTTCACGATAGACCCCTTGCAGTACATTGGAATGCAGCTCAATTTGAAGGACATAACAATCGGTTTCCAAATCTCAGCAGATTAAATTTCTTTGGTTTTTGTCCTCCAAATTGAGCTGCTTTTGACGTCACATGCAAGGGGTCTATGTCCAGGTTAACATCGTAGCGATGAAAGTTGTTTCGATGCAGAGTCAAGCTCAAGGTAACAGGAAGTTGCAATATCTGGGGTTCGCTCTAGCTGATAGTGAATTTTTTTTTTATTTCAAAATTATTTTTGTTTACATATTTCTTTTGCATATAGGTATCAAACCTCTTGGTGTCCCCATTTCAACAAGAAAGATAGTGATGAAAGAAGAATTCCTTATGTCAGCTGAGGACCTCTATAACACACTCACTGAAGAACAAGTAAGTATCAAATGAATTAGGTTGGCTTTCACGGGCATGGGATTCCTGTACCTATTCTTAAAGCCCTTTTCATAGTGGAAAATATAGGAAAATGTCTTACAGCATGTACGTTACCACATTTTTAACATTGAAATGGCTTCCTATTGTCTTCCAATTATGTGTTCAATCACAACGTGTAATTGGTCCCTGTAATTACATGTATGGCTATGGTAAGATACAGATACAAATTTGCTGTATGACTTTCGACTCATAGAACAACTGCCTTATTCATGGTGATGCTTCTCCTTATATTACCAATAGAGTACTCAATTTCAATTTCAATTTTCAATTTAAGTTCAACTCAAGTAATGACGTCACAAAAATTAATTTTCACTTGATCATATTTTGGGTTAACCCAAATTCGACAGACAATCAGGAAAGACGTTTGCATATGTGTTAATGTCTTTTTTGATTGTCTATAGAAATTTGAGATTAAAAATAATTTAAAGTAAAAATTTATTTTTTTCATGACATCGTACTCGTAAATGTGGTCCCCATTTTGGTTGGCATGACAAAAGACACCAAGAACAAATCGTTTGTCAAAATCAACTAAAATGACAGCTACAACTTCAAATGCACCCTAAGAACTGAGAATGACTGTAATCCAAGGTTTACATTTTCAATGACATGTGGTTTGTATTTTCAGAGACTGTCAGCATTCACCAGGTGCCCTGTCAAGGTGGATGCTACAAAAGGTGGAACCTTTGTTCTTCTGGATGGAAATGTGTCTGGCAAGTTTGTTGATCTGGTAAGAATATGACTCAGATTCTATTCCATTCCATTTGTTATTAACCTAAAACGTTGTTTTTTTTTTCATTAAGGTAAGAAATCAAAAAATTGTTATGAGTTGGAGACTAAGAAGCTGGCCAGATGGTGAGTAGTGATAACTTGTAATGTGTCCTTTTTTATTGGGCTCCCTGTGGTCATTCTCTGCGTCAATAAAAATGGGTGAACTGTGGAGTTGTTGGTAATAGCCCATTTTAGAGATGTTGTCACCAAGTGCATCAAAGCAAGAGTATTTGTGACAGAAATCGTGTGAAGATCTGCTTGGTGGTACAAAATATGAAGGGGGTTTTTAGGAATTTTTTTCTTTGATATTTTTTTAATAAAATGGCTAATATATTGTTCAGTTGCCAGTCAACACTTCTCATGAATGCTTTAATATTTTGTGCTGCCAAGCATTAGTCACACATATCCTAGACGACTATATGAAGCACTTGGTCGGAAGCTCTCAAAATGTGCTATTAAAACATTCTAGATAGATAAGGCAGCGCACTGTGTGGGATGGGCTCAGATATCAAATAAGAACATACGTAATAGGTAAATTAGGAGCCTATGAGTCTATAGGCTCGTAATTTACCTATTACACATGTTCCTATTAAGACATAGTTCACTGAGAATTCAGTTACGTTATAACTTTCAATGTATTTCATTTTCAGAGCATTACTCCACAGTAACAATCACCTTAACAGAAAAGGGCGACAGGACAGAATTGGCACTCACTCAGACAGGGGTCCCAGAGGCAAAATATGACGAAACATTAGCAGGATGGAGGCAGTATTACTGGGAAGCCATCAAAAGAACCTTCTCCTGTGGGTTCAGGTACTTCTGACAGCTTTTCCACGTCATACTCTGGACCTATCTTCATAGAGTTATGGCGTGTTGAATTTTTATTTGGAGTAATTCTGAATTATGTCCCATGGAAATTGTATTGTAATATGTTTGCAAATTTTGCTCTCTCTCTCTCTCTGTGCAAAAGAGTCTTCCTTAACTCCACATTAGGGCTAGAGGTAGAGTTAATGGGTATTGCTTTCTTCTTTGTCAGTTGTCCTAGGAATTGCCACAAGACATTTGGTCTTTAAGTTATCATGATTTAACTCATACTAGCAGACTAATTCACCTGATAACTTGATATTTTTTAAAAATCTTATGTAATTCAGTCTTAAAATTGATAGAATTTCCTTATTTCAAGTTTTCTAAAATTCTTATTTAATGTATTTATGTGTTGATATAATTCCTTTGCTTGCTTTTTACCAGTTTTGTGATGTTTGAGCAAATTTTGTTAGCTTCCCATAACCTGCTCAGAATTCACTTGAGAATTCCTTTACTTGTAGGAAAAACATCACCGATCAACTTGTGTTTTTTTTTGTGATTTTTGTGTACATGTCGTTTAACTGTTAATATGTGGTTGCTAGTGAAATCCTGTTGAGATTTCCATTGAGATTTTTTTTTAATGTAAAACCGTAGATAATTTTTAATTTTAATAATCCAATAATGTTAACTGAACATTATTTCATGCTGTGCAAAATATTCAATAAACTATTACTCAATATTACTTGAATGTGTTCTTTTTAATATACGTGACTGTGTCCTTTTTTTTTATTTTGTCTTTATTTATTTATTTAAATAAATCATTATCTAAAATCAAAAAAGAATTACAAAAATAAAAAGGAGAAGAAAAGAAAACTAATATTTGGTTAAAACTTCGGTTTAAGTGTTTACTTCGTGTGTGTTTTTTGTGTACCTTAGAACTTATTTGGAAAATGTTTTAGTCAATGTAGGTTCTAGCTTTGTCTGTTGTTACCTTTTTATTAGTTGAGGGCCACAGTGTCATCAGTATATTATAATCTCATGTGCTACCCTCATTAAATAAAGATACTTACCTATTTATATATTATTTTTTTGTGGGAGTCTTACAGGAGTGCATTAAACTTGAGGCCACACAGCCCTAGCTGGATTGTGGTCTTAACAATGCCTCTCTTTACTCCAGGTGTAACTGGAGTGTGGGGTGACCTGTGATTGTCTTTTTCATTCTTCATACTAAAGACACCAACGAGTTATGATGTCAGAGTCAAGATTCTTAGCAGTGAATGCGTGAATAGGCTTGAAGTAATAATTGTAATTTTTGATCCATAGCAGTTTATTGAATATTATTTACAACATAAAAACATCTTATTTGATATTTACAATAATTTTGATTAAATTCTGTAATTTCATGATGTAGAAAATCCAGGAGGTTTATTCACACCATGTTGCATGACTGCAAAGAATTTAAACTTTTCTCCCATATCTTCCAGTAACATTTTGTAGCCACTCTGGAGCTGTTCACCCTGGGATTCAGAAGCATTGGCCATCAATACCTGAAACAATTGAAAATTAAATACCTTAGAACTTTTGCAGTAATAGGTCCATTATGCTTAACCTGAGTATCAAGAGAGTCTGATCAATACCCAGGTTACCAACCCACTTGGACATACATCGTAATTTGTGTGTGGCTATTCAAATAAACGTATCCTCTTGAGCAGAACAAACAGTATTGTACTGCTTCTAACTGCTACAGCCATAGGTTCACCATCACGTTAATAGAGTTTCTTATTGGCTCTCTTCAGGTCCTTTTTCCAGGTTTTCCAGTTAAATTTCCTCCCACAAAAACCAACTTTTAGATTCGTAACCAATTCGATCACAGAACAAAGGCCACAGCTTTGTTGACCGCCGGCTAGAAAAATTGCTGTAACCTGTCAAACAAGGGGAAAAAATTACACAAAAAATAATTATCAATACTTATTCCTTACTTTCATCCTCTCATCAATTCCCATTTCTTTCAAGAATGATGTTTGTGTAACAGGACCAAAGGATTTTGCTTTATCTCCTAATGTTTTCTTGAGGTATGCAAAGTCAACATTTGCAGTCATGTCTGCCATCCCTGGAGCATCCAAAACATTGTGCAACTTGTGCTTACTAAAAGCCTGTTGATATGACGAAACAAAATTTAAGGTTTTTTCCAAGAAGGCCACTGATGCTGATACACAACTAATGGACCAAGCAATACCAATCAATGAGATCTTAATGTGTTCTCATGATAAATAGCACACTCAACAAAATACAAGCAAAAGATTTGGTTTTTTGTGAGAGTGGTCTTGGTATGAGAATGGGTGAAAAGCAACCAAAGTGTAACTTTCTATGACAGTCAGAAAATGAAAAATTTCAAGGGCAAGAGGAGCTATGGAATATCATGGAATGCCTTGATTGAGATCCACTAAATTAATCTACTTCACAGCAATGATTCTGTGCATGCTATTGATCGTAACTCTGTTCCTTCAGATGAAGCATCACTACCCAATAGTCATACAATGTCTATACTAATGACATGATTGTGGCAGACCCTGTCTATTTGCCCGGTTACAATAATTACGGGACATACCCTAAGGCTGAATCTGTTGCTTCCCATTTCTCCATAATCGACAATCAGTGCACATCCACCATGTTGATTGATGATGCCACCCACATGCTCCATTATTGCCCCTCCTTTAGGACACACCTCAATTTCTTGGGATGATGTTTCCTTAGCAACAAGGCTCTCTGACACTATTGTTGGACCAGGGGCTAAGACAAATCTCAAGGAGGATGAACTAAAAACAAAATATGGATAAAGAAAGGGGAAAAATGAAACCAAGATGGATGTTGAGCCAGTCGTCAGTTCTTATTATCATCAAATCTAAAGCTGAATAAGCTCAATGAGCATGGTTACAACACAAGGCATGGAAGTGAGTTTCGCTTACCACGACCGAAAGCTAACTGGGGAAAACAAACATTGCAGTATCAAGCCATGAAAGAATAAAACAATCTGAGTGACACACTTAAACAGTGTTATAAGATTAGCCATTTTAAATCGAATTTCTTTTAAACCTGTAAACCTAAATAATTTACCAACTTTTCATGTTTTACATTTTTACATACTAGTAATAATGATGTTGACATTTTACATATCATTATCAAAATATCTATTTATCAGGACCTTCTCAAAAATGACATTTATGAGTGAAGAAGCTTCCTGTTAAAATATGAATGTAAATAAATAAATGCACTACACCCTATGGAAATTGCAATCAACCCTTTTCTTTGCATTTAGGGGAAAGACATGGGGTGCAGGTATTCCTAAGATGTTTCGGCAAATGAGAATTATGAACATTAAATGCTGCTTGGAAATATAATACCTTTGTTGGTCTATATCAACTAAGACTTCTCTCCATCCTTTGTTTGTTTTCTGTTCAAAGAGAATTATTGTCAGTGTTTCAAAAGAAAAAGTTTTTAACATTAAATATTAATTATAAATGTAAGACTTCTTTTATGCTTGGTAACAATATCAACATGACTTGAACTAACCTTTAACTGGTGAATGGGTAGAGCATCGAAGAACTCATGGGCTAAGAATAAGGTATTACCTGACAATAGATAATCACCCTATCAGTCTCGTACCCAGAGCCCACATTCCCCTTGGTCCCAAACACGTTTCTCAGTACTGACGAAAAGGAACGTGGGCTCAGTATGCTCCAATATGAAACATGAATAAGATTAGTTAGAGGTAAACAAGGCTTCAATGAAATGTGCATACCAAATGCATAAATGACATATCAAAGATTTTTTGACCAATCAGAGGACATGTGCTTTAACATTAACCACAGCTAGCCCACCTGGAGGAACATCCTGGACCGCCTGGTACCAAGACACAGGAATTCCAGACAGTGTTTTACCTTGTCTGTAACTAAGTGGGTAATCCTGATAATAAACAATAACAAATAAAACTGTATCAAACATTAATTCTAAGTAATTCCACAGATAGCCCAAGCCCTGAATGTGACCGCTAATATTATACCAAATCAAGATATGGCAGTTAATTTAAATAACTATTGTTCTGCATCTACTAGTGACGGACTATCCTCATGCTAGAACGATAGTTATTCCAATTGGGTGCCATATTTCATTTCAGTGTATAATTTGGGCAATTTGAAGTTTACTGATTTTTGACAATCTTAATGATTGGGCTACCTGTGACTTTACCCACAATGCACGACTTTCAAAAATCCCTCAAAGACTTGGTAAGAAAGAAATGCAAAAACTTTTGCCTCACAAATTATTATAAGGATAACACAGAGGTATGAAGTATTTTAGAAAGAAAAGAATATTACGTTTCATTATTTTGTGCAATTCACCTTGTCAAAGTCATTGACTTTAGACTCCTCTCCTGTCAATAACCTTGCTTGAATTTTACTCAATGCAGGGCTAACTTCTACCAAATGGAGTGAAAGTTTTTCTTCCAAGTCCTTGAACTTTCCTATCACCTTGAAAAAAATGCACAGAGGTTTTAATTCAAGTTCAAAAAGAATATATTTTGCTTATGTATTTTTGTCTATGGGTATGACCTTGGCATGGGATAGTTAGGTTATTGAGGGCTACCTATTTTATTAAGTACTGGAAAATACAATCATAAACCAAGTGTTTCCATAACAACAAAAGGTTAATTTGATGTGACAAGGGGGCATAAAAATGTTAAGGGGCCTATATTTTCTGAAAAATATAAAGGGGGGGGGGGGGGGAACTGTTTATTTTTGGGATGGTAAGTAAAGGGAAGCCTGGTAATTTTTTCACTGCACATTGGGGGACAGATGGGGGGAGTCAAAAATTAACAGGTGTTTAGATCGGTGGAATTAAAAATTTCACATCTTAAAATTCACCTTCATGCCCCACCTCGTAATATTAAATAAACCTTCCCTTTAACTCAAGAAAAAATTCTGTATATCACTCACTACTCACTCTGGGCCCATCTACAAGGCATACGTCGTTGGCAGATGGACAAAGGAATTACATTGGAGATGGATGCAGAAATTCTACTTTTTTAAACTAAGATCACATGAAGGCAACTCTACATGGTATAAATGTAACATACTCTTAGTATATCTGCTAATAAGGTTCCTCTACCAGGTCCAAGTTCCACTAACTGTACTTCCGGTTTTCCAGTCTGAAGCCAATGGTACACAAACCAGACACCAACAAGCTACGTACAGGAGATGGAAATAGACCCTTTAAGCTTAAGAGTAATGTTTAAAAAAAATAAAATTCTTTGTAAAGTTTTATCACATTCATGTGTCTTTCCATATGTAAATCTTAAGCAAAGAAAATGCCACATGGTCTGAAAAGGAAAACATTACGTCTAAGCTAAAAGGGTTTACCAAAGGAATTTAAGAAATTCTTTTGAGTATCAGGTATTGACAGATGATCATAGAAGCCAATACTTTAGTTCACCTTGGTATGATCAGAAATGCAGCTCATTACACATTCATAGGATTATATTTTTCAGGGTCAAGGTTACTTTATTAGATGTGAATACCACACACAATTACAAGGTTACATCTGGTTAATAACCAACTATAAAAACATAAAATAAAAACATAGTACTCCAAATTGAACTAATCCTGATCAGGAGCAAGGTCTTTTCAAAAGTCAAATTAGATCTTATCCACAGCCTGGGCATATGAGTCTGTGGTCTTCAAAAGCAATGGCATGCATCAAATGTTAAACTGGCATATTTATTAAGTTTGATATTCATTTTTTATAATACAGTCAACAAAATAACTAATTCTGATTGGACAAGAGGAGTGCAACTAAATCCCAAATTGTACTCTGTAGAGTCCCAATTATGTTGCTCAATATTGTTGAGTGTATTATAAACAAAAAATCGCACAATCTTCTCATACAATTCAGAATTTATAGTAACTTGTGATGTTTTGACAATGGCTCATGCAATGTTGAAAACTTTCAAAATATCACTTGTACCTATAAATTTCGAATTGTACTCAAGATTTCCAATTGCGATTTCCTATACAAACTTACTTCACCAAATACTTGGCTTATTTCAGGTGAAGTAATGAAGTCCCCCAAGGCACCAAACACATCTTTCTTCATGTAGTAGCCCTGTTAAAAATGTTATAATATTACATACTAATATAATATAGATTAAACATTAAACCAGTGAAATAGATACTAGACTTTAATACACTTTAATAGACCCTAATTCCATTGTTTTCTTTTGTGCCTATATTTAATTATCCAGGGGCGGCGGAAGCTAAAAAAGTTTGGGGGGGCACTCCAATATTTCACGGTACCAGAAAATTATGTAATATCAAAATAATGGATAATGGTAATCATAACCAAATCTCATGCATTTTTTTTTGTGTGAGGCATTATATTCTGGGGGGGCCAGGCCCCCCCTAAAAAATCTAGTGGGGGGCCAGTGCCAGCCCCCCCCCCCCGCTTCCGCCTCCCCTGTTATTACATGTTGACCGCAGGTTAAATGCCTTCACTCTACCACATAATGTTATATACAGCAGTTATCATAAACCTGTGAAATACACTTTAGCTTATTTACTACTATTACTTTCTAATTCCTTTGTTTTCTTTTGCACTTTTCCAACTACTACATTCTAATTAGTACACTTTATTTCATGGGTTTATGAAACCCACCCTAATGATGTTTAAAGCAGTTTGTGTGGTACTAACTAAAACTCTGGAAAATAATAATTCTTACAGCAGAAGGATTAGTAAGAACTTCCTGCATGAATGCTGCCACAGTCAAAGGACCAGTCACCTTCAATAAATTGTAAGTAAAATATAGAATGAATAAAGAACTGGAAAAATAAGTATATGTAGTACAAGTATGCAATGGCTTTACCCCCTTTGCCCCTCACCCTACCACACCCATGACCCCCTTCATTTAAAATTCCTAGATCCATGAGTAACAATTAATTTTGCTAAAATAGTTAAAATTTCAGTCTAAAAAGCTAATAAATACATTAATTAATTAAATTACAAAATATGCAAAATAGGAATGGCGGAGTTGAAATGTTGTATTTGAGTACACAATAGCATGTTTTACCTTTATTCTATTAATTAAGTCATTCAAAAGATTACGCTTTTCTGAATGCAAAGATGAACTTGATTTCCTTCTCCAAACACTGCGCGCAACAAGTCGAACTAAAATCGAACAAAAATCTCTTTTCTCAGTCGTTGAAAATTAAACGTTGATTATTTCTCATAAAACCTGGGTATTCCTTTTTACCTTTACTTTTATTTTCTGTGCCAAAAAGGCTACAAACAGCTCGTGATCTACTGAAAACTTTGGAAAATGATGAGAAACATTTCCACATCACTTCGACCGCCATATTGGACGAGCAGCATTATGGAAGCCTGAGAACTAGAAACCACAGGTAACCCATTTTTTAGCTTTTCTTTCCCGCGCTTTCGACCTCAGACGAGTGCGCGTCTCTCGTCGTTTTATTTAAAACGATGGTTTTTAAAAATAGTTATAATTTTTTATTAGGGTTATTGTCTGGTTTGCCGATACAAAGAGTCTGGGTATGGGCGTGGGCAATGGAGGGTACTCAGGTATGCTAGCCACGAATTTAGGAGTACACCATTTGCACACATTGAACGTGTTGTACGATCGTCTAGACCCCTCCCTAAAACGTACTTAAATTTCTTGAATATAAAGCATTGATGTACCAAACTGAACGGAATAGTGTGGATCGAAGTTTGTTTTCGACTGTAAAACCGCCGCGCCAAATAAGGAAATGAAAAATAATGATATGGATTAACAATGAGGAATTACTTTTAGTACGTTATTTTTCGTCCGTCGAAATACGTGACTAAAAAATAGAAAGTTTAAGCATCTCGTTTAATGCAAACATGAAACCTTCATTTGATAAACAAATATTTTTTCAGAATTAATGAAAAAGGGAAGTTTCAAGTAGTAGCGAAATAGCAAAAGCTTGTCTTTGCATGGTGTGAAGGTTTGCAAATCTTGGGGTTTATATGACGTCATAGTCGCCATTTTGATTGCCTTTGAATATTTCACTAGTGTCTTAGTGATGTCAACCAACATGGGACCCACGTTGTTGTCCTTTTATTCTCATGGAAAAGAAGCACGACTTAAATTTCTGCCGTTGGCGGGAAGGAAGAACGTGATGCTGTCTCTTCAATCTTTATAGACGAAAGGCAACCGCAGAAAAGTTTTAGTGTGTGTGAAAGTGGTACCGGTGAGGTACGTGACAAACATAAAGAAAGGTCCAGAATTCGACTTCACAACAAACCTGTCTCTGAATGATATGTATGCCGGTGTGTTTATGTCTAGGTGTATATTAATAGTAAATTAGGGCGTTTTTATGATTGGTTTCGTCAATCATCATGAAGCTTACCCCGTTAGCCTTGACTTTGACTGATCCAGAAACTACCGAGGGAGAGTGATGTGAGATCCATCCTTTGGACCCAGGATGAGTGAACCAGTAGTCAATTTAGAGCGGTTTTTCGTAAAGGGAGTGCGAAGAGTGCGCATGCTCGTACCATTGAAAGGGCTTCCATTGTCTTTGCTTAAATATCTAATTACAACCTGTTGTTATAGCAAAGGTTAGACACACGGGACGACTACAGCATACGGTTAAGTAATTTTAATGTGTCGACTCCCACTAGGTCAGCTCTATTCCATTTGCCTCATCCCCCTCCCTCCCTTATCCCACCCACCCCTCCCTCCCTTACCTCATTCACCCCTCCCTCTGGGTTCTCTGGTTTCCTTCCCTCTGCAAAACCTAACGAGCTAAATTCCAGTTTAGTTGATCTATGAGTTAGTCGTGTCCTGACTCTGATCAACCCACAGGCTGTTTCTAAGTACCTTAGTATCACAGGCCATCATTTAGTGACCCAACCAACAGTCTTATATGAATCCATTAATATCTCTTTACTGCATGAATTTGGTAATCTATCATTGACCTCAAGGTCTTACCTTTGAAACAGGGGTTTTTGTTGAAGGCACGTACGGTTCTGTTGCGGGTGGTCTGGATTATTTTATTGATATTTTATATAAGAGTTTACTTGAGGATGCCACGAACTCATAACTTGACCTTTTATAACTTGGAGTATCTAAAAAAATGATTGGGGAAACCGATCGATTGATAACAGTAATGAAAATATTAGGACGACCACGATGACTGAATTGGAATAATGGTATGCTGTGAAGAGAAGAGATGGATCGAAATTTCAGTAGATCTGAATTATTTAGCGATGGGTAAATAAGTAGAAAAATGAAGAAAGTGAGATAGGAGTGGAATTGTCGATAAAGGTAATTAAGATGTTGAATGATCATGAAAAAAATTACGAAGGAAACGAAAGAAGAAAAAACTAACGAACGAACAAAACTGAAGCAACTGTCCGCAACAGAACAAACATGCGTAACAGCAACACGAAAAAGTCCCAAACGAATCAAGCAATGAATATAGCAATCAAGCATTGAAGAACCATTCAACCACTTCAGTTAATATTCCTGAAAAGTCTTAACTTTGATAGCAAAGACTAACCGAAAAATGAGAAGTCAATAGACCTTATTCGTGGTGTGACAATGTTTTCCCAATTCAGCGTGACAAGCCTCCAGAGGATTCATTTTCTTTTGTTTTTACTCTTTGAAAAATTCATGAGTATCCCAAGGATACGAAAAGAATAACGATGATATCCCGACGAGTTGCAAAACAATAGCTCTTCATTCCCCCAGAGGTTTGTCACGTTGAATTGAGAAAACATTGTCACACCACGAATACGGTCTATTTAGCTGGAAGTTAAAATATTTAGTTCAATTTAAATTAACTGAAGGCATCAGCTATCAAGAGTATCGTGGGTAGTCCATGATTACCACTGATCCAGTTATTGAGCATAATATAAAAAGAACCTAATTGGTTAATTAGCTGAAAACTGCTGCTTGTAAAATGGGAAATACAAGGAGTAGTTAGTTTGCTTGACCTCGATTGACAAGACGTGTTTATTTCTGGCCTCATATTCATATACTTTCAAAGATGCAAATTTGCCATAATTTGAGTGAAAAGAATGGGCTAAAGATGCTCATAAGACGCGTACAAGCTTTACTGACAGATAACCTTAACGAGATCACAATAAAAGACAAAATGATTTCCTTGTTGCACTATTCAATTTTTAAATCTCAACATTGTATATCAAATCTAAATTAAATGAGATAAAATCCTATTGCTAAAAATAAGTCTAAGCCTTGCCTATATTTAGATAGCCAAAAAAGGCATTTACTACTCCGGAGTCTCTCGGAATTATGCGTGAAAACTTAATTGAGTATGTCATTTCCTGGAAGAATAATTTGCTCTAGTTAAAGGCATAAGGAAGACCTTTGCATTGTTTATAAAGGTATCCGGGCTTTGGCTTCTGAAAAATCTTAAAAATTGTATATAAATGGAATCATTTTTACATGACTGTAATTCGTCCTGTTGGGAAAGTACGTTGTGTGTTGAAAAATTTTATTCCAAAGGTTTGAATATTAAGGTTTGAATATAATATTTTTAGTAGGAATAAAACTTTTTTCAGAGAACCAGTCAAGTAAGAACATGTGCTATTTCCTTACCATTATTCTTAACTTAGTTACATTCATACAAAGAATCTTACTTTTGAGACTTTTGGCCGGCAACTTGTGAGAAAACGTCACACCCAAAAAATTCTAGTTTTGACACTTTTGACGATTTTTGAAGAAAGTGGAATTAAGGATGTTGTGACATATAATTTTAGCTCAGTTTCTATGAATATAATTCATTTTAAATCTAATTTTAAATCTAGTCATAAGATTTGACGAATTTTCGTAGGCGTTGAGGTAGAGTAATAATATATGACGTAACACCAAAATATTCCACCAATTTATTCTTTCACTGCTGACGTAAACTGTGTCACTTCAGATCACTGAGGGGAAAAAACACATTCTCTAATATTTCCAAAAAGACAGAAACTAATTTTTAGTTCATATTACTAATATTTGAAGTTATTAGGTATCCGGTCTGCTTTTTAGAGTCATTTAATATTTTATTGTGCTATTGTACAATGTAGTGCTACCAGACTGTGGGTGGCTGCCGCTCGCACGTAAGTAAGCCAATTGAGTGAATACTTTCTGATGAATGTCTAGAGAAAGGATTATAGCCATTAACAAGTAAATTTGTTGTAAGAATTTCAACAGCCTAGCATTCTGTGGTTTTTGACATGGTTTTTTTTTATTCTAAGCGCTAGAAGTCTAAAAATAACAACCAAACAAATGTCAATCATTTAGTGAAAAACCCCGCTAATGCTGAATGAAAGCAAGGTAGGTTTGTTTGCGATTATCAGAAATTAAAATTTTCGAATGTCCTGTTCTTATCAGTTAACTAATTTTTTTAGTGGGATGCTTTCGGTGTAATAAACACTACATAGAATAATGATTAAACGAAAACGATGTGTTTGTTAGGTGCTGTTTTTGCAAAAATAATAAGATCATCCTTAAAATTTAATATTTGTTGTTTGACTCATTTTTATCGAGTTTATTTTTCGAACTTCCCCCTCCACGCTTCCATTTTGTTTTCGTTTCTATATATAAAAAAAGTTGCGTAAATTTTAAATCGAGCATCGTGCAAAGTGAAAGCGCTTTGCTATTTCCCACTTTATAATTTCTTTTTTCTTTTGTTTTGTTCTACAACGTTTTCTGATATTTCTTATCGCTTTCAGCCGAGATGCAAGATTATCTACATTTATGATACTTTTTTCTCGTACTAGTTCGTTTGCAGCAAAAAGTCGCGTACGCGTATGAGGTGGTTAGTAAGATATGTAGGCACTGAGGATGGTCACTAGCTTTTACGTCTTCGATATTGGTTTCTAGTTATGCATGATTTAATACGTAAGTGAAACTGTGAAACTGGTGAAACTGCGAGGGTTTGACCTGCACTGCCGGTAGCAGCATAATAGAGGCAATATCCAAAAATTTCTATATCAGCAACATTAGAAACTACTGCCATTTTTAGTATCATTACAAACGAGTATGCGAAAATCCGTATCATTCTGATTCCACCCCTTCTCAGTTCTACACACTGAGCTTTACGTTTCATAGCCCTTTAAGAATTAGAATTTATTGCAAATCCTTATCAAAATAATAGATTAATCCAATACAGGAAGAAAGGAACGAGCAAAGACCATTGAATATTTATTTATTGCTTTTATTATTATTATTTTACAGAGTAATAGAATATAGAAGATATTTTACTACACGGAAGAATGTTGCCCGTAAAGATAGTCGGCGCTTTCGCCGGGTAAACATCGACGAAAGGTGGGAAATAGCCGTAACTTCCGGTCCATTTCCCGCCACGTTGATGATCATATATGATTGGCTATCAAGACCCGACGTCAATAATGATGTCATTTTTAACTTCCTACTTGATTAAAAGAAACCCCTTGATGTTACAGTAGTTAGATCAAAATATTTTTTTCTATTGCGCTTTTGATGATGCTTAGAACTCGATGCTATCACTCTAAATCCTGAATAGCTTATTTTATTTCTATTTCGGGCGCTTTTTAATCGTTCCTCAATGATTAAAGTCAATTCTAAATCAACGACTTTCGAGCACTTTCTTGATTGACCCTTAAAAATGTCAAAGTTAAAGATAATGCGCTTTAAACTCGGTATAGTCCCTACTGTATGCCGTCACGTTATGTAGAGTGACAGCAGCTGAAATTTGAGCGCATCCCGATCGGAATGTGATTTCCGGGTCGCACAAGTGCACAGTCTACACCTGATCTCAGTACATAAGAAGCTGTTCTTTTCTGCCTATGTGCGGTATGAGCGAATAACTATCGATGTATCCCCCGGGCCGTCAATGCGTAACAAATTACATATACTTTCCGATTGTGGCGGAAATTTTGGAGCACAAATCCTAGGTGTTGGCTAGAACACTCAACAAACTTCCTGCGGTAGAATCTGAAGCAATGCCGTTGGTCGGCATGTTTATAAAGACTTGTAAGTTCATACAGACTGTTCAGTTACAGTCAGACCACGACAAATCGACAATCGACGCAGCTGATATTTGCTTAGCGAAAACGACGCGGAACCTCAAGAGAATTACAAGGAAAATGTCTGGAAGTCCATGGATTTGTTCTTTAATTTTGATATTTTACTTTATTTTGAGGTAAGATTTGATTTTTCTAAGGATTTGCCTGTGTAATAGAAGCAGAATATGCAGCTCGTGTCTCGTGTCTTTCGTGTGTTTCCAAATCTTCCCATCAAAGTTCACATTGACCCGGTCAAAATTTTCTCATAGACTATTAAGTAACTTCTTGGAAAGTAAAGTCAGGTACCTTATTTTTATGTACAAATTCTGAGGTATTTCATGTACATTTTGTAGTAGATCTACATGATGTAATCACCACTGAAAACATTTGCTGTCACTTCAAAAATTTCTGCTTAATCAGCCTTTCAAGTAAGTTATCTTTAATTACCTCCAGGTCCTCAGCAGTTCCTATTCAAGATAAACAATTAAATTCACTTCTGGTAAGTAAATTTATAAATAATTTCATGTTTAAAGCGCGTGTAGATTACTAATTTATATCGTCTTAGTATTCCTCGCGCGCTTCAGTAATGCATTCTCAGTACGCATTAAGTTTCAAACATTCTTATTGATAAATGAAAGTTCTATCACCGGCCGGCGACCTCATTATTCAGGGTCGCTGTATTAATTTAGATCTTGTACTATGAGGTAACGCCCGCAAAACTTCACTCGCCTTCTGGAGCGTCGAAAGAAGACTGTTACTTTTCAAAAGTTTTGGTTAAGGATCTAAGTTTTCTCTTCAATATATTTCAGCAAAATTTTGCTTCTGATGGAGTGAGATATACAAGAACTGTACGAATATATTCTAGGAGTTATCGAATGCATTTGAGAGTAGTTGGATCGAATATTGACGCAAAGGCATTAGATACCGACCCCAATGGTAAGTGAACTAAATTAGTTCTAACTAAAATTCAAAATGATATTGTACATTGTTATCTATCAATATCTCAATATAACCATTGCAGGATTTCTTGATTTTAAAAAATCTTTAAATTTTCTTGTGGCGGACTAAGGCTCTAGGCCTCAGTAAATACGGTCTCACAGATACCTCACCGTAGATACGATAGGGTTTCACAAAAAGGCCGGCAGTGCCCTGATCAATTGGGCCGAAATAGCGCACTGTCACCTTCTGCCCCGAAACAGCAATGATTCGCTACTCTGTACACATACAGCACAGACCGCACACAATGACATCGCACAGAAATCGTTTATATTTGTTTCCTAACACTGTATCCGGCCTAATCAACTTTAACATCAACTGAAATGAGTACCAGAGAGATGTTGTAGACATAGGAAGATCACGAGATTGACTTAATTCATTTAACACTTTAGCGTTTATTTTTTGATTATCGACAAATATTATTATTTTCACAAACAACTGCTCGTTTATAGAGGTCTATTGTTGTTTATTTACATCTTTGGAACCATTCAAAATATCGTCAAAGTTGCAAATAGTCATTTAAAGACGAGTCTTTGAAATGTCGTGCAGCCGGCTTGTTACGAATTAAGGCGGTTGACTAGATAATTCGAATACCATCAGCTATAATGATCACAATATTTCATATCTACAATGACCTCCTACAACACCTGAATGATTTCACATCTACAATAACCTTATTCACTTATGTCCGCTTCTACTTTGAATTAATAAAACTATAAAATATATTCTAAGAAAAAAAGGAAAAGCTGTCAAAAACTTGTTAAAAATTACTTTGTAAACATCGTTCAAAGAAATAGAGTTTAGTCTAGATCAAAAGACACCCCTTAGATCTATAAGGGGTTTTTTGGAACAAAGGAATTTTTAATGACAATATTGACAGATTGTTAAATTAAGGATGAACCACTTGACTATTTTAGGGTTTTACCAGTAAAATTTCAAGAAAATCTCGGTTTTCAAAGCTAGACTCAAATTCAATTATCGTATCCCGTGCTAGACAATTATAAATAAATTGGTCATTGGCATTGCTATAATTAGTCTCCAAATCTCATTAGAAAATCGTATACTTTACTAGTACTTCCATTTACCAAGGTATTGTGTGGGTTGGTCAAAAACGAATAAATTCACCTTAAACATCTAGAAAAAGAAGGAAACCTTGGAGGTTTTTTATTGCAAAAATGCAAGTTGTCATCACTATCGAACGCGATGATCTACGTAACTGAAAATATACTTAGCGATAGCCAAGAAGTTCACACGGTCTTTGGGACAGGAAATCGCCTTCAACGGGGTATTACGATTCTTTATTAATGCATTTGTCAATGCACAAAGTGCGAAGGCCACTCACAGCCCACTCATTAGGTCATATAAGATGGCCTTATTTTTTTATTTTTTTATTTATTTTTTTTAATGGAAGACCGAGCATCAAACGCGGCAATTTCAGATAGTCTTTCGCAAACTTTTTTTAACTTTGTTTTATTCAATTTTTTCCTCCCGCGAATTAAGGTGTATTTACTGACCATTTTCGCCGATAATAACCCATCCCATGTTCATTAAAAGCCCGTTATACTATCTGCAGATACTTATGTCGGATTTCAAGCTTATCAGCAACTCGATATACCCCACTAATTCTATCGATACCCTCTCATTTTCGGCCACTTTCAAAATGACCGCGTATCAGCGCGCTAATAATCGACATTTAACCCAACGGGGTAAAAAAATATTAACTGGACTCGGTAAAGCCGCGAAGAGTTTGAGCCGCATAGTTCCCAAGGAAAGCATCCCTTGTCGGCTCTCCACACATCTGTCAAAGGTCCTTAAACAATTTTAAAGCCACTTATGGAATAGATAGCAGATGGGAGCGTATATTCCCCACACGCCGAGTTCTCCCGGAGTCTTTATCTCTGAGCACCTACGAGTTTATCAACGATTGAAGAAACGACCGTCTCTTATCACTAAATACTTCCCAGCAACTGACTTCCACGATAAACTTCAAAATTGATAATCATAGCACAAAATCTTGCGAGTCTTTTTCTGGACGAGAACTAGTCTTCCCCCCTCAAGGTTTTCGAGTGACAGTCACAATAAATGAGAAGGTTTCACGACAGACAAGGTGTTCTAACATGTTCTAAGTCACAAGGAAGCAAGTCTTGTGGTTTCTTTTTTTAGCACTCCCATGTCAAGGCCGGCATTAGGTAGGCAGACATGGCTTTCTTATCTCGACCAACAGTCTTCAATGGTGTTCTTCTCATCTAAAATCCAGTCTTTGGCAAGCTGAGATTTTAATTATGGGTCCCCTGCAAAGAGAATTGAGACCCATGCATTACAGCTTGTCAGTGATAGATGGACAATGAGCTCGATTTTACAGAAGGTATTTTGGGTGTAGAACGATTCTTAAAATTCCAGGTGAATATTCAGCCATAAAAAATAGAGAATGACTTCGTTATAAGGAAGAATAATGACCTAGGAATATCGAAAATTTCAATTATGCAGTTAGACCTGAATGACGAGATGGCGGTAATAAGAATGCCAATAACTACGACACAGACTGTTTGGTCCAGTTAAGCTAAACTAAGCTTCCTTTTCATTAGAAAGAACTTATTTTCTATGCAATACTTCTTACATATGAAAACAAAACGGTAGCTTCTTAGCAAAACGGTTCTTTTCCAGCCGCAAAGGTTGCATGACCAATAGGAAACCGCGGAATCTGTTTACGAAGATTTCCCGCCTAAAACGACGGACAAGCATGCACGATAAGCAACTTATTCATTTAAACTTCTGTAACCTAGAAATCATTTAACTAATTGTGCTACAGCCAAAGCTCCGCACATCTTGCACTTAAAGAGCTGATAATTGTTCAAATTGATTTTCTTGCCTTCAAAATGTATTTACTGATTGCAGTATTGCTGAACACTTATCCTGTCTTTTGATTCTCTTCCAGCTCATATGATCCTTGAATCTGTCAACCTTATGGGACATATACGTATCAAGTCTAAACAAGAAAACACCTACATTTGTGTGAGCAGCGCTGGTCGACTTGTATTAGAGGTTAGTTAGGTCAAACCTTGGGGGAAAAGGCGCTAATCCCGGTTCACGGTCGGTACCGTTAACGCAACTCAGGAATGATTCCAAAATTACAATTACAACAGAAAGCATCTAATATAATTCATAAATGCAAGCTAGTTCGCAAGCATAGTAAACACTCGATCGATGAGTTAAGTAAGAACATGTAAGTTTAGTTTTTACAGCCCTCTTGCTCTTCAAGGATCGATTTGTTTATGATTAACACCTACGCGCGAAAACATGTTAAAGATATTAACTAAATGTGGTGTCTTTTGTTCTATTCGTAGCCTAAAGGCAACAATATTTCAAGATGTGTGTTTGTGGAAGACTATTATAAGGGCTTTACAATGTTCCAGTCAGTTTACAGAAAGGAATGGTATCTTGGAGTCAAGAAATCTGGTCGCATGAGACAACCTCGGATGACAAACCGAACTCAGACTGCATCATTATTTTTAGTTGAGCACATATCTCTCACGTGATAATGAACTCACTATTAGGATAAATATTGTTATTGGAGTTTTAATGTTATTTAATCGTATTTAATTGATAATGACAAAGTTGACAAACTGCAAAGGATTATGGGTAAGCGATGATCGAATTCTTAACACTTCGATGCATCAAGATGAAATTTCTCATGAGAGATTATTTCATTTATTATTTAATATCATTATTTATTCTCATCAATAATATAGAATATTTCAAGAAATAACTTATTTTATTTATATGTGGAATTCATGAGGTGACCGATAATGCGTTCAAATCGACAAGTTACTCAAAAGATATGCACCTCACTTGCTTAAAGGAAACGAAAAGAAAACTTGTTATTGTTCGAGTTTTGAGAATTTCAAAATTTGTGGTTTTCAAGCCAATACGAACGTTCGTCAATTGGAATTTTCGGGCGTTCGCGTAAAATAACTAGATAGAAAGGTAGTTCATTAGGTTAGATTTATATCCCAATACGATGTATTGTATAGTATTTCAAATTGATACTAATAGCTTCATTATAATTGAAAAATCCTATTTGTCGTAGATTGAAAATTATTTAGAAATGTCGAGCAAAAAAACCAATGTCCGTCCGCACCCACCCAAGCGAACCGACACACCCTACAAACTGAAAACCACACACACACGTACACATACTTTATAGCAAAAAAAAGAAATGCTCTTAAATGGTTGCCGAATTCAAGCGTTGTGTTTGGATGATTAAGAATTTCCCCGTTTTTGATTGGTTGAAAGCGGAAAGCATTTTGAGAGTCATTATAACTGGAATGTGTTTCCCACTCGTACGAGAAACTGCTTTCGAGAAGAAAGATTTGGTGTTTTTGTCTTGAAAAAAGGAAAAACTAAAACCCCGAATTATCATCAACTTGTAGGCGACGAAGGATTCTTTATTGGTTAGTCTAAAGCTTTCTTTAAACAAAGACATTTAGTTTGAAAGAATAAAGACTTACTGTTAAATGTTGAGAAGCAGTTTCGACCAAAATGTAATGAAATTTGAAAAATATTTATTCAAAATACGAGACGACCTTTTTACTAGTGGATGTGCGTAGTAAACTTTTCAAAATCTTACTTTCTTCCTAAAAAATACTGTTTCTAAAAATAGGATGCGGTATATATATATTTATAAATATGTTATTTGTACATTAACTGGAAAACGGTATTTTAAAAAAAACCTTGTGAAAAGTGAACATGTTTTTGTGAGCAGGTGTAAAGTCTATATTCTTAATAAAATCATATGAGTATTAAAACTAACTACATGTTAAAAGTAAGCTTTATTTATTTATTTATTTGTTTATTTATTTATTTATTATATATATATTATTTATTTTTTTGAGAAATATTATATTCGTTCCAAATTCTGAGCTATGTCTTCAAAATTAAACGGGGATACCTTGGGATCTACAATTCAGAAAGTGGCACGAAATCCTAGAAGTAAATAGTACTATAATATATTGAGTAAAATTTAAACCGTAAGGATGTACTCTCAAATGAGGAAAGCATAAGGAAAAAAAGTGGAGATGCGGGGTATCGAACCCCGGGCCTTCCGCACGCAAAGCGGACGCTCTACCACTGAGCTACATCCCCCCTACCTGACTGGTGGTAGTCAAGATTATAATTTAAACCTCATTTCTCTATCGGCTAGACCCAATCCTGCTCGTTTTCTCATTCGAGAGTTGGTTTGCCCAATGTGCACGAGCGTGAACTCTGTGAACTACTTCAAATTCTACATTAAAATAGGGTTGAATTCACTATAAAGATTCTCTGTCAACGACAACCCACAGTTTGAGACACAAGCAGGTTATTTGTCAGTTTAAATCGATCTTCGTATCAACGTCCCTTCAAAATGGCGGGCTTTTTAAGTGTGACCTGTTGTATACATCCTCCTCGTGGATCAAGAGTGAACCGTCTGTCAGGTGAGTGAAATTTCTCTCTAATATTTTATATTCTGAAAGCAAGACACCACTTGGAAATTCCAACATGAAGATAAATATTGATAGTTATTGAAGATTTTTAAAAAGCAAACATAACTTTGGATCATTCAGATAGTACTCTTTTCAAGGATGTGAATAGATATTTTACATAGAAAGCATTTCTCCCGTATGTATAAACTTTAGCTATAATAGTGTTGACAGCTGAGCCTGTTAGCTATGGTAGAGGTCCTCTGCAGTATATAATACGTGAAGATGTATGTGGATGTATTTTATATGAGAACCTCTCTTTAGTAAGGGTGTTTCGACCGCACTTTCTTGAATCTTGCGCCCGAACAGCTCTGTGAGGTCCTATTTATACTGAGAAAATTTTTTCTCAGGGGCCAGAGACAGCCCTCCCCGACGCAACAACTTTACGAGGTTTTTACTGAAGTATTCTTTAGTAAAAACTTAGGTCTTGACACAGAAAGCCCAATTGGTATTTTTCTCTAGGCTGGGTTACAAATTAACATTCGAGCACATTTTAGTATTGCTGTTTGATATGCATGTCTCGCCCTGAGTACACTAGTTAAGTGTTATTTACATAAGGAAAAGTTGTCTCACCTAGTTTTTACCTCCCAGGTTACCCTACCAGCCGATACGAGAAGCCTCACCCACCGAGTTGTCCCACTTAACTGAGACAAGTTAAAATTATTCTTTATGTAAACGGTGGGTGGAGTTTTGCAAAGACATGTATGAAATATTAGCTCACCCAGAGTAACTCGGGAAAGAGGGCTGTCAGACTCAGATAGGGCCTTAGTTTTAGGGGCCACAACAGAAATGTACTATAAATATGTGTCATACCACCAAGGGTATGAACGATCCTACACATTTGAAGGCACATCATGAGTGATAATAATTATATTAAGGGATATTGCCCTTAACGTTAAGCATGTCAATTGTTGATCAGGGATTACTTATATTTGGGAATATTTGGGACCATAAACTTTATTAAATTCTCCAACTGGGTTTCCTGGTTCTAGCTATATATTTTTGGTCTGTCTGTCTGAGAAAGAAAATAACAAAGTCTGTCTGTTCTGTTTGTAAACAATGAATAACAAATAGTAAACTTTAAAGTTGCACAAACCATCTATCCATTCAAACAGATTCAGTAAAAAATTTTCTCCATCTGTTACCATCAAATAAAGAAATAATACTCAATAGATTTAACAATACACTAAAATAAGAAAACATTGGAGTGAAAAACGATTCTACAGGCTATGTGAACTATTAAGACAAGCCGTAAGGATCCACTAACCTTTGCAACTGTGGTTTTCATTGTACAAGAGTATAAAGGCTCGAATTGGGGGTAGTCAATTGTTGTTTTGTTTTTGCTTTTGCAATTTGCTAATTTAATAGCCATATTTAAAACTGAAAATAATTCTTAGGTAGTTAACTCTTTGTAATATTACATATTTGTTGTTTTCTGTAAAACCATATCTGTAAGACTGTATGCCTAGTAAAAAACCTATCAGTTCATTCTATAAAGAAAAAATAATAATTCAAGTCCTGGTTAACAATTTATATCTGTAAATTAAACATTTGTGGTTTGGTTAATTGACTCAGGTGCGTAAATTCACTTCAAAATCCTTTAAAAATCTTTTTCTAGAAATTTTTTTTAAAAAGTTGTTCATTCATTTTTTAAAGGATTTTTATATAGAATTCTACTTTTTTTCATTTTGTGCTTCAGGTCAAAATTTATTCTAATTAAAGTCCCTAATTAATTTATTAGTAACATTGTTTTGCCCCTAATTCTGTTTCAAAAGCCTTCGTTTTGTAAAAAAATAATATTTAAAACATTAAAGATGGAAGATATAATTCTATCAAAGTCGTTTAAACTTTAATAAAGGTAGGGGGGAAAATGTAACTTGTAAAACTTTATTGATAAAGCTACATCGAAGGCTCACATAAAAATAAAGTAAGAAAGAAATATTTTTAGTTTTAGTTTCTTGACTGCTAGACCACAGGAAACCCGTAAAAAGTATTTTGGGTTCCCTGTGGATAGAGAAAACTCGTCGAGAAACAGAGAAATCTCGTCGAGAAACAGACATACTTGGTATGGAACTTGAAAGTACAATTAAGAAACTCAATCTATGGTGTGCATAATTCAATATCTAGTATGACCATTTGAACAAGGTGGTGAAAACTGAAAGGCTTTTGGCAGTAACGGCATTCCATAGAAATTGATCAATCGGGATACTATCCTCTCAAGGAGAAAACACTTGGGCGTCCAAAGTTTTCAATTACCAAAGAACAATTACTGATTCTTCGCGAGACTGGTATGAAATTCAAGTTCAAGTTCTTCCTCACGAGAGCCAGCCGCCATGTTTAATAGCTTGCAAAGAACTATGGATGCTAGACCACAGGAAACCCGTAAAAAGTATTTTGGGTTCCCTGTGGATAGAGAAAACTCAACGAGAAACAGAAAACTCGTCGAGAAACAGAGAAAATCTCGTCGAGAAACAGAAATCTTGTCGAGTTCTCGTCGACTTTTTGTCAAGAAACTAAAACTAAAAATATTTCTCGACATACTTGGTATGGAACTTAAAAGTACAATTAAGAAACTCAATCTATGGTGTGCATAATTCAATATCTAGTATGACCATTTGAACAAGGTGGTGAAAACTGAAAGGCTTTTGGTAGTAACGGCATTCCATAGAATCACCCACTGACGTCATCATTGCGCGCTTACCACTTCCTTCTCCCTACTTGGTAATTTTGAGATATTTTTAATGCATCAACCTGAGGCGTCATGGCTTGTGGAAGATAGTACGGTGGTATTTCCATTTTAGGCTTGCGATGGAAAAATCGCTGTTGTCTGCGTGTGTGCTTTTGTGACACACCGAAGAATTTTAACTTTTTCCTTGAAGGATTCTTCGATTCGGAATCTTTGCCAAAATGCGAAGGGCTTTAATGATCAACCCTAGATTCCGCAAGCGTCGGAAGGAGCCTCGGAAAGATAAGGTATGTTCAACTAGAAGAAGTGCCATCATTCTATTTTACATCCTTCTGGTTCTTTCCTGTGCTAACTATCGTGGTATTGGGCGAACCAATGATGTCTTTTAAAGTCAGTTTAGATTAGAGAAGTCAAGCGTTGTTTATTTACTTAGACTCTAGTCCGTTTTACAAGGCACCTGGATTTTAAAAATTTCTTCTCTTGAAACGAATATTTTTTTATTGCAAAGAACCAAATATTTCCAACAACAGGAAAAAGGCTAAAAAAGACTCTGACAATATTGTTTTTTTAATTTCTTTTTATCTGTAGCCTTGTCGTTGAATGCTTTTAAAGGAAGTTTGCTTTCAGTATTTTTCTTTCTTTTAGAAAGGACTTTTTTTTCATCCAGCTGAAATGCCCTGAAAATTGAAGTTAAACGAATTGCGCGCCTTCGTTGAAGAGTTTGATAATGCGATAGACTTCGTAAAGCTTTTCTAAGCAAAGAAACAGTTCTTAGTACTTGGTAACATGCTAAGTGAACGGGAAAAATACATAAGTGAACGATCGTCGGGAATTTTTTTTAGTCTTAGATACAGAGACACATCTTTTCTTTTTTTCTACTCAGTCCAGCAAAGTAAAAACGAAACAAAACCATTAAATTCTCGAATTTATTTTAGAGTTTTTTAAGAAATTCGTCATGAATTACTGCGCAGTATTGAGAATAAAAGTTGATTCGTGTCATTTTTGAATATTTTACTTTTTCACTTTAATAATTTAAAGCGTCTTTAAATTAAAATAATCTATCTGAACAATTAATGCGTCCTTTCTAAAGCCAACAGATCATAAATCAGACATGACGATATAAGGCTAATGAGTTTTCTTGAATTCATTGATGAGATGTTTTACAAACCTTGAATCCTTTACAAAATTAATAAATTTGAAGATACGAAAGCACGGTTGAGAGGGCAGCAGCGAGTGAAGAGAGATAAAAACCTGGAAGTCGGTAGCCAAACCGCAAATCGAACTTCCTCTTTTGGTTTGATAAATTACTCTTGGTTGGTGTATAATACTTGACGTTAAGATACAGTGCAATGAAAAGGTCCTTTTTCAAGGTCTTTGAAAGAATCCCTCGTCCACCGCAGTCGATGTAAGCTCAGACCTCAAATCCAGTGAAAATATTTGCTCTGGGGAATTCTTCGCTTTCTCGCGTGAAAAGAAAATCTACCGTCTTTTTTTACACCACCAACTGCGAAATGTCAGTATCAAGGCGGTTACTTTTAAAGATTTATAAGTCGCGTGAGACCTTTGTGAAGTGACTCTAATAAGATAAATTAGGTGATAGATCAGATAGATTCTGGTCATTTAGAAACAGGTGAACTTTGAAGCCCAAGACTTTGGGAGGCCCACACATTTTTCCATTCAACCAACTGTGAAATGAGCTATTTAACGTTAAACCTTTTCTTGTAAAATTTGCCATAGCTTATAACAAAAATACAGAAATTTATAAGCCATTCCGAAGTCGAAGAAAAAATTGGGTCGAGTTGGTATGACACTTGCATTGTGGGACTGTTTTAGGGGACGAAATAGACGCCATATTGCTTATACTATCAATCACGCGACTTTTTGGAGTTGACCGCTGGGGGGCAACTAGCGGATGTTAAGTCAAAACATGTCAAAAAGTCCTCAAGCTATTGTATTTGATTATTTCTACGACATAAAACCAGAAACCTAGAGATCAAAACAACCTCCAAAATTCTACAAGCCATTAAAAACGCAGCTATTACCGGAAGTGACGTCTATTGATAGCAACTTATTGCAAATATGAATTAAATGGTCATATGACTGAAATTAGTGGTTATATTCTGCTGTGTTGCTAAGCAACGATGTATCTATAGTTACAGTGATACAACAAGCAGTATGAAAGTAGATTAAGAAGCTGATAAATGCTTGGCATAACAATAACATTCTATAAATAGTTATCACGAAGAGTGTAGCATGTACCTTTAAGTGCTATTTGCGTGAAATGGTGTTTTCACGAAAATGATATTAGCCAGTACTTAGTAACCTAGCTATAAAGGCTGAAAGAATGAATGGATGGCGAGAGAGAGAGATAGATAGATAGGTAGATAGCTTTTAAGGGCTATTTGAGGAATGGTGTATTTTCCGTAAAAAGAAGATAAGCCAGTGCGTACTAATGTAGTTATAATGGCCGGGCAGAATGAATGGTTGGATGAATGGATGCGGGTTGGATAGATAGATAGATGGATGGATGAAAGAATGGATGGATGATAGACGGAGGGCTAGTTGTAAGAAACGATGGGCGGATGGATGAGTGCATGGGTGGATGGATTAGTGGGTGGATGAGTGGGTGGGTGGGTAAGTCGATTAAGGGATAGAAGGATGGATGTCATGGATGGGCGGATGGATGGATGGATGGATGGAGTAGAAATGAAATATCACGCGAAAATATTTAATCATTTATCATGATAATACATTGTTGAATTCCATAAATACTAAGTAAAATAAGTATAAACATGCAGGATTACTAAGCAAATGAACTATAATGAATGAATCATTGATTGATCGAACGGACGGACGGACGGACGGACGGACGGACGGACGGACGGACGGACGGACGAACGAACGAACGAACGAATGAATGAATGAATGAATGAATGAATAAATAAGATGAAAACTGTCAACCAAAATATTTCGGAACATTGCCCCCTTGTTTTGTGGCACGATAACCCACCCATCATATTAATCGACTTTTAAATATTTTATTTTCTTGTGGTTGTTGAACCCATGCTTGCCATTCACTCACGTACATATTTAATGTTGAAATATTTATATTTAATTTATCCTTGCAATAATTACAATGAATGCGATAATAATAATAAATATGATAATAATAATAAATATGATAATAATAATAAATATGATAATAATAAATGTAATAATAATAATAAATATGATAATAATGATAAATATGATAATAATAATATGATAATAATAATAAATATGATAATAGTAAAAAATATGATAATAATAATAAATATGATAGTAGTAATAATAAATATGATAGTAGTAATAATACCTGTGCAATTGAGTCTGTAATCAAGGAACACAGCGGTAATTTGGAATTCGAAACTGGTCTATTGAAGTGCCGAGCAACTGGTTTATTTAAATCTTTCTTTCGAATGTCGTAAAGGTGGTCTCTAAAACGATCACCTAATCGGCGGCCAGTTTCTCCAACATAGAGCATGTTGCAGCTTGAACATTGAATACAGTAGATGACGTTAGAAGAAGTACATATCATTCATTAGAACTTTGCCTATTTTTACTTGTTTTTTTTTTTATTATAGTTATATTTTTATTACCGATTTTGAAATAATGCTTTCATAGATTTTTTTTACAGATTATTCATACTGTTATCGTACGATATTAATTGACTCTGATAATTTTGCTCTTAGATATATATTTGTATTAATGGTTATTTAAATTATATTAAAGATTTCATTCATTTAAATTTAAAATAAATATGATAATAATAATAATCATCATCATCATCACTGGTAATAATATTGATATGAATAATTGATAATAATATAAATGTTGATGATGATAATAATAATAAACGTGACATTGATGGTACTACCTTTCAATTCAAACCAAACGCGCGCAAATTTTGGTTCATCTTGTTCATTCATTTTATCCTCTTTCTCTCTCTCTCTCTTTGTCTCTATCACTGTCTCTCTCTCTCTCTTTTCTTTTCGCTTCTTGTTTGCATCTGAAGAAAATTCAGAAAAACGTGTTTGTCGTGAGCTGAGCGTTGTGCATAGAATATTGAATGTAGTGGAAGTGCGTGTGAGCGAAAAGTGTACCCAATTAGTGCGAAACGCTAGAACGACTAGTTAATTTATTCATTTTATTCAGTCAGCGTAACCACAAGCCTTTGGGGTACTTTTTTCTGCAACTAATGAATTTTCACCTGGTTCAAGTGTAAAGCGGTTTTGATTTTAAATAATTTAGTAGCGTCACATTTTCACGGCCTGTTTTGTTTGTTGACATTCAGGGCGAAGCCTGGTTTACTTTTTACCCACTGTTATTTTTGAGTTTATAGGTTTGACCTTGACAAATAAACTTGCTTGTAAACTTGTTAAGAAAGTAAAAATGAATGAATGAATGAATTTCCCTTCATACGAATGCATATCTACAACTAAATAAACTTGTGTCGTTAATAGACCTAGTTTCCACTAGGATAACAGTCTTACGAGCTAACCTTGGCCTAGTATTACCCTTATTTTGTTTACTTGTGTTTAACGTCATATCATAGACCATAGGTGCTGTATTGAGCAATTCATTCCTTATGCGTTGTTTAGTACCGCCAAAATGGCCGCCCAAAAGACTTAAGGGTAGGATGACCCTGGAGCTATAGGGACAAGTCTTTTGTCTCCTTTTCTTCAGCAGGAAGTTCCCGAAAACCAAAGGAGTTAGCCTTAAGAATAGAGCCACTTTTAGTTGATTACAGTTATTACGAATACTCATGAGTCGCGTTCGTGTGGGTTTGGCTTATTTTCCTACTTCTCGTCAGTAGTCACAGCAGGAAAGAGAATGAATTACCTTCAAAAATAGCTATGACTATAAATAAGAGAGAGTCGTTTCGAATTCAAATGCCAGTAAATTCCAACCGTCTTGGCGACGCCCAACTACCAAAATCATCGATCCCTCCCTTCCTTCACCGTGATCCGTCTTTGAGGTCCTTATGTTGTTTCCAGAGTTCATTGTATCGTAAGAATACTAGAACAGGATGGAGTGTTTCAGAATGGTCAAACCAGGAATCATGTAAGCTTCTTGAGAAACAAAACAAAACCAACCAACCGCCTTGTTGTGGTTCGACGCGTTTAATCAAAATAAATCCTTAAAATCACTTCATTTCAAGCTGGCTTTTTTTTTTACTTTGAATTGGAAGGAAGGATCTTTAGATCACTTATTCTTATCATTTGATTATTCAATGTTTTTTCTGAAACAATCTACAATATTTGTAACTGCAGACTGTCTTCCTTTCTCTTTACTTTAAATTCCTTTCCTTCTCAGTCTTCTGTTCTCTTTCATTCCCTTTGCTTCTATTCATTTCAGTTCTATTTCCTTATCGCACTCTACTCATTTTGTCATTTTTTCAATTATCTCGACTGTACATATCTTGCTTTTATCTGATAAATATTTTTAATTTTTCATCTACGTTTCTGTTGTTGATACCCTAGTGGAACATAAATGAAAAAGATGAAAAAACTTACTGACGAAGGACTCCGTCGAAGGACTAGCGTCCGAAACGTCAGTACGTTTTTTCATCTTTTTCACGGTGTATAATTTACCTTTTCATCATTACTGTTTTATTAGAAACACCGACGCAGCTCACACTAGTTTTTAGCTAGTTATATCCTCTTAGTGAAACATAACTTCGCTTTGAGGGCTACAACCACTGATGCATACTCATTTGAAATTGATTAAATCTTCGTTTTATTCTCCCAACTTTTTTTCCTTTCATTTCCTTCTACGACTTGCATTCATTCATTCATTCTTTTTTCTTTCTTTTCGTCGGTGTTTCATTTATTTTAAATATTAGAATATTTTCACGTATCATAAACCACCTGTTGAGTTAGTGTTTCTCGCGGCGGGAAACAAGTTTGGACTTCATCAAAACAGCATCAAACATGTTTCCCTAAAATTCAAAAAAGAATATGATAATTTTAAGTCTTAAAAGTCTAAGTTCTACCTCTATGAAGGATCCAGTTATCTAATCAATCATAGCCAAAACTCATCCCGTTGTCACGACAACGCCTTTTTTAACAGATACCTTAATTCATATTCAAGGAATTACATATTAATATATTTTACTGCTGAAAAGAGAGAAATGAACGGTATTCCTACGCCGAGAACGGATGAAAATTCTAAAATATTGTTCAAGAAATATTTAAGAGAATCGAGAAAACCTCTTTTTTAAAAGGCGACGTTTTGAGCACGAAAATTTGTTCAATAAGGAATTTCAAAATTAATTCTTCTTTGTAGCTTTTGTATAGAGAGCTAGTTACCCCGCTGTTCTAACGATGGGGATCGTCTGTGTTTCCCACGCCACACAGCTTGTCGTCCGCCTACTCTAGCATCTATTTCTATACTAATGCTTTTAATATGGGTTGTTCAATATATATCACGCTGTTTGGGGTTATTTCTCCTTAAATGAAAAGCAATACTTTTAATTTGAATTATTACACGCATGTCCACTTTGCCGTACGCACACTCACTTCGACCTCATATTGCGTAGTCTAATTTCTTGTAACTCAAAATCAAAATCCATTTTAAAATGGCGCTGTCGATGCTTGAGTTCATTCTACTAGATTCTTTCTTGACATTCCTTTTTATATGTTTTCATATTTGATTCGTATTTTCTTTTTATTAACTATGTCAAATTTTCCATTCCATTTGTTATTTTTCAAGTAATAAGTTGGTTTTTTTTTGGACTTAATAGTTTTTAGTTTTAGAAATTTAATTCTATTGGGTAATACATTTCACGTACATTTCATTCCTTGTCCCCGTTGAACTTTTCGTTTTATCATTTAATTTTTATCCCATTCATTCGAATTGAACTTTATAGATGTGTAAAACATTCAATCTGTTTCATCTCACCCACCACTTCAACCTACCCCCTAATAAGTTCGCGATTCGCACACTACACTACACCATCGTCGTCACCAAAATCATCATCGTCGCCTTCATCAGCTCCATCGTCATCATCATCATGATCAAAATCATCGTCATCATCATCGTCATCTCGTTACCATCATCATCATCACCATTATCAAATCCATCGTCATCATCTCCATCGTTGATCATAACAATAAAGCCATTATTTGAGTGTTTTGAATGCGGTTTATCTTAAGCCATACGTCGTATTTATTATTAAATAGAACAAGATAATGCCCAGTTTACAAAAATTAAATCTTCGCTTGGAATCGAAAACATTGTTGAATAATTGAACGTAAGTAATAGGAATTTGATGATGAAACTGCGTGTTTTTTCGTGATTTTTACGCCTTGGGCCTCAATACGTCGTCGAAAAAGTTTATCCCTAAGATGGTCCAGTAATTCCTTCCTTTATGCGTTGTACTTGACTTTTGAGGAAGATTAATGCTATTGATGTGGCAGATTAGATGTAGAGAATTACGACTGGGCTTTCTAGAGCTGAATATTTGTAAAGTAAAACAAAAGCGTGGGAAATAAGTAGTTAACTCCGTTTTAAGATGTCTGTTTGTTGACAGGGTAAGCGCGACGTGCGATACGTGTTGCGCAATACTCGTTTACAAAAACTAACAAGCTATTAACTAGTATCCATAAATTTCAAACCAATAAGACCCCGGCCACACGTATACGTTTTCATTCGTAAACGCATACTTTCGTAAACGAATCCTGTCCATCCACACGTAAACGGTCATCGTTTACGAATCGTTTTCAGTCGTCCACACGTATCCACTTTTAGAGCGTTTTCAAAAGCATGCGTTGACGGTAAGCGTTTTCATCGCTTACTTGTGGACGGAAGGGCTAAACGCATCAAAATGTATACGCTTACAAATGAAAACGCATTCGTTTACGGTGAGCGTTTTCATCGTTTACTTGGGAACGGAAGGGTTAAACGTATCAAAAATTATGCGTTTACGGATGAAAACGTGTGGACGGGGTTTAAGTAAGTAGATCTTGAACGTGACAAAGGTCTGATGTTTAATAGTTTTACTCATATTTAAGCCAATAATGATTATCAACTATAAGAAAATAAATTGTACTGAGTGTTATGGTATTTTGTTACTGCCTGCCTGGCGCATTACATGCGTGCAACCACATGTATTTTTCGCCGTATATCTGATTGAATCCATTTTAAAGGAATCACTTTAAAATTAATTGCCTTTCTTTGCCCAGTTTTTCCGAATTTTTCTACTTATAAATTAAAACTAAAAAAAAAATTTGATCGCACCCTGAGTAATCTCTGAGTTGATCTAAGGCACGGCACGGTTAACCCACAGCTCAATTTAATTTGTCATATGCCGAGTATGCATAGTCATCAGTATGCCTAATTAAGTATTTGCGCCATAGCGCGGAATGTTTTCAGAAGTCGATACTAGTAAAAACAGATCAATACAGCAGGCCCATTCTTTTTAGAAAGTCTCTTAAGTTCGCGATTCGCACACTATTCTAAGTGATCAACATATTCTCATAATGGCTGACGAGCGCACGAAGACGATATCAACCAGTCATTAGTTCACTATAGGAGGAATAAAAGCAAATGAAATGCGTTTATAGAAGGAAAGTAAAGAAAACTATAGAAACTGACCTTTTGTTTTGACCTTAATTCGCGCTGTCCACCTTTATTTTGTATGAGCTGAGCAGCCTTGCTCAGTCTTGCAAGATGACTGGGTGGCCTTGGTTTGGTGCGCTTGTCAGTCATTATGAGAACGGTGTATTGGCCAAACCATCATGAATTACTGACATCAATGATGATAATAATCTCTTAGTGTTTCACCATTTTGAGTATAAGCCTTGATGCACGTATACGTATTAATCATAAGGCAATCATGCGAACATCACGAAAAATCCAACGATAACCGAATAAGCATTAAGACTCAAACCTAATTTGTTCGTACCGCGGTTGTTACGATTTTATAGGATTTTCCGCCAAAATCTACCACGTGACTTATCACTAATAGCTAACAAAAGAACGCGATTCGCTTCGATATTTTACATTACAATCTTTAAAAAAAGTAATCAAAAATTCACCACTACTTAATCATTTAAACAAAATCAAAATCTTATACTTTCTTCCCTCAATTCGATTTTCCCCTTCATATAAAAAGGACTCGTGAACTCCAAATTTATCATTAATTATGGTATACTTTGAAGATGACTTCAGGCGCCCGGAAGAAAGCTTAATTGTCACGGAAAGTGTCCACTTGTGTAAATGGTGTACAATGATATTTCTCTTCCTACCAGATCATTACACTCGTGTTTTAGATAAGCTGGCTTGTGGTTGCGTATGAATCCAAGTATATATTAATAAAGCGCGTTAAATTGACGCATGCGCTGTACTTCAAAATGGTCAATTGACATTTTAAGAGCTGTTTCCGAGAAAGTGAATAAACGATTATTATTTTGAAATTTAAGCCAAAAGTAAACAATGATATTCTTTATTTATACAAAAGAGATTTATCGGGTAAACTAGGTTAAACATTGATTTACATACACTGGTTTTGACTAAATATAACTCCTACTATTCTCAAGAGTATATGCATATACAAGCATATATGTATATTATATTTATATATAGAATATGTATACACTCAATTGACGAATCGTTGTCGGGTCCAGAAACAGAGAACATAGAAGCTGAGACAGAAATGGCACATGGGAAGTACGTTAATTAGATGCATGCTGTGACCGGCGACCCATGGCATCATCCACTGTTTTTAATACGCGTTTGGCATTCTAAACCGACTGCATGGATGGCGCAAATGAATAAATTATAATATAATTATGTCATTTCCCATGTGCCATTTCTGCCCTTAGCATCTATGTTCTATGTTTCTGAACCCGACAATGATTCTTCAATTGAGTGTATATATTTGGATATAGAACAGTACATTCTTAAATAGTGTCTATAAGCAATCTATCTTCAATTTATTTATTCTTCGTATGTATTATTTCCAATTGTAAACAGCGTAATCCAATCTTTCCATCATCTTGATCCTAATATTATAGCTTGTACAATTTAAATCCCATGGGTGGCTGTCGTCACGAACGTTTTAACTATTTCGACAGCCACACACAGCTCACGATTAAAATCATTTTTAACATATCCTAGTTATCACATTTATCGTATATTTAAACATTATTTCAGTTTACTGAATTTTATTTGTAAGTACGTAAACTTATGTGTGTGAGTAATAAAAAAAATGTCTTTTAAAAAAAAGTACATATTTAAAGGCGCAATTTAAGGACTGAAATAGGCAGTCAGCTGTGAATGAATTTTGACTTTTCGTGTCAAATCTAATTTGCCAAACAATTTCATTCTCTATTCCAAAGCATACGTGATTCATAAGTCCAAAAAACAAAAATAAATCGAGGTTTTAAAGTGATATTTTTCTGTGGTAGATCAACGATACGACCCGTCACGCCAAAGCGTCCATGAGACTTTTCTTTGGCTCGGTTAATATATTATCATCGAATTGTTATTTCATTATTCTAATCATTCATATAATTTAAATGCACTTCCAAGAAGGTTTGTAAGGAATGTCCTTAATTCCAGGCCGTAATATTCCTTTCACTTCTGTTGATCAGGCCCTTCACGGACAGGCGTGGACGGACGAACAGGAATAAGTGTCCTTGGTATCAATAGTTTTCAAGAAAGAATTTCTCTTAGTTTCAGTCAAATTGTTGGTTCAATATGTTTAATTCAAAAGTGGTTTTGCTCAAATTAGCGGGGCTTATTTTTGCCACTCACATGTTTGATTTAAGGCTGTATTCTTTATCAGAGTCTGCGATAGCCAATCTTACACAAAAGACCTTAAATATAATATCCATATATGCTGGTCAAAATAGTATGTAAATACCGAAATAGCGCGTAGAAAAACAATGACATTTCCAGCCGAAAACAGAAAATTTAATATACCAAGTCTGAGAGCTACCATATTGAAAGTTGGACAATTCTCGCCCAGTTCTTATTAATCTTTAAATCTATTAGAAATTATGAGCTATTTCGTTTGGTTTTACCACGCGTGATTGGCGCTTCCCACGTGGGTGTGGGCATAGCTGACCTAAGTCTCTCTGAGTAATATATTTTACAGTATGTATGATATTTATACCTCATCGCTCCCCTAAAGAAACTAGCTGTGGGGAACTTTATTAGTTTTCCACCAAATCCATCATCTATTGGGGTGTTTAGATTAGGATTATTAGTTGGATTTCGATTGGTAAATTCCAGACCGTTCCAGATGAGTGAGCCGTTCAGTTCGTTGTGGCTTTGCGCATTGAGAATGGAAGCAAGATCATTACTGATTCTTTTTTTTTTTTTTTTTTTTTTCGTGCGCTTTACAATAAATTAGTCGAACTTCAACAGCAATTTTTTGGAACTAGTCCAATATACAAATGTACGAGTATAAATAATAATAAAAACTGATACAAATAAAAAGCTGTGAAAAATTGCTGAATAAAAGAATTACAACCTACAATTCTAGAGAGAAAAGGCCGTTTTTGATTCCAATAAAAGGTGGTTCCTCCGAGTCAAATTACGATATCACCGTATGGTAAAATTTGATACATATTTTATTCCTCCTAACACAATTCGTTTTAAAAAGCGTTTTGCTTATTCGTGGTTTTTGTCTCTTGATTGTATCCAACTACAACATTTAATTTTTTTAAATGTTTTTATTCAAATAAACGAAGAAACAAAGTCATTGTCAACTAACAAAATTATCTTTTCATTTCTCGTACTTTTATTACGAAGATTATTTTATGTTTCTCGAAACATCTCGCGACAATATCAAGATAGATAATCAAGAATCATCTATAATACCTTTGCAAAATACAAGCTCTACCTCAGTACAACTGCATAAAGCATTTTTGCACTTGGTCATTGAAATTAATACTGTCTTGTTAGGAATACATTCACTCGCCAAAAAAATCCGGCCATTAAATACATGAGATTATTGGTTTGTAGTTTTAATGTTTGCGAAGGACAATATTAGTCTTAGCCTTAGTGTAGACTTTGTAAAGCTCTGTATAAGGTATTAGATAAGGTATTAGAATCCCTGCCTGGTTGGCTGAAAGATTAGCCATTGCAATCACACAACCTCCTGCAGAATAAACATATTTGGTTTTTGTTTTTATCGGTTCGTGTAATGAAACTACTTGTGAGAAATAATTTACGAGTTCAGTGTCTAGATGTTGTAGACTGTAATTTTTTTCTAGTCTACTGGGTTGCAGCTATTTCAGTATTCAATCATGAAGGTCACACCAATCTTATGATACTCAAATATAGAGTGATTATAACGGGATGAAAAAATAAGTATTCCTGTGAAAATATAATAAATAAATGATTTTAAATAAATGATATTACTTACAGGACATTTAGCTTACTTAAATTATGGCGTAAACTTGCATAAATTGTTCGAGTTTGGCAAGAGTCGTGAAATATGGTCAGTAGTGGTAGTGGTTGGGGCGGTGGTGAAGGTGGTGGTGGTGGTGTTGATAGTGGTTAGGGTGGTTGTGGTGTTGTTGGTAGTGGTGTTGTTGGTAGTAGAAGTAGTGTAGTAGTGACCGCTTGACTAACAAATGCGTGATATAGTTTAGACCAATTTTGCCCTATCAACATTAAATACTTTCTTGTCTTTTACTGACTCTGATTGACTCTGATCTTTCGTCCATACGGTGATAAAAATATCTACGATACATTTGATTCGACCAAAAAACACCAACGCAGTCCAAACTAGTTCCAAAACTATTCATCATCTATATCTTGTCTTTCAGTATTACCATAGTAGATCCTCATGACTTCCAATCCAAACGAAATTACAAGCCTTCTAAAATTGTTGCCAAAATATTACAAATACCTCTTCTGTTATCGACATTGCTTTGTCATTCCCTGTTTGATGTCACTAAATTTTCTACAATAAATCAACTATCGCCATTATTCTTGAGGCGTGCTTATTTCGTGTCACGTAAAATGCGCAATTAGCAACGACGTAGTTAGAGATATTAAAAACTCATTCAAAACGCCCGATATAAATAATGTTACACGCTAGTGACGTGGTTCTCGAGTAAATATTGTCAAAAAGATTATCGATGCGGAAGGAAACGACACGGCATGGCACACGTGAATAAATCTCTAGTTCGACCACGTAAGGAAACACGGCGACGACGGATAATGACGTCATGGATGAAAAACCCTGGGGCGAGGAGTTCGTTTTTGGCGTTATAACTTGAAGGTTAGGCAGCTTTACTTTCCACAACGACAACTGAAATATGAGACAGTTTTAAGACATTCGCAGGCAACTTATCAGGGTACAAGAACATAAACACACAATTCTGAAATGCACGCAAAGTCTTTCCTACTAGAGCAGAGTTTCCCTCGTCGAATCTTGACAGAGAAAATGAGAGACTCTGTGAGTCCAAGCCGTTTTCTCTGCTGCAAGAATCACCAACGAGAGAGACTGCTATATGCTGTCTATATGATATATATATTATATGGATATATAAGGATACTGAATAACTTGCTTTTTAAAGTAAACGTCTCAGGTTGACTGTTTTACGTGTACAGACATGCGCAGTACAGTAATCTTGTAAAGATCCAATTTACGGGTCGTGGCCGCCGCGTGTTTTATCGTCGAACACCTGTTTCTCGTCTAGACTGTCTGAACGCCTAATCGTGCTTCGCTCAAGTAATGGCTGCGTTTCTTGATTGACAAGCCAACCAATAGGTACTTGCTTAGCCTTTGTCTTGTGTTTGACGAAATGGGTTGTTTGTCGGAAGAACGTCTCTTTATGTCGTGCAAGTTTATCTGATGACTACTTCATATCTTTAAACTTTACTTAAGAGTCAGACACAAGTTTAATGAAAAATCTCTTTAAAACGTTTTGCCATAAGGGTTTCCGGATAAATTACTTTGAAACATCTTTAACTTTAACAAAAACCTAAGACACCATCCTTTCATTTAATACTAAAGAACTCGTATCGAAAAACTTCCGGAATCCAGTCCCAGACAAAGGAATAAAGCTACCATTCGCTATTCTTAGTCAAATGCATGCCATAATCATATGTTCGCGATTAAGTGATCAAGTTAAGTCAATAAACAAATTATTCCATACACAGTTTAGTCGTCAAGTCTGATCAATTCAGTTAAAAGCACTATGGTAACAGTAATAATAAATAAGCTTTAATCAGGATATCTGTCATATACGAAGTTGATTTACAGAACGGGGTCCTAATATGAATAAGGAGCTTGTTATTTCTCATTTGGCAAAAAAGAAGTTCACGATCGGTTTTGGAATTTATTTAACGAAACGCGTCTTATCGCTTTTTTCCATTTTAATTTAGAATTAAACCTGGTTTTTGTGTTACTCTTTCCTTCGGCCATAGAGTGCTCTTCCCTTGTTCCTCTTGTCTTCTCCATTCGCAAGGAATTTAAGCCAAAATTTGGCCCATAAACGAAGCTAGGATGGAAAGTATATGACTTTCCTTTTCAAGTTGTAACAGCGGTTATATAATCTGTTACTCTTTAATAAATAATAGCCCTGCTTGTCTGTTTTTTGTTTTTTTTTGTTTTTTTTGTTTTTGTTTTCTTGTTTGTTTGTTTTTGTTTATGTTCTTTAATTTAAAATGTAAAGAGAGTATTTGTTTATCTTTTGAATTCACACCGTCGTTAAGAAATTGTAACTTTCAGGTACTGCTGATGAGAGACTGGTGCCTAAAAATACTCATCATGACGTCACGCATAAACAAACATCCAAATTTGTTCTACGTCATTCTTTGATTGACAAGAAGATAAAAGTTCTGTCGTAAGAAATTATAATTCTCCTAAGAATTCAAAAATGGCTTTGATTCGAATACCTGCGAATTGACGCCATCTGGTTGGTGTTTGTATTGTAAATACTCTCTTTTTAAACTCAACAAATTATTTTTTGTTTGTTTGTTTGTTCGCTTTTTAGCCCTATCCAAATAACGGAATTCCGTACCTAGTGTTATGAAATTTTAAATTTCTTTGCCTAATCTTCGTGGTTTAACAACCTGTTTGTAGAACTTGTAAAAGTCCTAATTCAGATTAATCAAATACATCCTCTTGATCGTTAAAATGTTTAAAGTTCAACTTATGAAAAAAATCACAAAACGTTTCAGCCAAACCGTAAAGAACAAGTCCGATAGAGTTATTTAATATTTTTAGGATCAAGGAGAGAAATGTTTGTTTTTGAGTCTTTTTATCAAACACTTGTTTAGTTTTGTTTTAGTCTGAAATTCATCGCTCAAAAAGAATTACATTTTGTTGGTTTGGTCGGAGGGAAGTTTAACTACACTAGGTTTATCCATGATTCGGAGTGAGTTGAAATCGGTCTCAGGCGTTACTTTTACCCTCGAGATCTTTTATCTTGTAGTTGTAACATCGATTGCCCTCAAACAGCAGTTATTTTCTAGTTAACTAGTGTTTTTTTAATCTTTTTCCGTGTTTGTGTTGACTTTTTTCATTTGTAACACTTATGGTAATTTTCTCTCATCCTTTCAACATCTGTTTTGCCGGTTTTCGACTTTTGATTGGTTCATTCATTTGCAGCCGGTTTAGTGTATATATGTTGGACATATTTCCTTGTTTTAATATTAGTTACAGCACTTCTGTCAGTCCTGCCTAACCTTGTTAACAATTGACCTCTAGCGACGGTCATTTCTTGATTAAGAAGTTTTGGAATTTTACCCCTAAAGCGCCCCGACATGACAATCACCAATAATTCTTTCATTTTCTAGCATCCAAAACCAACTCTCTCTAGATATTTCAAATCGTTCCTATAAAGCAACATTAAGGGGCTACAATACACCCATTAATAGTTGCTTAAATGTTACGATGACAGCGTTGCTATCTCTCTCTAGGCTCTCATATTGATTAAGTTCATTGTCTTCGTTGGTTGATCTCATAAAATAGAATTGAACCAAGGGCTTTCATTGGGACTTTAGAACAATAGCAAGTGACTGTCGTGTTGGGAAAACCTTGTTCAATATGGGGGAAAATGTCATTTTGATCTTTATGAGACATTAACTATTAACATCATTTCTTGTCGCGCAGGAATATGTCGTTGGCAGGCAAGAGTCGATGGGGATGAGTTTGGAGAGTATAAAATGCAACGATCAATTCCATTGCTGTTTCAAAACAACTGGGGCGAAGAAGGACACGTCGAATACCATGGAAAACCCAAGCGAGAGGTAAGGAAGATACAGCCATAAACGATGGAACTTCAACACCAAAAACGTGAGATTCTTTGCAACAACGACAAAAAAACTTTCGCAGACACATCAAGTTTTGTCGCTTGTTTTGGAAAATCTAAACAAAGATTCGCCTTTTAACGTTCTAGTTTGCCTACCATGCTGATTAGGGGCTGACTTTATAAACTTAAGTAGTCCTTAAGATAATATTACCAATAAACAAGGAGGTCTAAACTTGGCACAACAGCGCGGGAGAATCATAATCTTCATCCAGATTAAGCTTTGATGGTTGGTAAAACTTTTTGATCGACTAAGATAAAAGAATAGTTCAAGTCATGAGAAAAAATATATATTTAGAAAATAGATCCCGATAAGTAAGCGTTATTTCTTAATAATTCAGACATTTTAAAAGTCATTTCCATAAAGAATGAGAATTCATTCAATTTGATGCATTCGAAAAACTCATCTCAGAAGCCTTCGCATTTTCGAGAAATCCTCAGGGAACAATTCCGAAACTTTCCTGTTTAACTGACGCTAAGACTTGGAGTACCTGTCGTATTTCTTTTGTGGTTACTTCCAACCGTGTTTACGTTTGAAGATTTGTGATAAGTCTTAATAAGAATTCAATTCGCCATTTTTTCTGTAATTAGTAATTTTTTTCTGTTTCTTAGCACAGAATTGAACCCTGTGTTTAGTCGTTGTTAATGAACTTGGTCAAACTTCAGAACTCTGTGAAGCAAAATCAACACAAAACGTGCAAGAAAAGAAAATCTATACTTCTCGAAAAAATCTCTTAGAGTATTAATTGTTTTGCATTCTATTATCTCGGCGTTATGTTTTTATTTTACTATCCTTCTGGGTCGATAAAAATCGGCCCGGAAAAAATTATTTGCGAAGAAACATTTAAATAAGTCAAAAAAGTGAAAATATTGCAATTAAATGTGATAGCTCTACTTCTGTTAGGAAAAATGTCATATGATATATATATTTTGAATTTCCATTTTTGCGTTCGGCTAGGCACGTATTTATATCTTTTTTGAGGAGTTTTCAAGTTCTTAAAATAACATACGTGAAGGTAAACAGTCCGAAGTAGTTTGAAGAGGAGGGTTGATATTCCTCGGCTGTCTTCCGGAAGATAGCTTTTTAGGCTCGTTTACGTTTTCATTGATTCGGTTATAGCTAGGAATAATCTTTTGTTATTACGTTTGGTCTAGTAATACTCGCAGATTGCACATCCACGGGAAAAAAACTAATCCGCTTTGTGCGGGTTTGATCACGTGATTCGAGGTTTTATCACGTGACTTCATTAACCACTCAACGCCGTAAAATCGTTTTCTTCGCTTGAATGTTTTTGTTTGAAGTCGATATTGAATATTTGTAACGCTTTGGAAATTCCAATTCAAAGGCTTAATTTGGGAATTTATTTTCATTCAACAACAGGTTGTATTGTTTTATTTTGGATCATTGAATAAATTGTTTTCTTATTTTCAAATAAATATATCCCCATTAAACGATTGATATATAGATATAGATTTAGAAATTTCTCCGAAAGCGAACACCTACAAATATTAATTCTCCTAGCCCGCCTGAGTCGCCGTAGGTATTTTTGCATTTTCCGTTCAAATTATTCGAGGTCGTTTGGAATAAAAGCGTAGAATTGCTCGACCAATCAGCGTGCTCCGTCGCCGGGTGACGTCCAGCAAGAACTATCCCGTGGAGCTTTGCGAGCTAGACCGGTACTGAACCAGGTGTTGGTTTATTTTTAATGAATCCCTGTTTATCAGCCCTATCGTCATGGCGAATCGTTGTTTTTTCATCAGTTTTCTGATTTCTTGAACCGTAGAAATCGGAAAAATGTACAGATTGGCCGGGCCGTAGGCTCAAGTTGTTGTTCCATCAGTTTCTGGTTGTAATATATTGGGAGACCAGCGCTATTGTAAGTCATACGGACTTTTAAAGTGGACTTCAAATGTTATGTGCCCTGGTGGCGCAGGTGAACTTAAGCGAAGACCTTCACTTGCAGCAACCAAGTCAATATGATTGCGGCCCAAGCTGCAGCTCGAGCCCATCTCAAGGCTATAGAACATGACAGACATTCAAGGGAAGAAAGTCTCAAGCGCTCTCAGCTTATGCTGGCAAATGGGAGTGAAAATAACGATGGAGAATTGATTGAAGAGCAACCTACAGTTGTAGTGCCCAAGCATTTATTAGGTGTACCTCTAAGGGATCGTGACTGTGGTGAGCAGGAAGCCCCGGTAAGGACAAAGCAATAAGACTCTAAATTCAGCCGTTTCTTTCCTTGAGGGCTCGTGATAATATGACAAATTTACTACCACCCATATTCTTGCTTTCCTTTCACTGTGTTTCGCACGCTCAGCTACAAGACACATTTTTGCATACTTCTCTGCATACATACATTCAGAGATACATTTGCATCTTTCGGGTTTTTGACTAGCTTTCTCCTGTCGGTTCCCGGTGTAATGTTGACTGGCATTTCCAAAATCATGATTGCGATTTTTGAAATTTGATTGTAATTGGAGTTGCGAGGATTTTCCTTCTAAATTTTGGTAGGGAAGACTTCATTCTTACTTCTAAGCTGGTATTTTAATATTTAAATATTATGCTTCAGCCTTCAATGTCCGCGTAGTTTCATTTCGGTGAAGTTTTCTTTTTATAATATTCTTTACTATTCCAAAGTTTATCCGGGTTTTTTTTTCGTCCCTCAATTTGATTTGATTTGTAGACTCTGAAAACGAGTCACTCGGATTCATCTTAGTTTGTATTCGAGTTTGATTCACGTAGTAGCGTTTATTATTATGTCCTTGAATAAATCTATGGAGAATATTCGAATCGATCGAATTCAATATCTCCTTTCTGTGTTGACACGATTTCTGAGCCATAAATCCAAAGCTATTCATACGAAATCGGGTTTTTTTTCAGCTCCTCTGTCTAGGGAGATTTATTAACCGGCGTTTGTAAGTTGACGGTAAAAATATAAGGAAATAAACAGATTTTAAATTTCTAAAACCAAAATGCCTTACTCGCTTTTTTCGTATCTTAGACGCTAATTCAAATTCACTGATACTAATAAATTATACTGTTTTTTGTTTGAAAAATCAAGTTGAATTTAGGGTTTTCTTGTAAATTTTCTTTCATTTCTAACGACATAAATTAAGCGACTCTGAGCTATATATATTTTGTAATCGTTACATATTTATATTTAAAACGAAGCTCCGTGTTCTTGTATTCATATTTTTGTAGATCGAAATCTAGCTAAAACTATTGATTGTACTCATTTTAGAAAAGCTTTCGCGATTCTGTCTGATTCGCTTCGGACAAGAATCGCACCACCAGTTTACTATAAATAATAACAGTGCCTGATTTTATAGTTTACTTGACTGGGAAATTCTACAATTACAGCAATTCGATTTAGCATATCGTTAACTTGAATTTAAATCTTACGCGCTCATATTCTATAGTTTTAACAGGGTATTTTATTTTTCTCGCGATATCTTTACATTGTTTGGAGTTATTTTGCGCTTGACTTTGGCGTCCAAAACCATCTTTGCGGTTTATCTTAAATGAAAATCAGTTGATATTATATAAAGGTGAAATTTTTTGGTTAGCATTTAGTTTGACTTCCATTTTTCGTAGCGCGTGGAAATAAGAGAGAAAAATGACTCACTTAAGTATTCGTAGTTTTATTTCGCGATAAATTGTGGTGACTTGAAAGAATGTTGAATCAAACAGCCTAGAGTAAACCACATTTTTAATTAATATTCAATGAATCGTTATCACTAGGCTTCTCTGAACAAGAATTAGTCGTTTTTTAGGGAAAACCTTTCCAACTTCCCAATCTTCTCAATTGTTTGTGTGCTGCAGTAAATGCCAGCTAGGTTCCCACTACATTCACTCACAATAGTGACTTGAGAGGACTTGAGAGTCTTCCTTACAATCTTCAAGAAAATTTGTATAAATAAAATAGCTGATAGATCAACGACATTCGGGATGTTTTGAGCAAGGGATTTTCAAACAAGATTTACAATCTGTCAAAATTCAATCGCAGGTCCGAAATTAGTATTTATAGTTGATAGAATAGTAAGCTAATAGAATAAACCTGATCTACATTCCGAAATACTTAACTATTTCTTAAATTTTTTATTTTTTATTTTGAGCATAAACATAGACCTGTCATTCTCTGATTTTATTCCTACAGGTACCAGTAATATGATTTCGGATCCTTTGCTTTTTGAATTCACAATTGAGACAAAATAACCATTCTTATGTTTAACGCAAAGAGGTTTTAAAAAATGTTTTATTTGAACGTCGAAAAGTTTAAATTGTTGAATATTAGGAGAAGAGAAGCTCTTGGCGTATGATGCCATTCGATATGAAATATTAATAACATTCATATGCCACTTGAAAAAGCAAATTTGCATGTTATTTATTATTGATCAGAATTCTTTGTTTTGCTCTAGTATTCATTTGTTGGATTGATAAAATATTCAAATTTTGTTGCTTTAGGAATCGCGCTAACTTTCCCTAAAATTGAGTGGCTTTGAGAAGAAACTCGGAATAAAGGTTATTGCAAGTAGTATAGAATACAAACTTCGTCAATCGATCGCTAGTTAAAAGCTCGTGTTGTCGTGTTCTTGTCAAAATTCTAGCCTTGTCGTATCCTTGAATACGAATATTATAGTATTAATCTTAACCCGAAGCCTTTAAGCAAGTCCTCATTTTACAGATTCTGTAATTAGAACGTATCTATTGCTAAGAAGATATTCCTCACAGTTCAATTTCCTAGTTTTAACCTTAGGGAAAGCTTTCTTTCTGATTTGGAAATTTAAGTTTCACATCTCGCATGTAACTAAGGAGTTATGAATGCGAGACTTCACAGCATGCTTCGAAAACCGAGCAGGGCTTTGAAGCTCTAACTCTATTTTCTAATAAACTCCATACAAACCCTGCCAATTTTCGTTCTCTTTTATCCCTTTTTCTTCAAAAAGGAGCTAAAATTGAACTCCACTTCCAATCACGTAGTGTATTTATTTATCTTGTAGCATGCACACAAAAGATGTAATTTTAAAGTCGGTCAGTTTTTGATAGCTAAATAGAAATCCTACCGCTTTTATTAGTTGTCTTTACCAGATTGTTAAATATCTTCACCTACTCGCTCTACATAGAATCGAAATGGTTCATTTTAAATTATTTTTAGTATATTTCGTAGTTTGAACGATCATTCTATTCACCTGTCCACCATTGTTTGGTAGGCCAGGGACAACGTAAGAAAGTGAGACAGAAGCAGACTAGCTCCCCAGTTGTATTGTTTGAGAGCAAACCTCTCGCTGATTCTAACTTTTTGTCTAGAGCTGCTAACTTACTACGCACATGGCTGTAAACAGAGCTTCAGTGAGTTTCAGACAGAACTTCTAATGCTTCACATATCTGGTGATCAAACTGATTAACGATTGTCTCCGATCGGAATTTCTAGAAATTATCCTCAAAATGAGAAGTGAATATTTAGAGCTCTTGCGGTTTGACAGAGCAACCAACTTATTCAGTTTTGGTTGTTGTGAACGCTATTCCAACGCTGTCATTGAAAGCTATGAAATGATAATAAATTATCGTTGAACACAAAATTAGATTGGAAAAACCCTTTATTTCATAGGAAGATTGAAATATTGAACCATTTGAGAGAGAAATTGAGTATTGACAATTCAATTTGATTTGTCAATTTAATAGTTGCACAGCTTCGACGGCAAAGTTAATCGTCTTACACAACTCGAAAGAATCTTCTACAATTAACTATTGCAATTTCAAACGACTCCCAGCCTCTTACCCTAAAATAAGTGAAAAATATTAAATTAGTAAGCAACAATTCCTTGAATAATTCCATCAGCTTTCTGCCAGTGTTTCAATTTTGACACTACATCGTTTTCCTTGATCTCTCTGTTTGTTATTTTTTCGTCTGCTTTATTCAATTTCAATTTGTTTTTAGCAGCCGGAATGAATTCATGGAGTAGCTTCATGTGCGTGTGTGTTATTGCACTGATAATAGGTAATTCAGTAATTTTGAAATAACTTCCTTTATGGGATTTTGGATCGGTGTTTTTTAACTAATAAATCCGATTGAGAGGATGGTTTTCGTATATTATCGCTTAGGGGAAAAAGATCAACAAAACAACTCCATTGAGGTACTCTTTTTTCCTCGAAAACAGCCCTTCCAATGCAACATCGCAATTCTCTTCTCACAAGATAGTGCCATTGTCGTAAGCTGCGTGTAATTTTTCATGAATTTTTTGCATTCTTTGTAATTCTAAGTGAGAGGAATTTCCCCCGAAATGTTTATAAATTTCTCTAGAATTTTCTCGCTAAATTTATTATAAGTTTACCTGGTTTAACTCTATATTTTAAATAAACATCTATTCGAAACAGCATTTCTTTTCAAATCTGTATAAAATCATTCTTCAGTATTTTTCATTATTATTAATACCATTTGTAAGATGTTAGACTTCAAATTCAGTGGATGCAGTTCGTTTAGTTTGCTCAATATTCTGTACATCGTTTGTGCAAAATAAATCAAGCAAGCTTCAAATCTTCGCTATTCACAGTCAAGAAGTCTGTGACGTTATCATAGAACGACATTACAGTCTATTGCCAAAAAGCATTGAAGAGAGCACATAGACAATTCAGCCAAATCTTAATCGATCTGTGTCGGACTTTTATCCATGATTATGACGGTAAAGATAATGGCCAAGTCCAAAGTGTTTATACAGTAATATTGGTTTTCCAGATCGCTATTGTTGCGAGTAAAAGCCCAGGGTAAATCTTTGATTTTCAATGTCAAAATCTGCTTCATCAATTGACGTACTATTGTCTAGATAAAAGTCCGAAACTCCGACTTATAACCAGATATACAGGTTACTCAGTCTTGCTAATCTTTCTACATGTGCTACCTACTTGAGTGTATTCAATTGACTGCTTATTTTTCTTATATAAATGCTTAAATTATCTATCGAATTTACTCCATAAATTCACAAGTGACATCAGTGTGTCTCGTTACATAGTCACAAATTCTATCTCCAAGAGAAACAAGCTTTGTCCTTCATTATTCCAAAAATAACCCATCTTTCTTTTCAAATCTATTTTAAGCAACTGCTGACGACACCACATCACGTGATCTTTTCCCCATCGATTTCATTCACTCACGCGGCAACTTGTGTGTGTGACTCATTCACATTTAACGCAATTTGTCTTGAGATGTAAAAGCGATAGGCTGGTGTCTTTGATTGGAGTCCTGGTTTCACAATAAGGCTCCGTCTACACCTATCCGGATATTTCGGTTTGAATCCTCAAATTTTTTTATACGGATTCGACCGTCCATAAGAGACAGTATAGCAAGAAAATTCACCGGACACGTGTGGACAGGAGGCTAATTCAAAACAAAAAAAGTTAATAAATCGAATCATTTTTTGGGATTTATTCAGTATGCTCTTTGACTAAAGCACTTCATTCATCCATGAATATTCTCATATGGTTCATTCTCCCAGACTTCCTTTCAACTTGACATTCAAATTTCATTTGCAAAATTTTCATGGTATTCCAATTTTTCACATTTTTCATATTTATCGCTTTTATTTTTTCAATTTAATTTTCAATCTTATTTTTCAGTATTTTCAGTCCGTCAAATAGAAACCACTTGGAGCTATAAATAAAACATGTGTTTTAATTTCCAGAAAATTATTGTTTAGTTGATAATGTTCAGACTTGGAATTGTTATCATCATGAAAGCTTAAGGTGCACTAAATATCTCCCGTCAGGAAACGAAAAAACACCACCAGATATCGACAAAATTAGCACTGAAATACACTTAACGAATACATTATGGAATTGAATTAATATACCGACATTTCAAAGCTATAATAGAAGTGCCATAACAATATCAAACTCTCCTGGAAATTTCCGACATCTTACATCATCCAATTTTAAGCTCTAGTTCGCTTCCCAGCTTCGTCTGTGTCGTAATTTCGCCACAGCTATATTTCAAACCTCTAATTTACTGACAAAATTTGAACGTTTTTATAAGAATGAGATTATCAATCTCTTTGTATTTTACTAAAGATAATTTTCTCTGTTTGTTCAAAAGTATGGCGTGATGTTTTATATTTTGACTTAAGATTGTTCAAATAAACATCTTAAAAAGGTAGCTATTAAGGTTTTTTAGTTGCGCAACCATATCGTGTGTACATCGTTTGAATTCATTGAAACGCGCGCCGATAGCTTCCTATTACCAAACTAGATTATCAAGACGAATAGTCATAAGCCCTACCAATCGATTCGCGGTTGTGTACAAAACGTATTATAGAGAGAAAACACACTTTGAAATGTTTTGACTCGTGGGAAAAAAAACAAAAATAGCTTATAAATGACTAGTATTTGTAATGCCACGTGACCTGGTTTCTAATCTTACAGAGATTAGTCATCTCATATCTGAAGTAGACTAGACATAGTGATAATGATGATAATATTACTATATATAATAATAATGGCACTCACCTCATTTCGGTGTTACATTTATTTTCTTTTTTTAATTTATTTAGTTCTTTATTTAGTGTTTTTGTTTTCCTTTACTATTTCATTATTTTTCCTTTGAAAAAAACAATCTGTTTATTGAGTCTATTATAGCAAAAGGGGTCTGTTGGTTGTTTTTGCAGTTTTGTTCCGTTTAGGGTTTTTTTTTCTGTGCAACTTTGGGGGGAATATGAAAAAAAAAATTTGAAAACACCTACTTCCGGAATCTAATTCTTCCAAAAATAAAAACCAATTGAAAACGACAAACCACAAAAAGAGTACTTGCTTAGAATGACAGAAGCTTTAAATAAACTCTCATTTCCAAACAAAGATTATGAAAAGGTCGTTAGCGCAAGAGAAAACTAAAGATAAGGTTATAAATTGTGTTTTGACAGGTTCTTTGTTTGCGATGTTCATGCTAAATTCAAACATTTGTTCAGGATTTTAGTCCACGTATTATTGTGTTAGACGGAACAGTCTTTTTGCAGGTTTTGCATAATAAAAGGGATGAAGTAGGTTTTGAATAGCGTAACATATCGTTGGGAGTTTCTTAGGATGCTCTACTATAGATCAATTGACAAGATAACAAGTCCTTGTATGGATGAGATTTCAATCTGTAATGTATTCAGAAATGAAGGGATAAATAGCTAATCAAAAATAATGACTGTATTGGAAGTCTGTGAATTTCAGCAGAGCTTATTGGCGACGCATGTGGCTTTTCTCTGATATCATTCACTATAACACCTTTAGTAAACGTGTTCTTTCTCAACGCTTCCGACATAATAAAAAAATCATTGTTATTGAGATCTTTTTCTCGTTTTTCTTCTTTTTTGTTGCCTTTCTTTATTCATTTACCCATTCATTCCTTTATTTTTCTCAGTTTTCCTTCTTTTCTTTCTCATTTCGTTCAGCTTTCCTTTACTTCACTCCACTCAATTCTTCCAGACTTCCGACTTCTCACCGTCGTTTCAAGTTCATTTCAAGAGTACCACGATGTTGCTGTCATGTCGCAATTCATACGAGTTTTATTTGATCTAGTTTTTCTTGCTTCAAAACAAATGCTTTGTGTGAAAACGTTTCCAGTGTCTGCATCCAATGTAAATTTAGCAAAATGTCAGAATACACCAATGATTCATTGTGTAGTCACTGACAGTTCTCCCACAGATCGGAGGAAACGTGTGGGATGAAATAGTCACAAGGAACATTTATCTAAACGATAACGGATTTTTTCTCCTCATTATTTGTCTATATCTCAGCCCCCCTCTGCTCTTGTCTTGTCGTTCAATACACTCTGGAGGCAATGAAATAATCCATGCACTTTATCAGCCACGTTGAAGTATTTTGTCACAACATTCACGATTGTTCTTCACAAATGTTATGCTGTTGTTGCTACTGTTGTCGTAGTTAATGCTGCTGTTGTTTCTGCTGTTACTTACTACTACAGTCACTTAATGAACGCCGCTATCTACAAATCACGAGCCCTCGACACCATATGTTCTCATTATTATCCATAGTATACGAACTCATAAAGATTACCTCTTTTGCACCATTCAATTGCATTTTCCTCTCCCGTTCCCCTTTTAAATTTGAATCATTTGTTCCTGCTCGCGTCCATCCTGCGAACGTTTATCCGCCATACTCCACTTTCCCTCTCCAAGATTTCTTTTTGTTTTCTATCTACTCTCTTTTCCTGTCGCCATTCCTGACTAGACCCTCACCTTACTTCCCCTCAGTATTCTTTAAGGCGCGCAAACGTACAGTATGCCATAATGGCCGTGTTACAAGGTACAGTTTAGCCTGAAACGAGCGCGCATTGGCACCACCACAAGAAACACGTTTGTCCGCGAAATATGAACTCAAATGATATCATTATTATCATAACAAGGGCCTTGGTTAATGGCCTTCCTTGTTAAATCTGTATTTGTTTGTCCTTTCTATCTCCCGAGTCCGACCCCTGTCTCCCCTCCCCCCTTCCCCCCCCCCCCCCCCCCCCCCCACTCCTCACCCCCTCTGTCTCGACATCCTTTGGCTTGCACAGAGCCGAGGTTGATTTGAGGATTTCAATTCTAACCTCATCTCCTGTAACCGCCTATGCTCCAACGTACAATACCTTTCGTAGTATATTGAACCCGCTACATTTCCTTTCACGATACTAATCTCATTCACTTAAAGCACCCCGCCATTTGGCTCTTGCTTACCAGTCAAGATGGCAGTATTTTGATGATCATTCATATTTTCCTCGACTCTTCGGACGTTTCTAGTCTAGTCATTTTTAATGCGCGCGCGTTTTCTATTTCTCAAAAAAAATATTTCTTTTGATAATCATTGTTATTTTTCTTGTTTCTTCAGACATTTCTGGTAATAGCTAAAAAATTTGGCAAAGACTGTGTTTACCGATTTCACGGATCCAAGTCCCTGTACATATTCAGCCCTAGGAATCGACTTAGAAGATTTGTAATTTTTCTAATAACACATCAGTATCCTTTTCGATAACAATTAATAATCATTAATATTACTTAAAGCATTTCTAATAATTTCGTCACTTTTATTGATCATTGATATATCTTTATTATATTTAATCTTGTTTATTACATATCTATATATTCTTAGTATGATTTTTTATATTTCGTTATTATTAATTATTATCATTGTTTATTAATTGATATTAAGTTTAGTATGTTGTATATTACATTTCCTCTGTCTTTATATTCGATTTATCATATATCTATGTTTTTAGACCTCTTACCCTATCATCATTATTTTTATTAATATTATTATTATCAATATTATTATTATTATATTAAGTACTTGATATTTTTACATCGTATATTGTATTTCCCCTGTATTGCGTGACATCGCAAGAGTAATATGATCCTATGCCTGGAGCAAAGTAACGCAGTAACAAGCACTTATCGTGGGAAGCTAATATTTTAAAATACGCTTCAACGAAAAGACGGAAGTGGAAATCCATTTGTGCTTTTTAAGATAATTTAGAAGGATTCTTTACGAAAAAGGAAAGCCGTTTAGTGTTTTATGTGTATTCTAATGCTCTTGACGGAAATCAAAAAGCCATTTCAATGTCTTGCTCCAAATGAAAAGCCCTTCGCATGCAAGAGGACAAAAAGGATTTTTAATTACCTGAGATAGAAACCTACTTGGTTGCCAAGGTGAACTCCAGGGAAAAAGCCTAAACGAGGCTTACATTGCCATGACGATTGCCTTATTAATCTGACGGCGAGCTTTTTCCCGCGGTTTCAATACTGTAGGGTTTTAGTGAGTTTATTTCGATAGGGAATTAGACGGTCCGTTATTTTGGTGTTAATTGTAAGACCCAGCAGTGCGCGATAGGTTTCCATGAAGATCTAAAGCCTTTCATGTAGTTAGTTATCTAAACGTAATACATGTTGATCATTTCGATGAGCGTAATCGAATATACATGAGGATCTTGGATGTCACTATGTGTGAACTTGTTCAGTTTAATTGACGAGCTGTCCCAGAAAAATGAAGACAAATGCAAAAATATTCATTCCGATGTTTGCTCATCTGCCCGCTTAAAGAAAACCACAAAACATTAATTAAAGATTTTACCTCAAATTTGCATTAAAGTGAAAAACTTGACTAGTTCACACCTACACGATGATTAAAAGTATATTAAAGTAAGATATGGATAATTTCATTCCAGAAAAACATTTTCCGCTATCAAAAATATTTAGCGTTGAAGTTTGTAATGTGATTTGGAAGCGATAATTGTGAATTGCAGTCTTTATGAGAAAGAAGAAAAAATCACTATGGAAACCGAACATGAACATGAACATCGTGAATTCATTTCATCTTGACAGCTTTACGATTAACTACGAAACTTCTCTACTTTCCCAGGCCCAAAATGCTTTGCTTTGTGGGGGTAACCAATCAAAAAACTGTCTCAAAATGAAACGTTATCCAATTGAATGTGCGTTATAACTACTTGTATCTGTAAAATACTGATTATCAGTTTATTCTGAGTTAATTTTGCACGTACAGAACATCAAGGGGTTTGGTGTTTCAGAACATGTTTTGACTTACGAAGAAAGGTTTCAAATTTAATTTAAGCTTCTTCAAGATTCTCTTTCTGTTTCTTGGTGTTTATTTTATATTTGAGTGAATTATAAGGAGGTGTTTTCAACATTGTCTGATCAGCCTTCAGTAATATAAGTGGGTTTTTACCCTCTGGTTACCCCCCAAAGACGCAAAGGATTATGGGGATGTGAAAGTATACAGTTGGGATTCTGGTACAACTATTTTGCCTGAGAAGCGTTTTTACTTTATTGTGCTTCCTATTTTATACTTATTTCCCTTTTTTTCTTTTTCTTTCTTTCCTTCTTTCTTTTTTTTTTTTTTTGTTTTTTTTTTGTTTTGTTCTTTTTTTCATTGCAAACGTTTTTCTCTTTCAACAATATTCCAAGTGGTTTTCTTCTTTGCTAGAGTTTGTTTTGCGTACGTTTGTTTTTCCTTTCATTCCCCTTTTCTTCCTTTTTTTTCTCATTTCCTTTATCTTTTTTTTCTTCTTCTTCGATGACGACTGAACAAAAATATGGTGCTAGAAATTAAAAAAGATCGAATAAAACCAATTACTGCAACTAGACATCAAAGAAAAGATCTAATTTTTCCTTTCATTTCGGGCAATTCCATTAACTTACCGATCAGAAAAGCGCCTCAGTGCAAATAACCTCGACTCCCAAACGTCACTGTCACTCTTCTTGCCTAAAAAATCAGTTTTATCAAAAGGAATGTAAACTATAAATGTACAATTAATCCATACCTGCCATTGGCTAAGATGCTTCCTGATATGATTATTGATTACTAGTAAAGGAAATTAACTTAATAAGAACACGTGGCAGTTAGTACTCAAGAAAAAATAGTTATTAATTATTTTGATTTTATTCTCATTGATTTTTTGATTTTCTAGTCTTCCAATTTAATTTTTTCTTTATTTTTTATTCATTTTTTTTGTTTGTTTGTTGTTATCATTATGATCATTATAATTGTCTTACTCTTATTATCGTTATCATTATCATTTATTTATTGCAGTTATTTTATTATTCTCATTATCGTTATTATCATTATAAATATTTTTGTCCAAAAACCCTAATGTTCTTTGTCAAAGAAATGTTTTCCCATTCCTCTGTATTCATATCGAATTACTTTTGTCATCGCTTACGTTAACACAATTATACATTTCCTAAGTCATTCGCCTACTAACAGATAACTAAAGATTAGATTCCGATCAGTAATCTATTCATTGAGTAGAGATGAAAAAGGTCTTAACTCCATTCTTATTGCTTTAAATCCAACTCATGCATTTATTAACTGAATAGACAACACAAGCGAGCTTAGAAAGGATCTATCTTTAAGACACTTTTCTTTTGGATCTAACAAGAGCAACCAAGATCAATTGTGTATTCATATGATCGATTCTCGGAGGCACGTTTTGCCGATCACCCTTTTCACATCTGCTACTTTGTCAATTAAAAAAAAATCCCCCCAAAACAAAATTAAATCAATTAATATTCATCTTATTTTACCACTTATATAGACAGAATCACACAACTGAAATAAGGATTTTCTCGACGTCTTCAAGTCAGCGTCTTTTTCTTTGTCAAATCCAAAAAAAAAATCTTGAATTTTTTTCACTCGAAACATCAGGAATTTTATGGAACATCTTCGAGGAAAGGTCGAAGTATTGATAAGAATACTTTTTAAGTAATTTGCTGTATTAGTTTTCTAGTTATTTCTTGTCAATTTTTTTTTCTTTGAGTTACAAAAAGTACATTTTAATTCCTTATAAGGATTGACAGTAATGATCTTCATAGATGCCGGAAAACGGACGCCAGATGTGCAAATAATTATTCATTTATCACAGGGTATCCGTGATAAACCCATTGTCATTACATCAAACGACATGGCAGTTTATTTGTATTATAAAGTTTTCTTTATTTCTTATAAAAATATGGCGAGATCTTTGAATGTATAAATAAGAAATCCTTGTTATTTTTTGTGAGAAACTTTCCATTTTCATTTTGCTTTTCTTTTCTTTTACTCCATTTTGTTGTTGTTTTGTTGTTGTTTTTTGGCTTTTACTTATTCCATTTTTCTATTAGTATCATTCTGTTTGCATTCATTTTTTTCTTTAATCACTTTCGTTTGATTTCTATTTTCTTCTTTCATCCTCGCTAACTCTCAAATTCCAAAATAAATACATGTGAACTAACATAAACTTAATAAATTAAATTCCCAGATGTAAGATTCCATGGTAAAAATTAAGTCATTAAGCCAATTCCCGCCTTTCTTCCTAACCGTCTCCCTTAGTTATGTAATACCTTTAATTCATAAAAAGTCTCAGCTCTGTTTATTGACAAAACTGGCGCCTAATATGGCGCCATCTTTAAATGATAATTCCTTGTGAATAAATGGTTCTACATGTGATTATCGTGTGAGTGTTAGATTCGAAATCAAAAGCATACTTTTCCTTTGATAGAGTGACTTTCCATTCAACTTTGTCAGGCTCTTAATAACAAATAGTCTAATATTTATTCGATCTATAGCATTGAAATGGCTTTTCATTAAACATCTTGGTAGCTTTGTGCAAACATTGAAATGGTTTTTATTCAAACAATCTAATGGGTTTTTTGATTACTTTTCTGAACCTATTCATACTTCAGTTTAGTGAAATATAATAAATTATTCCCTTTGGACGGTCCTTAACATCTGCCCAGATATTTTGAACTTATTATTCTACTAACAATTTTAACAAATTGTGTTTTTCTTGCAATAAATGATCCTCCCGAGGAACCTGAGTAAGTAAAATCCCATTTATTATCTCATTTTTTATTTCATCTTATCTTAATATCTGATCAAATAATTATACAGACCCAATCCAATGTTTTACCATTTCCACGTTTCGTTCTGTTGAGTATTACTTTGTTCTTTACCAGTAATGCTTCAGAACATACATTATACGGAACTAACTCAAACAAAAAAATTTCTTTAAAATTTTTGAAATGGGAAAACAGTAAGAGATGGTTACTTAACATGTAGTGAGTCCGCGGTATTGGACCGCTTTCATACGCATGCGTAGTAATTCATACTCTACGATAAACCATGATATCATCTTGGTAGATAAGTAGTTGTTTGCGCGCGCCCAGTGTACAACGCCCAAGTATTTCCCGCCATCTTTTTGGATAGTTTGAGCACTCACGCCCGTCTTTAAAGGCCTGGCTGATCGACTTTCAATCTGTTAAATCAATTGAAACCAATAAAACGATTCCACTTCTTAAGATCGTGGGTAAAAACCACTGGAGGGTGGGGACACCCCACCGCAAACACACTTTATGACTTATTTATTACCTCTTGGCCACGTTGCAAATTAAATATACTTCCAGGGCGTCTTTCATTATCGTATCAAAATCACAAGTCATTTAAAGTTGTATAGTTCAAAGTTGCCCATTGCGGAGTTAACATGCGCTTTAAAACTAACTTTATTTTTTTAAATAATTTTTGTGAATTGCGGTTTCACAGATTCGTCTTCGCGGCAATCTACACAGCCGAGATGCTCCTTAAAATTGTCGGCAGAGGGTTTGCCCTGCATCAGTACGCCTATCTTAGGAATGCCTGGAATTGGCTGGACTTTTCGGTAGTAGTATTAGGGTAAGAGGTGGTATTTATTATATTTATTAGTAATAGCTGACCAGACATCAGGGAACGCTCCATCTCAACCACTGGCATCTTTGTATCAATATTCATCGCATTTGTGGTTTTGACCAACCCACCCTTACTGAATAATTATCGCTCTGTTACATTCCTTTTGAAACTTTAATTTTTTAGATACCTCTGAAACACACTCCGAGCTCAAAGATCAAAGTCAGGGCACGACGGAATTTAGATGGTTGGGGGGAAAACGGAGAACCTGGAGAAAAATTCTTGAATCAAGGGAGAGACTCAAGCATCTCTACTCACGTGTGATGCTGAGTCCAGATATGTAACCCGAGACCTCAAAATAGAGAGTCTATTGCTTTACCGCGACTTCGATAGTTCTTTTGGGTATGGGGAAAAACCGGGGTTTGGGGGAACTTTGGAACTTTGAAACGAGCGAGAATTGAAACCGAGCAAAAAAGAAGCGATCTCGTTGCTAGGTCCCATTTTGTTCGCGGGTTCTTGCTCGAAACAGGAACCCCAAGACCCCGATCCTTCCTCAAACCCATCAAAAGAACGATTACGACTCCGGCAAAGATTCACTACTCACCTAACCCTCATGCTACCCTCTCTTTATGCGAGAACGATTCTTAGAACACTATATACTCGCATTAATTAATTTCCTTTGGTTTGTTTTTGTTTTAGTTATATAACAATGTTACCAGGCGTAGCAAATCTATCAGGAATACGAACGTTTAGGGTTTTACGAGCGTTACGTACAATATCAGCCGTTAAAGGTACGATTTTATTGAACAGGTCATGCGTGTTGCGTGACGTAACGTATTATCCAATCACTGTGTGCGCGGCCTTACTGTGTTATTTAGCCAATGAGTGTGCTTTTCCATGAGAACAGACTTTGATAAACGTGCGAAAGTTCGTCCAGCTGAGCGGTGAATTTTGTTTTAAACCAATCTCAGTATTAAAAAGGATGAATAAAAGCAGTTGCACCTTACCGCCATGTTTACTTCATTCCTCCACCCTCCAAATATATTTAAGGCCGGTCATTTTGTCCAAATATGCTTTGCTCGAGGCTCAGCTGGTATTGTGTGGTATCCTATCATGGTTAATGGGGAGTGTATCTGTGCGTGGCTTTACGTGTGGGGGGCGTTTTACTATAATAGACTCGTAATAGCACGCGTGTGTCTATACGTGAATCGCATGTTTAATCATTACGTATATATTCCTTGGCAGGGCTGAAAGCAATGGTGAACACACTTCTCAAGTCTATCATGATGTTATCAGATGTGCTCATTTTAACCACCTTCTTTCTCTGTGTCTTTGCTTTAATCGGCTTACAATTCTTCGCGGGGATTATGACGAATAAATGTGTTAAGAATGGCTGGCCAGCGCCACCAGATCTTTATAGTCAATATATCACTAACAAAAGTAAGTGTGATGCCTTCTCCTTCTCCTTCTCCTTCTCCTTCTCCTTCTCCTTCTCCTTCTCCTTCTCCTTCTCCTTCTCCTTCTCCTTCTCCTTCTCCTTCTTCTTATCCTTCTCCTCCTTCTTCTTCTCCCTCTCCTCTTACTCCTCCTCCTCCTTCTCCTCTTTCTTCTTCTTCTCCTTCTCCTCTTTCTTCTTCTTCTCCCTCTCCTCCTGTCTCTTCTCCTTCTTCTTCACCTTCTCCTCCACTTTCTCCTCTACCTTCCTATCTTCTCATTCTCATCACACATCGGGTTTTATATCTGACTTTTCATTTTCTCTTCCCAGCAAATCATTACATCTTCAAGGGAGATAATTTAGCAGTAATATGTGGCAACTCGTCTGATGCCTTGTAAGTGGATTCCTGTTATCATTTGAGAGCAAACATGTTTGCAAGACTATATAATATCATGTTCATCAAGAAACTATATTCTTTCTCGCATAAAAAAATATGACCACCGTCACGCGTAAATGGGGTCACTACTTCATGTAGCAGTAAACCTGTGGTGTGTTATACGGCCTTATTTGGCGATCCGTCGTATGGCACTTCACACGATGCTTTATGCAGGCTTCCACACTTAATCTGTTTTTGTTTTTGCTTTTTCTAGGAACTGCCCCGTAAACTTTACGTGTTTACCCGACACGGGTCCAAATCCTATATCTAAATTTATTAGCTACGAACACTTTGGATGGGCGCTGCTAACATCTGTTCAACTTGTCACAATGGACTTCTGGGAGAGTATCTATAATAGTGTAAGTGTTGTCTGATATTTCTGTTTTTAAAACGTTTTGCCGATGAGACTCGTGGGACTTGAAAATCCCCAAACTCATTTGGAAATGGAAATATTTAAGAAAAACGCGTCTTCAATTTACGAGAAGTCATTGTTTCCCGCCCTTTTTACTGTGTACACGGTACGCGCCTGCATTTTACCGGAAGTCAAGATTTCCCACTCCTTTTAGTGAGAACGCGCGTCTGCAACTTTACCGAAAATGAACATTCCCGCTCTTTTTGGTGAGAACTCGCGTCTGCAACTTTACCGGAAGTCAACATTTATGTTATTTTTAGTTACTCGCGTGTACCTTTAGCGTAATTAGTGTTTAAATTTTTTCTTGCTGATTTTTTTATTACAGGTAATAGCTGCTAAAGGACCCTTGTACATCTTTTATTTCTTATTTGTAATATTTCTTGGTCCGTTTTATTTAATCAATTTGGTTCTGGCCGTTGTATCGCTTTCCTATGAACAAGAAACAGCAGCCATGCAAGACGAGGAACTAAAAGTGAGTACAAATCATATTCGTGTTCTGTTAGCTAGAACCGTAAAAAAACTGACCGGTTAACCGGATATCTGACTCCAAAAGTTAATCCCTAGTAATCTAAGCCCTAATAAGCTCAAGGGGCTATGTTAGGAATAGATTTGTGAGCTATGAACTAACCAAATATTTCAAATTCAAAAAGAACAGTTCTTGGCTTCATTTCACAACCCTAAATACGGTAAAAATGCAATACGACAATCGCTCAGCGTATCTTTGATGACATTTCCCTCCATAACAACTCCTCCGATAACCTCGAGGCTTATTTTCGCAGGCTTAATGTATACATATATATTTGAACTAACCCTTTTTGCAACATGAATTAATAAAGCTTTTTTGTTTTTATCCCAGGCCGCGGCGTTTGCCAAGCTAAAACGATCAGCATCTTCTTATGCCTTCGATGGGAAATCTGAAATTGAACCCATGTACGAAGAAGACATTTTACCCTCCCTCCCACCGGAGGAAATTGTCAGTGAACATTTTACAGTGGAAAGCAGTAGCCACAATGTTATTGATGAGGATCCAGAGAATCCTACCGAGCCGAGCATATGGCAAAAAATTCGAAAAGTTGTGAAAGCACTAGTGTGTAATTCTATATTTGAGACTTTCATTACTCTGTGTATCCTATTTAATACATTAGCGATGGCCCTAGAACATCATGAAATGGACCCATCCTTTGCAAAAGTCCTTGACGTGTTCAATTATGTAAGTATTAACGTATATATGATGTCGATGATGATTGGGATGATGATGATACATGATGTTGATGATGAGGATGATGCTATACCTCGATGGTAGTGATGATCATGATGATGCGTGATGATGGTGATGATTATACATGTTAATGATGATACATGATGTTGACGATGATGATGATGTTATACCTCGATGGTAATGATGATCATGATGATGCGTGATGATGGTGATGATAATACATGTTAATGATGATACATGATGATGACGATGAAGATAATGCATGAAGATACACACTCTTACAATGTAAGATTACTGTTGGCGTACCGGCAAAGTTGTCATGTTAAAACGAATTCCATTCCCTCTAGATCTTCACTACAGTGTTTTTCCTCGAAATGGCGCTTAAGCTCATGGCGTTTGGTTTGAAAGAATATTGTAAAAACAGATGGAATCTTTTCGATGGAACCATTGTGATTCTAAGCTTGGTAGACATGTTGCTCACTCACACTGGTGCTATTTCTGGTGCTGGGCTAAGTGTCTTGCGAACTTTTAGATTGGTAAGTCATGAATATTTTTGCATCAGTGGAAGACTGTTTTACTCTCCCCCCTGAACCCCCGTATGGAAGTGGGGTAATAGGGGTGGTTCAGCGCTGGCCCGAAACCCTGACCCTATCAAGACAAGCATATCTTGAAAGAACATACCCAATAAAAGATACATCTCTCTACATTTAACCCTACTACTGACCTAAGAAAATGCGGCTGTATTTATGGTGTAAATTACCTGCTGAAAATTGATTTGCGGCGAGAAAAAAAAATTGAGAAAAAGTTTAAAATGACACCCTAAGCCGGCTTAAAGATACTGCATAGTGTTTAAAACCTATCCAATAATTATAAGTATTAAAACTTTATTAATCTATTATTTCTTCCGTCTTCCATAGCTTCGTGTTTTAAAACTGGCCCAGTCGTGGAAAACAATGGGTGCCTTGCTAAATACTATAGGCAAGAGTGTGGGTGCTGTTGGTAACATCATTGTTATTTTGGGCATCATCGTATACATGTTTGCTGTAGTAGGAATGCAAATGTTCCGGACGAGCTACACTCCAGATAAATTCGACGGCGATCGAAGGAGATGGAATTTTGAAGACTTCGGGCATTCATTTATGATGATATTTAGAATTTTATGCGGGAAGTGGATTGAACCACTGTGGGATACAATGAGCGCCACCGACGCATCCGCCGTGCTATTTGTTCTTCCTGCTTTCGTTATTGGCAACTTCGTTATTTTGAATCTGTTTCTCGCGTTGCTTCTCAATTCGTTCGGTGGTGACCTGGGAAGTGACGAAGAAACCGAAGAAGATAAGCAAAAGAAAGAAGAGGAAGAAGCACAGAGAGAAAAGAAGAAGAAAGAGAAGAGATTTGCTAAATTAAGTCGCCTCTTGGGGAGGAAATCTGTGTCTGGTAGTAGAAGTAAGGTTGGACCAGATGAGGAAGAGGAGAATGAGAATAGCGAGATGTTACGCGCTGAAGATGGAGACGAAAATGACAACAAAAAAGAAAGAGCTAACAACCTGCACAAGACCAAGAGCAATGATAGTATAAATAACGAAAATGGAATTGAAATGAAGGTTATAAGCAAGGCTTCACTAGAAGAAGGTATTAAATAGAAAATTATATATACTGCTACCCCTAATACCACCACCACCACTACCTTTACCACCACCACCTCTACCATTACCTCTACCACCACCTCTACCACCACCACCCACTACTACTACCACTACCACTTCTACTACCTCTACCAACACTACCTTTACCACCACCACCTCTACCACTACCACCACCACCTCTACCACTACCACCTCTACCACCACCTCTACCTCAACCTCTACCACCACCACCACCACCTCTACCACCACCATCTCTACCACCCACCTCTACCACCACCATCACCATCACCTCTACCACCACCACCTCTACCTCTACCACCACTACCTCTACCACCACCATCTCTACCACCACCACCTCTACCACCACTACCTCTACCACCACCATCTCTACCACCCACCTCTACCACCACTACCTCTACCACCACCACCTCTACCACCACTACCTCTACCACCACTACCTCTACCACCACCATCTCTACCACCCACCTCTACCACCACCACCACCATCACCTCTAAATAAGACACTAAATATTCTAACGTTTTGGTTTAATTTCCAGAAAACCAACCAATCAATAAATCCAAATCCATGGAGAACGAAAACTGTAAATCCCTGACGACAATCATCGACGTCGATAGAGCAGCCCAGAGAATACGAGAACAACCAGACCCGAGCACCAAAACAACCGATGAACAAAATGAGTCCAATGAACAGAACCTTAGCAATGGCGATCTCGTGGCTAATGGGTCCGCCCCTATCGTGCCTAACGGTAAATCACGCTTATCGGCTGGCTCCGATCGATCACGCAAGGATGTGAGCCTGGGTGACATTGACTCACACATTCCATCAGGTAGTCCCAATCACGATCCCAAGCGTGACACCATCGTGACAGTTGATACAGAGATAGTTGAAGGAGAGAGCAGAGTCCGTGACTGTTGTCCGTCGTTCTGTTACTGCGAGAGCGTTTGTTGTGTTAGCTATAAAGAGTCATTCATTCGACGGGGATGGCATGGCCTGCGTCAACACGTTCTTAACTTCGTAGAGCACAAGTATTTTGAGCTGTTTATTTTAGTCATGATTGGAGTCAGCAGTTTGACCTTGGTAAGTCACGTAATACCTGCCCAACAACCCTCCCCTCCCCTCCCCCCTCGCCTTAAACATTATCATAATACCTGGTCAAAATCGATAAATCACCAGGAACATCCGTGTATCATTGTCTCGTTTCAGGCCTTCGAAGATATTCATATTAACAAGAAACCTATCCTTAAAGCTATCCTCGACTTCCTAAACTACACTTTTGCCGTGACGTTTTGTGTGGAGATGTTGTTAAAGCTACTGGCTTTTGGTATTGTCGGTTACTTCACCAACCTGTGGAACTGTCTGGATTCCTTCATTGTGGCGGTAAGTTCACTTAATCAGTGAAAAATAAAATCAATACACAATTTGCTATGATATTAGAAGCATGGGTGGGTGTAGTGGTGAGAGCGCTCGCCTCTCACCCGCTGTCACACGTAAGTAGAGTTGCTTGTTGGTTCTCTCCGGTGCTTCGAAGTTTTTCGGTTTTCCCCCCTTCACAAAAAATAACTTCTAAATTCCAATAGACTACTTCGACAACACGGTAGCCATCTTTAATCGCAATGCATCATGGGACATCCAGGGTGGCAAATAAAGCTTCGTTACAGTCGATTGATATTAACAACTCCCACAAGAAAATACATTTAAAGATGGAATGATTAAGACGGCACATCGATCACCTTTACCCAGAAAAGAAGGGCAAACTCTTTATATTTTCCGTTGTCTGTTTTGTTTTGTCCCTTGGCAAGATGGCCTATTGGTATTTAGGAGATGGAGAAATACTCTGTAGAACTGCCACTCTATATTGTGAGGTTTGTTGAAAGGTAGTGGATTGTAAACTAAATACTGGGCTGGAAGATGAAATGGTGATCATTATATCGATCTAAATTGAAATCAATCGTTTGCTGTTGTTTTGGGAACAGATATCTTTAGCAAGCATCAGTGGAAACGAAAACTTGAACGCGTTTCGATCTCTTCGTGCGTTAAGGCCACTGAGAGCCATCTCACGATTTGAAGGAATGAAGGTATTTAACTATTTAAGTTTTTTTTCTTATATGGTATCGATTTTACCTAATATGGTATTATTCTTTTCCTTATATGGTATTGCTCATTACCCTTATAAGGTATTATTTGATTCCTTATATGGTGTTGATTTTTACCCACTTATATGGCACCACTTATGTTTAGATCGTCGTCAATTCCCTAGTCCATGCCGTCCCAGCCATTTCGAACGTCTTACTCGTCTGTATGATCTTCTGGCTCATCTTTGCTATCATTGGCTTTCAACTGTTTGGTGGAAAGTTTTTCAAGTGTTACGACAAAGACAACAATCGATATGATACGTCGGTCGTAAAAACCATGTAAGATATTCTATACACTCAATAGACCTATTTAAGCTTCGTTGTTCATCGTTCACATTTCAAACCATGTGATACCACTCTTGGGAGTTGATTCTTTCATGTGTAAATATTTTAACAAGTTCGTCATAAAAGAACAACTCTCGAGGGAATGTCATGTGATCTGAGACGGGCAATTTGCATACGAAGTTGAAGAGGTCTATCGCAAAATCATTGTCGGACATAAAATCTAAGACCGAATTGTATTCTGGGAAAGGACATAATTTTCCTCTGAAGTATTCGTTTGAGATACATTCTCGATATGAACTGATCATCTAGCCTTTCTGTTAATCCAACTGGAAAATATTAAAGGCGTTTTCATGATATTTTGCTTATCAAAACATTGGAATGACGTCATCACAATGAGTGCGCTCTCACTACATTCATGCGTAGGAAGGATGCGCGCGAACATTGCCCATAAACGTACATGCAAACATTTTGCTCTCCAATACAGACACGTGACCGTTAACTTCAAAAGGCCTATTTATGGACATTCCACGCGTTGCATCACCAGATACATCTAATTAACATAATTCACATTTCGACATCAGCTTCTATCTTCTACTATCTTTAAACCCGACAATATAATGATAATAAAAATAATATTAATAACGATAATAATAACAATAATAAGTAATTTCCTTATTTATCAGGGACGACTGCCTGAACCGAACGGCCGAGGGAGCACGTTGGGTAAATTCGAAGGTTAATTTTGACAGCTCGTTTAATGGCTTCCTGGCTCTCTTCCAAGTGGTAAGTTCAAATACCATATTTGCCTGCTCTTCCTAGAGAGTATAAAAACACGTAAACATACGATACGAAATATTTGAGAAAATTCTGTCAAGTTCACTGATTTTGATTATGATTTTTGTATTCCTATTTAAGGCGACTCTTGAGGGCGTTTTCGAAATCATTCACGATTCTGTGGATTCTGTAGCGGTAAGTTTAGCAGCTAAAAGCAAACGTGTTTTTTAGGGGTAGGGGATAAAATTTTGAATAAAGACCTTTAGCATCAGGCTTACCGCTAGGGATAAGGCCCAGACACCTGAGGTTAGTGGTAATCAGCAAGAACGTCGTTCAACGGGTCTCTAATAACTCCTTCTCTCCATGCGAGTAATTCAAGAGTTTGTGGCGTAGGAAAATAATTTGAAATCACACCGTAAAGTTAAAACATTTTTTCTTGAACGTTTTTGATTATCAGGTTGATTCTCAGCCGGAGAGAGAAGCAAGCTTTGCGGCATATTTCTACTTTGTTATCTTCATCATCATGGGAGCTTTCTTCTTTCTTAACCTCTTCATTGGTGTCATCATCGACAACTTCAACCGACTGAAACAAGAGGTTAGTTTAGTATAATGACTTTATCAATCTCCCAACTTTTCACGTCGCTCACAAAAGGCATTTGCTGATTCATGTTTTCTGATCGTAATCCACAAGTACGAGGACAGCGGCTCTCTGGGATTTCTTCTAACACCAAGTCAACGTAGTTGGGTCAACACGATCAAGAAGACGTACAACCGCAGGCCAAAGAAACAGCCAAAAAGACCTACTGTAAGTTGAAGACCCTTCGAAATGTATCCCATCCATCCTTTCGCTTATCCATTCCATCCTATCCATTCCATTCCATCCATCCATCCACCTTTCCATGCATCCATCTACTCATCTATTTATTCCTTCAACGTATCTATCTTTCAACCTACTCTTACGTCCCATTTATCCATTACATTCATCCACCAATACCATCAACCACCTCGTTCAATTAATCCCATCCATTCACCCATCCATCCATCCATCCCTCCCTCCCTCCCTCCCTCCCTCCATCCATCCATCTTTCCATCCATCCATCTTTCCATCCATCCACCCATCCATCCATCCCTCCATCCATCCCTCCATCCAAGCTTATACCGGTTGTTCAAATTCTAGCTGTTCAAATTCCAGTTCAATCACTCATCTCGAAGCCGTGCCACAACCCATTGTACTAATGTTATCATCTGATTTTCCATGCAGTCGAAGTGGCGTGGTTGGATCTTCGACCTGATTCACCAGAAGAAGTTCGAAGTGTTCATCATGTCTGTCATCATGCTCAATATGATTTCAATGATGATGCAACATCATAACCAGAGCCAGGGCTTCACCAATGCTTTAAATATCCTTTAATGCAACTTTAAATTTCATTTCAAAACATTTTTTGCGTGAGTGTTGCTCCTGTTGTAGTTGGTATTTTTGTTCTTGTTGCTGCTGATGTTGCTGTTGGTGGTGGTGCTTCTAATCTACTAATGTCTTTGTCGTCGTTGCTGTCGTTTTTGCTCTGCTAATGTTACTGTTGGTGACGGTGATGATGTCTTTGTAATGTCTTTACTAATGTCTTTGTCGTCGTATTGCTGTTATTGCTGCTGCTGGCGTTGTAATATTTGTCGACGTTGTGGTTGCTGTGGCTGCTGCTGCTGCTGCTGCTACTAATGTTGTTGTTGTCATCGTTTTGAATCTCTTCTTCAGGCAAAGCACAGAAGGACGCAAGGGGAACTAGGTCCCATTTCAAGTGCCCCCACCCCCGCCACCCAAAAAAATCCACTCTCATACACCTACCTCACTCACCTCACATGTTGATTTCTGTTGTTGTTGCTGATAATAATGGTAACCATGTCACCCAAGGTTCCCCTATAAGATATAAGCAAGTTTAGCACTTGGATCATTTGTAAATGGTTTACTGTTCCCTTGAAGAATTTCCCTTAACTAAAGTTCGGTCCTCGTACCGAGCCAACACGATATTCCAACTATGTGTTCACTGGGATTTTCATCGTGGAGGCCATCATCCGACTGACAGCTCTAAAGTTCGACTACTTCAAGCAGGCGTGGAACTTGTTTGATTTTGTCATCGTCATCTTCTCGATAGTGGGTAAGTAATACATTCCTTGCACTGGGATCCCTGTGTTGGAACAGACATCAGACATTTGAAATCCAAATCCGTACGTAACGACAGTGAATATCATTTTATCCAATCAAACTACAGACTCATTTACACAGGGTTAGCCTCGAATCAGTGTCTAAATAATTACTGATCCTTATCAAAATCCATTGTTTTCAGTCTGCATTATCCCAACAAATGCATAGAGGAAAATCAGACATATTTAGTGTGCTTGAAAAACGGGGGCGGTCTATGATAAACAAGCTAGAAAGAAAACAAATTGGATTTTGATAAGATCAATAATTATACTAGATAATCACTTCCGCACGCAGCATTCGTGCTACGCCCTCAGCTGCCTGCATTATACCTAAGAATGCTGCGTGTCTCAGTAATTATCTATTAAATATTCACTAATACAAACGGTAAAGTAAAGAATGCACGACTTCAACAATACAAACACTTTGAAATTCCATGCACCTTTACTGGAATACATGAATATTCTACACAAAGTCGAGACTGGAATATTTAATATTTGAGTTAGCCGCGTGCCCTGAATTTGATGAACCCAAAAGCTATTTCAGGATACAGATAAATTTAAAAGTTTTTTCTTTTTTGATATCTAATGCCATGCTCGTCGTTTGTTCCAGGCATCATCCTCGATGACGTTCTTATGATAAAAATGGACTTTTCACCGGGTCTTCTCCGTGTTGTACGTGTGTTCCGTATAGGTAGATTACTACGATTCTTCGAAGGCGCCAAGGGAGTGCGACGTTTATTATTCGCTTTGGTCAAATCACTACCGGGCTTGGTGAACATCGCCACATTATTATTTCTTATCATCTTTATCTATGCTATCATTGGCATGTCTTCATTTGCCTACGTGAAAAAGACCAACGGGATAACAGATGTTGTCAATTTTGAAACTTTTGGGAACTCTATGTTGTTACTATTTCGTATTGGCACTGCTGCGGGTTGGAACACTATCTTAGATCCGATGATGGTCACCTATCCGGACTGTGACCCCAACATGGACCCGCCCGGCCGAAATATGGGAGGCAACTGCGGGAACCCTGTGTTGGCAGTCATATATTTCGTCAGCTACATTTTACTTATTTTTCTTATTATCGTGAACATGTATATAGCTGTTATACTGGAGAACTTTAACGAGGCACAGTCACAAGAGGAGATTGGAATAACAGATGATGATCTTGAGACGTATATCTGCGTGTGGGAGAAATACGATCCCAAAGCTACACATTTCATCTATTACTATCAACTTAGTGACTTCCTAGACGAGTTGGATGAGCCACTACGAATTCCAAAGCCAAATAGAGACAAATTAGGCTCGCTGAACGTTCCACTTAAAGCTAATAATAGAATATATTGCATTGATCTAATGCAGTCGTTAATAAGAAGAGTTATAGGAGATATGGAAGGAATCGAGATGGAAGAAATGGATGAGATGATGAATAGATTACGAGACAAGTTCACTTCAAAATCTAATAAGAACGAGGAAACTGTTCGTTTCATAAATGATTATTATGATCACGAGAATCAAATGGCAATGATCATTCAAAAAGCGTACAGGATTCATTTGTTAAAGAGAAAAATAAGGGAACATTGCCACACCAAGTTCCACAAGTACGATCGTTTGGTTGACAAGGACGGCAAGGATACGAAACACGGTTCATGGAAGGAAAAACAACTACACAATAGACCAGAGGGCACTGCTGGTATGGAAACTGTTATAGGAATGCTATGGTATAATCAGGGAAAGCGTCACGACTCTGCTAGAATCGAAACTACGTCGGAAGCCAAGGGCAAAAGCGCCGAAATCCCTGTGCCAGATAAAGACGAGGAGACGCAGACGGAAGATCCAGACACCGAAATCAAACCAAAAGAAGGATCTGACTCAAAACGAAATTCCAACATTTCCAACTGTTGAGCCCGGTATCAATAACTCTCTTATCAGCGTATTTCTGCACTTTACGCAAGTGCAGGATATCGTGCCTGGCGTTCTACCAGTAAACAGTGTGAGTGACATGGACATTCTCTCAGGGACGAACGAACGATTTAAAAGTTGGGCCAGCATTTTGGACCATTGACGAGAATTTGTCGGCTTCCGGTAACTCTTATGATGAAGAAACGTTATGTCATGTTATTGCCTCGATAAACAACAGAGAATTAAGAAATCACATTTACAGCTTATTGTCTGCATTTGCTTCCTTCCTTTTCAAGCTCTTCAAGTCTCAGAACAAATTATAGATGAAATTTATTGACTTTTACGTAGTACTCGGTGGATGGTACGTTCGAAATGTACGATGCACACAAATGCAGAGAATGCGCCCACACAAACCTTCAATGTCAAAGTGTGTAAATACTGAAAATTTAGTCCCGTAGTTGGATGCATTTGTGGATATTACCGGAGTGCCTACGTATTTCGTTTCTCCTCAATTATTACTTACCTATCCGTTGGAGTTCAACTAACTTGGTCAGTCTACATAAAAGGGCTGGTTTCTGAGGTGTATTGACCAACAAGCAAGCTAATTGGACCATCCCATGGTCTGCACATTTCTGCTTTAGATACTGGTGGAAGACGTGCTTAACAAACCAATATCTTTACTATGAAACGAAGAAGCAAAATGGTTTGTTGACTGGAGTTAGAAACTACGTTAGAATATCCTGCAATATGAAACCAAGCCTTAAATTATTAGAACTTCGTCGATTGCAATGGTTTCAACAAACAATGTGTTGTATTTCTAAAGTCTTGGCCATGGCACAATTGAACTAATCTATCCCAGATATTCATCGATATGGCGCGCTTTTTTTGTTATTTTTACCACTAGACTCTAGAAGAGAACTAAACTGTTTGCACATAATGTTATTTTACTGTGCGCCAGTCGTGAATAAGAACACGCAATGAAATAATCTAACGACAGCTACGGCTGTAAAATTCTGAAATATTTAACGCCTTTAGATTTACGTGAATGTAAGACATTGTCCGCTGGGAGCAATAGCAGGAATGAGTACCTGCTTCTAGTGCTATAGTTCATAATTTCACGTAAACACCTCTCAGTTTCTCTTTAATTCCAATTCAGAAAATAGGCAGAAAAAATGGAATTATTCTCATTTTCAGAAAAATATCAGCTTCCAGTTAACGAGCTTCTTGGCTTCATATTTTTCTTTGCGCCGGATGAATTCAACAATTTAGATACATTTTAGAATTATCTTTATTATACTAAGCCTACAATTAAGCGAATGTATTTATTGAATCCCAAAATTTTGATACGTCGAATGATTCACGTCTAATTCAAACGCGGTATTCCTGCGGTATGGGAAGATTGACCAAAATACGGTAGGAATCCTGCGTATGAAAAAATGGACGTCTCCAATAATCATTAACAAAACTTACCTTCTGATATACCGTTGATTGTGACAACACTAAGTGTCAGAAATTTCAAATATATTTGCCGTCAAGAGTTGGTTTGTGGCGCGTATCAAACCACCAATAATAACTTCTTATTTCCTAAGTATTACACCAGATATATTTCAAATTTCTTTTGCTGTAGAATAGATTATAAAAGCGTATAAAAGTCTTTTGTCCCTACACCTTCCTATATTCGTTAAATTTGATATTTATTTTTCATTGGATCTTATTCTAAAATCGTTTTTTAGATGTTAATATTTTTTACTTCTCTTGCAATGTGAATTCTCTAGAAACGCCTGGCTTACCCATAACGCACTGGACGCTAGGTGTTAATTTACCCATAATGCACTGGTGCCATTCTACCCATAGTGCAATGAGCGCTTGGTAGACTGTTTCGCTAGCTGTTTTTTTAGTCAATCCTATAAGAGTTATCGGAGAGATATTAAGCGTTCTGCCTTTTTGGTCTTTTAATAACGTTTTATACTGATTTTGAATTTTTTATTAATATTGAACAGACATTGTTTTGAAGGTGTAAAATCGTATATTAAACACTTTCGCTTCTTAGTATAACAATTTGTGCTGTAATCTTTGTTATTTTCTAACCGTGGGCAGGATTTATTTTAAGGAGGCTCGAATCCCTCCCCTCCCCCCTTCGTGTTCATTGTCGCCAATAGCTTACTACAAGTCTTTAATTCTAGTATGACGTCAACAATCTATTATTAAGGATGCATTTTCCTGAGCATGCAGGGTTGCTATTCTTAATTGCAACTGTAGATTGAAGAACTCGAACCTCAATTTCTATTTCGGATGCGTTTGTGAGTAATTTGTGGACTGTCTATCAATGTTGAATTTTGTGTTATGTATAATTATGATAAATTATAATAATAATAATAATAATAATAATAACTATTGTAATAATAACAATAAAGATCTTGAATACTAGAAGTGTCAGTAACCAACCTACTGCCTTCCTATTGGACCCTTGCTGCGATCTTACAGGTCAAGTGATTTGTATCCGCCATCTTTGATTGCTAACGTGGCTGTTCAAGAAAATTCACTAATCTTTGAGCCTGGGTAAACATGCTACAAATGAGATGAGAATAAAGAAAAGTACCCGAGGGCGAATGACTGTGTTAACGTTTTCTACTGATGACGTCACAATTGTGCATCATGTGATGGAAATGCGAACAAGCCCAGCGCACGTGCTCGTGACATGCTGGATGATCTTGTTGTTTCCAATTCATTCGAGAACTATGGTATTTCGACTAATAATATTATTTTTGTCCATATAATCAAAGCCTTAATATTATTTGTAATGCTTGTCCGCATTTCGATCAAACAAGTCTTAATTTGCGATGTATTTTTGGTAAACAAGGGAAATGTTATTCGGAAATCAAGATGGCGGCGCTCGATCACATGACCCATCGTTTCATTTTCCAGGACTTTTTTGCCGAAATTCTTCTTGAGTTAAAAGTCGGGTAAAAATAATCCGGATTTCACGACTTTAACGCATCATGTCAAGCCACAAGGCATAGCACCAATTATGTAACGTCGTAAGTTAATTTGAAGGAACAACCATATTCCAACTGAATATTGGATGCAAGGAAAAGCTCGAAAAACTACTCGTCAATAAATTGAAAAATCCTTTCCGCGCATGTCAGTAAAAATTGGCGGATGTTTATCAAACTGGTCATCTTAAATGGATAGTCTGTGTTTGTTTGTTCATTTGTTTGTTTGTTTGCTTATTATTTTTTGCTTGCTCGTCTCGTGTGATAGTCCGTCCGTTTCAGTCATGCGCAGTAAGCATTTCTTGTCCGTTTCAATCGTGTGCAGTAAGCATTTCTTGAGTTGTATCTCAGTCATTCGCAGTAAGCATTTCTGGTCCGTTTCAGTCATGCGCAGCAAGCATTTTTTGAGTTGTATCTCATTCATATGCGCCGTAATTATCTTGTAAATTCTATAGAAGCAGTCTTTAATTATTATTTTACCAAACCTCTAATTGCTTCACTCTTTAAAAGTATTGTCTTCTTTCTCTCTTCTAAAATGCCAAGTCAAACAAGCAAAACCTTGCTTCAAAGTTGGGACATTGATACACAGGTTATAAAATTTCAGACAAACTCGCTTAAACCTTTTATAAAAAGTAGATAAAGTCTGCTTAATTTAATCAATCTACTGAGCCAAAACTATGTTTACATCAAGACAATGATAAATACTAAGTTATAAAGAGCTTCTTTGTTAAACAATCGGTTTAGTGGGATTAAATTTGAGCGACATAAAAAGTAAAACAAAATTAACTGTGAATTTTAATCAAAGGGGTTTTTTGGATAACACGGTCAATGGACGGGACGATCTCGGTTAAAAGTATTGTTATTAATTATTAGGGAAATATTTCATTAGTATCTTTAGACCGTGTGATTCCCATAGAAAGTTCCAACTAGGTAGAACAGTCACTAAAAACTGAAGTGTCTTTCTCTTACTATCATTTGATACATTTTTGAGTGAGAAGACTGCATTTCAAACACGTTTTTAACAGCTTCCATCGGCTGTTGTTATTCCGACATTAGTTAATAGACGATGTTATCACCTAATGTTTAGCCATTGATGAAAATGTTTAGTGTACCAATACAAAAACGGTGTTACAATTTTTTCTAGTGAATGTGTATGTGAATATATATGAAATATTCATTTGCACTGTGGTTGTTATGTATTACATTAATTAAACTGATCATCACAGTGTGTGAAGCAACTTATGCAGCTGAAAATTGAAAGACTCAGAAAAAACTCCGAGTCTTGATTTTTCTTGTGAAGTCGACAAGCTATGAGGATGAGTTAACTTGAATCTAAACTTCTTGTAAGATCGGATTTTCCCTGGCTTTCGAACACACACGTTGAAAAGCGGACATTAACGAGCCGACAGCGATGTTGGGTTATTAATTCACTCTTGGGAATAAGTTCTACGTCACTGATTGTTATGAAGGCTCAAAACATGCAAATCTTGCCGGACAGAAGGATCCATTTGTTGACTTGGTAACAGACCTGGGTCTACCTGACGTACGTAATCTCGCATAAGATCGGCTACGAGTTTCTAATTAAGAAGATTTAGGGCTTCTAACACAAGTCGATAGAAACGAGTGTTTAGCAACAGAACTTGTCAACTGGAAAACATAAACTCAGAAGACACGGAACCAAAGATACTATGCTAATAGGAGGAAGAGTCCAGAGAAGCTATCTATGGAAAACTGCTAGCCTTATGACTCAATTATGCAGTTGTGGGCGCATTTTGGATCAAGTTAGAGGAGAAATGTGCTGAAATATTCACTAAATATGACGAATTCAGAGGTAAGAGTAAAGAGTATACATTTTAACTCAGTATTGTCTTCTTCAGAGTTCTTTCCAACTAGTTGCCAGAAAGCGTGCTGCGCTGGGTTAGTTAATATTCACTCAAAATTGGTCTCCTTTACAAAGTTCCAACTTCAATTTATAAATATTGAACCCTCTGGTTGTGTTTTCGAAGAGTTCAACCTCGAGACTTCCATTCAAAAAGACCATTATAGACAGTGTTTTGAGGTCTTGCATTTAAGTGAAGAAGAAAAAAATCGCATTCACCAGCTGTTTGGTATTATTTTCATCTTCAAATTAAACTCTGCACTTCTTTATAGGATAAGTTTTTTAAAGCTCATCTTACGTAAACTCGTTATTCTATTCTTCTCTCCAATTCTACAATATCACTTTGTTACCAAACTAACTTCATATGACAAAAGTTTTATGTAAACTTTTTGGAGTGGTTCTTCAGAAGTCTCGAACGAGCGGCTTTTCCAAATGCAAGATGTAATTATCTCAAAGTCGCCGCTCATGAACCGGGAAAAATTATGATTTTATTCGCGTTATAATCTTTATCCGGCGATTTTTTACAAGAGCAGAAAATGTTTGTTTTCCTTTCCAGTTTTATAAAGCCATATTACGCTGATAAAAACCCTTTATTCTTTGTTTTTCATAACATTGTAGCTCTGGTTAAGTTAACACGCTGTGCACAGTCAGTCCGTCCAAGACAATAATTCAAAAATGGCGATTTTGAATAATGGTTTTACTCTGCACTTCAAATTGCTAGTGAATTTATTTTGGCTCTCAAAAACTTGTTGTACCTTTGTGCTAATTATTTTTCTTTAAATAATAACACGAAAATATTCGATCCGACTTCGCTCGACTGATTTCACATGAATTAAATAACAGGAAAAAAACATTTCTCCAATTCATTGGCTTAAACATAGAGACTTTTTGTTTTACATAAATGAAAGAATTTCAGCACCTATTTGCAGATAAGTGCCATTGTATTTCACATATGAATTGTCTAATTTACAACTGCTTGGTATACACCGACAGTTAGATATCGAAATATAAATAAGTGCTTTTATTTCACATTACCAATTCTTAGTTTCGTGAGAAATGACGATAAAAAACGTCAGGTTTTTTCGTTAAGCGTGGTTTTATATTGCTTTCCATTAACTTGAAGTTCTTAGCAATCTAGACAAAACTGGCTTGTTAAAGCGCCTTCGGACATCAAAGCCATCTGTATTTCATGATTGATCTTCCTTTATTTTCTATTTTTCACTACTTTCTGTCTTCAAATTTTACTCATTATTCTTGAAGAAAAACCCCGTCTTTTTTCATTTACCTACGTTCTCAATGTTGATTTTTTCTGTCAACATTTTCTTTGGCTGTATTGAATTCTTTAACCAGGAATAGATAACTTACTCGTAGCTCAAGGCGGCTTTTTAGATAAAGCCTCAACCAATTTATATCAAACACGGCACAAGACCCGACAAATGCAAATTAGTCAAAAAAGAGTAGGTGCCAAAAGTATTGATATCCTCATTAAAACAATCTGACGGAAAGAGAATAGTGAGTAGCCGTAGAAACAGAGCTATCGGCTGAAAATATGAAAAGTTTTATTTCAACTTCACTTTGGAAAATGACACACGTTTATACTGAAACATAAAATGTTTCTTTTTGATGTTTAATTTGAAGCCCTTGAAATTGCAATTTTTCAAAAGTAGTACAATAAAATTCGAAAATTCTGACATCGAAATTCCTCTTGAGAATATACACAGTTAATATATACCCGCTCCGTTGTACGGCCAGACCAACACTCAGGGTCTTAAACTATTTCAAAATAGTTTGGAAGAATGTAGAATAGAACAGCATTATTTCAGTAAGCTCTTGCATTTTTTTCGTTAAATAATTGGAGAAATTGGATGTTTAAATGTTTTGGTTGAAATCGTTTCTTTTTACCACCTTTTTTTGTTGTATTTTTTGTTTTTGTTTGTTTGTTTGTTTGTTGTTGTTGTTTTGTTTTCAAAAAAAAAACTTTAAAAAGTCCAGAATCGTTAGGTTACGATTACAGAATATATCTCAAGGTCTAATAATAGATAAATAGGACTTAGCAGTGCATTTCTACAGGGTGGCTCCTTTTTCATCCATTTAAATTAGAATTTAGAAGAAGATTTTTGCGAATGGAAGGAAACTGGAGAAAAACCCTGTCTTTGAATTAATCATTTGGGAAGTGTGTCAATTAACAATCGAGAAGGAAGTGATTTTAAATTGCTTATATTTTGGCCGGTGTAAGCAACAGAAAATCCCCCAAGTCGTTTCAAGGTTGTTCTAGATATACCATACCTTAATAAAGATTGAAATTGGAATGTCAACTGCTTAAGTTTTAAGAGCTAGTAAATAAGACATGTTGAAAAGAAATTGAATCAATATGAAAGCCATTAAAGTTTAACGACCTTCTAAGAGCTCGAGTTTTACTAAGTTATATTGCAGAAAATTACCCAAAAATATAATATGGTTAACAAGTTAAAATATTGCGATTTCCTATCTTCACAAATGATAATGTTTTGACGAGAATACTTGCCGATGGTTCAAGAAGAGGTCATTTTTCAGCTTGATTATTGCTTAAGGAGACAATCATTGATATCGAAAGAGAAAAGCAATTTCAAGTCTTAATGATGTGGAGAAAGGATAAAGAATGACAACATCTATAGCTTTAACTAATATTGTTGCAGAAATTTGTTTTAACTCCAAATATTTCTGATTAAGAAATTTTGCTGGAACCAATGAGAAGCTAAATTTGCAAATATCCCCAGGGAATAAAAGACCTATTTGAAGGGAGGATGTTAGGATGCCATTCACTACGGGTTGCCTTGTGTCATTTATAAATGCCCTGTTAATATACGCCTCCGAGGGACGCAGCGTTGTGCTATTCTTTAATTTTCGTTCGAAGCTTGTGCTGTCTTCAAAATTTCAATATTTTCTTAACATGTATATTAGTTTGTTTGTATCTTAACCGTATCTTTGTATCTTAACCGAAAGCATACAATTAAATATTGTCTGTCTGTCTGTCTGTTTGTCGTTTTATTTTATCTGTCTGTCCGGGCGTATTTCCGTGTGACTGTGTGTCTGTCTGTCCGTTTATCCTTCTCTTTCTTACTGTGTACTGGCGTTATTCTTTTGTTTCATTTCGCTCGGTTGCCGGGGTCAAAGGTTGTATGGTTAAGATGTGACCACTAAATTATTTTTTTATTTCACGAAGTAGACTTTCTCTCATGCGATTGTCTCCATCCATCCATCCATCCATCCATCCATCCACTTATCGCTATTTCTCCTGTTTTCCAGGCATTGAACATTTCTCGTAGCCTGTCCAGGAAATCCAGCATATCAAGCTACACCAGTAAAGCAAGCAACTACAGCGATGTATCCAGCGTACCTGCGGCCCAAAACCTCTCCTCTAATATGAAGAACTGCAAAAAATGGTTGTCCCGAATGTACCGGAGTATCGTCTATCGACCAAGATATTTTGGTAAACCATTCGAGGACAGATACAATGAGGATGGCGAGGTATGGGAGCGTTAGTTTCTTATTATATTTGTATCGTAATGTAACCTCTACATGCATTTTTACCACAAATTCTTAATTTCTCGCGCGCTGATTTGCTGAGGACAATTTAAGAGCAAGCGCTCATACCGCTGGTTGTTGTGACCACTAAAAAATTAGAAAAAAATGTGTGTTCCAGTAGTGACATTTTTTGCGGTAAAAACAAATTGATGTCCCTTTTCTATGGTCTGGTCTCGCTGCTCTCGTAGTTCAGTTTGAGTTTGGACCATATACTGACGCCATTCCATGTTCGATAAGAGTACAGACCATAGAACTAAAGGGACCTCGATTTGCTAACTCTTCTATCACACTCCAATATCCTTTGTAACATGTAGTTCAGACTTCAATCCTAGACAGTCATCCAAATCGGCGATTATTCCCTCGTTTTTCTACGTCCGTACCTTTTTTGTCCATAGTTTAGGTACTGTTAAAAACAATAACTGTCAATGTTATAATTCTCGCATTCTGATTGATTGGGAGCGCGTGCTTTATGAGAGCGCACAGCACACACGAGCCCTTTGCATTTTATAAACGAAATGAAAAACTCGCTTGCTGTGCTGTGTGGAGTTATAAAGCACTTGGGGATTGGCAGAACACTCGAGAAGTGTTGAGAAGCACTTCGCTGCCCGTCGTGCTTCTCCTAACACTTCTCTCGTGTTCTGCCAACTCCCGCGTGCTTTATGACAGCACACAGCACGCGCGCGCGTTTTCTATTTCTTTACTTCTTTACGAAAGATATTTTAAAAATTTGGTTTAGTTTAGTTAAGCTCAATTTGGATGACATAACACTAGGTTTCCGATTCTCAGGAGATTGAAACTCTTTTCTTTTTGTCCTTCGAATTGATCTTCTTTGACGTCATATACAAGGGGTCTATTTTCTGTGTGTTAGTCTTCATATTGTTATTACCTCTCTTAGAAATCGTTTCTTTTTTCTCCCTGTAAAGTCTTCCAATGTCGTTTCTTCCCTTAGAAACTATTTCTTTATTTACCGATTAACATTTCACTTCACATTTCAAAGATGTTTGAATTGAAGATTCTTAGATGTTTCTAGACTTCTCTTGGGTATCTGACAGTTTCGTTTTAACCTCTGTATCATCTTTATTAATTCAGAAATTCATCCCCTTCGTTCAAAAACAAACGAACATAGACGAACATTTACTGATAGTTTCGCCATATTCCAGCAATAAAACCAACAGCGAAACATTAAATAGAAAGATTTCCTGTCCTTTCTTCGACGTCCAATTAAGGAATCTTCTCCACTTCATCATCGTCATAGCAACGCATGTAACGTCTAGAACAGGTGCAAGGAAAGGTCTGCAAATTCTCCAATCAAAGAGCTTTATTTTTAGCGTTACCCATTGCTTTGGATTGGTGTTCCTGGCCTGTGTTTCCAAATGGTTACGATTCTCAATTACTTTGCTTGATTATATCTTCGTTGGCACACTAATGAAACAAAGTAATGAATTATTCAATACCTTGATACGACACACAAAAAAAATTGAATTTATAGCCAGAGAAACAGGATACAGAATGGAAAAGAAATTTAAAGCTGAATATCGAGAAATTTCGCTCGTTTTAAGTGAGTGTGTATACTCTAATTTTTTATGATGTCGGAATACAAATGGTTACGGCAACCAAGGATAGGAAAAGGAGATTTTATTCCCGGGCCACTAAAAATCTTTGAAGCAGTCAATATGGTGGTAAGTGAAGAGTTTAATAACCACACTTTCGAGCTCAAATTAACAGCAAATCCATCTTGTTTCCACGAACGGAAAATGTTATAATATAATATAGATGAAGTCTTAGAATATTACATATTTACCGATTGCAAAGAATCGCTATATTTAATTTGTAAAATAAACATTGAGTGAAACTAGGTCGACTTAAGCCGCTACTAACATTTTATTCGTTGACAATTCTTCGCACATCATTCCTAAACAGCTCAATATTTTAGTGTTTGTTTATTTACTTGACAATTCTTCTCTGAAAAGGTCTTCTTTCATATCTTTTTGAGGAGTTTTGATGAATAAATAGTACGTTTACATCAGTCAAGCGTGTTCAAACAATGTCATCGCTTTTGTTTAGTTTTTTTTCCTTTTTCCCTCCTGCAATTTCACGAACCAACCTTCTTCACACAAACTAAGATTCCGTGTGTTCTTCAAGCTAAGCATATACTTTGCTACCATCAAATTTAGAAAAATACAAGAACTGTAAGGCTAAAAGTCTGCATGAACAAAATCGAGCATTTTGTATTTATTCAAACAAAAAAAATCCGAGAAATATTGCATGCAATTAAAAGCGTCCTGCAGGCAGATTGTTTGATTAAGCGTGAGTTTGAAAAGCAATCAAATAAAAACATTCAACTTTATTAAAACTTTAGAGACAAATTCAGCTTGACGCTGTGAAGACACTGATTAATTCTAGCAGCGACGAACGATGTTTCCATCTGTCTCATTGACTTTACTATCTATAAATTTAGCGCGGCGAACATGTTAGATTCTTTTACACGAACCGAATACCTAGCCTACTATAATATCCTTTTTTTTTAAGATGCAAAGATACAAAGTTCAGACGATTTTTTTAGATTCTAAAAAGCGTTTATGTTGTGTTCCTTCGTTGAGTCTAACAATACTAAGACATTTCTGAATCGTAAGAATGATGCATACCAATTATTGTTCCATTTGTTCAGTGGCGGATCCAGGGGGGTCGAAGGGATCCAAGGAAACCCCCTTGAAGGTTTGATCTTTTCGGTAATAGAAATATGTCTTATATAAATTTTGATAAAAACTTTTAGTAGTTTTGCGTTGGGTCGTGTTATTATAGCTTATTAGGTGATTAGAGCCGGGTTTTTTTTTTTTTTTTTTTTTGTCAAACATCGACTAAACAAATTATACACAGTTTAAGAAACGGAACCCCCCTTCGAAAAATCTTGGATCAGCCACTATTCTTTTTCCGTGTAAATGGTAAGCACCCCTGATTGACACCTTTCTTTCCATCCCTTTTTTCTTTTTCAACCTTTCCTTTCCTTTTTCTTCGGTCTTTCCATCCAAAATGAAAACGAAACAAGAAAGTAAACCAGTCAAAGATAATCTAACAATTTAATTTACAATTTTTGTGTTTTCTCTTGCAGTATTTTCTGGTCATTGCAAGTCGTTTCGGAAAAACCCAAGTTTACAGATTCAACAAGGCAAAATCTCTTTATTTATTTGGATATGAAAGCAAAATTAGAAGATTGTGTTTAAAGCTGATTACAAATCAATATCCTTTGATAACGATTAATAATTTGTTTTACGGTTTTTTGTTGTTTGTATTCTGTTACTATTTGTGTGTATGTGTTTCGTTGTCGTTGTCGTCGTCGTCGTCAACATACTACAGTAATACTTTTATACTCAATTGGAAGTCAATTGACAGAATTGGAAGTCAAACTCCACCATGTTTTAAGTATTACAAACAAGGGAATATGAACTAGTTCATTTTCTCTTGTTGTAATCCATTCCTCGCTCCGTAAAGCAACATGAGAGTCGAGCGTTGTGTGCTTTAGTGAGCGAGCAAGAATAATCAGCCTGCTCTAACAAATAAAAATATTATTATATTATTATTATACGCCTTTATTCACCATCAACATCTTTACCAGATATTTAAATAGATAATCTTTATCATAGTCACTATCGATATCACCAACGTCACAGCTAACACTGTAGCAAGTATATATATCGTCTAAATCTACTATCTGTTACGAATCCTTAACACTCTCACGTATTTCGAGATGTTTATTCTATTAACCATACTTATTAATTGTGTTTTCCTGGCCATGACGGATCCTCCTGAAGAACCAGAGTAAGTAAAGTAATGAAATATGAAAAAATGGATGGATGGATGGATGGATGGAGGGATCGATGGATGGAGGGAGGGAGGGATCGATGAATGGATGGAGGGAGGGAAGGAGGGATTGATGGATGAAGGGAGGGAGGGAGGTATGGAGAGATCGATGGATGGATGGAGGGAGGTATGGAGGGATGGATGGAGGGATGGATGGATGGATGGATGAATAGCTTTCCTTCCTTACAGTATGACATGTTTCTTATCACACAGATACGTCTTCGCTGTCATCTATACCTTAGAAATGTTTTTCAAGATAATCGCTAAAGGTTTTGCCTTCCACAAGTATGCCTACCTTAGAGATCCATGGAACTGGCTGGATTTTATCGTAGTCATAATGGGGTAAGCCAACAGCAAATATCTTCACATACGACTTTATTACTCAAGCGTAGCATAGTGGTAGTACACTCGCCTCTCACTTCTGGAGTCGTCGGGTTTGATTTCCTCTACAAAACCTAACACGCTAAATTGATTCCACCTCGATCTTTGAGCTAGCCGTGACCTGACTTATAGATCATTATTATATAAAGGTTAAAATGATAGTGCGAGGGTTTGAATTTCAATGCAAATCCGAGCACGTGCGTTTTAACTGGTTTATAATCCAACCCAGCCCTGTTTCTAATGTTTGGTGGAAAGTTTGAATTTCGATGGAAAACCTGTCCCGGGTTTTTAATTCAGTCCCGCTCTGTTAGTATCAATGCTGAATTCAAAACCCGGGACAGGTTTTCCATCGAAATTCAAACCCGAAATCAAACAATAGAAATAGGACGTGTTTGGTTTTTAAAGATCTTTCACATGCAGGATTCGATCTATTATACTGTGTTAGCTTGGCCTGACTTAGATCAGCTCATATCTGGTTGTACTTTTCAGGATATCGATAACATTTCAGCTTTAATAATTAAATTATTTCAAAATTTATAATTTTCAACGTTCGTGTTTTCAGGTATATAACCATAGCACCTGGGTTTGGTAATTATTCTGGTATCAGAACGTTTCGAGTCTTTAGAGCTTTACGTACAATATCTGCTGTCAAAGGTATTTCAAGCTTTTTATTATTCTATATCTTGCATCATTCGTTTCCTTTCCTGTTCCTCTACTCGCTATCCATTCTCTTGCGCATGCGCCTTCATCTTCAAGGCCAACGTCTTCCAATCTCGTACACAAAGCCTGTTTTTCTCTGGTGCTGATTAAAAGGAACGCAGGCTCTGGCGACCAGATCGATCGTCCTCATCATACAGGATTTTTTTTTTCACGTCTTTTGACTCTCTTCAAAATTCTTGCCATCCATCAATTCTATGTTGTTGAATTTTTTAGGACTTAAAGCCATGGTGAACACACTTCTGATGTCGATGAAGATGTTGTGGGATGTGATGGTCTTGACGCTATTCTTCATTTGTATATTTTCCCTGATCGGCATGCAGCTGTTCGTAGGAGTGTTACGTAACAAGTGCGGTGAACCTGTTCCGAGTAATCTAACAGTACCTTACAGAACCTATGCATCTAATAGCAGTAAGTACCCTTAAATCCAACCAATCACAAGCTAGTATAACCATAAATAACATTAAACATTGGGTGACCTGGGGTTAGCCAATGAGAAGACGGCTTTACCGGAGACCGCTAACCAACGCAGGTTCAGGCTATATGCGCAATCAGCTTTCACATTATTTATTGTAAAAGAAAAAAGGTTTTGACTATAGCAGTAGCTCGTAAAGTAAATCATTTCTCATTTCCTTCAGGTTTCTGGTTGACAGATGATGAAAATCCGGTAGTCTGTGGGAACAACACAGGATCAAGGTAACCATGGCAACGAACCCCTTGATCTTATGAGGCAGCCACGTGACCATAATATTCCGCTGGTCAGGTGTCAATTAATTATTTCCTTTTTTCACTTGTTTTCTCTCTTTCACTGTTTTCATTTTGCTCTCTTTTCTTCTTTTCACTTCCCCCTCTTTTCTCTCTTCCCTGTCCCACCCCTCTTCTTTTTTCTATCCCTCGCTCTAGAGCACATATAATGAATAATTCTTTGATCTGTTGTGTTTGTTAATGTCCAGGTTGTGTCCAACAAACTACACGTGTCTGATCGACGCAGGCGGGAATCCTAACTTTGGTTACACTAATTTCGATCACTTTGGTTGGGCTTTGATAACAAGTTTTCAAATAGTGACTTTAGACTTCTGGGAGGATGTCTACAATAATGTAAGTGAAATAAAACCATCAGGTCTGCTCTCATTCTCGTGAATGCATTTCAGTTAATACATTAGAAATGTAAAATTAAAAACACAATGCATTTCAGTTGATATATTAGAAATAGTCCAGGTTAATGTAAAAAAAGACGTCCTTGGTTTTACGAAGGTACATTTAATAGCCAGTGGCTAACAAACCTTTGGCACTCATTACATGAACGAATAGGAATTTAGGAGTTGATTTTTGTGGAGGAAGGAAAACCGGAGAACCCGGAAAAACCCTCGAAGCACAGGAGAGAACCAACAAACAACTCTACTCACATATGACACCAAGCCTTTTGGGACTCGAACACGGGTCACTGATGAGAGGCGAGTGCTCTCACCGCTACACCACCCATGATTCCGTAAAGGCCGTCAAAGGCAAAGTAACGATCTCATTGCATGACTAAGAAGCCTTATCGTTTCTTTTTTTTCCAGATTATCTTCACCATGGGGCCTTGGTACGTCATCTATTTTGCAATAGTCATATTCTTTGGACCTTTTTATCTTGTCAACCTCGTATTGGCTGTGGTGGCTGCGTCCTACGAGAACGAAGTACAAGCGAGCAAAATGGTAAGTTTGCCATAACAAAACTTAAGAATCCTTGATCAATCAGGAAGACTAATTTCTTTCGTTGTCTTGTTAACAGGAAACAGAAGAACAAAGAATAGCACAGAAACGATTAGCGTCATCTTACTCGGTCCGTCGTGCAAGTATTATGAGTATAGTGTACGGCAAAGATGAAGCAGTCTTAACAGGTTCGCTCCAAAAGACAATGTACGACATCCCTGTAGTCACATGTAGCCAACCAACAGATTCTAAATCTGACGAGGACTCAAGCGTGCTACAGATTAGAGAGACTGGTAGTAACCTAAATCAGAGCCAGGCTCTTCATGAGAACTGGATTAGTACTAAATCGCCATCAACACCCATGACGCCGAGACTTGACAACTCATTTATCATTCAAGCCAAGCCAGAGACTCAGCATATGAAACAATCTCAAGCTAAAAGGCGATTAGAGCGTTTTCGTGGATATGTCAATACACTTGTCAGTAGTAAATATTTTGAGCTGTTCATCGTGTTTTGTATCCTACTCAATACTTTGTTTATGACAATTGAATATCATGATATGGACCCTACCTTACAACATGTGGTGTTGGTAGCAAATCAGGTACGTAGCCTCCCCTCCCTTCTCATAGAAATATGGAGCCTTGTTTAGGAATTTTGTTTCTCGAACAAACATGGTACGTACCCTCCCCTCCCTCCTCATAGGAATATGTAGACTGTTTAAAATAGAATAACAAAAACATTTTACCAAGAGAAAATGAACTAAGAGAAGAAATCCCCGTGCCCCATCATGTGCACACTTTGATGCTATTTTTAGAATCATTGATGCTATTTTTAGCTCGTTACCATGCCCGCGCGATAATCATGCTTCCTTTAAAGCCTCGTTTTATGACACGAAAAGCGACAAAAACACAGGCTTTGTTTATTGCAAGACTAGAAGCCGCCTACCCTCAAGAAATCAACCAATCAGGTTCTTCGCTCAAAATATCTCCAAGCTAAAAATAGCATCAAACTGTGCACATGATGGTTACAAGGCTATATAGGTAGGATTCCTTCTCTTAGTTCATATTCTCTTGATTTTACTGTATACATAAATAAAATGAAAAAAGGAGAGAGAGAAGAAGAAAAGGAAAGGAAGGAATGAAGGAAAATAGGAAAGAAAATGAATGAAAAAGTTGACCAGTCAAAAATCAACAATTAAAAAAAACACACAAATGTACAATATATTTTACGTTTGTTAAATTAATTTCCAGGTTTTTACTTTTACATTCTTAACGGAGATGATCCTGAAGCTCATCGCGTTTGGTTTCTATGGATACCTGAAGAGCAGATGGAATATCTTTGATGGTATCGTCGTCGTTATTAGCGTGGTGGATTTCATCTTTGTCCAGTGTCAAATAGCGGACGGGACTGGGACAAGTGTCCTACGTACGTTTAGATTGGTGAGTAAAACTGCTACTTCTATTCCGGTCTTGTGTGGAATTCTTATCCGCGAAATAACTTTTTTTTAGTTGGAAATGATTGTTGAGTATAGAGGCTTTGCACCATCACTTGCCCACGCCCATATTACAGCTTTGGCTACCTGTGGTTAGATGGCAGAACAATAAAATCCCTTTGCTCTCAGGGAACTGAATTATTTCTCATGTAAAACGATTGTATTGTTCCTGCCATCTAACATGGCTGCCGTCACGTGATGGTGCACAGCCTCTATTAAAATCAAAGGTGGTGTAGTGGCGGTGCCCTTGCCTCTTACACCTGGCGGGGTCGTCAGGATCAATTCCTGGACTCAGCATCACATGTGAGTAGAGTTTGTTGGGCCTCTCCCTTGATTCGATAGCATTAAAATGGTTATTCGGTTTTCGTCCCGCCGCAACTTGAAGACCACCCTAAATACCAATTCAATTAAAGCCTTCTCTATTTTCCCTCCGCAGCTTCGTATTCTAAAGCTCGCCAAGTCTTGGAGTACTATGTCGAGTCTTCTCTCTACTATCGGCAAAAGTCTAGGAGCGCTCGCCAACCTGACTGTCATCCTAGGTATCATAGTGTACATATTCGCGGTAGTTGGCATGCAGTTGTTTGGTAAATCCTACACGGCAGATAAATTCGGCGGAGAAGTGCCAAGGTGGAACTTTAAGGATTTTTTCCATTCATTTTTGATGATATTTCGGGTGTTGTGCGGTGAGTGGATTGAGCCGTTATGGGATTGTATGAAAGCGACTGGTCCTGTCGCAATGCTGTTGTATATACCTGCATTCATTATTGGCAATTTCATAGTAAGTATTTTGATATATATTTAGGGAATATAAAAGTTGTTTGCATGTCTGTGTACGGTGAGGGTTGTTGTGAATGAGAGAAGCAGGCTTAGATTGTTTATATCACAGTAAAGAGACGTTTTTTTTAATTGCTTTTGTAAAATACTTTGAACGACTTTGCGCAAGCCTGTCTCTGATAGAAACACGTTAGCCAGCCAATCAGCGCGCACATTATATTGTCAAATATTTTATAACAGATTATATACTGTACACAATCTGTAAGTGTATATACATGGACTGTATAGCGGCTGCCATAGGCGCCTTCACATAGCATTTCCCATTCGACCTCGTTGAGCTGCGCAACTGCTGTACTTGCGGTGGTATCAAGCGAGAAAAATATTTTTTTGCGCAAGATTAGGGAAGCTGCTTTGTGTGTCACCATGACGAACTCGTTTGCAGAAGTAAAAGCTATGACGTGAATTGAATATTTGCAACCGTTATGCGCAACAAATGTTTTTTGTTCTTTTCCGCGGTGCGCCACTTAACAATTCCATTTTTCATTTCTATAAAGACTGTTTACTTTTTGTTTCTGGTTTAACATTCTTGCCTTTAATTCTTTTTCAGATTCTCAATCTATTCCTTGCGTTGTTATTGAGCTCTTTCGCCAGCGAATCAATGGAAGCAAGAGCTCGCAAGAAAAAAAGGAAGGCGTCTGTTAAGCACAGATTTAGAAGGGTTTTCCTTGCCATTAGGTTCGCTTCGAGATTGAAATTAAACCGCATTGCTCCTAAGACTAAAGTGGAACCTTGTGAAAACCAAGGAAATGATACCGAGAAGGACGAAAATCCTAATCAAGTGCGGAAACCAGAAACGATCGGAAAAGTACAAGGTATAAATACGTGAGGTTTTTCCCCATGAAATTACAGATACATACAAGTAAAATTTATAACTTTTAATTCGTCTTTGTTTTAACAAGGGTTAGCACTTGATAACCAGTGCCTAACAAACCTGTGGCCCTCCCTCCGTCACTGAATTGAAATTTAGAAACTTATCTATATTTCTATAACTTCATGTATTTCTTAAGTGCTATGCGGTCTACATGTTCTCATCTTTGCATCATAATTACCGCGACCTAACATTTATTCCACCCCGGCCTGCTCTCAGTCTGACCTCTAGCTTAGCTGGTAGAGCATCGGTAGTACGATTCCGAAGGTCGTGGGTTCGATTCCCAGCGAGGTCGGCAATTAATTTTTCCGAATTTATTTCCGAGGGCTTACGCTCGGAATAACCTCGTTCACAAGCACTACAACTTATCTATATTTCTATATCTTCATGTTTTTCACAATTGCTACGCAGTCCACATACTCTCATTTTGAAATTTAGAAGTATATGTTTGCCTTGCACAACGCCAAAAATAAATAGTCGGCTTTCTTTTCAGATAACCAAACCAGTGCTGAAGGCACTCAAGACCCTTCACCAGCAATAAAACCAGAAGAACATGCTGTGAACATCCTTGATGTTGAACCTTGCTTCCCCGCAGGTTGTTGTATCTGTTGTGCCAACAAGACCAATCCAGTCTGGACTAGTATGAGATACAAAGCTAAGGTCTTGGTTGAACATAAATATTTTGAATGGTTCATCGTGTTTCTGATTGCAGCCAGTAGTATCGCTTTGGTGAGTAAATATGAACAGAGGTCGTTATTATTTATTGGTTGGTTCCTCTTTGAATGATTACCAACCGCGCATGCTTGTCACCCAACATGAATACAAACTACTATTCATTCAACATGGCTCCTATGCCTTTGTTTTCATCCCCATAGGAAACCTCAGAAAGAGTACCTGAGCCAACAGTATAAAGAGCACAGCAGATACACGACTAACAATTTTGCTTTCTATTCGACTCTTGTCTCTAACAGGCCTTCGAAGACGTTAACATCGACAAGAATCCAGTATTGAAAGGCATCCTCCATGACTTGAACATCTTCTTCGCTGTAATCTTTACTGCAGAGATGTTGTTAAAGTGGTTTGGTTTGGGTTTTGTGCAGTACTTTTCTAATCCTTGGAACTGGTTGGATTTTATTATCGTCATCGTAAGTAAAACAGATTTCGACGAAAAAAGAGGTTATGTCTCTTATTTATTTACACATTTAACATTCTTTATTTATTTTCTTTTGATGGAATTTGGTCGCTTATTCTTGAGTAGAATTTCTCCCTTTCCTTTCCTCTCCCCCTCTCTTTCCTCCTCCTCCTCCTCCTTCTCCTTCTCCTCCTGTCTCTTTCCTTCTCCTTCTCCTCCTCCTCCTTCCTTCTCCTTCTTCTTCTTCTACACGAGTGCTTCTTAATTTAAGCCAAGTGAAAAATTATGCATATTCATCTGCGGTATATCGAAGGTTGTTCTTGACTCTCTGGCTATTTTTCTCAGGTTTCTTTGGTAACCATAACTGGAGATGACAGTATTTCATACATGCGTTCTTTACGGACACTACGAGCACTGCGTCCTTTAAGAGCTGTTTCGAGGTTCGAAGGAATGAGGGTAAGAAAGCAATTGTTTTTATCATCATCATTATCATCATCATCAAGCGTCATCATCATCATCATGCGTCATTACCACCTTTATACGTCATCAACATCATCATACGTCATAACCATCTTTATACGTCATCATCATCATCATACGTCAAAACCATCTTTATACGTCATCATCATTATCATACGTCAAAACCATCTTTATACTTCATCATCATCATCATACGTCATTACCTTTTTTATACGTCATCATCATCACACGTCATGACCTTTATTATACGTCATCATCATCATCATTTCTAAACGGTTAATATAGGAATTCAATTTAGGAAGTATTTATAATAGACAACTATGCATTATCCATGCTTTAACCATACATGTTCTTCTCTCAGGTTGTCATCAGTTCGTTGTTCCATGCTTTTCCTGGCATAGCAAACGTGCTGCTGGTCAGCATGGTATTCTGGTTGATATTCAGCATTATGGGTGTCCAGAGTTTTGGCGGGAAATTCTTCAAGTGTCTTGACGCGGATGGCAACAAGTTTCCACCCAGTATCATTCCTAATAAAACTGTCTGCTTAGCCAAAGGTTATCGCTGGGTCAATTCTCACATCAATTTTGATAATTCTATCAATGGGTTTCTGGCGCTTCTACAAGTGGTAGGTTCAACGAGTCAAATCGTTACAAGTCTTAAATCTGGATTATGGGCTCCCTGTGTATTAATGGCCATTTTGGTAGACTTCCTGTGTCTATTGATTCTCAATCAGTTTTTGTCTTTTTCCAAAGGCAACGTTTGAAGGATGGATGGAAATCATGGAAGATGCCGTTGATGCTACAGACGTATGTAACCTAGCTAGCTACAAGCTGTCGTTGTCATGGCGACAACTTGAAATAAACTGTCAAGAGAAAATGTTATGAAATTAAAAGTTATTAGAAAGTTTACTACACTTTTAAATGGCTTTCAGTCGGTCTGAACCAATCAAAGAACGCGAAAATACGCCATCCAATCACATCCTACGTAAGCCATTTGAGTGCAGTGGTACCATACGTTTCCTGTTCACATTAAACAGCATAATAAAGATACCTTAATATATTTATTATTCTAATCTTTCAGCCTCTTTAAGCTAAAGTTTTGTAGTTTTTTCTTTCGTGTTTTAGCTTGAAAGCCATTTGACAGATTTTTTTTATTTTATAGATTGATCTCCAGCCTTGTCTAGAGTGTAACTTCATCGCTTACCTGTATTTCGTGGTATTCATTATCCTCGGCACTTTCTTCATTCTTAACCTCATCATTGGTGTCATCATTGATAACTTCAATCAACTGAAACAACAGGTAACCCAAGTCGGTTTATTCACAACTGCCTTTTTGACATGTCTCTTGCACAAGTGTCTGCCACTTTCAGAGAATTCTGTATAAAGGATAAAAACATTCGCATGAATTACGTCATTGGTTTTGGGAAATAGAATAGAGTTGTGACTAATTTTCGGGTCCAACTGAACGCAAAAACCACTAAAATAAAGCGAAAGAACGTTCTCAACAATTCACAGGCAGATCAAACAAGGTTCCTGTGTTGTTGCTTTTACTATATTCAGTCTTCTGGCGACGTTTCAGCGCGATTTGAGGCCGTTGAGGAAAAAAACCACTAAACGGCCTCAAATCGCGCTGAAACTTCGCCAGAAGACTGAGCAAAGTAAAAGCAACAACTACAGCAGATTTTGAGGCAAAATGTGGAGTGAAACATTTTATTTTCGTAACTTTATCATAACTCCCATACATTCCCTTATAAACCATACACAGGAACATTGTTGGGGCTGCCTGTGAACAATTCAACCTCCACTTGAAACAATGACAACCTTAGACAACAAATCTTGTAATAAAAAGAAGGTTTAAAAATTATTTCTGCTTTCCATTTTTGTTTGGCCCAGGAGTATCTCTTCTATACCACTCTACTACACGGTTGCAGCACGGCGCAATCATAACGAATTTTTTTACTAATTTCTTTAATTTTTAATTTAAGATGGAAGCAGTGGGTTCGATGGACATTTTCCTGACCGCAAACCAAAGAAACTGGATGAACGCGTTAAAAAGTGCAGCTTCAAAGAAGCCAAAGAAAAGAATAACAAAACCAAAGGTTAAAACAAATTGTGTTACTATTTATTTGGTGTATTATTTTTGGTTGTTTGTTGGTCTCTCTGTTGCTATAACAACATATGCTGATTGAACTGTGATTAAAAAGATTGAATACAAAGTCCAACTATCTACTGATAGGCTAAAGTCTATTTTATCTAGTTTTTTGTTCAAGTAGTTCTGATTAGTGTATCCCAACAATTAAATATGCTTGTTGTAAATCTAGAATTTTCGTCTAAAAAATGTCTTTTTTTGTTTTGTTTGTTTGTTTTTGTTTGTTTGTTTTTGGTTCTTTTGAATAAGTAAATGAGAAATAATAGAAAATGAGTAAACTTTCATTTAAAATTATATATATATATTTCCAGAATGTAATCCAAGCTAAGTTGTACGACCTTGTCCAAAGCCGTAAATTCGAGGTCTTTATCATGTTGGTGATAACAACCAATATGGTGGTGATGATGGTGCAGCACTACGATCAGTCAGAGAACGTGGAGCTTACACTAGATATCCTTTCAACAATCATAAGACTTTTTAATAATTTTTAACAATATTTCTTTTTTTATGCGGCGGCCATGTTGGCTGGAACAATAGATTTTTGCCCGTCTAGCCTCGCGTTCAAGTGCTTCAGCTTGAGTCTGAAACAATGGCTCTTAAGTAGTGACGTATTTCCGGGTCCAACCTCTTAAATAAAGGGTTTTGCACCATCACGTGCCCGCTTCCATAATGCAGCTTGGGTTGCCTGTGGTTAGATGGTAGAACAATAAAATCCCTTTGCTCTCGGGAATTGAATTATTTCTTATGTAAAAAGAAAGCGCGAAAACTATAAACATTGCTGAAATGCGGTAACCATTTGGGAGTGGTGCTGAGTCGCCATAGTAACAATTCAACCAATCATTGTGTAGTATATTCTCCTTAACGAGATCCTCGCCCTGGCGTGGCCATTACAAATACTAAACTTGATTTTTACCGGTATTTTCATCGTGGAGGCGATACTCAGAATAACTGCCCTGAGAGGAGGGTATTTCTATAACCCTTGGAACGTGTTTGACTTCATAATTGTCATCTGTTCTATCATTGGTAAGTCTCTTTTTTTTAATGATTTTATTAATGAGTTGCTATTCAAATATGGCGACCGATTTGACGACTATATATTGTTCCGCATTGTAGCCTCGCCTAGCTTTGATAACGTCAACCAACATGACGGCTATGACGTAACATGCTCCCCAAGAACATAATAGCCACAGGCCTTTTTAAGTCAATAAACAGGATGCATTGTGGTCTAACTTCGGTACAATCAACTCCATATAAGGCATGATAAACAAAAGATGTTTGTACCCAAGGTAGACCAAAATGCACCATGTTCGCTACCTCAGGAAAGGTCTATACCTCAAACATTGATACACGAGTAGAAATTTAAGGCCTTTCTTTTATTCTAGGTATTGTCTTGGAGAATCTAAAGCGAGCTCTTCCAATCAGCCCAAGTTTACTCCGTGTAGTTCGCGTTTTTCGAGTCGGAAGACTTTTACGATTCTTCGAGGCAGCCAAAGGCATACGGCGCCTTCTATTCTCACTGATGGTGTCTCTTCCCGCCTTGGTTAACATTGGAGCGCTTCTATTTCTCATCATCTTTATCTACGCAGTCGTTGGAATGTCTGTATTCGGCAACGTCAAAAGAACTGGGGCTCTTAACGATGTGGTAACTTTGAGAACTTTGGTAACAGTTTTATTTTATTGTTTCGTATTATGACATCTGCTGGCTGGAATGATGTCTTAGATCCACTGATGATTAAGCCGCCTGATTGTGATCCGGAACTACAAGAGTCTGCCAAACGGGAATTGTGGACAAGCTCTTGCAGCAGTGGTCTTTTTCGTGAGCTTTATCGTCATGATATTTTTAATCTTGATCAACATGTACATTGCTATTATATTAGAGAACTACAACCAAGTAATGGAACAAGAGAAGATTGGATTTTCTAACGAGGATATCGACTTGTTTTATCAGTTATGGGAGCTTTACGATCCCAATTGCTACGCAATACATCGAGTATAAAGATCTCTCAGATTTTGTTCACAATCTCGATGGAAATTTAAGACTACCTAAACCAAACAAAGCCGCATGCGCATTACTAAACATACCGCTGGTCAACGGGACTATGATTCATTGCCTCGATTTGATACAAGGCTTGGTAAAGCGAATTGTTTCTCGCTACGATGATGTGGACTCCCCCGGATTCCAGCTCGTGATGAAGAACATGGAAGAACGATTCAAAGCTGCTTTTCCTTCGAGGAAGCAGCAGGTTTTGACTACTACGACCATGCAAATCAATCGGCAAATCATGGCAGCGAGAGTTATCGTGCGAGCGATACGACAATACAAGGAACGAAAGCTTCTCGAATCGCTCCACGCTCATCTCGTCGAGGAAAGGAATAAAACAAATGAAGGATTCTCAAATGAGAAAGTGGAAAAATTATCAGAAAGAGAAATTAGTGAAGTTAGTGTTGTCTCTGCTTGTGACGACGAAGGTACGAGCTATTACTACGAACAGTGATGAAATAATGCTGAAGAAACACTGAATCCACAAAAAGACAACAAGGAAATTGTAAACTGTCCAACATTTGTAGAACCTTTCAAGTCTCCCAATGGTAGAAAGTGTAATTCTATTTTGGCCTGGACTACACGGGGTGAGAAAACTGATAATCTTCAATCAGAACTGCAAGAGAATCAGGACAGTGAGACTAATACTACGGTTGCTAGGGAACCAGCGACGCCTGTTGAGCTCTCATAGTACTGCCCGGCCGTGTTCGTTAAGCTGGCGGGAAAAAGGCAAGCGCGTCAACTCGTTCCCAGTGCCCCTGGTTCCTTGAGCTCTTCGCCAAGAAATGAAACGATCTCGGCGAATCTAATCACCGGAAACGAGCGTTTAATTATCTGCTTCCGGTTTCATTTGATGTCGTTTTTTCCGTATAAATTTTAGACAATACGCAGAAGGCGTCAATTGTATTCGTTTGCAGACGGGGGTCACTAAGGAACGCGGGCTCTTGAAAGTAGAAAATTAATCTTTTCCGATGATTTTCCTGAACACGAAACATTGTGAGCTTTTTTACTTTAGTTTCTTTCTTTCTTTCTTTCTTTCTTTTTTTTTTCCTTTATTCTTCCCTTACAATATCCGTAGTGAAAAATCATCGCCATCTATCACTTGAAGGTTTATTTTCATGTTTGAGACATGAAAAATATTGGAATTGATCTGACTTGGATTAGCATCGTTTTATATTTCGATTTTAATGCATGATTTCAAAGGACAATAACTTTTGAAATTATTAATTATCCCCAATGCGATTCGAGAGGCAACTTGCAACGCGTTCTGCAGCGCAGAGAATAATATGAAATAATTGTTGAGTGCAACCACATGACTCAGAATTCCTCGAGATATAAATAACAATGAACCAGCCACCATGTTGGATGATTAAACAAGAGAAGCTAATGAGGAATGCTTTGTTATCATCAACCAAGATGGCGGCTATGACGTAACACGAAGAATAATTCAGCGAGTGAAAATTTTAAACAAAATTTGCGATATTCGAAACTATTTAAATCTATTTATTTATATTTATTTTTTTATTGGAAAAATTATGAGATAGTGTGAATATATCAATTGTAAATAGTAAGAGTTTGATAAAACAGTGAATTTTCATTAGAAGCAAATGGTTGTATATACAGACATATCAATTGATGCTTTTTAAACTGTTTGCTGCCAAAAACTGAAATAAAAAAATATTAGAACACTTTCTCATATAAGACGATTGCATTGTTCGTGCAATCTGACGCGGCTGCCGTCACATGATGGTGTAAAACCTCAATAGTTTAGTTATTTGATTGTTTTTCGTTTGTTGAAAAAGACGCGCGCCTGCAGACTGTTTCCTATGATGTCATAATAACGTAAGTGCGCATGAGCACTTTGTAAGTTGTGACGTCAACAAAGCCGCCAAAAGTTGGACGTTTTAATGATGAGCAACTAACTTTGGACAAGGAAAATTTATCTAAATTCCAGTTGGTGTGGTGCCTTTGATGTTTAAGACATTATGGACAGTAGTGGTGTTTATGTCTGTACTTTGGAAATGCGATGCAAAGTATGTCGAAGGTTACATCCATACTTCATCTAGCTGGGTGTTTGTCACACGATTTGTATTCTTGAACGAAGGAGGCAAGCTTGACTATAAAGTTGAGTATCCATTAACCAATGAATTGCTGCCCAAGTCTGGTATTCTACTACGATGATCACTGGTCAGAGGTTTATCCTCGTCATGACATGCACTGTTCCTCCAAGCTGAAATTTGCCTCCAAATATCACGGCTCGAACCTTCTTCAGTTTAAGTTAGATTCTTCCAGTAACGCTTATAAACTGCGAGAATTATCTCGAACATGGAGTGCATTTTCGTCGATGTTCGGGAGTACTTCGGTTTATTGCGATTCGAGCACGTTGGTGGTTCTGGTGTTGAGCCATTGCGATGACATCAACCCCTCACCTCTCAACGTAAAGTACGAATTCACTATCACCAATGGAGATTCCTGGGATCGCCATTTATCAGCTGATGAACACCTCATTGTAGAAATAACCGTTGCTTTTCTTATTATCTTCACATTCGCATTCGTTATTGGTCTTGTATTTGCGAGGAATTTATCGGTTTTGACAGTTCCTTCATCGACCTTATCGGGTCTTCATCATTTCTTTGGGTTATGAAGAAACTGCGTTGATATTTGAGACAATTTATTATATGGAATATATCGTGAATGGCAAACAGAGTATATCTATACAAACAATGGGAGCTGTATTTCATGCTATTAGTGAAATTATGTTCATTATTCTACTTCTACTTCTCGCTAAAGGCTTCACAATAACTCGTGGTAAACTCTCTTCCTTTAATCAGATCAAAATCACCACATTCGCTTTAATTTACGGGATATTTTACATCGTCTTATTCGTTTGGAAGACAGAACTCCTTGACAACAGTCCTGGTGTTGTACGAAATGATTTTGATAACTACGCAGGGAGGACGATTGTTTCATTAAGAATATCTGCCTGGGTTTGGTTTGTTTATACTTCCATTTCCACTGTGTGTTGTTACCCGGAGAAGAAAGATTTTTACTGTTGGTTCTGTGCCTGTTTGTCTGTTTGGTTCTTATTGAAACCTTCACTAATATTATGGAGCTACATGAATGTTCAGTCCTGGAAAAGAGTGCGAATTCTTAAAGGTGTGGACCTGTTGATTTGTGCTATTGCATACACGATATTCCTCTTCCTTACGCGACCAACAGATGCCAACAAGAACTTTCCATTCCACGTTCGTACGAATCAAGTCGAAGCAATGACAGACAAAGAAGCTGAAGATTTTCCTCATACAGAAGAGTTTTCAAGAATAGGTAAGAGACAGGAAGGATGGATTGAAGCAAGTTTTACTGATTTGGAAAGAGCTAAAGACGAAAATGAATTGCAGCGAGATGGAATATCATCGGCTTGGTTCTCAAGAAAGGCCTAAAGATAGTTTTATCAAAGTCACCTTGAAGGAACCACTCAAAAACTGCTACAAAAGATCGATAACTGATTAAGATTAATATTGTCAAAATAAAGGGAATGTCTCGGTATTTCATGGTCATTATTTTACATCACTTTCTAGTGCTCATACTTTTTTTTCCAAACAATTTTTATCCGTTTTATTTTAGAATTAAATCAGTTTCTGTCTTCACAAAAAAATTTATATTAAAGCTTTCTTACGTTTATGATTTGTTTTCTTTGCCTGAAAAAAAAAGATTAAATTGCCTTTGCTTCGCTATACTTTTCAATAATTGTATTTTCTAGTATTATCTTTTTTATCGTTTTTTTTTTAAATTTTATCGTGGAATATTTCTTGACGTTGTCCAACGCTGCCACCATTTCACACATCTTTCTCGATGTCTTTCGATGTATTTAAATAAAAGATTACTAAAGAATATTAACAGCTTAAAAAGTGATTGAATTAGGGATTTCATCTCAAAAGCTTGACAATCGTCAGGTAAATCATTCGATGTTTATGGTCGGTTATTCGATAGGGACATTTTTAGTTTTAATGAATGGTTTTTTTTTTTAATGTTAGGTCCCCATACCTCTTAAAACCACATTAAGAACCACAATTCAACTATCTTACACTTATCTTTAATTATTCATGCTATACAACTAAGAGAATATCTCAAGCTCTCTTCAAGAATATCTGTTTACATTTGTTTGAGATTTAAGACAATTTAATTGGCGAAATATGACCTTTCTAGTATTAAAGGTTCTATTCAAAAACAAAGAGAAACGTTAGTGTTTAAAGTTTAATAACACATAACGGCTTAAAAAATATGTATCAAGTAAAAGATAATACAAAACAATGTTTTGTAGACGAATAAAAGGTTTGTTCGTAGAATCGAGAATCTTTGAGGCTTGAGGTAAAACTGTTAAGCATCGAAAGGGCTTTCTTAGGTCGATCGAGAGAATGGTACATGGGATACCTATCGTTCAATCTCTTCAAGATATTTGTATCAATTTTATGAGAAACTCTAAGAAGAGCCAAGAGTATGCTTTATCAGTTACGTGTAGTAATGTTGCTGAAAAAATTTTATTCGACAAAGAAAAGAATGCGAGAAAATCAACAGTGATTTGTATATTCACTCGAAGGACGATGAAAGATGGTTTGTATCAGAGAGGAATTTCTTGTGGATACGACGTAGCGAGAAGATTATTTTTGCTTGGTACATTTGAGGGATGTACTTGTTATGAAGCGATGGAATTAACAGAATGGTCGGGAGCCATTCATTTAAAAGGTAAGTTTAAAATCTAAACGAGTCACTAATCATAATCCAAAGCCCTTTAGCAAAATTTCTTTGGGACGATATCGACACAAACCACCGCCACAAACTACACTGAAAATTACAGCCCTGTTTATGAGAAATACTAACTACACACTATATAACTAAATTAAAGGAACTTTAAAAAAACCTATTGCTAATACATCTAACTGAAAAAACGTTGTCGGATTCAAAAAAAGGTTATATTATTAAAGCTAAGACCGAAGGGGAGCATGGGAAGACATACAATTATGCTAATTTCATGCGTATTGCAGTTTTCCCTTCCTGTGCACATTTTATGCATCATGGCTTTGGCATGTTGTTAATCTAGGTCGACCGACTCTGCTCTACTTTTCATTTTTACATGTCTATATGCAAATATGATACACATTTCGGAGTACCCAAAATCCTTTTCGTTCTTAGCTTCGATGACATGACCTTCTCGAACCCGAATACGTTTATTCAATTAGGTGTATATGGACGCTATTTTGAGATGAAATAAAGAAGAAGAGAAGATTTTTATTCAATAAAAACGCCTTCAACAAGTGTCAACAAAGAAGTTTAAGCAAAATCAGTGCTTTAGAAGAAAGACAAAGAAGTTAAAGCAAAATCAGTGCTTTAGAAGGAAGACAAAGAATTTGCCATTCAATCGCAGAAGGATTTAATAACCCGCTCTTGCAAAAGTTTTCATTCATTATACATCTAAATAAAAAACATTTCTGAACGAAAATCATATTCTGACCGATCGCGAATAGCACATGAGAATTATTCTATGAGCAAATAACTGCACTTTGGTCATTATGAATGAATATAGATAAAATAAATATCCTTGAAATGACATTAAAAAATTTCCACCAACTTAATAACTATTTAATACCACAACACGATATGATATATCACACATTCAACAAGTTCATGCATTATTCAAAGTAAGATCAAAATGGGTCATTTTTGGACAAATAGCATGGACTATAGCCCATGGTTTTGGTCAATTTTGGGTGTTTTTCACACCTTTTTCAATTTCATAAATTATTCAAAGAAAGTTGAAAATGGGTCAATTTTCGCCAAAAAGCATGGACTATAGCCCATGGTTTTGTTCAATCTTGGGTGTTTTTCACACCTTTTTCAACTTCATGCATTATTCAAAGAAAGTTGAAAATGGGTCAATTTTGGCCAAAAAGCATGGGCTATAGCCCATGGTTTTGGTCAATTTGGGGTGTTTTTCACACCTTTTTCAAAATCATGCATTATTCAAAGAAAGTTGAAAATGGGTCAATTTTGGCCAAAAAGCATGGACTATATCCCATGGTTTTGATGGATTTTGGGTGTTTTTCACACCTTTTTCAATTTCATGAATTATTCAAAGAAAGTCAAAAATGGGTCAATTTTCGACCAAAAAGCATGGACTATAGCCCATGGTTTTGATGAATTTTGGGTGTTTTCCACACCTTTTTTTAATTTCATGAATTATTCAAAAAAAGTTGAAAATGGGTCAATTTTGGCCAAAAAGCATGGACTATAGCCCATGGTTTTGATGGATTTTGGGTGTTTTTCACACCTTTTTTTAACTTCATGAATTATTCAAAAACAGTCAAAAATGGGTCATTTTCGACCAAAAAGCATGGACTATAGCCCATGGTTTTGATGGATTTTGGGTGTTTTTCACACCTTTTTCAATTTCATGAATTATTCAAAAAAAGTCAAAAAATGGTCATTTTCGACCAAAAAGCATGGACTATAGCCCATGGTTTTGATGGATTTTGGGTGTTTTTCACACCTTTTCGAATTTCATGAATTATTCAAAAAAAGTCAAAAATGGGTCATTTTTGACCAAAAAGCATGGACTATAGCCCATAGTTTTGATGGATTTTGGGTGTTTTCACACCTCTTTTTAACTTCATGAATTATTCAAAAAAAGTCAAAAATGGGTCATTTTTGGCCAAAAAGCATGGACTATAGCCCATGGTTTTGATGGATTTTGGGTGTTTTCACACCTTTTTTTAACTTCATGAATTATTCAAAAAAAGTCAAAAATGGGTCATTTTCGACCAAAAAGCATGGACTATAGCCCATGGTTTTGATGGATTTTGGGTGTTTTTCACACCTTTTTCAATTTCATGAATTATTCAAAAAAAGTCAAAAAATGGTCATTTTCGACCAAAAAGCATGGACTATAGCCCATGGTTTTGATGGATTTTGGGTGTTTTTCACACCTTTTCGAATTTCATGAATTATTCAAAAAAAGTCAAAAAATGGTCATTTTCGACCAAAAAGCATGGACTATAGCCCATGGTTTTGATGGATTTTGGGTGTTTTTCAAACCTTTTCGAATTTCATGAATTATTCAAAAAAAGTCAAAAAATGGTCATTTTCGACCAAAAAGCATGGACTATAGCCCATGGTTTTGATGGATTTTGGGTGTTTTTCACACCTTTTCAAATTTCATGAATTATTCAAAAAAAGTCAAAAATGGGTCATTTTTGACCAAAAAGCATGGACTATAGCCCATGGTTTTGGTCAATTTTGGGTGTTTTTCACACCTTTTTCAATTTCATTAATTATTCAAAAAAAGTCAAAAATGGGTCATTTTCGACCAAAAAGCATGGACTATAGCCCATGGTTTTGATGGATTTTGGGTGTTTTTCACACCTTTTCAAATTTCATGAATTATTCAAAAAAAGTCAAAAATGGGTCATTTTTGACCAAAAAGCATGGACTATAGCCCATGGTTTTGGTCAATTTTGGGTGTTTTTCACACCTTTTTCAATTTCATTAATTATTCAAAAAAAGTCAAAAATGGGTCATTTTCGACCAAAAAGCATGGACTATAGCCCATGGTTTTGATGGATTTTGGGTGTTTTTCACACCTTTTTCAAAATCATGCATTATTCAAAGAAAGTTGAAAATGGGTCAATTTTGGCCAAAAAGCATGGACTATAGCCCATGGTTTTGATGGATTTTGGGTGTTTTTCACACCTTTTTCAATTTCATGAATTATTCAAAAAAAGTCAAAAATGGGTCATTTTCGATCAAAAAGCATGGACTATAGCCCATGGTTTTGATGGATTTTGGGTGTTTTTCACACCTTTTTCAATTTCATGAATTATTCAAAGAAAATCAAAATGGGTCATTTTCGATCAAAAAGTATGGACTATAGCCCATGGTTTTGATGGATTTTGGGTGTTTTTCACACCTTTTTCAATTTCATGAATTATTCAAAAAAAGTCAAAAATGGGTCATTTTCGATCAAAAAGCATGGACTATAGCCCATGGTTTTGATGGATTTTGGGTGTTTTTCACACCTTTTTCAAAATCATGCATTATTCAAAGAAAGTCGAAAATGGGTCCATTTTGGCCAAAAAGCATAGACTATAGCCCATGGTTTTGGTCAATTTTGGGTGTTTTTCACACCTTTTTCAATTTCATAAATTATTCAAAGAAAGTTGAAAATGGGTCAATTTTCGCCAAAAAGCATGGACTATAGCCCATGGTTTTGGTCAATTTTGGGTGTTTTTCACACCTTTTTCAAAATCATGAATTATTCAAAAAAAGTCAAAAATGGGTCATTTTCGACCAAAAAGCATGGACTATAGCCCATGGTTTTGATGGATTTTGGTTGTTTTTCACACCTTTTTCAAAATCATGCATTATTCAAAGAAAGTTGAAAATGGGTCAATTTTGGCCAAAAAGCATGGAGTATAGCCCATGGTTTTGATGGATTTTGGGTGTTTTTCACACCTTCTTCAATTTCATGAATTATTCAAAAAAAGTCAAAAATGGGTCATTTTCGATCAAAAAGCATGGACTATAGCCCATGGTTTTGATGGATTTTGGGTGTTTTTCACACCTTTTTCAATTTCATGAATTATTCAAAAAAAGTCAAAAATGGGTCATTTTCGATCAAAAAGTATGGACTATAGCCCATGGTTTTGATGGATTTTGGGTGTTTTTCACACCTTTTTCAATTTCATGAATTATTCAAAAAAAGTCAAAAATGGGTCATTTTCGATCAAAAAGCATGGACTATAGCCCATGGTTTTGATGGATTTTGGGTGTTTTTCACACCTTTTTCAATTTCATGAATTATTCAAAAAAAGTCAAAAATGGGTCATTTTCGATCAAAAAGTATGGACTATAGCCCATGGTTTTGATGGATTTTGGGTGTTTTTCACACCTTTTTCAATTTCATTAATTATTCAAAAAAAGTCAAAAATGGGTCATTTTCGACCAAAAAGCATAGACTATAGCCCATGGTTTTGGCCAATTTTGGGTGTTTTTCACACCTTTTTCAAAATCATGCATTATTCAAAGAAAGTTGAAAATGGGTCAATTTTGGCCAAAAAGCATGGACTATAGCCCATGGTTTTGATGGATTTTGGGTGTTTTTCACACCTTTTTCAATTTCATGAATTATTCAAAAAAAGTCAAAAATGGGTCATTTTCGATCAAAAAGCATGGAGTATAGCCCATGGTTTTGATGGATTTTGGGTGTTTTTCACACCTTTTTCAAAATCATGCATTATTCAAAGAAAGTTGAAAATGGGTCAATTTTGGCCAAAAAGCATGGACTATAGCCCATGGTTTTGATGGATTTTGGGTGTTTTTCACACCTTTTTCAATTTCATGAATTATTCAAAAAAAGTCAAAAATGGGTCATTTTCGACCAAAGAGCATGGAGTATAGCCCATGGTTTTGATGGATTTTGGGTGTTTTTCACACCTTTTTCAAAATCATGCATTATTCAAAGAAAGTCGAAAATGGGTCCATTTTGGCCAAAAAGCATGGACTATAGCCCATGGTTTTGATGGATTTTGGGTGTTTTTCACACCTTTTTCAATTTCATGAATTATTCAAAAAAGTCAAAAATGGGTCATTTTCGACCAAAAAGCATGGACTATAGCCCATGGTTTTGGTCAATTTTGGGTGTTTTTCACACCTTTTTCAAAATCATGCATTATTCAAAGAAAGTCAAAAATGTGTCCATTTTGGCCAAAAAGCATGGACTATAGCCCATGGTTTTGATGGATTTTGGGTGTTTTTCACACCTTTTTCAATTTCATGAATTATTCAAAGAAAGTCAAAAATGGGTCATTTTCGACCAAAAAGCATAGACTATAGCCCACGGTTTTGGTCAATTTTGGGTGTTTTTCACACCTTTTTCAATTTCATAAATTATTCAAAGAAAGTTGAAAATGGGTCAATTTTGGCCAAAAAGCATGGACTATAGCCCATGGTTTTGGTCAATTTTGGGTGTTTTTCACACCTTTTTCAATTTCATTAATTATTCAAAAAAAGTCAAAAATGGGTCATTTTCGACCAAAAAGCATGGACTATAGCCCATGGTTTTGATGGATTTTGGGTGTTTTTCACACCTTTTTCAATTTCATTAATTATTCAAAAAAAGTCAAAAAATGGTCATTTTCGACCAAAAAGCATGGACTATAGCCCATGGTTTTGGTCAATTTTGGGTGTTTTTCACACCTTTTTCAAAATCATGCATTATTCAAAGAAAGTTGAAAATGGGTCAATTTTGGCCAAAAGCATGGACTATAGCCCATGGTTTTGGTCAATTTTGGGTGTTTTTCACACCTCTTTCAATTTCATAAATTATTCAAAGAAAGTTGAAAATGGGTCAATTTTGGCCAAAACGCATAGACTATAGCCCATGGTTTTGATGGATTTTGGGCGTTTTTCACAACCTTTTCATGTGTTTTTTTTTTCTCAATTATTAGATATCGTATCTGTTATTGGGAATCATCATTTCGATTGCACAAGGTGGAAAGGTAGTCATCGTAATCTGTGTGAACCAGAAGACATGCCACACAAACAGACAAGATACCTTTACCAAACAACAGCTCGTTGGGTGTTAAGAAATAACGATCTTTTTGGCCTTCAGTTAACGAGAGAATTTATAGAAATAGCGAATGAAAAAATAGTGGAACTGCCACTTGTAAGAATTGGATACATATAGTAGCCTTTGACAGTAGACGATTTGAAATAGCAACAATGTACTAGCGAACAGACTCCATTGTAAGTGATGTCAAAGCTGCCCGATCTGGGGGGAAAAACAAAAGAATTTCAATCTCCTGAGAATTGGAACCTATTGTTTTGTCCCCCAGATCGAGCTGCATTTCAAAGTGTTTCAAGGGGTCTTTACTACCAACATGGCCGAGGGTAAGGTCGAAGGGAAGTCCAATGAATAAATAATAATGAAGAATAACAATAAAAAGGAGAAAAAAAGCCAAAATATGAGTTTGTGAAGCCTTGCTATTTACTTCGCAAAAAAGAAAAAAGAAATAAAAAGAGAAAAACTATAGCAATGATTTGTTTGAAAACCCACTTCCTGCGAATTGAGGGAAAATTACTTTTGAAAGTGAAAAAAAGGCTTTATTCTGGGTTGAGCATTATTACACTGTGCTATGAGCAAGAAGTGTACCGCAAAAATGCAAAACTGGGTTTCCTGAGGTATGGTATTATCACCAATCCCTTTTAGAGACCCCTTGAATGCATTAATAATATATAAAAATACAGCATTACATAACATGATTTGAATAATGTTTGATGTGGTCATCGGGGATATTGGATATCTCGATATTGATGACGTCATAGGTGTTATTTTAACGGAAGCCCAAGTGCTTTGTGTAGAAAAGCGAACTCCCTGGCCATCTGGAGAACAGAAGAGACGACATTAGATAAAAGAGGTAAGTGAAGTGAAAGAATGGATAGAGAAGACAAGACAAGACGAGACGAGACACTGATAAACCAATTTCACAGTAAGCCGTTGAGATGTCTGAGTTTGCAGAATATCGAAAACCGCAGTAAAGCTTACAAAAAGATAGTACGAAAAGTTACCTCTTTGACTGTTTCAGAACTAGTGCTTCCAAAATGCCCGCCTTCATCATCAATGGAACATAGAACCAAAGGAGCTGAGGAAATGCTTTCATCCTTATCGTCCTTTTCATCCTTGTCATCGTCGTTTGTAGGATTACTTTCCACATGCTGTACCTCATTTCTTATTTTTGCCACCCATTTGAGGGGTACCCAGTATGGAACATGGTCATCATGCATCGCACCACGTACCAGCATTGATGGATAGCTCTGGGACATTTTATATCAAATGGAAATAAATACAAATAATCTGAATACGATAAGGAGCAGAGTACAGCATAGCACAGTATTCTGGGGGGAAGTGGGGTAGGGTGGGATGGGGTAGGTGGGGTGGGGTGGGATGGAGTGGGGCACAGCACTGCAAGGCATAGCACAACACAGAAGACCATAGTTGAGAAGGATGTGAGAGGATGGCAAAGCACAGCAATAGAAGTCCCAGTATAGCAAAGAACAGCTGATCATAGTAAAGAAGGGCAGGTATGGCAAAACTGAGCAATATTTGGTACAGGATAGCAAAGCACAGCACAGCATTCTGGAGGAAATCAGAGCAGGGCAGATGACAGCAAAGTGCAGTTAAACAGTGTAGACAAAGGATGAGAATATCAAACCTTCCAACCTTAAATTTCTCACCCTTTTAGTGACATTATGGTATGGACAATACGATTTGATGTAATTAAAGTCTGCACTTTTCCTACAGAAATATTAAGTTCAAAAATTTCAAACATTAGTAGTATGTACACGATGGTAAAGTTCAAATATTATAGTGTCTTTACCTCGGGTCTCCCCATTCGTCGTATTCTTGAGACGTCAGAGGTAGCGACGAATCCAGCATTGATGAAAGAACGTCAAGAAATGGGACCTTGTATGAAAAAGAGAACAAATGAATGAAGGAACAAATAAATTGATGGATGGATGGGAGGGTGGGAGGGTGGACCAACAAATGGATGGAAGGAAGGAACGAAAGAAAGAAAGAATGAAGGAAAAGGGTTGAAGAAGAGCAAATGAAATGACGGACAAACAATTGACCAACAAACAAATAAACCCAACAAAACCGTAGCATAACAACAACAACAACAACAGTCCAAGATGTTTCATAGTCCCAATAATAGTGAGAGACTGAATGAAAGTAGAAATCAGACCTACCCTCAGTATCACAGCCTTGTATAGGTGAGGTGATCTATTACACACAGCACCCACTACCAGGCCACCAGCACTTGTCCCTGTTGCTGCTGTCAGTGAGGGACTGGAATATCCCATTCCTTGTAAATGTTCAGTGCAAGCCTCGAAATCCTAAAAGAAATTTAGCAGTTTAAATTTTTCCATTAAGTTAGTCCTTCGAGTTGGAGGAATGATGGTAATGATGACGATAATGATGATGAAGACGATGATGACTACAATGATGATAATGACAATGATGAAGGCGATGATAATGATAATGATGATATAGTGATGATGATAATGATGATGTTGATGATGATATTGATGATGATGATGATGACGATGTCGATGATGATATAGTGATGATGATGAATATGAAGATGTCGATGATGATAGTGATGATGATGATGATGATGATGTCGATGAGAAGACAATGAGAATGACGATGATGATAATGATGATGTCAATAATAATGATGACCATGATGATCTGAGCCACAGCCATTGGCCAAGGAGACTTGACCCTAGACTCCCCACTGGTGCCCAACCAACTGATGCAATCGGGAGGCAAAGACTTGCACAAAAGCAAGTGACTGTTCTTGTTGGTCTTTTCCTCCTTCTTGCTAGTTCTCTTCTAATCATTTCCTATTTCCTTTACGACTGCCCACAACATAAGACCTTGTTTCCTGTTTCCTTGTTTAGTTTACCTCAAAACTCTTGTGTTTGTTATGTAGTCTGCCTTGGTGATACCACTCCCGACCAACCTCTCCTCCTCCCCTAACACCAGAATTAGAACAGAAATAAAACTGAGAAAAATGGAGTACCGTTACTCAAAAATGGCTTCCGTACAAAACCAACCAATCAGAGTCACAGAAAGGCATGCTCAAGAAACAACTACTGATTTTTTTAAATTTTAACAACTTAATCGGGTAATAGCTATAAGGTACATGCATATACATAAGATAGTAGGATAACTAGGAAAATGAATGCGATAACTACCCAATAGAGAGAGCATGAACGGGATTGTAATTCCCATACTAGGTGCTTCCCTTGATGTCATTTCCAGTATCAAGCAGGATGTTCATCAGCTAAATCACAAATTCTCAATAGAATTCTTTCTGGCTGACAGCACATGGTGGTCAGTGTTTGGCCACCATGTGGAGCAGATAATGAGATTCAAAGACTTGATTTTTATAAGTGATTGACACCCAGCAAGTTACCTGACGTGACAGAAAGCCAACACCCATCCCCTAGACAGGAGACACAAGCGCTCAAGGTTAAAACTCATGTCGACATTCACTCCATAGGCACCTAGAAAAAAACACAATAGACATTTATCAGCAGAATGATTCCATATGTTGTGGTATACGCACCTTTGTGGGTTGGTCAGAATCAACAAAATAGCGAAAACACTGCGCCATGGAAACGGTAGCCTAGACATAATGTTTTGTCATGTGCCATTCATCTGTAAACTCAGTAACAATACCCCAATCCCGCATTCATTGTTTTGCCTCCCTAGTTACCGATGCTAAGTCGGACAAGCTAAAATGTGTTTTTGATAAACAGCATGGAACAGACTCCGATCGCTTATAATTGTAAACTTCTGTCTTAGGATAAATGCATTTTTAAGGTACGTGAAGAAAAACATCCATAACAACGAAACAATCTTATGAATTCCAGTTTGTTGGTCAGACATTCTGTATTCTACTGGGAAAACTACCCATTGTTTGGATGGACACTTGAGCATAGCCGGGATCGGTCAATTCGTACTGTAGCGAATATTTGATGGAAGCAAGCCAAAACACAAGAAACTGTGCCATGATTGAGGCTGTTCTGGGTAGTAGAATGGATAATGGAAAGTGCTCTAGCTCAAACTATTAGGCAAATGGGAATTGTTGTTTACCGTAAACACAGAGCAACATCGGGTTCTTTCCATTCTTCTTGACGTTCCTGTGGTGGAAGAGGGTGATTGGAACCATTGTACCATCCTGTCAAGTCAAGATAAATCAAGGGATAGTTAGTGGTTGTCAGTGATTGAGGGCCAACCAAGGTATCCAGCCAATATGAGCGCGTGTTGTTATGAAAGTAAGAATCTCATGTTTTTTCACATCAGCATAGACCAATCACCTTCTGCGCACATGCCCAACCCACATGGAAGCAGATAATCACTGCACGCACTTTTAACATCATATAGTTTTTCATGCACTTCTGCGCAAGCGCTCAATCCATTAGGCAGCCAATCAAAATGCGCGTTATATCATAGCTATACTCTACTACAAGTGCATGTTATCACTTGCCTTGCTGGGTACTTCTGTCCTCATGCAGTGATATTCAGAACTTGAGTATTTCGGTTTACGCGACAAAACAGGGTGAAGTTCTTTCTGTATATAAAGTTGGGAATGTGATAGGTTTATTCATTAATGGCTGTTACCTCCAGCGATTCAACCTTTTGGTAACACTTGCTGAGAGTACCTCTTCATGGGAATTTCTTTCCATGATAGTCCCTCCTCATGGGGGCCCTTCCCCATGGTGGTCCCTTTTCTGGTTGGTCCCTTTTTATGGTGGTTCCTTTTCTGGAGGCCCCTCATCATGTTGGTCCCTTATCATGTTGGTCCCTTTTCTTTGGGATCCCTCCAAATGGTGTTCCCTGGTCGCTCTTTGTGATGGTCCCTTTTTGGGGGATGCCTAGCATAGTTGTTCCCTTTGATAAGGTTTCCCTCTTAATGATGGCCCCTCATCGTGGCTGTTCAATCTTCTTTGGGAACCCTCCCTACTGTGTTCCCCCTAATGGGGGTCCCTTTTTTATATTAATTCCTCTTCCTGGAGGTCCATGTCCCTCCTGGCCCCTTAGGGATCACTAAGTATTGAAGGTAAAACGTACCATTGTACCAGTAGACATGTCATATTCCATGACTTGCGGAGGGACGATAGGTGATGAAACATGGAAGCGAAAAACATCTGTCTTGAACATCTGGCAAGGGTAAAAGATCCTATCATCATCATTTATGATCATCATTATTATCATCATCGTCGAGTATCATTACCACCACCACATCATCAACCATCTTCACCATCAATTATCATCTTCATTACGCAACTTGATTAACATTATCACTATCACCATCACTTTATCATAAATCATCATCCTTCATTATTATTACCTACATTATCATATTTGTATCATTATCATCCATTATCATCATTATCACCATCAATGATCATCATCACACCATCAATGATCATCATCATTTAATCATACATGTACATTACCTGGTTTGATCCAGGAAGCAGGGAACATATCTCAGGGGGAAGCTAAAAGCAAAACAAAAGTTACACTTAAGTTACATGCAGTCTCTATGCACTATAAAAACAATAACATACATAGACAAAAATGAACATCATCTGGGTCATCAAGTAAGATGATTGACAGGCGAGGTGATGTAACATGTTATTCACTCTATCTTCACACACAGTCTGTAATATGATATCAAGAACATACATGGACAAAATGAACGTCATCCGGGACATCAAGTAAGATGATTGACAGGCAAAGTGATGTAAAATTTTGTTTGCTCTACTATCTTCACACATAGTCTGTACTACGATATCAAGAACATACATGGACAAAATGAACGTCATCAAGTGAGATGATTGACAGGCAAGGTGATGTAAAATGTTGTTCACTCTACTATCTTCACACACAGTCTGTAATATGATATCAAGAACATACATGGACAAAATGAACGTCATCAAGTGAGATGATTGACAGACCAAGGGATGTAAAATGTTGTTCACTCTACTATCTTCACACATAGTCTGTAATATGATATCAAGAACATACATGGACAAAATGAACGTCATCAAGTAAGATGATTGACAGGCAAGGTGATGTAAAATGTTGTTCACTCTACTATCTTCACACACAGTCTGTAATATGATATCAAGAACATACATGGACAAAATGAACGTCATCAAGTAAGATGATTGACAGGCAAGGTGATGTAAAATGTTGTTCACTCTACTATCTTCACACATAGTCTGTACTACGATATCAAGAACATACATGGACAAAATGAACGTCATCAAGTAAGATGATTGACAGACCAAGGGATGTAAAATGTTGTTCACTCTACTATCTTCACACATAGTCTGTAATATGATATCAAGAACATACATGGACAAAATGAACGTCATCAAGTGAGATGATTGACAGACCAAGGGATGTAAAATGTTGTTCACTCTACTATCTTCACACACAGTTTGTAATATGATATCAAGAACATACATGGACAAAATGAACGTCATCAAGTAAGATGATTGACAGGCAAGGTGATGTAAAATGTTATTCACTCTATCTTCACACATAGTCTGTAATATGATATCAAGAACATACATGGACAAAATGAACGTCATCAAGTGAGATGATTGACAGACCAAGGGATGTAAAATGTTGTTCACTCTACTATCTTCACACACAGTCTGTACTACGATATCAAGAACTTACATGGACAAAATGAACGTCATCAAGTGAGATGATTGACAGACCAAGGGATGTAAAATGTTGTTCACTCTACTATCTTCACACACAGTCTGTACTACTGTATCAAGAACTTACATGGACAAAATGAACGTCATCTGGGTCATCAAGTGAGATGATTGACAGGCGAGGTGATGTAAGACGCCGTTCATACACAACGCAATAGTTTTGAAACACCTCCATGTCGTCGATAAAAACCTAGAAAAAAGGAAACAGAAAACAGGATGAGTTCGATCAGTATTATGAATCATAATATAACCTAAATTATCCTTACATTTGGTTCTGCAGGAATGATATCCTTCCAGTTTTCCTTCCCTGGATTCGATTCGTCTACTCTGACAACCTTAAAAACGAAAAAAGAAACAAAAAACTTTGAGTTTTGGCGCATAGCTGCCCAGAGTTGTGCAAAGAAATAAAGGCTTTGCACCATAGCATGTTGGCGCCAATAATACAGCTCTGGCTTCCTGTGGTTAGATAGCAGAACAATAAAATCCCTTTACTCTCGGGAATTGAATTCCTTCTTATGTAAAACGATTGTATTGTTCCTGCCGTTTAACATGGCTGCTGGCAAGTGATGGTGCAAAGCCTCTATACATGAGTAGCATCTAGACTTTCTAGTTTCACCGCACGAGGATCATAATCCTCCTGCTCGGACCACGCTACAAACAAACATCTGCCAGCGAATAAGTCTAGGTCGCAGCGACATAAAGCTTGTATAAAGAACAGAGATATCATATTCTTGACTCACCCGATAATTAAATCCTCCAGCATTGGTGAGAATGAAGAATTCTTTTCCTCGGTGTTCAACGTAATACTCTGTTCCTTCTTCACGGGAGTAGAATGGTTGGTGTGTGAATGACTGGTCTTGGAGGCTAATAAGACTAACCTTGGGAAAAAGATTGTCTTTTTTTCAGATTTATTTTTGCGAATCAGGAAGGGTTTGAAACAGGAGAAAATAAAAATAGAGAATTTTCCATTTGTTTTTCAGAAACGCTTCATATATGCATATTGAAAGATGTCATAGTGATTTGATACGACATGACGTCAAGAAGACTGTGTAGGCACGTTCGTTTTTGATGCGCTCGAGTGCTGTCCTCTTCAATAGACACATTCTAAATTGGAGATAAAAAGCTAAAAATGGTGTTCTAAGAAAACCAGCCCTGAAGAATACAGCACACATGTTGTCATTTTGAGATTGAATCTTATAAGCATATGGAAGAATTCTGTAAAAATCCACAATGATAACAAGAGTCAGCAAGTAGATGTACCGAATGGACTCACCTCTGATGTAGCTTTGGCGTTTGAATTAACTGTGATGTATTTTCTATCTTTAGTTGCACTCACATCCATAAAGAACCTGTTAAACCACACAATATAGGATTAATAAACCTAGATAGGGATAAAATGGTATAAAGACACTTGAAGACTGGCTTACATCAAAGGTGGTGTAGCATTAGTACACTTGCCTCTCACTTCTAGAGTCTTGGGTTTAATTCCTGGACTCTGCATCACATTATGAGTAGAGTTTGTTAGGTCTCTCCCTTGATTCAAGGTTCTCTGGCTTTCCTCCCTACTCCAAACCTAACCAGCTAAATTCCAATTTTATCTGTTGGTTAGCCAATTGCCCTTACTTTGATCAGCCCAGAGGTCGTTTTAGGTTTCGATCTGTAAGTTAGCTGTGCCTTGACTTCAATCTGAACCCAAGGCTGTTTTAGGGTTCAAGAAAATTATTTTATTGTTTTTGAATTTGGCTCTTTACCTCTCATTTTTCTCTTCATACATCAGGATATCCTTATCTACATCTTGACCCAGTTTGTGTTTCCACAGCTTGTTTGATCTTTTTAAGTCATCATGTGTAGTGTAAAAGATAGTGGAATCATCAGCTCCCCATTCTGAAACAAAAAAAAAAAGGAACAAACAAAGAAACAAAATTTAGATGGTTCCATTTAACAGACACTGATAAACTGGTAGCCCTCTTTGTGCCTCTTATTCAGAAAGAACTGAAGGTCTATCCATTTGTAGAAACAAATACAAAGGCAATAAGTTCTTCTCAGCTATATCTTAAGATCCTGAGTGTTGTTCTGGCTATAAATTGAACTTATGAACTTAAGAAAAAAATATATATTCAAAGTAGTTTTGATTGAATGTTTTTGGGGTCCTGAAGCCCTGACCCTCACAAGAGAGTATTTTTTCCCTTGGGGGCTGGGGTGGGGGAATGTCAACTAAAACTATATTTATTTATCATAAACTTCATTTTTGTGCTAAATTCAAAAACTATAAAACGCTGGAACTAAGCCTGCAAAAAGTTTCTACCCTGATATATAGACACTGTTGTAACATTTTCTTTTAACCAATCAGGGCATGAGTAGGTGCATATACCATGATTACATACCAAAGTTTACAGCATTAGGAATTATATCCATGATATCTAATGGACCATCCCATACTTTAGTGACATGACAGGAATATGTCTCCAAACCAGTACTGTCTAACAGGAAACCAGCTAACTGTATTCCGTACAATAAGAAAATATAAATATAATCTATATATAATAGTCTAAGTGCTTAGGAGAAGTGTAATGCATGAAAGAGGCAAGAATGGAAACACAAAGTATTCATGAAAAAATGACAAATTTGTGGAATTCTCTGCTCCTTTAGAGACACACCTTTGATCAATACCCTGAAATAACCTCTGGGCTGATCTAAGTCAGGGTACAGCTAACTCACAGATTGAACCCTGAAACAACCTCTGGGTTGATCTAAGTCAGGGTATGTCTAACTCACAGATTGAACCCTGAAACAACTTCTGGGCTGATCTAAGTCAGGGCATGGCTAACTCACAGATTGAACCCTGGAACATCCTCTGGGCTGATCTAAGTCAGGGCATGGCTAACTCACAGATCAAACCCTGAAACAACCTCGGGGCTGATGTGAGTCGGGACATGGCTATAAACAGGGTCACCACATTACTGGCTACTCTGTGCTAGGGTCTTTGTCCCAAAAGTCTCTGACATTTTGACGAGAATGTGCAGTAAGAATGACAGCTGCCTGTGGGTACTGGGTTGAGAGTGAAAGTATCTTCTGAAAATGTGTGGTTTTTCAGACCCCCCTACCTCCAGAAATTCCAATTTTCTTCCTTACAAACTCTGTAATTTTACTCTTTCTTAAATCCCCTCCCCTATCCCTTGGAAATTCCAAATTCCTCTTTGGTGGGGAGGGGGGAGGGTGGGTTTGGATATTATTTATAAATTCTGGATCTATACAATAAACCAACCTGTCTTGAAGGAGATAATTTGAAGTTTGATACTGCAACATGAGGATATTTGGTAGATAGTTCATTCTGGTTCAGAATTATTTGCGGCAACCCATGTAACCCACCTGAAAAAAAAATGGTTTAAAAACAATCTTTAAGAATGGTGCAGATATTCAATTTATGGGATACCTGTGATCTCAAATCCACAGGGAGCCCATTCATACATAACAAAGATATAATCACAGGCTGCAAAACCTACTCTTGAATATTATTCGTCTGCAGATTACTGGAAGTCTTCTGTCTCCCTCAGGAGGACTTTTTATGTAGTAGATATGATGATCAATTCTCTATGCAAGATAAAAAAATTGCTAAAAATAAATATTTTTATGCCATGACTGTAGGGCAGCGGAACCGGGGGACCTGACATGCCCCCCCCCTCCGGATGAAATTTTTTGGGGGAGCCTGGCCCCCCCTCACAAAATATTGGTTCTCAGTCATAGTTTTACAGCGCATGCGGCTGCAATCAAACAAAACAGCTGTCATTATCACATAGCGTCAAATATAATATTTCAGTGCACCACGAAAGATTTTCAGCTTCCGCTGCCCCTGATTCTCTCTTTAGATTTTGCTGTTCTGACTCTAACCTAAATCTACCTCAGGACTTAAAATAACATGTGGTAAGTTGCAAGTCATGATGACCAGCTAAATTAGTTTTAGCTTGGTCATACCTTATTTCTGTCTCAATAAAATGTTACTGGTCAAAATGACTAGCAAGGCAAAGTTTTGACCAAACGAGCTCCAATATTCTGGGCAGACATTGTTTAATTCCAGCTATTATTGCAAGCCCTGCACCTGAAACAAATGAACCAGAACCTCTGGACCCCACCATGTAGCCACTCAGAACATGATATGAGTCATCTAACATGTTTTTCTGCAGGAGCACAGAATCTTTTTTAAAGAAAAATATGCTTTTGATGACACATACAGGATCTCTAATAAACATAACACATTAATTACCTGTGGTACAGATTCTACTTCATGGCATAATGGCAACCAGTGGTTCATCTCTAGTATCAATTGTCTTTGGAAATTTTCTGTATCTGCTAGAGATGCCTGCATATACCTGCATTACAGGGGTTGGGTGGTGTATTAATAATGGTATGCTATGCTCAAGGATTGTTATTCATGATTTACTCCCTTTAAATAACACATGCTTTACTCCTCTTTCAACCCCTAACACCTGTTTTGTTTGACTCAGTTATCCTTTTTGCCCAGCAAAAACATTAGCAATTTAACAGACAAGTTTGTATCTAGCAAACTGGGGGCACACTGGGGAACGGCTTAGTCAAGCTTGTTTTCAGAGCCTTTCTCCCTTTAGCTCTTTTCCAATTCTCATTCCTCCAATCCTTCCACACACATAAATCTGCTTACCTGTTTTCATCTTTAATGTATTTTTTCACATCCTGTCAAAATAGGAATGAAATATTGATTAGCAACTTAAGTGCAACATAAGCCTCGTTCCTCTATACTATGTAAGATTGCATTTTCCAGTTCAAAATGAATTACAGGCGCCCAAGCAAGCAAATGCAAATAGTACAGTATTGAAAGTATAACCTACTTACCTGAGAATTCGCATCCCGTAACCAGTTAAAATCATCCTTCAGGACAAACCCATGTAATTCTTTATTATCTGGTACTACTTTAGCGCTAGGAACTTCCCCTTTTTTAGCAAAAAGCCACTTTGTGAATGGAAGACAACGTTTTGACGACAAACCAAGAGAACGACGAATGTTTTTCTGCACGCTGATTGAGTTCAATCTTTCGAGGCGGGAAATTCGAAAATAACATTGTAAAGCCCTTATCTGGGACATCTGAAACATTCTGTAGGATTCTTTTAAATCATTGAAGCAAAGGAATGTGTTTTAAGGATCGATAGATTAAAATATTAAATTCCATTCAAAAAATGAGTCACGCTCTTCTTGAATTTGATCGCGTTTGACACAGGAACCCCAATTACAAGGAAAATACGACTTCCTTCCCAAACCAAAAATCCAGCATATACGATAAACTCCAACTCGGAGGTACTTCATACTAATTTTTCCTCGCTCTTTTCTATTGAAGCATTTATTATTTATTATTAAATTTGTACAATATTTTTAAATTGTACAGTAAGGCATAAAAAGTGTGTTTGGGCTACCTGTTTGATATCCCATGGATCTAAGCGAGCTCTTTTTTCAAGATGGCGATGAGAGTTTTATATTTTACACGTGCACGAACTCTTTTGAGCTAATTTGCTTATTTTCTACGTTAGAACTGTAGTTCTTTGCACTGTTTTTTCATAGAATGGTTTTCCTATGAATAGCTGATGTAATAATTATGATAGCATTGAGGTATTTTGGACGTTTTACCCCAAGAATTAACATCGCAGCGAGAAATGCAGGGTTTCGAAAACTCGACATCTTTTCTTTAACACCACAACGTATTTTGAGCTCCTTTGTGGATGATTTTAGTACTAATGGGACGTCATTCAAACGGCGTGTTAGTCAATACCCAAGCAAATCATTATATCTTCAAACACCAGAAGAAAAAAGAATTAATGGCGAATTCCAAGGAAATCAGATTCACCTGAATAGTGTAATACGCAAAACGACAACAGTGAAAGCCCTTTTGGATTTGTACGAAACTTGTGTGTTAAACAATAAGAATACAATAACAGTACTTTATCATCTTGCGAGGATTGTTAAAAATAACTCATGGGAGCAGTATCTGGTAAGAACAGACCCCGAGTTGAGAGGAAAAGCACAACTTTTCCTGGAAAAGGTAATGGTTATGATCCCAGAAGTTGATGACCGAGGTTTGTCCAATGCTGTACATGCTCTAGCTTTTCTACTGGCAAGAAATGTGAATATACCAAACCTGCAAAGTTATATCAATTTATGCCAACAGGAAGCTCTAAAGAGGGGCTTTTCTCACGTAAATACCAAAGAAATTGCAATGCTGTTGTCTGGTCTTGGTAGAGCTAGATTTGTAGATGCAAAGGAACTTTGTGGGGAGATCAAGAAGGAGGTAATCAAACGTGGGCTGTCAAAATTCACCAACAGTGAATTGTGTATCATGGTTTGGTCTTTTGCAACATTGGGAGAAATATCGGAGGACCTCTTTCAGCTTGCCGAGAAGGAAATTCTGTCAAGGGACCTGACTAATTTTACAAGAGACCAGTATGTTCAGCTTCTCTCTGCATTTAGTAAAACGTTTGAAAAGCACAAAGAACTATTAACTCACTTTGCCAATGAGTTAACATCAAGGGATCTTTCATCTTTCAAACCGTATGAGCTTGATGTGATTTTGCGCTCATCCTCTGGCCTGAACATCCAAAGTGACCAGCTGTTGCAGTCAGTAGAACAGTCGATCCTTAAAGCACATCCTTCTAAGTACAGTACAAGACAGATTGCTTTACTGCTCAAGTTTGTGTCCAGTCAAGGACTCAAAGGCCAAGATCTTTTTCAATGCATGTCCAAAGAAATTCTAACAAGACGGAAATGTATTGCTGAAATGGAAAATCGAGATATTGCCACAATTCTTTTATCTTATGCAGAAATGAAGATCAGAGATACTAAGTTATTCACTGCTCTCAAAGAAGAAATAATGCTGCGAGATAAGTACAAGTACGAACCAGGACAACTGGTGTTGTTTGCATGGTCTTTTGCCAAGGTAAACATCAAAGCTCCTGAACTGTTCCAGATGATTGGCGATGTGCTGTGCCAACAAGATCTATCCGACATCCCCTCCAGAAGAATTGCCAAAACTCTTTGGGCTTTTGGACGACTGGGTGAAGCCCACGAGAGGATGTTTAAATCCTTAGACAAAGAAATCCTTCAGAGATCTTTTGATGGATACGATTTCCTGAGCTTAGCTACCTTTGTGTGGTCATTTGCAAAGCTGAATGTCCAGTCACCAGAACTTTTCAACCAAACAGCACTGCAGTTTATAAAATTCAACCTTGCTCATCACAATGTTGCAGAACTGATCATGGTACTTTGGTCATACATGAAAGCTTCGCACTATGATACAGTATTATTTGAAAAGTTTGCCGACAACATCCTTACAAGAGATCTTTCAGAATTCACCAATCTACAAATTGTCCAAATTCTGTGGTACTATGAGAAGTCTAAAATCCCAAGTGCAAAACTCTATGAGTTCTTTGGTGAGGAAATCCTACAAAAAAATCTTGGTGAACTTGATACTTTAATGCTCACAACTATCCTACGTTCTTATGCAACAGCAGTGCCTGAACGCAAAGATTATATTATCTGCATAGAGAATGAAATGATGAAAAGAAACTTGTCAAACTTACATAGCAATATACTAAAGAATGTGATTTGGTCCTTAACTGAAGCAGGAATGCCTAACAGTGAGTTAGTATCAAAACTAAATAGTGAACTTGGCCAAAGAGAAACAGAATACAAAGGAGGAAATGTAGCTTCTGGTTCGTCGGATGAAGAGATAGAAAAAATGAACAATGAGATTTTCACAGCATAAGGAAAATATTTTTGACAATTCACACTTTTCTACTGGCTGCTTAAATTTTTTTCTGGTTAAGATAACCTTGGAATCTATTTCTGGCTGATCTGAGGAAAAGCATTAGCCAATCAGAAATTGAGAAAATTTGCAAGATTGAAGGTGTCACTTTTCCTCTCGCAATATTACAAATTTCCAGGACACCAAAGACAACATAACTAATGAGTTTTATATTTTTATTGCAATGGCAGCTGTGCAGTGATGTATGTTACCATTCATTCCTATGTTACCATTTGTGACATGTTTGCTGGTTGCGATATTAAAGATTTTGGAAAGGATTTAAATTTATTATTTAAGGAATGAGGACAGTATTAGAAATGAACAATCTTTCCTTCAGTGGATTGGATATATTTTAACACGTATAACTTAGTGCGATTTTAAGCCACCAATATGAGTTGGTATTAGTGGCTGGTTGGGAGAAATTATATTCTGTATTGGCTGCGAGTGTGAAGAAGCTGTCAACATAGACCCTTCATTGAAAGCTGACATCGCAACACTCCTCTCTTAAAACAATAAGTGAGATAAACTGACTTAACCAATCAATCAAAACAATTCCATTCTACTGTATGTATTTTATTGTTGTATATCATACACCATACACTTTACTCCAATTTACATTATTAACATCTTTTACTAAACACATTTCAAATAGAGATTAAGTCTAATAAAAAAAACCCATTAACATTCACTATAAACATCCAAAATTATCTTAACCTTTGCTTTATGGAAGTGCAGTCTATAACGTCTATGTTTCACGAGGCTAGAGTTTGCACTCTATCCTGATCAAATCACTAAGCTCCTAAAGCCCTGGCTAAACAAGGAAATACATTTACTGCACACATGCTTACTCAATGTTTCTCAGTTTGGCCATGTAAAAACATTGCTACCAGCGATAAATTTGGCTTCCGAGAAGCAAAATTCTACAGCACAGCAGAAACATTTCACATTTTCAAGCCACATGAAAACAATGTTACATTCGTTTGCCTATGTTTCCTGATAGTTTAGCAATCTTTGGTAACAAATTCAAAAACAAAACATTTTTCCTTTACTAGCTGGGGCTTAAAATTTATGTTTTACTGATCTCAGAAAACTGTGCTACCCATATTCTTTCTGAGATTGGATGTTAATAAATTAATATAGGTTATATCCATCACATGATGAGCTAATAGTTCACATACTCTGTTCTGATTATTACAGCTTGTTAAGGTATTTCTTTCTGTATTGGGATGGCATTCTTTAAATCATGAATGAAATATGTTTTAATAACCATTAGCTCAAGTCAAAGAGTATTTCTTAATATCCTTTGGGTGGATTTCTATTTGACCCCTCATCATAATGCCTAATGGGATACATTGGGTGGCCTAGGAAAATATGACATGGTAAATGAACACAAAGAGAAACAAAAAAAAAAAAACAACAAACAAGCAAAGTATGATTTCAAGTCTAGATTACAAAATAAATGAAATTATCATTTTTTGGTTGTTGCTAACATCCAGCTCTAGCTTTCTATGTCAATGATAAAGTAAGAAATGCTACCTAGAGACATTGATGTTTTAGAAAAAACTATTCTTATGGCAGGGCATGAAATTAATGCTCGCAAACTAGCAAAAATGTGAGTAAAATTTTGCATTTAGCAAGTAAGGAAAAACTGAACTAGCTAAGTTTTGCAAGTATGACCACAGCCCAGAAATTGAAGGACAGAAAAGTTTAGAACCTGCATCAAATAACATTAGTTATGAGCTGCGATTGATCAGTGACTTTGAAATTTTCGATAGTGAGAGCAAAACTTACTAGTAGGTTTATAAGTTAATTTCCTGCCCTGTAATGGGAGTATAATCTAAAAATCTTTTACATTGAACAACCTATGTTGCTATAAAAAGCAAAGTACTGTACCTTGTAAAGTACCTAGTCCTTTCCTATACATTTATAAACATCGAAATGTATAAGGTAAGGCTAATGAATGAATGATGAGTCAAAAACTAAGTAAGTTAAATGTACTGTACGTCCTTAAGTTTTAAAACAACAGCTTGGCCACCCTTAATGTCAATTTTATTGACATCAAAGACTTTATTCTTTATGCTGAATTGACTATCAAACACGACAGTTCCTCTACCAGAAATATCTACTAAATCACCATTCCATTCAGTACCAGAGAAGTTAATGATTACTAGATACTCATCACCTCTGGTGTAGGAAAATACTTGGCTGTCAGCATGAACAACTTTAAACTGGGTTGACTTAAAAGCACTTTCCTGTCGCAGCTTGACTACTGCCTTGTATACAGCATAGTGAGATTTTTCATCTTTCTTTTCACCTTCAACGTTGATTTTGTCTATGTTGCTGCTAACAGGTTCAAATGGACTTCCAGTCGTAAATCCTTCAAAAGAATCCCCCAATAATATTTATGAGATGATGATTATAACTGCATAATGTTTCTGATGATGACAAACAATAATATCTACGTAGGGTCATGGGTTACTGATCTGTGTGTGAAAGTAACATGTGTACTGTTGAAGGGAGGTGGTTGTTATGGGTGGCCAGATACCCAGCCTATATTTGTATCCAAATATTTAAGATAAAGAATAAAGAAGTATAAAATGGATACCAAATTCCTCAACTCCTACTTAATATCACATGTTCTTGATGTCAAAGTTAGGTCAGGATTTCAAATTTGCACATGCGAAACAGCAAAAGGTTGTTGATTTTCTGTTTTGCAGGCATAAAATACATCAGGTTGCATTTTTTTTTGAGTAGACCTTATTCCTATGTAAGTTTCATTGTTGTGTCCAACACAAGAAAGTGCCCAGAAATAACATATTTTTGCTTGTAACTTCGAAACCAAAAAAGTTATTTTGTGCTAGTACCATATACCAACTGATTTTCTTTTGAGAGCCCATCAAAGACCAGCCAATCAGCATGCAGAAATAAATCTGATCAGGTAATCCATTATCATGAAATGATAGGTCTTTGTTTGCTGATAAACAACTGAAACAAGGACCTTTGTGTGGGTTTCCCGAGATCACCTGGTAGGTGAGAAAATAGGGTTTATCAACAAGTAATTCTTACCAGCTTCTTTTTCCTTAGTCCATTGCATGGGTGACCGAGGACTGCCAGATGTATCAACCATGCCAAGCTCTTCTCCATAGTATGTCATTGGGGTACCAGGTAGAGTAAGAAGAAGAACATTCATAGCATCAATCAATTTTTCTCCCAGCCGACTACCAACTCTGCTGTTTGTGGGGTTACCGATAGCAAAACTGGGGGAGCCATCTTTAGGAACTGAAGCCAAGTAGTTGCTGACAGTTTCGTTGATGGATTGTGCAATATCTGCATTCTTTACATCAGTGATAAGACCAGTGAAAGTTGGGAGATCACTCTGAGCATAAAACTTGCCAATATCCTTGCCCATGACATCAAGGATCAGGAGCTTATGGGAGTCAGACTTTTCCAGTGAGGAACGGAATTTCTTAACAATGTCAAGATTGCCTGGCAAGTCTAAAAGCAACAAAAAATGTATTTATAAATCATCACTAGCTTAGTCTAGTTGAAAATGAGCCTTCGTGATAATGATTACAGTCAAAGATATGTGAACGCCCCCCTTTCATATTGATATCTTTCTTTTCTTAAAATAGTTAGCAATCATCTCTTTAATAACTAAACTTAAAATATTATTTGTAGTCCAATGTTTTATCAAGATGCCAGTTCAAAAAGCTAATATCCCTTGTAAAGTTGTAGATGAAATTTTTTCCCCATAATTAATTATTGCAGTGACTAAAAAAGATAGCAATTTTGTGTTAAAAAAAAACAAAATATGGGACATAATATGAGATATTCTTTAAACTATACCAGATGTTTTTAAATTATTAATTTAAAGGATTAAAATCGTTGGGAAAACCTAGGGTGGATCAGGAAAAAAAACAGTAAAATATTTTACTTTAAAAAATACATATATACCAGGAACAATCTTGGTATCCTATGTCTTTTTGTTTTTTAATAAGAAAAACAGCTGTTTTTTAGAAAAAAATTAATTTAATAACAAATCTGGAGAAAAAACTAAAATGAAAATCCACAGCTGAAAACGTTTGGCTGTAAATTTTTTTCAATGGCTTAAAAGAATATATGAGGTTTTATTGGTATAGAATAAGTGATCTGCGAGTTTTTTCTGTTTTTTTTCACTAGAGGTATTATCAATTATTGCCACGTAACCCGACCCTCTGGGGCTTATATAATACAGTATTTCACGTGATGTAAACAAATCTTCCAAAAAACTATATTTTTTACTATATGTCTTTTGAAGATCGCTAAAAATAAATTAAAAGAAAATTTATTTTAAATCGAGAGCTCAAAAGGTGTGAATTCAATAACAAGGTTAACCACAAGAAAAAGAAGAAAAAGCAATTATTACCGAACGTTTGGTTGTGTTCCACCATATCGTATTTTTGGATTGAATTGTTGTAGCCTGGCTTCTCTATTTCATTCCTGAATTCTTTATCTTCCAACATGTACTGGATGAAGCCAGCTCGGAATCCTTCTACACCTTTGTTGGTCCAGAATTTCAGGACCTTATTGAGTTCTTCGACGACTGAATCGTTGCGAAGGTTCAGGTCGGGTTGGCTCTTGTCGAACTGGTGGAGATAGTATTCGTTGGTTGTTGCGTCTTTTTCCCAAGCACTTCCACCATTAACACTAATCCAGTTGTTAGCAGTTGCTCTCCATACATACCATCCACGTTTATCGGAGTTAACTTTAGCTTTACTATCGAGGAACCACTTGTGTTTATCAGAGGTGTAGCTTGGTATAAAGTTGACCACGATTAAGATGTCTTTGGCTTTGGCTTTCTTGACAAGATCTTCAAAGTCACTCATCTTGCCATACATTGCGCTGATGTTCTTGAAGTCATCGTCATAAAGAGTATCAAGACAGAGGATTTTGACTCCAAGTTCTTTCAAGTAGTCGAGCTCTTCTGTGATGCCTTTGAGGTCGCCGTTACCATCGCCATCCGAGTCTTTGAACGATCTTGGTTGAATCTGGTACACGATTTCACCCTTGAACCAGTTTTTATCAACCTCCTTCGCCTTACTACACTTGGGAGAGACGATGATAATAATAACAGCAGCCACTACCATAGCGATGATGATCAAGGTAAAAAATACAACCAGGACAATTCGAGTCTTGCTGTATTTCGCCACTTCTTCCTCGCTTGGCTTTTGAGGAATTCGAGATGGCGGCTGTTCTAGCTTAACTTTTACTTCATCATTCCCTGTAAGGCTGTTAAACTCTACTTCATTCGACATTTTGGTGGTTCTTTTGGGTTAAAGGCAAGAAAAGCTATCTGGATCCCAAAGCAAACCCTAGCAAAATGGCGGGAATGGAGTGTTTATAATTCCACGCGGCCGCTTCGAACCCTCACTCATGTGCTTACAGCGTGAACAATATGAAAACAGCCAATCACAGCTCGAGGGTATCGCTATCGCCCTTTGAACCAGACAGAAATACTGCCACCTTATTGGCTAGAATTTTTTCTTTCAACTTGGTCTGAAAGAAAAACCTGTTTTGTCACGATATAAAGATTTTGGCAAGAATACAAGAGGATTGCATCATTCAACACCTTAAACACGTGCCTTATATTCATAATCACACTTGCCGTAAATATATATCCCACGCTATACTCAAAACAGACAATATTTCACCCAAGACTAATACCATCATACAACACGAAGTTATCAAAATTATTTTGGATTAATTTTACCAATATTTTAATGTGTTTGATGGGTGTTACCTGATAAAATCCAGATATCCTTCAAGCCTGTTGATCTTTGAAACTTTTGCTTGAGAGATTAGCTATACGAGACTGGACCTATATCGCAATACTGTAGCCGAATTAGGTCCAAGACGTCCAATAACAATAAATAATTAATTGGGTTTATTACTTGAATATTCTTAGAAGCTTTTCGTAATAAAGGCTTCTTTTGTTGTTGCTCAAGGAGTCAGAACCGGCGTCAAAATAAAATAAAAAAATAACTATTGCCATTAACTACATGGATCAAGGACGTTTTATAGAGAATGCGGAAGTAAAATCTCGTACAACAATATTTAACAGTATAATCATCTTTATTTCTCGTTTGCCTTCAATATATTTTTCCAATATTATTATTGTCACGAGTAAGACATATATATGTAATTTCGAGTATTTTGTATTACAGCATTACAAAATAAATATTTTATTTGGTAAACGAAGTATACTAGTAACTTCATTCAGTGTTTGTTTATAAATATATTTTGTATTTTTTCTTTCACGGAAAATAATTTACGGCATAACTTGTTTGGCACTGGGATATCTGCAAGTAGAATGGCTGTCGTTGTTTTAATTTTGTTCAGTTGTAAAGAAAATGGAAAGCTAAAAAGGGAAGAGCACTCGCAGACAACAACCTAGCTTTTGTCTCACTTTTGTTCCATGAAGAGCCATCTCGAAGTGGGTAGTAACCCTATTTATTTTAGAAAAACTTTTGAATCTTGTCGAAACTATGCAGATCTTTAGTTTTCAAAGTCATATTTTAAAAACTGATATTAGTTTTATTATCGACGCCACTAGAGGTATTACGTTTATTTATCGCTTTAAACTGTTGTTTTGCACGCGCTCTAGGCGTGGTAAACTAATATCAGAGCAAGAATGATAGCCTTTACGACTGACCAGTGATAGCTGTATAATTTTAAAATTCTTCTCCATAATCTCCATAATCATCCACGGTACCTAAAATAAAAGACATCTTGTGTTAGTTTTAACATTCAAAACCTTTAAATTTTATCGATACCCTGAAACAACCTCTGGGCTGATTAAAGTCAGGGCATGTTCTTCGTGTGATGCAAGCAAGTGTTACTGGTGACCATACTATATTGACCTCTGGTGAACTTGTGACTGGTGAAGGGCGTTGTCTTGTAACTCTGCCATAAACTCTGACCCACCCAAGTTTATGCGTAACTGTGGTACAGTGTAAATAAATGCAACACGAGAAAAATTGGGTCACGATTTGAAATACTATCAGTGTTGGACAGTAAAATCGTTTTCTTTTGGGCGCGGTCCTTGTCGTCGCTACAAAATCTGGGTAAAAGAGGCAGTTAAATTCCTCCAGAACTCTTAGTTTACCGGGACTAATACTGTAACGATTACGTATCTCAACTCACCATTATCATACATTTGACTCAACAGCTGCGCCGCGCTGACATGGTCTTCTTCGTCATAGTCTTCATCCTCTTCGTCCAGTACTTCTTCGTGTACTGTTTGCTCTACCCCTGCGTACTCGACTGGACCACTTTCAACTACTAATTCTCTCACCTCCACCGCTTGCTTGGGTGGAACTTTTGGCTGGCTGCTAGGCGACGGAGATAGCTACAACGAGAGTGACGAAATGTTCTATAATTTTTTTTACAGACTGGCTACAAGTGAACTTGTTTGTCTAAACCACCATTCATGAGCCCAGTGAGTGAAGAACGAGCAATTAACTCACTAAAATATCCATTAGTGAAGTAGCCTCGGATACCTTTATTTTCTTTGGCCTTTCTGCTTCCGTGGTCAGCATTTTCGGCGCCTCTCTGCAACGAAAAAAGAAGTTAATTACTTTATTTCACCTTGCAGAGACGGACGTCTACCCATGCACTTTAACTCTCTTCACGGCTTAACCCCAACACTTAACCTCCACCCTGGATTGGGTCTGATTCGGAAGGAAATACTACTGAGAATAAGTTAACATTAAGTACACAAAAAAAAGTATTATAGTTTGATATTAGTTTCTAAAAAATGTCATCGCTAATCATTACCGCAAAGTAAAGAAGTGGCGCGGCTCAACGGTGTCGAACTGAAAGCATGTGAAGGCACATCTGGCAGCCGCTATACGGTCTATCATGACCCGGAGCACAGCTCTAACCAGTTTGAATTAATTAATTAGTTAGATAGCAAAGATCTTTCAATTTTCGTTAGTTGCGCAAGATATTTTCCAGCGACTTCAACATAAAATTCCAAAAAATTTAAGAGCGCGGCGTCACGATTCCTACGTCAATATTCCAGATTTTTGAAGACTACTTAAACACTCTCGATCACGCACGAAAGTTTTGATCTTTAAAGTGTAAGTTGGGGCCGGAGATTTGTTGTATCATATTATTGTAAGAATATCGATGCCATGATAATATCCACTTAAAAACCAACTCGAGTTCAAGGGGGTAGCCATCAAGTGATGACACATGAGAAGGATGCGTCACGACAAGTTTGAAAACAAGATTGCGAGCAACTGAAATTATTACTCCTGTTGTACTTTGCAGCCATTGCGCAAGCCAATTTCTACTTTATCGCAACATTGGTGGTGTTGTATTACGGATTAGCTACTATCTACCGTTTATAGAGCGTTTTCACTCACGTGACAAAGCAGCTATATTGGTGTACCAAACAATAGAAAATTTCTGCACAGTTTTTGCATAAAAATAGAGTTCAATTTCCCAAGGACAGAAAATGTATTGTTTTGATACACCAACATGACCGCTGTGACGTGACATGAGAACGCTTTGTTGAAGAAGATACCATGGCGTATCTGCGCATGTCAATCAACTGATTCAAAACTGGTTCAGCCTCAATACCTTTTCTTTCCTTCAGACCTGGGCGGTACTTTTGGTACAAGGAAGCCATCATCGTTAGAGTGTGTCGGCGTAACCGGCTCAACAGGTTCATCGGGTTTAGCAGGTTCAGCAGGTTTGGTGGACTGGCTGGTTTCCAAGTCTCTTAACACCTCGTAGTTGATTTTTCTGGATATTTTCTTTTCGACTAACATTTTTTCGATAGCTTCTCCAGCCGTTGCTGCTGCGGGCTGGTTCTTCTTAGTTTTATTCTTTCTTTTCTATTACCAAAGAAAAAAAACGAAATTATGAAAGAATGGATGGATGGATGAATAAATGGATGGGTGGATGGATGAATGAATAAATGGATGGGTGGATGGGTGAATGGATGGGTGGTTGGATGGATGGATGGGTGGATGGGTGGATGGATGGGTGGATGGATGGGTGGATGGGTGGATGGGTGAATGGATGGGTGGTTGGATGGATGGATGGGTGGATGGGTGAATGGATGGATGGATGGATGGATGGATGGGTGGATGGGTTGGTGGTTGGGTGGTTGGGTGGTTGGTTGGGTGGTTGGGTGGTTGGGTGGATGGGTAAATGGGTGGAAGGGATAGTAAGCGCATGGATGTATGAGTATCCGCACCTTTTTTGGTTCTGGCTTGTTGATTCCTTGTTCTTTGTCTCTGGCTTCTCTTTCTTCTTTTTCTAAATAGAAAATAATAATTCGATAATCTATTTTAGCTTTTATGGCCACACCACCGCGAAATGCGCACCTTTTATCATTGAAAGAACTATAAACCTCCATTGCAGACGGCGCACTTACCAAGTGATCCACACTTGTTTTTCATTCTAACTGCGTCAAGCAATTTTACACTGAAATTAAATTTCTTATCCTCACCTTTTATCATTTCTAAATACTCCTTGTTTTCTTCCATCCACACTTTGGTTTTGATTTCTACTTCATCGTTTGTTAAAAGACACTGTTAAAGAATAAACACAGCGTCAGCCTTTATTCTCACTCTATCCTTCACTGCCAGGTCCTACATACCCAGTTTGGCTTGGTTTATCCTATCTCATCTTTGATCCTATGTGGACTTCCCAAGCAATGCGCTTTTTAACTTGTTATTTGCTATCGCCAACGCGCACAGCAATACAGCATTAGCGGGGCAGTAGTGCAGCAGTAGAGCAGTTTAGCGCGGTAAAACTGAAAGCATTTGAAGGCACCTTTGGCAGCCGCTGTACAACTCATATATGACCCTGTAGCACAGCCCTAACCAGTTTGAATTAGTTAGGGCTGATTTAAAAGGAGGGAGCTAAAACCGGAGAGCCGAAAAACCTTTAGAGTCAGAAAAAGAACCAAACATATAAGATCAAATGAGATGATTAGGATTCGAAACTCGGACCTCAAAGGTGAGAGGATCGCGTTTTTCTACCACGTCATCCTGACTAAATTATCAGAGCCAACGCATTCTTGCGCACTCCTGTCATGCGCAGCGGTGCGGATAATACTCGGGGTGAGCCAGAGACAAGGAAGAAAAGATCTCTTTGTTATTTCCTTTCCAGTCCTCTCCTCTCTGAACCGATGAGCAGGCTATCCAAGCACATTACATAACATAAAGAATCCCGCGCACGACACGGTCACGGTACGGTATTTCTAAATTGAACCAATCACAACGTGCCATGTATTTCCTCATCCAATCAGAGTGCAGAGTGCGTACGTTTCTTACATGTTTGATGACATAATTCACGGATACGTAATTTACTTACTGCGTCGAGTTCTACGTCATCCAATCCAGTAAGATCTAGTTCTTCGTTTCCATCTTCATCTAACAAGAGAAAAACAAGACGATCAAAGAAAAGATACTGAAATTACTTCAGTGTTTACTTTATAGATATCTGTTAACCACCTTCATGGATTTCATAACTGTGAGCCAAAGTACACGGCACGGTCACAGAACGAAATTGATCTCATTCACAGGCCAATCACAATTCTAATAATTACATGACCCTGACAACGAGCTATAGTTAGAGTCTTATGGGTTTTTGGGTTTCGTCAATCAAATCACCAATCACGGATGCGAGTTAGTTTTTTTATTTATCGACGGAAGGAAAATACCAAAAGGTATTGGGCTGTGTTGGTCACGTGATTATGAAGTCATTGTTAATTATTCCTTGTTTTATATAATTTTATAGATTAGTTTTTCAAGGTTTATTAAGGCCCCGTCCACACGTATCCGGAAATTTTTGTATCCGCAAATTATTTTTTGCGGATACGAAAATGTTTGCGTCCACGCGCAGCGTATTCGAATCGTTTTCACCGTCCACACGTAAAATTTGCGGATACGGACACAAACATTTGCGGACACGTGTGGACGCAACCCGTATCCATAAAAGAAATTGCGGATACAAAAATTTGCGGATACGTGTGGACGGGGCCTAAGATTTTATTAGAATGAGCATTTGAAAACACATGTCGATATTTGCGTAATATAAACAAATTAAACTGATGATTACTTTATTATTATTATTATTATTATTATTATTATGACATACCAAAAGTCGGAGTATAATCAATTTTAGGTTGCTGTGGTTGCTGTTCTGCGGCAAGTTGCTCCGTAGTTTTTATTGGAATAGGAATATTCTGGATTGGTTCGTTTGCTTCCATGACAACAGTATTCTCACTGGGAAGATTTTCTTTATTTCCATTATTGGTATCAGGAATATTATTAATTTCATTGTCTTTGCTTATTCCCAACATGTTATCAATCTCTTCCTGGAATTTTTCTATCTGGTTCGTGAACTCAGGATTATTAAGATCTTCAGCTTGTTGCTTTGCTTTTTTTCTCGCGTGTGTAAAACTAGGGGGATCTTGCTCTTCTTCTAAGTCAATTTTCTGGAATTCATCGATAGTTAGTTGACTGGAAGGAGTGTCTTTGAATTCTCCAAGTCTTTTTCGTATTGTGGTGTCGCTTATTCGTACCACTCGTACAACTTCTTTTACAGTTCTGCTAAAATTGTGGAATCTCGCAGCTACAAGGAGAGCTGTAAGAAATCAAAATTTTCCTTATAAGTGAAATATCATGACATCTTTAAAGCTATCGATATCCTAAAACAACCTCTGGGCTGATAAAAGTCAGGGCATGGCTAACTCACAGATCCAACCCTGAAACAACCTCTGGGCTGATCTAAGTCAGGGTATGGCTAACTCACAGATCCAACCCTGAAACAACCTCTGGGCTGATCTAAGTCAGGGCATGGCTAACTCACAGATCGAACCCTAAAACAACCTCTGGGCTGATCTAAGTCAGGGTATGGCTAACTCACAGATTGAACCCTAAAACAACCTCTGCGCTGATCTAAGTCAGGGCATGGCTAACTCACAGATCCAACCCTGAAACAACCTCTGGGCTGATCTAAATCAGGTCATAGCTAACTCACAGATCGAACCCTGAAACAACTTCTGTGTTGATCAAAGTCAGGGCATGGCTAACTCACAGATCGAACCCTGAAACAACCTCTGGGTTGATCTAAGTCAGGGCACGGCTATCTCACAGAATGAATTTGAATTTTGAGTGTTTTGTGAAGGGAGGAAAACCGGAGAACCCAGAGATACACCATCGAATCAAGGGTGAGACCTAACAAGCAATGTGCACACGTGATGCCAAGTGCAGGAATTTAACGCGAGACCCCATAGGTAAGAGACGTGTATCACCGCCATTACGTAACCCTCGATTTTCACATCTGCAGTATCTATTCAAGTATCTTTAAAATGAAAACTAGTGTGAAAATGTAATCCTCACGAGCTAAATTTTGTACACCAAGGTACACTTTTCCTACAATAAAATGAAATTAAATTACAGTCTTAGTGCTCTATGAACAGTAAGTATAGCAACATACCTGCACCACAAAGACCAGAAGGGCGTCGGCCATGATGTATCCAATCTCTCTTCATGCGAGAAACTAATCTCAACGCTGTCATGGCAACGTCATGTTCCTTTTCACCAAACTCCAGTTTATGTGCAAAACGATGGATATAAAGACATGGATCTAAATGGTACATTGAAATTTTCATTATGAAGAAGGAAGGCACTGGTAAAGACAACTTTAGAAAAATGCAAGATAAATACCATTTAACAAATTGCCATCAGATTTTTATGTGTCTGTCCTCTTATTGACAATAAATTGCGTCATCACATTGTCAAAGTAGTGTGGATCCACAAGGCATAGCCGAGTGGATCCGCATACTACTTTGACAATGCAATTGCAAAATTTATTGTCAATAAGAGGACAAAAAACATAAAAATCTGATGTCAATTTATTTTTTACAATAACAAAAACGATAAAAACTTCTCAGTTTTAGCGATCAAAACAACCAATGGAAAGAGCGCGCGCTCGTTGACGTCAGCTTTATCTGTCTGTCCTCTTATTAATGATAAAAAAATAACCAATCAGCGCGCGAGAAAATTGTAAGTTATTGTAAAAACTTTGTTTCAATTTTATTTATTCGCGAATAAACCTTTAGTAGTATGTATGGCTAAGCCTATGAAGTGCAGGGGGGCACAACATGTCATTTTGCAAATTGAAGCCACTGGCGGAGGGCCAAAATTGTAGTTTCCTACACTCCCTGTCAACCACCACCTTTACAACCTCTCCTGTAGTCCCTATATAGTCTTCTTTAAAAAAATATAGTCTATATAGTCTTCTAAAAAAATAAAACAGCTAGAATAGCAAAGAATACTTGGGAAAATGTAAAAGACATTGCCTTACCAATTGCAGGTAGGTTGATGTAAAGCTCTTGAGCGATTTTAAGATATGCTCTTCCAAGAGTGAAAACATCAATCTAGGGGATAACAAAGAATTCAAACTCTATGATCAATTTCTATATAGTTAGGATAGTATGTGTCCACTGATTGGTCAAAAACTGTGCTTTATTAGTGAATGGAGCATGGAAAAAGCTGTTTTATTTGTTAATTAAAGTTGTGATGGGTAGAGGGGGGTGTTGAATAGTTTGTCTCCACTTTACCCACTAACAACCCCACGAACCTGTAAAACATCACTGAAATCCAACAACATGTCTAAACTATTGTCAAGGAATCAACAATCCTTTGAAGATCAGTGGTTGATTTAGGGGGGAGGTCACAGGGTGCCTGTGGCCCCTGCCCATCTCCTAGCTTGGAGTTGGTTTGTTTGAACAAGCTGAAAAGGTGCATATTTTTAATCGTGAACCTCTCTGCTCAAAATACTAGATCTGCCATGATGACAGCTATATACAATGATGATTTATTTATCCTTCATTTATTTATAAATAGTAGTAGTAATAATAATAATAATAATGGAAAGAGGATACGAGGAGTTTTCTCTGTCCTACAAACCAGGTACAGACAGGCAGCTACCACATGACTTGTTCTTCTACCTCGTGTAAGCCTTTTGTTTACAGCAAGTTTATAGAAGTTGAAGGCTGTGTCAATGCAATGCTGGTTCATTTGAAGTTGATGACCCAGTGCATTGATCCTCTTGCGACCTAGTAAGATAAATCAAATACATTCTTATATCAGGTATATTACACAGTATAATACACAATAATCATCATCATCACCATCAACACCATCATCACAAGGGCGGATCCTTTTTTTTTCAGGAGGGGTGCACCATTAATGAGTGGCATAAATAAAGGATGATGTAAACTAATTCTTCAAAATTTCACAGGAAATCTGTTAATATGTCCAGCAATGATGGATTTGAAAAAAAAATGAAATAGTATTACGAAAAGGCATTTTACATAATCAAAAACAAAGCTAGTGCAGCTCATCTGGAGGGGGGGGCCGTGTCCACCCCCTGCGTCCCTCCCCTAGAGCCACCCCTGCATCAGCGGCATGAGGGGATACAATCTTGAAAAATTTGTAAAGCATACTATTTTCCTTCACATTAGGATGTATTATATAATTATTTTAATTTAATTTATATACTAATATTAATTAATAACATTACCATTTTCTAGTGTCACAGCTCTAGATTCTTGTCCTAATCCATGTCGAAACCCTGATCCAATCCCTATACCAGCTTTATTACCTTCAAACAATACATTAATGATACATTGATAATATCAACTATACTAATTCAAATAATTTAAGTCTACACATCAAAAACATATAACAAAAAATTTATAAGCTACAGAAAAAAATATTTCAATTTTAAATAAAGAAAATTCTTATCGTATTCACTAAAATGTTCTACTATAATATAAACACTCTTTGTACGTTATATTATTTATTTTTGTCAAGCCACGTGGCTCCTTCCTTGCAACGTGGTCTAGTGGGTCGAATGTCTGCTTCGAAACCCATTACTTAGGACCAGCAGGATCGAATCCCTGAATTTGGATTCTCTTTTTCTAAATCTTCATAACAATTTTTTTTTCTTTTTTTTCTTTTTACATCAATGTCTTTTCGACATTATTACAATTTTAGACGAAATATAGTTATAGACTTCAACGAGTAGTTTGCTTCATTATAATATCAAGCATATAATATTAAGAACAAATCTCATAATCTCGATAAAGAAAGCAATATATCAATGATAAAAGGTAAAATATAATAATAGCAAGGTATAGACCATATAAAAATTCCTTATTTTTTGTAAAAATAAAAATAAAATAAGATTTAATTTATGATGTAACGTTTGGTTCTATGTCAGCAATGACACGAGGACGCCATTTTGGACCGCTGCCGGCAATAAATATTCCATTCTTCTCCAATAAACTACCTTCAGAAGACACAAACTGTCCAATAGCACTAGTTCCTCCGATACTATTCTCCTGGAATTGTACTTCAGAGACGATAATGTTGTCTTCAAGTACAGACCCACAGTTTATACATACAGCATTTCCACGGGATGGATCGAAGTCAATGTCACTACCTCCACAATTTGAACAAACCTGAGACATTATTAACGCCTAAAATACCTTGGAGTCAAGCTGGATTGGATATGATAGGGAAATTTAGAGTATAAAGAAAGGATTTTTGAAGCCTACGTTACTCTGTCATGCCATGTTGTAAATGAACAGGACGGCTTACAGTGGATCATGGGAGATGATGAAACTAGTACTGTCGGGGGTAGGGTAAGTAAGCTTGGTTTTCACTTTTCTTTTTCGTCGAAAATCTTTAGATTATTTTTATTAAGTCGATTAAAAATCCTTCTTTTTGAAATACAGTAAAATGATTTTTACATTAATTGCGAATAATTCATTGAAAGCGCACTTAATCTTTGACTAACGGGGGTGGGGTAAGTAATCAAATTGTATCATTACCATTGCCTTTTTATGAGCTAAATATTAAGTTCATGGCTCAATTTTTTTTCCTTTAATACAAATTTCTATTTTTTGTCTTACGTTTCAAATCAAGTTTGACAAGGATTAAAGATGTGTTATTTTTAAAAGTTTGTATTATGGGGAGGGGTGGGGGGTGTTGGTAGGAGGGGAGGGAGAGAGAGTGAGAATAAATGGACAGCTTTAGGTAAGAGGAGATTGTTGACACTAAGGTTTCTTCAGGGACGGCGGAACCGGGGGGGCTTTTTGTGACATTTTAATATATTTTCACTAAACTCAGCCCCCCCCCCCCCCCCCCCCCCCCACACACACCTTGTCATACGATGTCACTATTGAGCCCCCCCAATCAAAAAACTGCTCCGCCGTCCCTGTTCTTGAATTCGGAATAGTCATTCAACGTAGGACACAGTCATCGCGTCTGATCATTCGTGACGACCCAAAACAGTTTTTTACTTCATCGAGCATCGAAAACATCGAACAAGGAGTTTTATCTGTAGACACCAATGCAAGTCAGGAATAGCCCAATGGTTTTCTTCTGATCTCCTTTTCATCGTAAATAAGCTGAAACATCGCGAAGACGAGTACACAAAAATTAACTTCCGCCTGATTCCACTCATGAGTTCAACAACAGTACTCCTCATTCTAGTCGCAGGTTTATCAGGTAATGTTATCTAAACTCAGCTTTTAATGTTATTTATTACTTGAGTTTTTAAACTTGGAATTGATGTACCTTCAGCCTAAAATGCTAATTGACAGACTTAAAAATGATCAAAATGTTTCCAGCGACTACTTCAAAAGCAAAAATGACAATTCCTTTGCTTCATAGCTTAAGATTTTAATCCGTTCTTTTCTCGCTGCTCCGAAGCCCTATACGGTTTCATTTTCCAAGACTTTATGAGATTAATTTTCCAGCGACAACTTCGAACGCAAAAATGACGATTCCTTTGCTTATAGCTTAATATTTTAATCCGTTCTTTTCTAGCTGCTCCGAAGCCCTTATATGGTTTCATTTTCCAAGACTTGAGATTTTCCAGCGACAACTTAGAACACAAAAATGACAATTCCTTTAATGTTTAATAGTTTTTCTCGCTTGCTTCGAAGCCCTATACGGTTTCATTTTCCAAGACTTTATGAGATATTCGCTCTGTTATTGAATCTCTGAAGTAATCGTACGAAAAGGTCAGGAAAAAATAATAAATTAAAAAGGTCATGATATTGTTGGTCTTGTCGGAAGAGCTGTTTACCGTCACACTTTCACTCCTGTTTTACATAGAAAAGTCTCACTGCACGCCGTAGTGTCTTTACGCAGTGTGTAAAGGAGTATAAAGAAACACATTTTCTAATCATAAGGATAGAAGAGTTTAAATTTTAAAATGTCAGTCTTATCGCAAAGGTTTGACTTTCGTACATAACAATAAGCCACGAGAACAACTAAGGCATGAACTGGTCGTCAGTTGGTGAAGTATACTTTATATTCTCTTAGGCGAACACATTATTTTTTCGATCTTTGCAAATAATTCTGCAAAAACAACTGAATGATGGATGACGTACTTACAAATCGTGCGAAGAAGAGACGGAGTTCAGTGTAATCTGTAATTGAGATAGTGAGGAAACAGTAAAAACAGGTAGAAAAATGTGTGTGCGTTTTATTGTTTTCAGATTGGTTCAGAACGAAAGCCGCATATGTTCACTGGAAAAGCAAACAAACCGGCTGTCTTAGCTCAGTTTTCAGCTATCATGCTGCAACTCAGAATTTACCATGAGTTTAACTGTTTCGTATTATTTCCACAAAATAATCAATTGTTTATTTATTTCCGTCCGTCATAACTTGTGTCATTGATAGCTTTCATGGGCATTGTTCGCGCGCATTACTTCTACGCATGAATCAGGGCGCGGGAGGAGGGAGGGCGTTGAATCAGTGGTTGAATTTAATAGGCGCGCGCTCATCGTGATGACGTCATTCCAATGTTTTGATAAGCAAAATACTACTCTTCCCAGTAGACCGAGGTAGTTGTGATTTTTTAATCGCCTTCGTAGCGTCTGTTATGTTATCTGACTGAATTTTGATCGAGTGGTGTAAAAAACTTGTCCTCGTGGTACAACATTGGCATCACGTGGTCGATTTGAAATGTACTTGCGGATAACATAACAGACGCTACGAAGGCGATTAAAAAATCACAACTACCTCGGTCTACTGGGAAGAGTAGTACCACAAAAACCTCTTTGATATCTTATAGCTTTTAAACAAAGTCGAGGACCGCCTTTTTTTATTTCGTTTTTTGAAAGTTCTTTGTAAAAAACTAACTTTAGAAGAAAATTTTTGAGAATCTGACGATGGGATATTTTTCCCATGAACTTCCTTAATAGTTCGAATTCCAGAGTGCGCATGTGCATGTTCGATCCAATGTGACACTCAAAAACCTTTACGTATTGCTGTGGGGAAAAAAGAAGGAAAATCTCATGTTAAATTTATAACTGAGAAGGCGAATAGTTCGAAAAATGTAGGATAAGTGGGATAGATTTTGAAAAGGCACCATTTTTGTTGCCGCCTAACTAAATAAGGGTTTTCTGGCACCAAATTAACACCGAGAAAAGATATGGAGCAATGTCCACGGAGGAACTGTTTCATTCTGTTCACTTTTGTTCTTTATTTCAAGGCCACTTTATTTCATTAGTGCCACGCGGTCCACATACTCTCATCTTTGCATCATAATTACCGCGACCTAACATCTATTTCACCCCGGCCTGCTCTCAGTCTGACCTCTAGCTCAGCTGGTAGAGCATCGGTAGTACAATTCCGAAGGTCGTGGGTTCGAATCCCAGCGAGGTCGGAAATTAATTTTTCCGAATTTAATTCCAAGGGCTTTCGCCCGGAATAACCTCGTTCCCAAGCACTACAACCTATCTTCTACTATTTCATTAGTGCCACGCGGTCCACATACTCTCATCTTTGCATCATAATTACCGCGACCTAACATCTATTTCACCCCGGCCTGCTCTCAGTCTGACCTCTAGCTCAGCTGGTAGAGCATCGGTAGTACAATTCCGAAGGTCGTGGGTTCGAATCCCAGCGAGGTCGGAAATTAATTTTTCCGAATTTAATTCCAAGGGCTTTCGCCCGGAATAACCTCGTTCCCAAGCACTACAACTTACCTATATTATCTTCTACTATTTCATTAGTGCCACGCGGTCCACATACTCTCATCTTTGCATCATAATTACCGCGACCTAACATCTATTTCACCCCGGCCTGCTCTCAGTCTGACCTCTAGCTCAGCTGGTAGAGCATCGGTAGTACAATTCCGAAGGTCGTGGGTTCGAATCCCAGCGAGGTCGGAAATTAATTTTTCCGAATTTAATTCCAAGGGCTTTCGTCCGGAATAACCTCGTTCCCAAGCACTACAACTTACCTATATTATCTTCTACTATTTCATTAGTGCCACGCGGTCCACATACTCTCATCTTTGCATCATAATTACCGCGACCTAACATCTATTTCACCCCGGCCTGCTCTCAGTCTGACCTCTAGCTCAGCTGGTAGAGCATCGGTAGTACAATTCCGAAGGTCGTGGGTTCGAATCCCAGCGAGGTCGGAAATTAATTTTTCCGAATTTAATTCCAAGGGCTTTCGTCCGGAATAACCTCGTTCCCAAGCACTACAACTTACCTATATTATCTTCTACTATTTCATTAGTGCCACGCGGTCCACATACTCTCATCTTTGCATCATAATTACCGCGACCTAACATCTATTTCACCCCGGCCTGCTCTCAGTCTGACCTCTAGCTCAGCTGGTAGAGCATCGGTAGTACAATTCCGAAGGTCGTGGGTTCGAATCCCAGCGAGGTCGGAAATTAATTTTTCCGAATTTAATTCCAAGGGCTTTCGCCCGGAATAACCTCGTTCCCAAGCACTACAACTTACCTATATTATCTTCTACTTCTTTATTTCATTTATTTTAATAGGAGTCTATGCGGACTTGTTAGATAATCTTAATTGTAACAGGACACACTTTACTCATGGCGTTTCACTGTGCCAGAGGATTGCACTAGAACGTCTAGCACGAAGCAAGGATATCACATGCGAGTAAGTAGGAAAGAAAAACTGTGTCTCGAATGCGTCCAGATTGGATGAACGTAACACTGTGCGCAATGCAATACTTCAGTTTGGAGTTCTCAGTTGCTCGTATATCAGGGTTAGCCTCGAATTAGTGTGAAGAATATTCACGTGTTCCAGTCAAGGTCCGTCAAGTTTCAAAGTGTTTGTATTGTTGAAGTTGTGCATTCTTTGCTTTACCGTTGGTATTTATGAATATTTAGACACTGATTCGAGGCTAAGCCTGAGTAAATGAGTCTGCAATCAAGGGACACAGCGGCAATTTGGAACTGGAAAATGGTAGGTACTTCATGTATGGGGACACCAAATGTCCTGGCTATAGTACTCTAATGATATATATACCTATAGCATGTATGTGTAGTGTAATACCCGTAATGTCTGTAGTAGGTGTAGTACCTGTAGTAGGTGTAGTACGTGTAGTAGGTGTAGTACCTGTAGTAGGTGTAGTACGTGTAGTACCTGTAGTACTAGTAGTACCTGTAGTACCTGTAGTACCTGTAGTAGGTGTAGCACCTGTAGTAGGTGTAGTACCTGTAGTAGGTGTAGTACGTGTAGTACCTGTAGTAGGTGTAGTACCTGTAGTAGGTGTTTAATTTCCCGTTAATAGTCCATATAAGTCTGTTGCTTACAGACAAAACGCGTCGGAGTAATAAAAACGTTTACAAAACCTAAGGAAAGTTCAGTTGTTCATTTTTGCTGCTCACCTTTACACTTTAAAAAAATTAGAAAAAAACAGTATAGTAAAAATCAAATTGGAAAGATAAATTAAGAAATGCAATCAAAATTAATGACCAACAAAGTACAGGTACAACAACAATAACAAGTACACTTATTACGGGTACTACCTCCACTTCACTTACAGCTACTACACCTACTACACCTACTACACCTACTACACGTACTACAGTTGTTACACAACTTCTACGCCTACTACAGGTATTACACGTACTACAGGTACTACATTTACTACACCTACTACAGCTACTACACGTACTACACCTACTACAGGTACTACGCCTACTACAGGTACTACAGGTACTACACCTACTACAGGTACTACAGGTACTACAGGTACTACACCTACTACACGTACTACGCCTACTACAGGTACTACAGGTACTACTGGTACTACAGCTACTACACCTACTACAGGTACTACAGGTACTACACCTACTACAGGTACTACAGATACTACACCTACTACAGGTACTACAGGTACTACACCTACTACACGTACTACAGGTACTACTGGTACTACACCTACTACACCTACTACAGGTACTACAGGTACTACACCTACTACAGGTACTACAGCTACTACACCTACTACGCCTACTACAGGTACTACAGGTACTACACCTACTACACCTACTATGCCTACTACAGGTACTACACCTACTACAGGTACTACACACACTACAGGTACTACACCTACTACAGGTACTACAGGTACTACACCTACTACAGGTACTACAGATACTACACCTACTACAGGTTCTACACCTACTACAGGTACTACACCTACTATAGGTACTACACACACTACAGGTACTACACCTACTACACGTACTACAGGTACTATACCTACTACAGGTATTACAGATACTACACCTACTACAGGTACTACAGGTACTACACCTACTACACGTACTACAGGTACTACAGGTACTACAGGTACTACAGGTACTACACCCACTACAGGTACTACACGTACTACACCTACTAAAGGTACTACACCTACTACAGGTACTACACGTACTACACCTACTACAGGTACTACGCCTACTACACCTGCTACGGGTACTACTGGTACTACACCTACTACAGGTATTACACCTACTACAGGTACTACACCTACTACACCTACTACAGGTACTACACGTACTACAGGTACTACACCTACTACAGGTACTACAGGTACTACACCTACTGCAGCTACTACAGGTACTACAGGTACTACAGGTACTACAGGTACTACACCTACTACTACAGCTACTACACCTACTACGCCTACTACAGGTACTACAGGTACTACACCTACTACACCTACTATGCCTACTACAGGTACTACACCTACTACAGGTACTACACACACTACAGGTACTACACCTACTACAGGTACTACACCTACTACAGGTACTACAGATACTACACCTACTACAGGTTCTACACCTACTACAGGTACTACACCTACTATAGGTACTACACACACTACAGGTACTACACCTACTACACGTACTACAGGTACTATACCTACTACAGGTATTACAGATACTACACCTACTACAGGTACTACAGGTACTACACCTACTACACGTACTACAGGTACTACAGGTACTACAGGTACTACAGGTACTACACCCACTACAGGTACTACACGTACTACACCTACTAAAGGTACTACACCTACTACAGGTACTACACGTACTACACCTACTACAGGTACTACGCCTACTACACCTGCTACGGGTACTACTGGTACTACACCTACTACAGGTATTACACCTACTACAGGTACTACACCTACTACACCTACTACAGGTACTACACGTACTACAGGTACTACACCTACTACAGGTACTACAGGTACTACACCTACTGCAGCTACTACAGGTACTACAGGTACTACAGGTACTACAGGTACTACACCTACTACTACAGCTACTACAGGTACTACAGGTACTACAGGTACTACAGGTACTACAGGTACTACAGGTACTACACCTACTACACGTACTACACGTACTACAGGTACTACAGGTACTACACGTACTACAGGTACTACACGTACTACACGTACTACACGTACTACGCGTACTACGCGTACTACACCTACTACACCTACTACAGGTACTACACCTACTACAGGTACTACACCTACTACAGGTGCTACACCTACTACACGTACTACGCCTACTACTGGTACTACAGATACTACAGGTACTACAGGTACTACACCTACTACAGGTACTACAGGTACTACACCTACTACAGACATTACGGTTATTATACGTGCACTACACATACATGCTATATGTATATATCATTAGAGTACTATAGCCAGGACATTTGGTGTCCCCATACATGACGTACCTACCTGGAAAATGGTCTATTGGATCGCGTGCGTTAATCCAGCCTTAAGTCAAAGACCGACATGGCGGCAATGACGTCACATGCGCAAGGATAAAAGACATGACCGCCATGTTGGTGGACACAACAAAAGAAACCAAGATAATTGTTTTCCCAAGTCATCCAACATGGCGGCTATGACGTCGCATGCATTCCAGCTAAGGATAATAATACTTTCAGGTCAGCAATTCATGATGATAATAGCATTTATACTTATTTCAATAAAGTTAGTCACCAAAAACCTAGAAAGCTGAAATCACTGAGGATCATAGGAAGCGTTTCATTTCAAACAAGCGTTTCATTTCAAACTGCAGCTTGAGGATGCTCAGGAGAGGTGAGACTGTAACTGGTAAAAGATCTAAAACCCGTTAACAGTTATTAAAGCGGTTAAAACATGTAAAATGTATCTACCCATAATCCTTGTCGGCCTCAGCTTTATTGCTTTTCTGGTGACTAACTTTATTGAAATAAGTATATTTAAAGTGGTTAAAAACAAATACAAATAAAGTTAGTGTTTAATTTGGGTAACAATTCATTTCCCACATCATTGCTGATTTATATAACGTTCAATTATAAAAGACGTACTAACTCGTTTCTCTTTTCAGCTCTGTGTACAAAAACCAAGTCACTTGTATAGATAACCACGTTCAGAAGTGTCTGGAGGGTACAAGCTATGCCATGTATGAGAAAATAATTGTTGACCTGCTCAATATTATCACTTTTAACTGTGGAAACGGTGAGTGTATATAACTGAAACGACGAGTCAGCGGTCGTGGGTAAAATCGCGGGCTCAGCTTCGCCCCAGAAAACAGTCCCACAATACTGACTGCAATGCAAACTTGACTCAGTGTTTTCCTTACACAACTGGCTAACGGTTTCGAAAGAATCTCAAAATCTAGTGGAGAAGTAAGCGCGCTCATTTCTTTAAAGACAATAAGTATATGGGATTAATGAGAAGCTGTATAATTATAATTTTTATCATATGACCCGTATCTGCCCGGGCGCGCACTTTTAAAAAAACCTTGAGGAAAATGGCTTGAGCAGGGCCGTACGGCTTTGAGCGAGCAGGGCTGTACGAACCGTATTGACATAATTTACAATTTTTGAAATATCTATTTTATTTAGGGTCATATGATAAAATGCTTATTGACCGAGTTACATCGGGCCGTACGGGAAAATATTTGGCACTCGGTCATTTGTACGGCATCTCCTCGAGCCAAATATTTTCCCGTACGGCCCTCCCATTCTGTCAATAAGTACATGATATGCAAAGTTTTCACGAAGTAATTTGGCGCATGCGCATACGTTTTTCAGTCGTGTCTATACAGCGTCCTTCCCTTCATTCCCCCCTTCCTTCCCCGACCCCTCCCTACGGTACTCAGTGGTTTAACAGCATACTTATTCCGTTACATTTATTTTCTCTGCAGTAAGTCCAAATTTAAACTTCTTTGTTTTCCAAATGTTGGGTTGTAAAGACGGAACTCTAGAAAATTTAAAAAAAGCAGTCAAGTGTTGGAATGATTTTGTCAGCAAACACAAGGCCAACAGAAAATATTCTACCTTATGTAGGTACGTTATTCGCTTTCTTTGGATAAGCGATGATGATGACTATGAAGATGTTGGCGATGATAATAATGCGGTGATGAGGATAATGATGATGATAATAATGGTGAAGCACGATGATGACGGTGATAATGGTGAGGATGATAATGATGAAGGTGATGGTGATGTTGAAGATGCATGATGATGATGATGATGACGATGATGGTGAAAATAATGGTGATGATGATAATGGTGATGATTAACGACAAAGATGATGATGATAACATCAGTGTTGATTGTAATCAGATCCCTCGCTGATGCCAAGAAGTGTGTAGCCAATATAACAAACCATTACTGTCCTGCGGTGAAACTGGAAGCAGATCCCTGCAACCCCTTCTGTGCAAATGGTACCGACGACCACCATGAATGTCCAGGTAAAGTATGAACACACCAGCAACTACCAGGTAATCTGACTGGTAAACCGAAGATAATCTACCATTTTCAAACAAGGATCGTAATTTACCTATTATACGCATTACGCATGTTTTTATTCGAAGGTAATCCAGAAGAATATAGAATACAACATTCGTCTTTTACTTATTGATTTTTTGTTCCAGTTCTTTCGATATCCTTGACTTGTAAAAAGGATTTTTACTACATGAAAGAGAAAGAATGCGAGAGAATATTCATCGATAGTTTAACCAACCAGACAAATACGTCCGCCTCGTGCAGGTATTTATCTTATCAGATAATTTACACTTACTATGAATCTTCTTTTTTTCCACTCTTGTCCCCGATAAGTGTTTCGGAATATTAGATGGCGTACCCGTCAATACCGTATCCGCGTGTTAGTCGATGCGAGACGAGAGCTCGCAAAGTGCAGCGTAAATTCCTTGAACTGAAATCTGTTTGTTTCTGAACCAGAAGTCACAATGGAAATATCTACTTCCAATTTGGACTTGTCCAAATATTTCCTTGTCAGTCTAGCCCAACTTTCATGTCAATCAAAAAAGAAGAAGAAAATTGAGCGTAAGACTATTAAAAATATTAAAAGAAGAAGAAAAAAGGATACATTGGTGTAAAACAATTTCGATTGCTAGCTATAAGATATTTTTCTATAGTTTCTCTTTAAAAAAAAACATTGGGACCATACCTCCAGACCTAAAGTTGAAGCGCAGTATGGCAGCGCGAAGCATTTACGGCTATGCCGGAGATTTCGGCCCCGACACCGCTATCCGATCACTGATCAGGAAGCTCGGCCGAAGCCTAAGGGAGAGGTTAGTCGGCCCCTAGACCGTAAATGATTAACCCCTTTTTGTTTTAGCTTCGCACCAGTGTCCCAAGATGTGCAAAAGGGACAGCAATGGAATTTTTTTCTGGTGACTAAGTGTTTGGTACTTGTCTTGGTCCATGTGGGACGAGACTTTATTTTAACAGCAGTTAAATCAGACATGCGCATAACGTACAAGGTCATTTTTGTTTCACAGTACTGAAGTTCCAAAGCTGAAGTCTTGCATAAAAAAACATTACAGTGAAAATTGCTTTGATCCTTTGGTTGACGACGTTCTTCTCGAAAATCTTATCGAAGGAGTCTCGAGTGTCACAAAAGGACAAAGAATGTTCTGTAATGCCGTCACTATCACGGATCGTTCTGCTGCATTGCGTGACATCGTCCCTTGTGGAAGTAGCTTCTATGCAGAAGTAGAAGACTGTGCCAAGGAGTTCAGAGAAAAATTCCTTGCCAACAGCAAGAACCTTTCTCTTTGCAGGTAAGCTAATCATTAGGATTACACTTTACAAGATTAACCAATCATGATGAAGAATAAAAACAAAGGATTCCAGTTTCAGCCAACCAGAAACGACCAATTTGACAAAAAGTCATAACTAGGGGTTGGTCCCTTAATAGTTGGCCACTTAACGCATGTACTACCTTTATATCATGGAGGGATGGGGGGATGGGCCCAAGGGTGTATGCCTCTTACCCTAACCCCCCTACCCCCTCCGGGTTGAAAACGTAGCCAAAGAGTTCCTAATGAAGCTATCCATTTTTTTTCTACAGTAATAGGCCATTTGAACGATGGCTTCATTTTACTACACTGCCATAATGCTTAGCAAAATTTCTTCATTATTCGATGTAGAATAGCATGACAATTGCTGCTAATTAACTGAACAAAAGAAAGTGTTCAAGGCATTCTGGTTGTGGTGGTAAATGACACCATAATGCAAGCATCCCTAAACCATTTGTTTCCCTTTACTATAGTGTCTATGAAAAAGCTAAGTCATGTTATTCCACACTGCAAGCTAAGCACTGTCAATTCAGTCCCAGCATTCTACAGATCCTAACCAACGATACTCACAATCCCTTCTGTGTGGCACTACAACCACAGCCGGTATCTTGTGGACTGGCTATGTACTTCAACTGGTCTTCTTTGGTGTCTAGTCTGTTAGCGGTGATTGTTATTCTGTTAAAGCCATAATGGTTTTTGAAGTCTGAAAAACAAAAGCATAAAAAACATTAGGGTGTGAACAATAAAATATTATAAAAAAATAATGTGATTTTGCTCGGCACATGGAATAAATAGTAAGCAATTATACCTACTAGTAGAGTACGAACACTAGAGGTGTTCAATACTTGATATTTAGCACTAAATAGCTATATACAATAGAGTGCATACCATATACCTTTGAAAAAGTTAACTAACAAAATTGTAGAGAATTAGTGCAATTTTTTGGTCTACGGTCTACTGAGGTCTACTGAACTTACTAATTTGTTCAAATTTGTGTGATGTCTGTCTTACAAAGTTTTTCATGGATACTGATGGTATGCACTAAAATGAGATTAGCACTATTTAGTACTATTTAATTTAGGTTGCAAGCTTTTAGTGTTTGTACTCTAGAAGAAACCAATGCCACTGTTTTCTTTGCTTTTTCTTTGTCTGTTAGTCAATAATTATACAACTTCTTTTCATATAACAAGTAAAACCTTTTGACTAACACAAACGTTAAGAATGGGCTCCCTGTGTTAAACGTAGCAACTATAACTGTAAATAGGGAGGGAGGGGAGGGAGAGGGCTATTTTGTTCACTTGTAATCAAGATTCTATACAAGCAGACCTCACACCTTGGTGTATTGTTTTTCAATTTCAGTGACTTTCTCTCGAGAATAACATTCTTTGTTTGATTTCTATCCATCAGTTCATGTGTCTTATTAAGCGCACTGTTAAACAAAGAAATAATACTCTAGGGAATGGCACGTGGTCTGAAAATGGACAAAGCTTTATGCCCAAGCTAAAGAGATCTATTTCATTATAGTAATCTCAATAGTCAAAACATTCTTTGATCTATCAATCATCCATTTATTAAAGTTTTCACTTCTCATAAATATTATTTATCAAAAATGTTTTCAAAAATTGAAACAAAATGTGCGAAACATTGGTGAAACTTAACAATAGGCAATTTGCAATACAGCTTGATGTATTACAACTACCACAATCCTTTGCACATTTTCTTTTGTTTAATTAAAATTGTGAAAATTGTTGTGGCAGTACCTTAAAATTAGACATATATTATTGTTTTGAGCTAAGTGTACATTGTACAAATACCATTGTAATACAGTCAATTCAAAAAATGTTGTCGTCGACCAACTCAAGCCTACGCGACTGGACCGAAAGGAACTCTGGGTAGCAATCATTGAAGCCGAGTTGACTCCATAATGTTATCTGACTAGTTATGCCTGGTTTACAGCACCAACCTTTGTAGGCGAGCGGGAAGTGTTGAAGGAGACTTTTTTTTTAATGCCTTCATATTTTCGGGATTGTGAACTGAATCATAACTACTTTGTTTTTCTTTCCCTAAACCCAAAGACATGCATTTGATGGATTATCTCGCCATTATTATCTTATTACTAGTGGGAACAATATTTTCAAAGGTAAAGGGGTAGAGTGATCACAGTAAATCCATGAAACTTTAGTAATACTAAATAGCACAATTTCATGCAAATTCCATTGTTTTCTATTGTTCAACTAGCACTATTTTGTACTATTTAGTAATTAGTGTTTCACGGATTAATTGTTTGCACTCTGTCATTCAAATTTAGAAACAACAGTATAACATTTAACAAATAAGATTTGATTAAACTAAATAAATAACCATTCTGAGATTGAGAAAAAGACTTGTTAGGAGACAAAATAGGGAAATCTGGGAAATTTCTCCTCAAACAGTCCCACCATGCACTGCAAAGTGAACTGTGCCCAGTCTTTTCCTCCACCTTGAAATTGCTAATTAGGATTGGTGTCTGCTAACATCTATAAGATTACTATATATCTGTTTCTTGGTTTAAAGCAGTTTTTGTATGAGAGGATACAATACTGCATATCTATAGCTATGCTATTTTATACTGTATCTTACCACTGTAACTATGACTGTGTTGTGGCTGAATGAATTACCGAGAGACAATTGGAAACCGTGTTCATTCTGTAAGTCATATGAAAACTGCTCTAAGTGAAATCAGTCTAAAAATGTAAAAAATAAAAGAATGATCTTCAAAATGATTTTCCAAACAGTGTAGAAAAAAATGCCATGGTATGAAAAAAGCCTTGCTGCAGTTTACTATCAGACTTAATATGTCATATCGTCCAATAAAATACCATATTGAGCAATGTAATTTTATAGATGGCCTCAATCAAAAAAAAATTCTATAAAGGAATTTGTTTTTCATGTCACCTGAATGTTTCAAAAATAGAATAAATTGAACAAGTTTAAAATCCAACTTGTGGTCTATCTTCAATGCTGTTTTCTGATTGGGCCAAACAAAGGATGTGTGTTTCCCGTTGCATTAGAAAAATGATCGGGGTTGGAAGTTCAGTTTTTTTCCCTCACTGATACAACAGTGGAAATGAGCTTACTGGGAACCCAGGGATGAAAAAATATTAGGGTTGGCAAAAATTGGCAAGAAAATTAGGGTTGGTTGCACAACAGGAAACACACTTATTTTTTTATTTGGCCTTGTCGTACTAGCCTACTAGCATCAAATAATGCTGGCTTTGAAAACCAAAACATAAATTAAAAACATTGTTTGCATTGATATATTCAAGCAACTAATTGGATTTAACCCACATGGCCTATGAGTCAGTGAGCACTAAATGCTAAGTATGGGTGTAAAAACACCAAACTCTTGAAAATCACAGTCTAATAACTTTGTTTCAATTAATTTATACAACGAATGGAATTTTTCTGCATTATCACCCACATGAGACAAATATTCTTTGCTTCAGAAAGTAGAAGCCCACTTTTCTCAAAGCAAAAAAAAAAGTGTGTGTACAGAGTAGAAAAGTCTCATAGTATTATCATTTGCTCTACATCCTGCAACACCTCATTGTTGCTGGACATGTTGTACAATTGTTTTTGCTGTTACTGCTGTTCAAATATTTTGGGGATAGAAATGAAAATAACAGCTGGTAAGTCGTTGGTCAAGGCCAAGATTTGACCAGACAAGTTCCAATAACTGGGCAGACATTTTCTGATGTCCTGCTGTTATTTCAAGCCCTGAAAATTATTCTTGGCTTGATATAATGTTTTTCAAATATTCTTGATATTTAAGACAAGTTTGAGTTTCATCTTTTAGCGAATGGTAAGAGCTCAAGAACTCTCCACAACAATCCCAAGATAAACCTTCTGACTCTCCGCATACAGAATAATGCTAAAATTAATATACCAAGTATGCATAGTATAGGAATAAACCCTGAAGGTGAAGGGAATGGAGTGTTTCCTGTTAGGGCCGTAAACCCTGTGGGGTCCAGTAACCATTTGAGATACAACCCAAGCTGACCAATCGCAGCACTGCTTATTCTGGGTACACAAGTTCCTGAAAATACAGAATTGCCAGTCAATCTTAAATAATAATTAACTTTTTTGTTTATAGAAGTAACACTTGACAGTAATTCAGCTGATAAACGTGAGGTCCTCTTTTAACATTTTTTATTAATTAGGGATGGGACTGCCATTAACATGGTCATCTGAACCACTTGAAGGTCTAACCATTTGCAGATGTAATTTATTACGAAGGCAGCACCTCCTTGTTTTTTCAAGACCCTAAGTGTTGGTCCCACTGAACCACCACCTCCGATTCTTAAACTATGAACTGGCTTAATGCTTGCTATTCTTCGATAGCAAGTTATATCATCACGGCCTCTCAGAGGAGTGCTGGTGCCATTTAACAAAAGATTTCTCAATAGCATCCATTGTTAAGGGTACCACAATGGCCACCATGCTTATGTCTTTTTACTCTCTTGGGAATGCTTGCAATCCATCAATACAAAAACTTTGAAATTCCACAAACCTTTTCTGGAACACATATTGAATATTCTACAGTAAACAACATCAAGGCTAGCCCCAAGCAACAACGCAACCCCAAACTGAAGGGGTATTTCATTGATGGAAGCGGGGAAAATCCAGACATTTATTTATGTCTGGTGCATAATCATTATTAAATGAAAACAGTTGCAAAGCGAGAGTACCAGAGCTGGGGGGGAGAGCAAAAAAGCCATAGCCCACAATAATAATTTAGAATTTTTAGTCAAATTTTTTTTTGGGGGGGGGGAGGGTAGTAACATCACTAACCTGGTTCATCAGCATTTTCTAAATCTTTTAACCCAAAGCAACCACTCGGCAACTGCCAATGGACAACAGCAGGTATTCTCATGTGAGTAACTTGTAGAAAATCGTGAAATCCTAACAAACTGCATGCAAAGAATGAATCTAAAAAACTACCAACTTCTTCTGGATCTTGCACAAAATCATTTGCATGGAAAGAAGAGACTTTTGGGTAAAGAGAGTAACAAATATCATCTGCTGCATCTTCTATGGTTAATGTACTCCACTTCTTGTTCACCACAGATGAACACCCTACAAAAATGAATGTTATATAAAAACAGTTCTTTAATTAGGTCAATTTGTTTTTAAGTTTCTACAACGATGAGAAAGCTTATATCAGACCAAAATATCCCAGGGAGACTCTGGGGTAAAAGTATTGGGTAAAAATTAATGATTGTGGTATCTTTTAGAGTTAAAACTGAAATTTAGAATTTCGACTTTTCAGCATTTCAAATTAATACTAGAATATTACTGAAAAATATTATCATAAAGAAACTTAATTTACAAAGAATGTTGAACACCCCGACAGCATATCTGTTTTTTCATTGTAAATTCCATATTTACAGTAAAACAAGCTCACACGTTGACCCCTAGATTCGATTAATGAAATCATTTGTCAATATTATTATTCCTTTTATACGTACGAACCGGAATAATGCAATATTGCAATATTCAAATGAAAATTCAGTTCATTATTCGACTTTTAATGAAGAAGGTAAATCATCTAAATTACAAATACCTTCGAGCAGAAGTCGCTCTCTTATTTAACAAGCATACACACTAGGTTTTGTAATTTCCATGCCTCAATTACTTGGAGGATATCATCAGTAATTTTGTAGGGAACGCTCCCGCCTTGAGCAAAATGAAGACACAGTTCCATGTCGTTGATAATGTTGAAGTATTTTCTGGACTCCCCAACTAGAAATTTTCAGTTGTCGAGAAATTGCTTTATTGGACAATCCGCTATTACTGAGATGAACAATTTCCTGTCGAATAATATCAGGTAAAGGCTTTCCCGGCACAAAAACACGGCCAAGACTATTTCTGGCCGCCATGTTTTCTTGGTCTTCCAGCTGTGTTAGCACTGATTAACAAATCAAAATGTTGTATATTGAATTGACTGGAATTTTCATATCTTCGTTTTCGATATGTTGTAAATTTCAACTGAATAATGAAATCAAAATTCGAAAATTCAAATCATTAATCGACTCTAGGGGTCAATGCGTGAGCTTGTTTGACTGTAAGGAATGTCACATAATTTACTTCATAATCATTCGTAAAAAAATAAATCTAAAAGTTCATACCTAATAATTCTATCATAACCAATATCATAGCTTGATAAGGTAAACTTTGCCCTTTAGCCATCTTTGGCTGTAGTACTTTCCAACATCGTTCACTTATAATACACAAACTTGCATTTCGAAGACTCAGATCTCCTAAACATGCTTGAAAATCTTCTAATTTCAAGCCTTCTAAATTTTGAATGTTAGTTCTGTCTTCCTTATCCACTCGTATTGGTCGATAATAGCGGAAACCTTTGAGGTGTGAAGCGATAAATGTTTTATATTCGTGATTTATTGTAGGCTTGTAAATGTTTAGTACTCTGGGAATCAGTACATTTAATCTCGCACAAAGAAGCTTTAGTTCTTCTAGAAGAGCTTGAGGAACAGATACTTTTGCGGAGTCCATGCAATTCTCTATCGTTGTGAACAGAGACTCTAAAAAAAAAAAGATTTGTGGTAAATTATTGTATTTAAAAAATAAATATTCAAACTATCATTGTTTTGGTAGAGTAACACTCACTGCAATTTTCATAAACATGCAAACTCTGTGTCTGTGAGCTGCACGCTGAAATTTGTTTTTTTCCTGCTGTCAATCAAACCTAATCGGTCCGTACCTCGCAGACACAGAGTTTGCATGTTTATGAAAATTGAAGTAATAGCCAATGGCTAACAAACCTCCATCTGTTAAAGTGCTTATAAGCCTTTACACAATATTTTCCGAATTGATTCTTTAGGTAGTGAATAGTTGATTGTGAAAATAATTCGTCATTTCAATGTCGGGTCTTTGAGATACGAAGGCTTATATTTCCAATATGTTAATGACTATGACGTAACCTAAGGGATCATTTAATATACAACACTGCATTCGTATCTCGTATCTCAAACCTTCGTATCTTAAAGACCTGACATTCAAATGACGAATTATTTTCACAATCAACTATGCACCATCTAAAGAATCAATTCTGAAAATATTGTGCAATAGCTTATAAGCACTTTAAACCTAATGCAATTATCCCAATTTGATCAATAAATTCATTGGATAAATATAACAGCATCGACTTATCCACTGGATGAGGATTTATCCACTGGATAAGGAATTATCCACCGGATAGCGCTATACAAGAAGTCTACTACTGTAGATGACAGCTGTATGAGAGGCGACGGAGGATCCTAAAACAACTGAAAATATTACTAAATAAATATAGAGAACGTTAAACCCAAAGTATTTGTACAAACAGTTAGTTATTGAAGTTGTTAATAATTAATTCAAGACGTCTTTTAGCTCTTAACTTACCTGCAACAACTCTTAAACCAAGCAGTTCATTCGTATCAATACTAGCCTCCATATTCATGAAATAATGTATCGCAGAACCTATTGACTTTAAGCTCCTAAATACCAACACTTCGGGATTTGTTTCTACTTGTTGTGATAAAGAGTTTGGCATTAAAACAAGATACAAAACAAGAACACACGTAGCTGTCTCTCGAACACTAGAAAATTTGTACGCCATCATTGGGCAGGTGAAACTATGTACATAGATAATTAAACACTAAAAAAAACTAATTGTGCAAACCGTTACTAAATTTTCTCAAGTTCCTCAAAGTCCTACGCCGGCATAATTGTTATTTCAGCATTAAAACGCAGTTTTTTTCTGGTCATTATTTCGACTGTTCTCACTTCTTTCAGCCGACATCTTCGTTTTCCCGAGATGCAATGCAAAGCACACAGGTAACCCATAACACGTTCGTATTTTGAACGAGCTTTATAAACTCTTGGACGATACGTGTTTAAATAAATTATTGATTGATTGATTGATTGATTGATAAGGTATTGTCAATCAAAATCAACCACAAACAAAGTTCAGGATTATTTTCTCAGCACATTATTATCTCGTATTGTGAACGATAATTTATAGATACTGTCCGGTAAACACCGTAGTGCGTACTATAGGAATACTGTAAGGTAAACACCGTAGTGCGTACTATTGGAATACTGTCCGGTAAACACCGTAGTGCGTACTATAGGAATACTGTCCGGTAAACACCGTAGTGCGTACTATAGGAATACTGTCCGGTAAACACCGTAGTGCGTACTATAGGAATACTGTCCGGTAAACACCGTAGTGCGTACTATAGGAATGCTGTCAGGTAAACACCGTAGTGCGTACATAGGAATACTGTCCGGTAAACACCACAGTGCGCACTATAGGAATACTGTCCGGTATAACACCGTAGTGAGCACTATAGGAATACTGTCCGGTAAACACCACAGTGCGCACTATAGGAATACTGTCCGGTATAACACCGTAGTGCGTACTATAGGAATACTGTCCGGTAGACACCGTAGTGCGTACTATAGGAATACTGTCCGGTAAACATGCGCATGCACTCTAGGTATACGTATCATTTTAAATAACAAAAAAAACCATTAACATTTTCATTTATTTTTAATTGCTAAAAATAAGAAAAGTCATCTCCGTTCCACAGTATTCGGTCAAGAATGTTCTAATCCCATGTGTATCTTCTTGTCATCAAGTAATTTTTTATTTTTTATTTATTAATATAAATGAATTTAAGATATTTCAAAACTGAAAGAAGATTTTCAGTAACGAGTTTGACAGTACGAGTTTGAACTTGACAATACATAGTGTGGCTAAGCAGGTGATAACATTGACCCTTGGCCAAGGTCGATAAAGGTATTTCTAAATGCTATTCTTCATTTTTCATTAAGACAGGGCAAAACTGCGCTATCTAACAAAAATACTTTCATCAAAAGTTACAAGTTTATTTGCACATGATATTTATTTATTATTTCACCTACTTTCAAATTAATTCCTTTTTTTAGACTAACGAGTTTTCACTTGAGGATGTGATTCTTTTCTAAGAGTTGATTTTTAATTTTCGCACTAAGAAAGAACATTTAGTTAATTGATTAGTTTTCGATTTAAGAGGCCAACGCAGTTGGAGACTTGTGCACGGGAATTTTGTCGTCGTCCTTAGTCACTTTCGAGTTCCCGGCAGCTGTTAGTTCCAGCTTCACGCCTTTACAAGCTTTCTTTCTACCAACCTTTTTCGGGTTTGACAGTAGGGTAGAACTTTTTCGCAGAAGCTTTTTCGACTCTGAAAATACCAAAGGTTTTTATAATTGATTAATAAGAAATTTGATGCAACTATTAGTCTTTTTTCTTCTCTTTTTTCTTTTCTTTTGGTTACGCAATTAGCTAAGCGAGTTTTTTAAAATTTTTATTTATTTTAACTTTTAACCGTACTAGATTTTGCTTTATTTTACAATTCTGTGTAGTTAATTTAATGGAAACGCTTCAAGTTTTCAAGAACGCGAATCCTGTATATCGGTGCTGGGTTTTTTCTTCTGGGTTCTCCGGTTTTCTAAACTCCACAAAAACTATGACTAAGAGGTTAAATTCCAATTAGATATGAATTAGCCGACCCTGACGTTAATCAGCCCAGAGGTTGTTCAGGGTGAGTTAGTCGTGCCCTGAATTTGATCAACCCAGATGTTGTTTCAGGGTTCGCTGTGAGTATCCATGCCCTGACTGATCAGCCCAGAGAAGGATTCAATCTGTGAGTTAGCCTGCATGCCCTGACTTAGATTAGCCCAGAAGAAGTCGTTTTAAGGTTCAATCTGTGAGTTCGCCCGCATGCCCTGACTTAGATCAGCCCAGAGGTTGTTTCAGGGTTGGATCTGTGAGTTAGCCATGCCCTGACTTAGATCAGCCCAGAGGTTGTTTCAGGGTTGGATCTGTGAGTTAGCCATGCCCTGACTTAGATCGGCCCATAGATTGTTTCAGGGTTCAATCTGTGAGTTCGCCATGCCCTAACTGATCAGCTCAGAGAAGGGTTCAATCTCTGTAAGTTACAAGCTTACCTCAAAATCTAACTGTTCTTTTCTCAACATCAAATCATAAGCAGCCATCAATCTTTTTTCCTTTAAATCGAATAATTCCTGAAAGTACCTTTTTCTTCGACTGCCGATCAACGACATCGTAGGATCAGGCTTTGGCCTATCGACATTGATCATTAAACCAGACGTGATGGAAGAAACTGGATTAATAAGCTCAGCTGTAAAGACTAATGCAAGAAGATGAGCTATCTTCAGTATTTTGAGCATAATTCTCATCTATTTATCCCGGCTTTTTAAAAAATACAAGGCGAAAAGAATACTTCAAGTGATCGTCCGCTTGAGCTCAGTGCTATTTATACCGTCCTGAAAACAATCAGTGAGGTATATCCTTAAGTAGGTCTCTGATACTCCTATTGCTTCCTCAATTTCAGCCATAAAAATAAGTGCGTTGGATGCGGTACAAAAAACCGATTTGGCCAAATTAGATCTATCACAATTACTACAAACAGAACTTAATTTATGTCATGACGAAAACTCTCAATAAATCTCATAACACTAAGACTTTTAAGAGAGTCATTGGTATATTTAAACGTAAAAAATAATAGCAGCCTAACGGCTAGATATCTGAAAACTTGAATCAAAGCAGTGCACTATGAACAAAATCTTCATCAATAGAATCTCGTAGGGTTATAAGAACAACGTCGACTCTAAACTTCCTCTTGAGTCATGATAGGCATTTTATTTTATTTAACACTCATAAAAGTATATAGTCCCCCAAGATAATTTATTACCTTTTTTAAAGGAATTAAGCTAGAAAGTTAAGTATAAACAAGATTATCATGTCTCAAGATAAACCTCTGTTAACCAACTTATCATATGTTTTCAGTTGCTATTTTCGTACTCAGTTCTGCTGGAAATCCTTCCATTCGTTTTCCCGCCATTTTTCCCTGTAGTGGTCTACAGGCGACTTCCAAATGACCATAGCTCAAGCTGGTGCAAAAACAATTATTGTGGCTCGAAGGCGGTAGAAACAAATATTGCAAATCAGAGAAAAGAATCGTGCGGAAAAGAACGATAGTTGTGGTAGAGGCTTGTCATGTAGGTTTTCGGAAAATGCTTTCGAGTTTTCAATCCACGATCCAAATACTTAAAATTGGATTAAACGCTATAAAAAGTTCCTTGAAATACCTTCCTTTTTATAACAGTCATTAATCAAGATATTTTGAAATATAGGATGTTGTTCTTAGCTGCTCCAGGCCGTTTTATAAACCACCGTTCTCACATGTGCCGAATCTAATACAAATGAATTCAAACAATAGGAATTGCTTATTTGTATTAGATTCGGCACATGTGAAATTCGGCGTTTAAATTGGGTCTAACGCCGGTGTGGCAACATGTCAATGTGAGTTATAGGATATAAAAAATATTTAATAATATTTGTTAAGAGAAAATGAACTCAATTGATAGATCATATGAAAAAGGGCGTTTCTCTTGAGATACCTTAGACAACAATGCTTTCATTAGAAAGAGTGATTGTCCTAAATTGTATTGTAGTAACATTAAATGATAAAAAGCTACAGCTGTTTGAAATTAGAAAGGTTTGAATTGTATGGAAACAACAACCAAGGGCCTACCAGCATCGTTATCATGCTATCGTATACAACACGCTCGCGCCTGTCGTAGGCGAGTTGTAGGCTTGATTTACACGCTACGACTCGAGTTGTAGGATGGCGCGAGCGTGTTGTATACAATAGTTGTAGGCGAAAATCGTACCGTCTAAACCGGCCTTTATAAATAGTTATAGCTCTTCAGGGATTTAATATATAACAACAGAACTATCCGAAATTACTGATTTAGACATGGTCTTTCTTGTAATGAAAACAATCTATTTTTGAAATCATTAATTGTTTGTGTTGGTCTTTCCTAGTCTTACACTCGTTTTCATATGGTCTATTGATCTTGTATTTGTCAAATGAACGACCATACAAGCCTTTAAGTGAGAGTTTAGCAAGTGTAGACAAGAATTGTTTGAAAACAACAGCTAATCCGTAATTCCCGGTTATTTCACCAAGCTACTTAAAAAACTATACATCCATTTATAATCGCTTAGTGAAAAAATCATAAAACTTATCATTGGCCTTAAAGCAATAAGAGTCATGTATTACTGGATAATATTAGAAACAGTAGAAAAGCAAACAAAAAGTACGATCAATAAATAACTGTTTTACAGAAGTAATTGTTTTAACCCACGTTTTATTTTTGCAACAAAAAACAAAAAAAAAAAAGAAGAAATTACCGCCAAAAGCTGCTATTTTTAAGTAAAATTGTTTGTTTCCTCAACCAAATTAGTTTTGATATAAACCGAGCTTTCGGGCATACTCGCCCATCCTCAGGGTACGATGGAATTTATTATTTTTTTGAATGCTATTTTGTTGCCACAAAGGGGGGAGGGGCTCTGCCTCTTTACTCCCCCCCCCCCCCCCCCTTCCCTTGCTGCGTCTTTGCAATATAAATATCACTGGTAGTAAACACTCGTCTTTATCATTTTCAGCGTAAGTTTAAGGTCTGTTAATGCCATTCCTTGTGTTAACGACTTGCTGCAGCGGAAAGATTTGCCAATACTCTTGTCGCCTATTTCATCAAGCCATCGAGACCGATTGACGACATTTTATGTCACTTAAGAAACATAAGTATCACTTTATTGGGCTCAGTTTTATAAGCGTATTGATGTATTGATATTTCATGTGTGTTTTTTGTCAAAAGAAACGACAATCGTTTGCTACTATGACGTTAACGCTATTCTGATTCATCACGGAGGAGTATAAATTTACAAATTTCCGATGATATGACGTCAACAATCGGCAAAATGTTACGTACAATAGAGGCGTAACCGTATGAGTACATGGCTAAATTTTGACCAACAGTTGAAGTTGATGTGCAATGCGATCTGGTTATCTTTTGAATCAACCATGCAGCAGAATCTGTGATAAGAGCGAATCACCGCTCGCCATTTTAGAAGAAAAACAACCCTAAGAAAAGTTTTTCTTATCTTCGTCAACTATATAAAAACATATCATCGAAAACCCCTTAACTGTGTCAAACGTTAGAGAGTTTATTTGCGAGTATTTTCTATTTTTACTACTCTCTTAATTAAGCGCGAGATATAATGAACCACGTACTCCACAGTTGAAAAAACATATTAAATACTTATGACTATATCTATAATGATATATAGTGACGTTTCCAGCATATGAAACTACAAAACATGGCTTTCCAGCTGTGTTTAATAAAGTTTTAAAAAAGCAATTATTCAATCCTATGCGAAAAGCTACGTCTACGGCTTATTTGTTTTCAATTTTTTGAGAGACAAAGTCACACACAGTAGGAGCTTTACGACCTAACGAAGACTTTTTTCCTTGAGGAAATTAGGAGGGCGGAAGAGGTATGAAAAAGTCAGTTGAAATGAAGTATAGAACCTTGAAAATCGTAAAAAGTTGACGAATTAAAAGACACCGCCACCTGGCGGAAGAAAATACAGTACCGTGGCTCTCAAATGGCTTTCGTATTCAAGCATTCTGATTGGATAACGTAAATTTTTTCTCTTTTTGATTGGTTCAATGTGGAAGCCATTTCAAACTTCGTGGTACGGCGCCCCTTTGTTTCTCGAGCAAATTAAGTTTTTTTAATTAAATGATTTATTTATTTAGATAAACGGTTATTTGAGACTCTTCTAAACTACAAGGACATTCTCATAACGAGATCCTCTTGTTCTTCGACGCGTTGTCGCCGACTTATGGATGCAAAAGTGTAATAAATTTTGTACTGCACTATTAAACTGAACTGAATTAGCTTAGATGTGTTTGTATAAGGTAGGATAAAGGAATTTTTATGTGGATTTAAAACAACAAGCTTATTTTAACAAACCTTATTTTTAACAAATTCTATAAATGACATTTTTTACGAAGGAATTCTGTCATGTTACCTTGCTGTTTAGATGTGTTTGTATAAGGTTGGACAAAGGAATTTTATTTGAAATTAAAGCTTATACATAATTTTTTTAAATACATTCTATAAATGGCATTTTTGACAGAGGAATTCTGTCATGTTGTCTTGCTGTTTATTGTCGAACCTTTTTTAAATGTTTCAAAACATTCATAATTATCGACACAAAATGTCTTTCAGCGAAGAAAGTATATTTGATTTCTCGACTACTGTCGATCTATAGCTACGTGTGCTAGAAAAAACGTCTACCGGAGAGCCTAGTTATTTGAGATAGAAACGGCCGAAAACCGATGCTAAAACGAATCTTCAATTCCAAATGTAATAATAAGCAATACATTTTACCAGTATGTTTTAGAAGAAATCAAGTTCATTTGTACAAACAAGACTACAAATTTCAACAAGACATTTTTCGGTAATAAGTAATAGACATTAGTGTTTTACTGAAAAATACGCCACTCGTATATTTTTTATACGAACTACATCCGGGACCTCGATGACGTCTTTTCCAACCTTCGAATGTGTCTATACGGTAATAAAAAGAGATAACTAGCTAAAAACTAGTGTGAGCTGCGTCGGTGTTTCTAATGAAACAGTAATGATGAAAAGGTAAATTATACACCGTGAAAATATGAAAAAACTTACTGACGTTTCGGACGCTAGTCCTTCGTCGGTGTATAATTTACCTTTTCATCATATACGGTAATAACTAGACGCTACTCGGGCGTTTACTCTCGCTTCCTTGAAAGGAAGAACGGCGCGAGAACGCCTGACTACGTCATTTGTACCCCTAGATATAATTAGAAGAGATGCTTCAAAAGCATTTGAGTATTTTTTCCATAACAAAATAACGCCGCGCAGTGATTGCGTTACGTGATCTTGTTATAGCACAGATAGCACAGGGGGGGGGGGGGGGGGGGGGGGGGGGGAATCTTAGAACGGGCTAAATTCAAAAAATAACCACACAGAGCGAAAGAAGTGCTATTTCTCAATGATCGGGTAAAATTTTGAGGCTTAATTTCACGTTTCAATGATTTTATTGAAATTTTTGAAGAATCCCTATACATTTCCTTATAACATGACACCACAGAAACCAAGCTTGGGCTACCTGTGGTTATAGTTAATATTCAAACATGCATGACTTCTGCTTGTTGTCCCCTTGCTGTTTTTTTTAGATAAATTTCTAAAGAATGCAGTACCTTTATTGGCAGTAAAACATCATTATGTTCATGTACATTTGTAAAATGGGTAACTTTTTCCAGTATGTCTCAGTCACCAAGAGTATTTACCACGTCTTCAACTAAGCACGTGCAACTCCATACGTAATTCAAACCAATGTTCACAATCGCTTTACCCTGGGCTCCAGAGGTTCTATTCGCTTTTCCCGGAACATTGAACGAGCGAGCGCCGGAGGTGCGAGGGAGCGAAAGGAACCTGGTTATTTCTTCTCCCCACTACTCGTCAACACAGTAAATGCCGGAGCGAGAATGCAATAACCTCTGGGCCCCAGGGTATATAATCCCACGAACCGAAGCAGAAGGAAAGAAGGAAGCTGGAGATTCTCATCCCCAGTTCCCAGCCACTCAGCTAGGAACGCCTGGGACCATGACCCCTATTTTAGCGACCAAATACGACGAAAAAGAACGGCCTGCATGTTTAGATTTGGGTTCAGCCCGAGTAAAAAGAAAATTCAAGATATGAATTTTATCTTTCGTGTTGAAAAATATTTCACCACTCGAAGATAAACTTCATACCTTCGCGCCACTTCGTGAATATCCTCTATATATTTTAATATAATGCCCTTAATGAAACTTTTCAATCAGCCTATAAGAAATTTCATAGCGTTGAAACAGCTCTTCTCAGAGTTCACAATGATATTTTAAAATCATGTTTTTTCAGAATATTTATGTATTTTATATCTTATAACATTAAGATAGCGTTAAATGTTGGTAAGCGCTGTTGAACTAAAGGAATTAGCGTTATATAAAATATAATTTATTATTATTATTATTATTATTATTATTATTATTATTATTATTATTATTATTATTATTAAGAAGATATAACTAGCTAAAAACTAGTGTGAGCTGCGTCGGTGTTTCTAATCAAACAGTAATGATAAAAAGGTAAATTATACACCGTAGTTTTTTATAAAGAAAACTTAAACATACTTGTAAAAAAAAGTTTGGAGCTTTATTTGCTTACTTTTCTGACGTTAATAGTTTGACGAAGCAAAAGAAAAAAATAGAAGTCAGTCGGTTCAAAAAATCTAGTCGCTTTATGAAGCATAAATAATGAAAACGATATGATGAACTTGAAATTAGTAAATGCCATTGAGCTAGAGCTAATTTTATATGACAATGCCGGTTAATTGAATTGAGGCGCTATATAGGAGTTATCTCTATGGGTTCTCAATCTTTCTCCCTCCCAGACTAGACATGCAATTCTTGGCGAACAAACGGGATTCATTTCGTAAGTAGGGCCCCGGGATAGTCGTGTGGGAGGAAGCTACTTCAAAGAGACTGTGGGATTCCAAGGAGTTTGAAAAAGAAATCCCATGCAAAGACTACACTGAACAAAACCAACTTGCTTCGCGTTCGTAATAATTGATGAAGTGGCGACAGTAGACTGGCAGTAGTGAAAATTGAATGAGAAAATCAAAAATATAGGAAGAGAAGAGAAACATTGAAAACAATGGATAAGTATAAACGAGTAAATGTGTAACACTAGATGGATGGACGAGAAAAAAGAAAAGAATAGGAGAAAAATGACAAAGTGAGAGAGAGAGAGAGAGTTTTATATATATGTAGAAAGAAGCGAATAAAAGAAGGAAGGAATAAAAGAAGCAAGAACAGATAGGCAAATAGAGCAAGGCCCCCTTGTCGGCCCATCTATAAAACTGTGACAGCAAATGCTTTTCACGAGCACGTTAATATATCTATAATAATATGCTTTAGCAGTAAGTTTAGCCCTTGTTTACTCGAAACGCTTTTGTAACGTTTATTTGAAGCACAGATTAACAAGACTGAATATGCCCCCTGCTTGAGCAAGGGAAAAGAATTTGATAAAAAAAAGATTATTGCGACTTCATGACTATATGAACAAGCTTTTCAAGCTAATATAACTTATATTTCAATGTACACGTCTTGAACTCCTTCGAAGTATATTCAGACAACTGATCAATAATTAATAACTCTTTATGAAATAATTCAAATCATAGGTTATTGAGGTACATTGAATAAACAATATGAAGAAATTTCAGTCAAAATGACATTAAATTTTCGCGAGGTCTAATACTTAATTAAACCTATTCAAACGTGAATGAAAACCGCGTAGCTTTATTTCAACGTTCCTTTGAACAAAATCAAAAATTCAAAGAAAGGAAATGCACACTCTTGTTAAGAAGGCTTTTGAAGATGAATAAGAAGCAATAAAATATGATAATATTAACGAAAGGGAAAGTTTATAAGCATTGATTTCAAGCTCCAGTAGTTAGTAAGTAAGAAAGAACCGACGAGAAAAGAAAAACGGTGATCAGTGATCTTTCTTGGTGACTTTTAATCATGGCTAACAAAAGTGCGGTTTTTCTCGTTTTCTTTTTTCTACTTTCTTTGGCCATAATCCACGAGAGTGAGGGATTGTTATATGGATTTTCATACCACGGAGTGCCAAAACAAAAGCAGAAGACTGGCGGTGATGAGCCTTATAGAAGAGCGAAAGAAGCAAGTTCTTTGGAAAAACAAGGTTTCTTCGTGTATGTATGAATTCATTCTTAAACATAAAAATTAGAAGGAAAAAATCAATTTGTTTTTATTACTTGATTTACATGAAGGCCGTTTACAGAAAAATCATTTCAACGTGACGGAATTCGCCGGAAATCTTTCCTGGCCTTATATTTTCGTTCCTCGCCTAGTTTTTTATTTTTCTTATTATATTTGATACATCATATAACAAAGTAAAAAAAGACGCATCTCAAACGTTTTCTTTCAAAAAGTTTTTGAAAAATTAAACTTTTTCCCGCCAAACGTTTTTAACGGTGCTTAAGTGTCCTCCTTATTCACTTAAATTAAAAGTATAGCATTGAAATTGTGCGTCCTTAAAAATACTTCTAATAACTTCGTACAAGAGAATATTACTTAATATTCTCTTGCTTCGTAAAATACTCAGGTAAGATTTGAATTTTATAGAGGAAAGATGTTTTTGAAATTATAACCAGTTTTTAAGAACAAAATCCTCATGAATAATAATAGAAAATATAGTAATAGTGATTGGTGATAATTTATTTATCCGTCGTTCTGCTAGACGTTATGATTTCCTAAACGACTGCTCTCGTAAACAGAGAAAATTTTAATTTTACAGTGCGACTACACTAACCAAGTCCACCCAGACAAACTTTCATACAAATTAGCCAATCACGATTGAGTATTTAAACAATAGAATCTGTTAAAAAATAAGCAGATATTTTCTTTAAGAAGATATTCGTATCAAGAAATTGCTCTGTAAAACGTGTCGTTTCTGCTCAGCCATTTTCTACGTCCATATATGGAAACTACTTACCATATTTGGAGTTTGACGAATGTTTGTATCCCCAAAAAGACCATTATTCTTACTTTATACGAGTGTGTGTATCAAAAGTGAACTAAAAAACCATTCAAAATCGAGAATACACCAATTCCTCTTTTTTTCGGATCAACTCATGTTATTCGGCATGAAAAATGTGATTTGTGAATTTGATTTAAAGTTTGTTCGGGTAGCCTTGCTTAATGTACTCGCACTGTTCAGCTTAGCGAATGTGTTTTTGATATAGGATACTGACTGATTTGCCTTAAATTTCTTCCATAGGACCAACAGCAAGAAGACCTGACCGACAGGAGACTAAATTACAGGGACTGAAGCATTTGATGTGAATGAATCCAGAACCGTTCTCAACCAGCACGCATAATATTTTCGCTTCAAATCTATCGTAAAGAATGTATTACTAATAGAAATAACGATTATTGATAATAATAAATACCATTAGTTTATTGAGGAATATTTCTGTAATTATTTAAAATTTTCCGTTTAAAAGTAATGAGAGGAACAGTCTTCTAGTCTTAACCGCATAATAAAACCCCAAAAATTTCGTATAAACCCCACAATTTCCTAAGCTATTAAACAGTTAACATTAGGGAAGATGCGGTTTTTATTGAGGAGGAGGGGGGGGGGGGGGGGGGTGAGGGAGGGTCTATTTTCCCCCTCCCTCTTATCCCTTGGCTCCTGTGTGTGTGTCTTGTAGGTAGACCCAGTCCCCCTAGAGCAACAAACTTTGGAGATAGAGAATTTTAACACAATTTTTGGATTTAAGGGGGTAGGGCCACGTGACCTAATAGAGCTGCATTGTTAAATGGTCCCTCTTTTCCCTCCTAACTCAATCTGGTCGAGTTTTTGCCTGACTTGGTCGCGCGGGGGGTGAGGACGTGTGGGACAGCACGTGGGAAGAGGGAATGCGGCTGAGTAGGGAAAAGAGGGATTGTTACAGCTATTTTCATAAACATGCGACCTCGGTGCTCAGAGTTGCACGCTGAAATTTGGTTTTCCGCTGCCGTCAATCAAACCTAATCAGTCGGCATCTTTCATATTTTTGACTGACGGCAGCGAAAAACACAAATTCAGCGTGCAACTCAAGAGCACCGAGGTCGCATGTTTATAGCTGTAACAAACTAGACTGGCAAATCGTCTATTTGGTGCTTTTCAGTTGCTTGGGGGGGTGGTGAAGGTGAGATTTGAAGGGGGGGGGGTCACTAAAAAGATCAGGTTCAAGATGGGAGGGGGGGGGGGGAGCAGACAAAAAAAACAAAACTAAATAGTACAATTAATTAATTTTTTATCTTTATTTATTAAAGATAAATAGTCATTTAGGTAAGATTAATTTATAAGTTTATACGTTGTGACAATATGATTTATATATTTTTTCTATCAATATTCATTAGTATTATTTATTTATTTACTTATTTTCTCTATTTTTTTATTCATTTATTTTTTATTTTAGCTTATTACCACGCATAAGGTCGTCATACAGTGGAATTTACGTGTTATAAAACATTGAATTATTAATAGCAAGTGTTCCTTTCAGTCGAACCATTTTGGGGCTGTTTTAGTGGACTGACATATTTCCAGGATGGCGCCTATTTCTTCCCCTAGACCAGCCCACAGTTGACTCAATGTCAGCTTTTTCCCAGCATCTCGGAATAATAATATTCTGAATAGGAACTGCATATCAGATCTTGTCGTAAGTGTGAGATTTCTTGTTTCTAGAATCGTCATGTTTGTTTAAATGTGAAGTACGAGATCGGTAAAGAGAACAAGATGAGACAACGGTGCCTCTAAGACCAAATTAAGGGATTTCTGAAGCCATAATAAAGGCGAATTAGCAAGATAACGTCAGTGTTGTCGTGTTATCTCCTGTGTACACAGTATCCCCAATCCGCAACGTGAGACAACTCAAATGAATCCAAAAAGAAATTACATTATATATTTTATCGTAATTTGTCTAACGGTTAATCAATACAGGAGATGAACGTTCAAAATGGTGAGCCAGACTATATTGGCCCTTCCGAGGTATAGCAGAAAACTGGTAACGAGTTGGACCCGCAGTGAATCATGGGGTTGTTGAAGGCGACGCCATTTTTACTCGGGCTTTTCCGAAGGAAACGGCCGAGTTATAAATCTGGCTTCGTTATTTGCGTTCAGTCACAAATCGCCGACGCGTTCACAGCCCATGCGTTGATTCTATGTAGTGCGCATGCGTGGTAGTATGCGCCGTAAAAGCACATGGTGGACGAGTAATGGCGGATTGTCTCATTGTCTCGTTGCTGACTGCGAATACTATGGAGTCTATGGAGTTTCACGGTTAAAGAGAAAGCCCGAGTTCACGCAGTCATGCATCTAGTTCTTTTTTGTTTTACGGCTTTTAGTTTTTGAATCAAGGCAGTTGAAAAGTTACTTTGGAGTTTTCGGTCTGTTTCATGTTTAGAGAACTTGCTAAGCTTTCTGTTAAATTTAAAATAGAGGCGAGTGTGTCAATATTATTTAAAAATAACCTAAAAAAGCTTAGTTACTCAGGATTAGCTGGATACCCGGATACCCGTGCTTTTCAGATTGTAGCATTAATAAAATCTTAAGACCTTTCTGATTGGTTGGTTGGTAATTTTTAACAACACACAATACAAAAGGTGCTGTGATTGGCTGAATCGATATTGCTATCAGAGTTTGTGACGTATCAAATCTAACAGGCCTTCTAATTGGCTGGTGAATAATAAAATTTGGGCCATTTTTAGTTTTTCTTAGTTTTTTTTGCTTTAGTCTGTTGAAAAACCTGTTTTTTTTCAATTATTTGTTCTGTTTCTTAGAATCAAAATACATTACGAAACAATGATACGCAATTAAAAGCAGGAAAAGCTTTCGAGGCTCACAAATTTGTTTGTAAAATACGAGGACATTTTACTTAACACTAGCGGGAGGGAAAAAACGCTAAAAATCGGATTTAGAGCAAATTTCTTAGGCTTTTCCGTATGCCGGATACTTGGTATTTTCTAGAGTTTCAGTATACTATTATCTATGTATACATATTTATTTCAATGTATTTCTGTTTAAAGATCTGATAGCCAGTGATAAAACATTTTCAAGGCAACGAAAATTTCTACAGTTGTTTGATGGCGAATTTACGGCGACTTTTAAGCAATTGTAGTGATATATTGAAACAAAACTACACTGAGCTTTAGAGGTTATGTTTCGCTTCTTTTACGCCGGAGCGAGGGAAAATAACCTTGAACAATCCCTTCAGAAGTTGAAACAAATCTAATTTGCCTTTGGTAGAAGAGGAAAAACCTGGACTAAGAGCCTTCCAAGGGAGTACCATAGCACTGTCTTTGTCTGGACAGAGTCGCTAAAACATCTTTACTTTTCCGTAAAATCAAGAGCTATTTAAGATTAAAATCTTCGAAGGATATTCTAATTGCTTAAATATAATTTTCCCGATATATTATTTCCCGTATGACTTGTTATTTTAGTGATAGTCAGTCTTTACTTTTCTGTAAAATAATGTAAGTACTATTTACGATTCAAATCTTCAAAGGATATTCTAATTGCTTCTGATACATTTTTCGGTAATAAGTTCCTGTTCTAGACGAATACAATGCATATATCGTATACTTAGTGTATTGTTTTATATTGTATGTATTGTCTTGACTTCTATTGTCGTTCTATAATTGTTTCTATAACATGAACGTACTACCCATTTTTCCAGATATTTTATTTCCTATGACTTGCTAGCGCTATTTTAGTGTAGATCAGTTTAACATAGTACAAAATACCACGAGTCCGAGTTTGACAGAACTAAAGAGTTGAGCGTAAAAGAAAACCCTGCATCAAAACGCTAAAAGCTTCTTTTGCCAAACACTTTTCTTTTTTGATAAGCTATTCAACTGCTACCATTAGTCACCAATAATTGCTTGTGAAAAACCTTTTTTAACGTCGAGTATTTAAAATACATTTTCGAGAGAGCATTTTATATTTATCTGTCTACTCCATAAACAGACCAATGCGATGGGTTAAGCTGATTCGTAGCTAAAAGGGCGGATGGTGATTGCGTTCATATTGAAATGAAAGTTTATTTGACAGCTGACTGGTAAGGCTTGAGACGCCACATTAACTTGATGCTCTTTCAAGCAGGATTTTAAAGTGTTACGGGCCAATTGAGCGTAAACATGGGCCTTTACATTGTAACAGCTCTCGACTGAGTAAAGCAAAATGTCACTTCGCTTTATTTTTCTTTTTTCTTTCTTCGAAGTTCTTCCTATTCTTTTCATTCGTTTTTAATGTCTTTCTTTCCGTCAGTCTTTCTTTTTCACTTTTTAGGTACTGTTTTGTTATCTTATTCATTCATTCATCCATCCATCCATCCACCCACCCACCCATCCATCCATCCATCCATCCATCCATCCATTTTTTCACTCTACCTTTTCCTTCATTTTATATTCTTTTCTTTTTATCTCTCTCCATTTCCTTAGCCTTCCTGTCCAACGCCTCCTGGTTCGACTAATCTGATCAGTTCATTCCACGGCTTTAATTTAACCAGCCTACCAGCCGTTAAACCATTAGATAATCCCCAGTTTCCGATCCAATCTACCCTTGAACCGCTCAAAATAGACAACATTTAGAAGACTAGATTGTGTAATTCCATTTATACCTCCCCCAGTCTGTCTTTTCCTCTTTTAATCCACAACATTCAGTCTCGGTAACCTAAATCACTGTCAACTCGTGAAACAGGACAATCAAAACATACGTACATAAAATACAATATACGTTTGCACCGAAAAAACGCGCCAATCGAAATCTCCAGATGGTTGGATTGAATGAGTCAATGACAAGTATTTTGAGATAAAAGCTATCGGGTTTTTTCACGCATTTTTACGCACAATTAGCTAATGGTTTTTACTTTTTGTGCTCTGAGCGGCTTTTTACAGTCGCTTAGGTCTTTTCATCCCAAAGCGCCCCAAAGCGCTTTAGACAAACAAGATCAAACATGACAAAACATGGACAGTGCAGCGATATCGTCGAGCACGGTGACTTTTTGATCTGGACGAATTGGTAACAGTAAAAAGAAATAAAGGAAAAGAAAAGAGAAGAAAAAAGAGAAAGAAAAAGGAATAAGACGAAAAGGAAGAAAAAGAAAAATAGAAGAATCAGAGAAAGAAAATGGAAGGAAACTGAAAGAGGAAAAAGGAAAAATTAAATGCAAAGAGAAGAAAAGGACAAACACAAAAGAGAGAAATAAAAAGTAAAAAAAAAAAAAACACAAAATAAGAGAAAAAAGAAGTAGAAAAAAAGAAAAAGTGAAAGGAAAGGGGAAAAAGAAAAGAAGAAAAAAAGGAAAAGAAAGAAAAGAAAAAGCTAGTAAAATAGGTTATGGTATATGTCTATCGTTTTCTAGGGAGGATGATGTGAAAGAGATACACGATGTACTGAATTTACCGTCCCACCTATATATAACTCTACACGCACTCCACTAAACTATCAACTCTATCCAAAGTACAAACTACAATGAGTTGTTTATATGGCTTCATAACTAGTACATCACTTAAAGAGCGTGAAAACCTCGTTAGATCCAACTATCTCGTAATATGCAGGAATGCACGAATTGCGTTAGAAAACCGACATTAGAACAACAATTCCAAGAATTTTTCCGGGACAAATTTTCTTGATGTAAAACAATTCACAAACGTAAATTCTAAGCTAGTTTCATCAAAACTCTTAGGAGGTTAAAAGTGGTATAAGCGGTGAAAACTAACCAAATGAAAAAAAAAAAAAAAAATTAACGGCTTTCCATTGAGTAGTTGAATTACAAGATGTTTGTTGATGATATAGCACTTGGTTAACTAAACGTTCACATCTAATATGTATATAAAATTCAAATACTGAAATACTTCTTGATATTATTCAGTTTTCTTTATAGCCATTATGATTGCTACTTTGAAAGACTGAAATTCTTAAGAGTTTTAACGAAAATACCTGAGAAGTTTTAAACGTTCGAGGAGAACTTATGTATCAAAGCTTAAAAAAATTTACATCTTAAATATTTTCGACGAATATATCAAATAATTGTTTATTTCGGTTCTTCGTTTTATTTCATTAAAAGAAAACAGTTTTCGGTGATGTCGCTTGAGCACGGAAACATTTCACTCGAAGTTGAGCAATCGTGTTTGAATTTAGTAGGAAATGAGAAATGCGCCGCGTTCAGTCTCACGTGCAACGCAATAATTCATAAAATGATGTGTTAATCTTAGACGAGTTGAGGACATTAACTAAAGGATTTTCAAAAGTCTTCTTCTCGAGGACTACAGTACTTAAAACAAGGGGGAAAAGAAGAGAAATCGCCTTAACGGCTGCTTTGTTTTTGCGTGGACTTTGGCTTAAAAAGATAGGCGGATTCTACGATAGTATTAAGTTGAACTGAACAAATTTAAGAGGTAAAAATGAATGGAAAGAAAGAGAGAGAAACAACAGGCGTAATTTTTTAAAAATAGCTTAGAATTTTCTCCCTCCCCCACGCACTGTAGAACTGCTTGTTCTCAGTTCAAACAGAGACGATTATCTAGAAACAAATGTTTGGAAAATTCAAATTCCCCCCCCCCCCCCCCCCCCATCCTTGAGAATGTCATTGATGTTGCATACAAGAGTTGGGAGTTTCTTCGTGTTGTAAGCAAGTGTAGGAAAAGAACCAAGACTCTTGGTTTTTGTGGTTTGTGCTCTGTGAAGTTTTTTGCTGTCGGCTTTGTTTCAGACATGGTAGCCGGTAAACGATGACGTAGAGGATATTGGTGCTCAAACTGATTGAAGTGGTTAGAAATTATGGATGAACTGTTAGTTGTTTGGCTTGAAGTACCTTGGGTCTTTTGGTCTAGAGTTCGACGCTGTGTTTAAGAGTCATTAGAAACAAAGGATGAGAAAGTTCAGAAAACGAGGAAAAATAGAACAAAGGAAAAGCGCTGCCCGTTAAGTGGGGCAAAGCGAAAGACCACGTGAAAAATCACGAGTAAAATGAGAATAAATAGTTAAGAATGTAAAAAAAATAAAAAAATTGAAATTTAGTGAAATGATAAACGATACCTTTGACACAAAAATGGGGATAAGAAGTCGGAATAAGAAAAAAATTTCAAACAACAAAATCTTTTAAAATATATATATATATATATATATATATATCGATGGGGAAAACAATTAAGGTTTAGTGGAGGAAAAAAAGATAGCGAGAAAAAAAAAGGATGATTGGATTCAAGTTAAAAACCTAATGTAACAGAAGAGCCGAGAACTCACCACGACATGAGTTCGGCGTCCGTTATCATCACATATATGATATATTATCGTTCAACAAACCATGCGTTTACTTCCTAGCTATCAGATAGTACGATTCCCATTTAGTAACAAGATCACTTGTTAAATAATGACACACGCGGATCTCCAATATCCCAGTAAACGGTTAGACTATACGGAATATGAATATGCAGCTGACATCGCACGTGGACAGGAAAGAGCCACTATTATCGTCTGCCGGTAGCTACCAATGAAAACATTCCAATCGTTAACGAACATCAATAAAAGGGGAAGAACCCGCGAAAAGATCTCAGAGATCCTCGGGGTCAATCCGTGACGAATTCTGTGCGATAGAAGAAGATATACCAAAAGATATTTCAATCCCAAGAGACGCAGAACTGGCTAAAATGAACTCCTTAAAATGCTTGGTAATTGTAGTTGTTTTTAGTTGTATTGTTATCCACAGTGTGCAAGGATTCACCAATGCTTATGGACATTCTATTCGAATCGATAAGACAACCAAACCAGGAAAGAGAGCACTGACAACTAAGCAGACCTATATTTCACAGTTTGAAGAAGATAATGAGGTAGGGCTGTATAGAAAGCTGTACAGGAAACTCTTAATTTTCGTGTCTTTTCTTTCTCGCTATTTCGTTCCCTATATCTACTAAAAAATACGCAAAAAGTCTATCTCTTTTCCTCTTTCTTTTTCCTTTCCATTCTTTCTAATAATTTTTCTTCTTTCTTTCATTTCTTCCTCTCTTTTTTTAATTTTCTTACTTTCTTTAATTTCTTTCTTTCATGTTTTATTTCGTTTTCGTTTTCTTCCTTTCTTTCGGTCTATTTCTTTCTTCCTTTCCTTTTTTTTATTCTTTTCTTTTGTCCATTCCTTTTGTCATACTTTTCATTTTAAAAAAGGATACAATTAAAATCATAATTACTGAAAAAAAAGGGCGTTGAATAAATCATAAATCATTATCATTAATGTTATTAAAAGCGAACGATTTCTAAATGACCAAAAAAAGTTGAAAAAAAAAAAGAAAAAAAAGATGAAAACACCCTATTTGAAAAGCCATCTCGGTGTCTCGCGATTCTACCTTAACCATGTTAACACCGTAACTTCTATTTAAAGAAACATGATTACCATGATCACGAAGAAGAAGAAAAAAAGAATTATGCTGACACACAAAACGTCAGACAAAAATTGTCCCAATTTGGATGTCAATGATGTCAAACTATATCTACGAACTATTCATTAGCCTTTAAGAGATAAAAAACGTCTTTTTAGCTATTCCGTTAAATTTGACTGATCTTTAGTTTTTGTGTGAAAAAGTTCTTCAAAAAAACGAAGAATGGAGAATATTCTGAACTGGAGTGATTTTGCAAAAGTCTAGCCAAATATTTGATAATCATTATTATAAAATAACTCAAAAATAATAGTTGTGTTTTATTGATCTTCTAACCCAAGTAAGTTGATTAAGTTACCGCAAAGTCATAGCTTTACGGCTAAATAGCTCGGGATCTCTCGTGATTCAACTGGCTATGATTAAACAAAAGCCTGCCTTTAATGAGTTAAAAGCCGAGGGAAGTTTTCTAGTTCCGTAATTTGTCTCTACAGCCGAATGAATGACAGCGAGTACACACACCTAATAACTACCTAGTTTAATTGGCTTTTTTTACGTCTTTAAGGCGCCTCCGAAGAAAGGCGAAAATTTGTAAATGACTTGGGTTTCCATTGACCGAATGACATTAAAACGGATCAGTTCAAAATATTTCAATAAAGCATTTTTCACAAAATTGGCTGCTCAAAAACTAGTAAGCTATGTCGAATCTTGACACAAACAAAAAGAAGCTTTTTGAAACTTGTCTGGCGAAGAAATGATTAAACTAAAGCCTGTCTAAAATTAGTAATACTCTGGGTCTTAAAAGAAAAGATAAGAAGTTGTTTTAGAAATTTCTGGATATGAGTTCTCGAGGATTGATCCTTCAAACGCCAACCATAACGAAAGATGTAATCAATAAGCCAAAGTGACAAAAGTGTCTTTTTTTCTCTAAAAAGAAGCGTTTTACCGGTGTGAAAATTGAAGGCGGAACGCGGAAAGGCAATGAATAGGCAACTAATGAATAGGCAACTTAACACGAACATTTAAAGCTTCTAATGTATATAGATGAATTCGAATTCGTTAGTACGCAAGCAGTTACAGTAGCTTTCGTTTTCAGAAAGTTGAATACCATATTTTTTGCTTGCGCTCCTCTTCCCAATAGTTCTTGATTTTATAAATACTTACAGGCCATATAATTTCGCTCAAGTTTTTAAATCGGCGCAGTCCTTAATTCAACGAGGTTTGTTCCATTCCTTATGCTGAATTCAAGGTCATTTTTCTTTGTATTGCTCGGACATTTAGAGCTGAAATCCTAATTTTCTTTACAAATCCGTATAAAAAATAAATCAATTTTGCTCCGAGCCCCAAAATTTTAGCGCTGCTTTACCCCGTCTAGGAGGTACTATTTTCGTTTAAAATTAGGCAAAAATAATTGACAGAATTAAGCAGTTATTTGTCGATCAAATTTCGTCCGTCTATCTTAAAGGGTCTTTGAAATACGATCGTAGTTCGTTTATATAGAATAAAGTCCGTCAAGCCTAAGGGGACGGCAGCTCGTTGACGTTAAAACACAATCAAATTGCTAAGCCTTTATTTCGGACTTATCGTAATTTTGATAACTACTTTAACCGTTTTAATACAAAAAGCTGTATTCTTACGATTTTTAATTCTCAAAAAAATAAAGGATACAATAAACTGATAGTTACTTGTCGATAGTTGAGAAGTAAATAAGACGAGTTTTTTTGTAATGACTTGTGTTACAAAACGATCTGGCGGAGCTTCAAAGACGATTAATGACCTTTTTTTAATGGATGGAAAACAAGAAACAAAGAAAGGAAAAAAATTCTAAGAGTACTTAGAAAAGCGTCTGCAACATTCAAAACTGAAAGAAATCCCCTTTACTTACCCCTCCCCCCAAAATAAGTTGCTTTATAAAAACGAACGCTCGAGTAATTTCCCAGTGTTCTATTTATGGACGTTTTTCAGTGTTTTTCTATTAAATCCTAAAAATATTTTTCTTAATAAGATAGATATGAGATTTTGATCAAAACCCCACGCTGGGGACCCTAGTAAGGATCAATCTGTCCCAACGCGTCGCTCGGTTATCAAGATATCGTACAGAATAGAGCGGAAAAGGAAAAACGTTTCAAACAATTAGAAAAATCAATAAAACGATCCCGACTTACATCCTTAAGAATACGACGTTTTCCGGAGGTCTTGAAGGTTCATTTCCTTACACAAAGATATATCCTTCGGTTCGGTATAAGATAGCGAGGATCGATAAATATTAATCGTAATGTAGATAATTCAAGAGGGCGGGTTTGCAGTTAACGTTCTCACAAAATACAGTAAACTACTTTTTCCCTCCCACATAATAGTATTAACAAAAGATCATAAACACATCCAGGTTTTTTTTAAACATGATTTTGCTTGAAGTATTTCCACGTCGCGAAAGTTGGCATTGTTTCCTTGGCGTTTCAGTCTTTTGTAATCACGTTTATTGTCGCAAAAAGTATAAAAGCAAAAGCCATATAATCAAACGAATAATACGCCAAAGGATGTTTTTTAAGATGGAAATCCTACTTTCTGATTTAAAGATTTCAATTAAAATGAAAACTAGATCTATTAAATGAAATTCGCTTCAGTTATTTAGCATTTTTTGTGTTGTTCAATGATTTTTTCCTGATTTAAATGTATCAGTTAAAATGAAAAATTTCCCTTAAGAAATCGCTAAAATCTTAGAAGAACGAGGCTTAATTCTTGGAATTATCTATTTAATGAAATTCGCTTCAGTTATTTAGGATTTTTTATTGTGTTGTTCAATGTTTTTTTCCTGATTTAAATGTTAAAATCAGTTAACATGAAAAGTCTCCCTTAAGAAATCGCTAAAATCTTACAAGAACAAGGCGTAATTCTTGGAATTATCTATTAAATGAAATTCGCTTCAGTTATTTAGGATTTATTATTGTGTTGTTCAATGGTTTTTTCCTGATTTAAATGTTTAAATCAGTTAAAATGAAAAGTCTCCCTTAACTGATAAATCGCCGGCAAAAATCTTACAAGAACGAGGCGTAATTCTTGGAATTATCTATTTAATGAAATTCGATAATAGTTCCGATAGGATTTTTTTTGTTCAATGATGTTTAAAACAATCTGTTAATAGCTTGCCGAAAAAGTCTTCTCAAGAAGAGATAAGTATCTTTGAAATAATCTTCGCTTTAAGTTCTTTATATTTCTATAAAACTGTTCACTTTGATTATACCAAGCTACAGGTGTTTCTATAATTGAATATCGCGGTGTTTTTTCTTACTTCACACCTGTAGTACAAAATCTTCCTGATAAAGCCTGAACATTTAGCTGTAACACTCTAAAAGAACCTATATTTTTTGATTTACAGACTTTCGCCACACTTTCTTGATCAAATGGTTTAAAGCATAGTACATTCGGAACTTTGCGGACGGCTTTGCGTGCGAATTTGAGTTATCGCCAAGGCAACCAGCAATTAAGTTTATTTATTATTTGAAAGACTGACAACCCTATCGCTCAACATTCTTTATTTTTAGAACGAATTGACCTCTGTGCTATTTCGAGGACATGAAATGAGACTTAAAGTCACTTCCAGGACTATTTTTTAACCCGCTGTAGTTCATTTATCGCGAGTATTACTCAAGAACATTTGACAAAAGTAAACTCATTCTTCTCCGTTTACAAGAAGTTGGACTGAACTTACTGCAAACTCTTTCCTTTTTAGTATTCTTTAGGTAGAGAATAACACAAGACTTATCCATAGCTCTAGGGCACCCTACGTTCATGTGAATAAGAGTTCAGACGTATTTCAGATCTTTCTGACGAAATTCCTATTTTTCTTTTCACAGGAAAATGATAACGATTTCTGCACGAAAGCACTGAATTTCTGCCACAGAAGAGAAGAACTCCGAAAGAGAAGACAACAACGATTTTAACAGACTACCTTTAAAAATAAAATGCAAATGTTTTAATAAAGAAAATAAGATATTTTAGCTAGATATTCGAAAAAAAATCATTGAATGGATAAAAGTTTGCTTGAATAACAAAAATGTAATGTTAGGATTTTGTTATAACCGTACCGACACCAGAGAGAGTATTTTTGAATAACTAGACTAAACAACTACAATTAGAAACTTCTTATTCTTTCTTGCTTGTAATGAAGGCTTGTATAAATGCAATAACTTGAAATAAAAGTGAGAACTTCTACTTTTTCTTTTCATTATTATCAAAATTTTTATCTTTATTTCACTTACATAATCACAACCCGAAGATTTATAAATTTTATTTTTTTATTCAAACAACTTTTAGATGTTTTTTTTAAAGTTTTTTTTTCAAACAAGTATTATAATAAGGAAAAACTATTCTGTCTATGCTCATGATAAGATTGTTTCCTCACGCTACCATTCTCACTCATCACCATCCTCTTATATATGTACATCTCTATCATTTTTCAAGATTTTTTCAACCGCTTTTTCTGACGTTAATAATAATATATTTTTATATCCCAACGATGGGTGCTTAGCCCGAAAGATAGGATTGTTTCCTTATTAAAATGCTTGATTGAAGAAAAAAAAAATACTTACGATTATACTAACCTAAAAGAATACTTAAACTATTAGTTAACATGACTCACTTATACATTTGGATGGGTTGTACGTAGAACAAAAATTATTGATGCTAAACAATTGTGTTTTAATATAGTTTCTCACCGCAAAAAAAATGCCATCAGAGGTAATCGAAACATCTTGATTGATAGCAAACTATATTTAAGGATTTAGGTGATTAAATTTTTTTTAATGGTTTATAGTTGTAGTAGATAGCAATTTTGAGTACCACCTTGGGCTATCTTCTTAAGTGTCCAATTTGACATAATGGACATTGGTGTTAAACGAACTATTCTATTGTTTGATGGACACACATCCCTGTTGAGTCAGAGACTGAATGTCTGAATCAATATACTTTGCTGGGTAATTCTTAAGGTTATACATTTAGCAAACCAAGGTCCCTTTTCTACAGTCTGTGCTCTTATCGAAGATTATGACATCAGCATATGATCCAAACTCAAGTGGAACCACAAGCTCAGCGATTTGTTTTTTTACCACAAAAAATTCACTAACACACATTTTTTCAACGAGTTTTAGCAATCACCAAATGGGAAGAGCATGCAGTCATTGATGTCAGCTTAATGTTCTGTCCTCTTATTGATGATAAAAATAATAGCCAATCAACCGGCGAGAAATTAAAAATTTGTGGTAAAATTCGAAATAGCCCTTGGGCTGATTACATCAGCACACAGCTAGCTCAAAGATTGAATGGGAATTTAGTGATTTAGGTGCGTGGGAGTGAGGAAACTAAAGAAGCCAGAGATTAACCCTTGAATCAAGGGAAAACCTTACAAACTCTTCTCATATGTGATGACACAGCTAACTCACAGAATAAATGGGAATTTAGCTTTTTAGGTTTCATGGGAGTGAGGAAACTAGAGCACCCAGAGAAAGACCCTTGAATCAAAGGAGAAACCTAAAATACTCTCTTCGTGTGATGACACAGCCGTAACTCAGATTGAATGGGAATTTAGCTTTTTAGGTTTCATGGAAGCGAGGAAAAAAGAACACGTGGAGAAAGACCCTTGAATCAAGGGAGAAACCTAAAAGACTCTACTCATATGTAATGCTAAGTCCAGGAAACAAACTTGAGACCTCAGAGGTGAGAGGTGAGTGTACTATCATAGAATCAGATAATATAAAGGTAACGAGCAATTTATTTGATTGACGGAAGTGTATTGCCCAATTTCCCTGTCTCAACTGTTGTCTCATTCAGAGCATAACAATGAAAAGAGTGGTGATCATAAACATCCTAATGTTGAAACTATAAAGGTTCCTACGTCTATTATTAATCCTTAATTATGAAATGAAATTCATAATCTAATGGTTTGCATAAATTATTTCATGGGTAAACGGGCAGTCCTGCATTTCTGGCATAGGTTTCAGAACAAAACTTGATAATTGATGACTACATATCAGTTTTTTGACAGTTTTGTCCCCTGGCTTGGTATCTAGCAAGAGGCATCTGTCAAGCATCAGACCCAGGATTATACATGCTATTTCTAATAATTCATTATACTTATTGCTATCCAAAAAATACTGACCGCTAATTCCTCTTCTCTAGCCTTCAGGAATGTTATTAATTCATCTTTTTTCTAGTCTTTTAAATCTGGATTCTATAAGAGAGAAAACAAAAGATCTTTATTTTCATGATTGCAGCTGATGTAATGTAGCCCTTTATTTATCTTACCCAGTTACTGGGACTGTAGAGTGTAATTTTGACTGGGGGGCTAACAACCACAAAAGGCAGAAGCACCTAGCACTGAGGAGTTCATGGGTATGCCCTAGCGAAAAGGATTCAATCTGAGATCCTTGGAAGAGCAATTTCTAGTGTTTTGATGGGCATTTACAAAATAACTATTTCATTGGCTATTATAAATAGCAAACAAGTAATTCAAAATATGGTGGCAAAACCCGATCAGCTCGGTTGGTAAGAGTGTCGGTCTGTTGTGCAGGAGGTCGTGGTTCAAGTCTCGGCCGAACCAACACTCAGGGTCTTAAAATAACTGAGAAGAAGGAGCTGCCTTTGTAATTATATTTGCAAATGGTTAGACCTTAAGGTCTTCTTGGACAAGGACTTAAAACCGCAGTCCCCGTCTGCCTTCACTATATAACCCTGTATAAGGTGGATGTAAAATGACTCTAAAGGGCCAACTGTAATTGGCATAAAAGCTGTTGTGGTGTCCCTGCCCTCATGGGGAAAAAGCTAATAAATAAAAATATGATGTGATAGAATTACAAAACCCATGTTTACAAGCCTAGCTGAGCTTATACTCAATCATTAGGGTTTTTTTAATAGACTTATATTAAACTGGAAGGGCTTAAAACCAGGGGGTCAACTAGCAGGGCTCATATCCAGGATTTAACAAGTCTATGCTATCAACATCCTCCTTGCAAACACAGGAAGCCCAACACCAATTTTCTTTTTAAAACACAGGTAGCCCGAACATATCTCAGTACCACACAGCAACCCTAAATTTATGTAATTTTTTTCTTCAAATGAGATCAAATAAAATTTTGCAAGATTATGAAACTTACCTAATTTTTTGGAATAAGCATCTAGTCTATATGCTGCTTGCTCCAGACTTGCTACACTTTCTTCTACTCTGTCGATTTGGTCCAAATATGGCTGTAAACTTTTATCTAAGAAAACAAAGTTTTGAATTTATGATTAAGTGGTAGCACACTCATCTCTCACCTCTGTGGTGATCTGTGAGTTAGCCATGCCCTGACTTAGATCAGCCCAGAGGTTGTTTCAGGGTTGGATCTGTGAGTTAGCCATGCCCTGACTTAGATCAGCCCAGAGGTTGTTTCAGGGTTGGATCTGTGAGTGAGCTATGCCCTGACTTAGATCAGCCCAGGGGTTGTTTCAGGGTTCTATCTGTGAGTTAGCCATGCCCTGACTTAGATCAGCAGAGGTCTCAAGTATAAGTATATAAATCATACATATAGACTGCATTACATGGATGCCTTACATTTGCCATCAAGCTCTTCCATTGTGGTGATCAATGTCTTGGCCATGGTAGACATTTCCTGGTATTTTGAAGTCGTCAATTTGTTTAGCTTCTCGAGAAGAGCGTAATCGTCTAATGAGGCTACAACATGCACAAAACGATAACTTTTGAGTAACATTATATGATAAGGCTTATGTAAGCTAATATCTACAAATTTGCACCAACTTTACGACATTTTGTCATTTTACTAACCCGTAAGTTCCCCATTCAAATATTCTGCTATTTTCTTGAACGTTTCTCTGCATGTATCTTGAAGTTCTGCATACGAAGCATCTTCATTCAGGCTGGACTCAGAAGCTATCCTTCTCCTCGAATTAGAGTCTGTAGAAATCACTTCTAAAGTATCTTCTGACTCTTCAAGCTTGGTACTGGACTCATGGCTTTCTTTTTCAGTCTTTGAATCGCTTGTTTTTGGGAGATTCTCGACTTCACTACCTCCGTCCGCCATCTTGAATTGTTTGTTTGAACTGCCTTGTGGGATACAGCAATACTCCACCACCCCTTCCCCCAAGAAATTAAAACTATGCTAAAATAATAATAAGAATATCACACATTAAGAAATTTTTAAATCTTTAATTAAACTTTTATTTATTTTCTCATTTTCTGATAAGTTTGTAAAGATGAAGAAGAAACAAGTGTGGAAAATGATAAATGATTTAAATCTACAAAATAGCTACCCTACCCCCCTTGAGTAGGAAGTGATGACGATATGTACGATGCAAAGCTACAGGGTTTCAAACATGATTTATAAGATCAATATTTTCCTTTTTTATTAAATAATAAGCTTATAACAAAGAGGAATAAGAGAAAATTTTGCAAACATGTCCAATAGTTGGAAGATATTTATATTATTTGTTGGTTTTGAAACACTTTTACGAACAGCTGATTTCAAATCTCCAAGAACAAAGATCGCAGACGGTGTAATCTTGCCTACTATTAGTCCTTCAGAGCAGAATAATACACTAGAAAGAACATTTCTTGCTTTAGAAGGGCTTCTGGACTTTTATCAGCGAGAGCACAAGAATCTTATCATTGATGGAGTTTATGGGTTGAGAGTTTTGGAAGGTAACCTTTATTTATATAACCTTCTTCATTTTAACTTGAGCTAATTAATTTTTTTTGCAAATCTCACTTCTCAGCGTTAGCGTCCATATATATATTCCAAGCGTTTTTCTTTGAATGCATTTTACATTCCCATTTTGTTGTTTTTAACCCCCCATTCCCAGTGGAATGCTCAAAGATAATAATAATGCTCAAGAAAAGAACAGACTTTATCTGTGCATAGATTTAAATTTAATTTTAATTTTTCTAATAAATGTTTCAATTTTTGATTTTTTTAGGTATAGCGAAGAAAATCCTTGTAGATGACCCAAGAGGGAAAATAATGCTCCCAAGTAGATTAAGAATGAGAGTTAAAAAATTGTATTCACGATGTAAAAAAATTGCAAAAAAGTCAATATATTACATCAAGAAAGAGAACCCACACTACTTTGAGGTTATGGGGTTTATAGCTGTTGAGCCTTGGAAGAATATCCATCCATTCAGACACCTTAAACTTAATGAAAAAGTAGCACAGTTTGATGTCAATATGGGTGACAATGAGACAAAAATGAAAGAATCCGATGAAGATCAGTGTATTCGAAGTCTTGCTGGAGACAAGAAAAAGGGAATAAAACCATGTACAGTTAGCGATCATTGCTGGAAAGTGAACACAGTACGAGGAAAGACAGAGTACCATCTTACTCATCAACTGCTCTTCTTTATGATGGGAGAAGTGAAAGGTTAGTTTGATAGGTAACCAGTTAGACATCCCCCAGATAATGATATCTGCTGACCATGGCGGCCCCTGACCATGATGCCACTGACCATGATGCCCCCTGACTATGATGCCCCCTGACTATGATACCCCTGACCATGATGCCCCCTGACCATGATGCCACTGACCATGAGGCCCCTGATCATGATGCCCCTGACCATGATACCCTTGACCATGATGCCCCCTGACCATGATGCTCCCTGACCATGATGCCCCTACCATGATGCTCCCTGACCATGATGCCCCTGACCATGAGGCCCCTGATCATGATGCCCCTGACCATGATACCCTTGACCATGATGCCCCTTGACCATGATGCCCCCTGACCATTGCGCCCCTGACCATGATGCCCCTACCATGATGCCCCCTGACCATGATGCCCCTTGACCATGAGGCCCCTGACCATGATGCCCCTGACCATGATACCCCTGACCATGATGCTCCTTGACCATGAGGCCCCTGACCATGATGCCCCTTGACCATGAGGACCCTGACCATGATGCCCCTACCATGATGCCCCCTGACCATGATGCCCCTTGACCATGATGCCCCTGACCATAGTGACCCTGACCATGATGGCCCTGACCACGAGGCCCCTGATCATGATGCCCCTGATCATGATGCCCCTGACCATGATGCCCCCTGACCATGATGCCCCCTGACCATGATGCCCCTTGACCATGATGCCCCTGACCATGGTGACCCTGAACATGATGGCCCTGACCACGAGGCCCCTGATCATGATGCCCCTGATCATGATGCCCCTGATCATGATGCCCCTGATCATGATGCCCCTGATCATGATACCCCTGACCATGATGCCCCTTGACCATGAGGTCCCTGACCATGATGGCCCTGACCATGGTGACCCTGACCATGATACCCCTGACCATGATGCCCCTTGACCATGAGGCCCCTGACCATGATGGCCCTACCATGATGCCCCCTGACCATGATGCCCCTTGACCATGATGCCCCTGACCATAGTGACCCTGACCATGATGGCCCTGACCACGAGGCCCCTGATCATGATGCCCCTGATCATGATGCCCCTGACCATGATGCCCCCTGACCATGATGCCCCCTGACCATGATGCCCCTTGACCATGATGCCCCTGACCATGGTGACCCTGAACATGATGGCCCTGACCACGAGGCCCCTGATCATGATGCCCCTGATCATGATGCCCCTGATCATGATACCCCTGACCATGATGCCCCTTGACCATGAGGTCCCTGACCATGATGGCCCTGACCATGGTGACCCTGACCATGATACCCCTGACCATGATGCCCCTTGACCATGAGGCCCCTGACCATGATGGCCCTGACCATGGTGACCCTGACCATGATACCCCTGACTATGATGCCCCCTGACCATGATGCCCCTTGACCATGAGGCCCCTGATCATGATGCCCCCTGACCATGATGCCCCTACCATGATGCCCCTGACCATGGTGACCCTGACCATGATGCCCCTACCATGATGCCCCTGATCATGATGCCCCTGACCATGATACCCCTACCATGATGCCCAGTGACCATGATGCCCCTGACCATGGTGACCCTGACCATGATGGCCCTGACCATGATGGCCCAGTTTATAACCCTTTCCCCCCCTTTAATTGATAAGGGAAACAAAAAGAAAAAAGAAAGAAAGTCAATGAGAGAATACATAAGAATTTAAAGCAAAATATATTAATTAATGTCTTCAGGTTGTTCAGAAGTCTTTGAAGCCAAGTTAAAAGCAGTTTCCTTCAAAGGAGGTGTTGACAAGTTTTTGTCTCAGAGCTGCCAACTCATGTATCCTGAAATGCTTCAGCAAGAAAGAAAAGCTCTAGAGAAAAAATATCTTGAAGATATAGATCTGTACATGGAACAGTGTGTGGTGTGTGGCATGCTTGGCTATGCTGAATTTTTTAGCTTGTACAGGCTTAACCTGACATTGGGATGGATTCATCCAAGTAGGGGATGTTTTGGTTTTTCTGGGGATATAAAAAGTGCACCCAATGATGAGGATGAAGAAGAGGAAAAGAGGTAAGCTGATCATAGTAGAAACCAGGGGGGGGTATTCCCCTATATTCGTTATACAGTTCCGTGCCGCCAAACAGGGTATGGTTTTCAGTGATTCTACTCTGGAACAGGGTATATAAAATTGCGCTCGCTCTGGAACAGAGTATATGAAATCACGCTCTCTCCTCTCTGGAACAGGGTTTTCAGCGATCTTGCTCTGGAACAGGGTATAAATTTCAGCGATTTTTACTCTGGAACAGGGTCAGAGTTCAGAGGGCTCAGCGGCACATCCCTACCCTAAACGGGCAAGAGTACCCTGGGAGTAGAAAAGGAAAGGCAAACTGACAAGTGAATGAATGAACAAATGAATGAATGAATAAATAAATGAACAAACAAACAAATGAAGAAGTGAAGGAAGGAAGGAACAAACAAAAGATCAATGAATTAAGAGGATTTTGTTTTTCAATAATGAGTAATAGTGGCAAAAAGCACTAAAAACTAGACTTTCGTATGAGTTTTGATCCTAGTTTTCGCTTTGGTTAAACACTCAAAACCTTTTTTAAACAGTTAGAAACTGATGTACTATGATAAAATGCCTGTTTGAAGCGGTATTTTCAATTGTACAAAGACGTTTTGTTACATTTGTGTTAGAATGTTGTCAGGCTTTTCTATGGAAAATATATGGGAAATAAGCAAATGAAGGCAGAAACCTCATTTTCGAATAAAATTTTTGCTTTGGGTTAACACTTTGATTCCACTTTCATCGGTCATCTCCACTTCCAAACAAGTTAAACTTTCTGAATAACGAGATTTTAGCCTTGTACAACAGCCTTTCTTCAAGAAAATAGTTTTTGGCGCTCACTGCTTGAATACAAAAAGAATTCTCTCTTAATCAAATAAAAAGCTGAAATTTCTGTTAAATTTTCATTTCAGTGAGGAAAATAAGAAAACAATGAGACAGTTGAAGATGGCCAAAGATCTTGAAGGTTTGTAAATAATGAATATCAAACTTCATCCTCACAAACCAAGGGTTAAAATTCTGTCACTTGTGTCTTGCTCCCAGTATTTTTTCTGAGAGTGAGAAATGAGCAGCAGAATTTCACCCCTGTATTCCCAAGAATGGCAAAGCAATTCTACTGGATATACTTTTTTATCTTCTTGATTATCAATCTGCATATTAATCCTAACTCCTGTGAAAACTGAAGTTATTCCTTTCGCTCACATTAAGGTGGTTGTGAGGTGCACTCCACTGGAGTAGGAACAGGCCTTCTTGCTCATTACCTTCGCTGGCTTCTACATATCTCAAAGTTCACTACATTGAAAATGAATCCAGATGGTTATGATAAAGCAGGTTTTTTCATTAAACACAAGTATCTAGGTGTAATACCAAATGTGAAGACAACTTTAATGTTCTTAGTCGTTCTGATTTTGGTTCTTATTGTTTTTGCTAAGAGGTTAAGGTTCAGAATGCCAAACTCTCTCTGGACATAACAAAATCATATACAGAAAATATTCATACCTCCCCCATGGAGGGACATTGGAATTTCCTAGTAGTGGGGAGGATGTATATTGTGCTGTCCAAAATATCCATACCTCCCCCATGAAGGGACATTGGAATTTCCTAGGAGTGGGGAGGATGTATATTATGCTGTCCAAAATATCCATACCTCCCCCATGAAGGGACATTGGAATTTCCTAGGAGTGGGGAGGATGTATATTATGCTGTCCAAAATATCCATACCTCCCCCATGAAGGGACATTGGAATTTCCTAGGAGTGGGGAGGATGTATATTATGCTGTCCAAAATACCAATACTAACTAAGAGAAGCCTAACTGTTTTATTATTTTATATTTTTGATAAATCTACAATGCATTTATCTGCACAAAGCTTAATAAGATTAGTTTTTTATTGGCACTGATCTATCTTGCTGGCTCTGGGGGGAGAGGTACGTAGTCCCTTCCCCTCCCCACTCAGGGTAGCTAGCTTATGCAATGCATATTTTAGCTCTTAATAGAAATTTAAACCATTTATGATTAAGATCACAGAAAAAATATTTTATTATCAATCACATAAATTATATAAATACATTATATAAATTATGAGTGAAATTTAAGGAAAATGCTTAATAACCTAAAAGAGAGATGGATAATTTTTATAGTTATCTTGTAAAACTTTTGATGGTTTCCAAAATAGTACAAAATTTAGAAAAACATTTCACTGTAAAATGAAGTATGAATGCAAGTAAATTTGAACACCGAGAAATATTTATTCAGTTTTGGGTTGCCTGTGGTTTTAGTTCCATTGTCTGTCTTTGGGACATCAAAAAAGACAAACTCCAAATGATCGTTTTTCTTCTAGTTTTACCTTCAGATTTCTCTTCTGTGTCAACAGCTGTTCTCATTCTACTTCAATGAATACTCATTGAACTGAAAACAATCGGTTAATCTCTTTCGATACCTAAGCGGTCGCTCGGAACAACGACAAGCAACATAAAGAATGCTCTGACGTTAAACCTCAAGCGATCAACCAACTACTTCTATAAAACAGACTCATTCGCGTGATCGAATGAACCCCCACTGAAAAAAGGAAGCTCTAATAATTGTATTTCGAGGAAATACCTTTGGTGTTTCAGAAATGCGGTGTCCAGTTCAGCGTATTTCTATATTGATTTTGATTCTATGGACGAGTGAATCACGGTGCAACAATCCAACGGTTGATGAGCATTTGTTTCGTGGACTGTTAATATCTCTTGGGAAAGCGTATAATTTTTACGATCAAAAATACAAAGACATTAATCTGGATGGGATTTATGGGCTTCGTGTGTCTGAAGGTAAGTTAACGTAGTTTTTCATGATTTTGTTCAAGAAGCATAAAAATCTTTGTATAAACAAATTATGTCCAATACGAAATAGATTTACTACTAAGTTTTAAACTTGTAGTTTATTTATTGCAAATTGAAATATATTTTGTTTGTACCGAGTTATCACAATAAAAGTACGGCACTAGGGAGTACATGGTTTTAGATTACAAGAGTTTCCCCGGAGACACTTCTATTTATTTTTACGAAAAAATAAATAAACTAACTTGGCTTGTCTTATTTGTGTCTACCAAATCTTTTTGGTTTTTTTTACTAGTTGGCTAGCTACAATCTTCTGCAAAATAAAATATGCCACCTAGTATTCTGGAGGACCATCCCCCCTCTCCCCCTGTAGAAATTTGTCTCGCATGCATTTTACCAGCCAACCGCTTCACAGTTTAGAAAACTTCCTTTTCCAACATTGCTAGGGGGAAAGGGGGGAAAGTGGCACATTATTTTTGTAAATGATTGTAGTTATATTTAAGTGTAGCTCAATACTTCAATGGCAAAACCATTAAGGATTTTATAAAGTTATAATTATGAAATTCACAGCATTTATAATCTACTAAGGCCTAGGGCAAACGTCGAACTTTCCATGCACCGAACTTAATTACATCAAAGAATGCCGCCTCATTATCACCTGATATCCATTGTTTTTAATGAGTTCGGTGCATGGAAAGTTCGACGTTTGCCCTAGGCCTTATTTCTTTGTGATTTTATGGTCCCATTTTCATTTTTTTAATTTCATTTTCAATTTTATACACCGAAGGTGACCTATAGATTGACTGCATTTTACTAAGAAAACCTCTGCCAAGCAGGGTAGCATTTTACATTCCAATATCTCAGACATCGTAGACAATACTTTTTGGTAACGATAGAAACTTTACAATCAGTTAACTATTCCAGGATTCAGGCATTTTGAAGTATAGTGTTACTATGTATGTTTGGATGTATGAAGAGAAAGTTAAGGCTAAGATCAACACAGCCAGCAAGTACTTGTCACACTTTTTGCAGCTGCACACAATTGTATAACACACCCACACTCAGTTTACATGTTTGCTCTTATGTTCTTTGCTTCAACAAATATACTTGATTCCTTTTTCCATTGCGTAAATTTATTGCCAAAATTACAACAGTTCCCTTTGTAATGACAGATGCATTAGCTACTGTGTTACTGTTAGAGGTTGCTCCCCAATATCTTGACACATCATCCTACCATCCCCTTCCCCAAATATACATAACATTTACACTGTGAATAGGAAAAGGAGTCACCACTGACACTAGCCTGAGACATATCACAGTAATGACTATTCTTAAGGATACAATAGCTATCACCAGGGTATACCAAAAACAAAAGAAAATTTTTGCTATTCACTAATAATTAACTAATATTAACAATTATTCGCCGAAGGCAAAGTGAATATCAGGGAATATTTACCAAGACGCGAGCCTTTGAGCGGCAAGGTAAATATTCTCTGATATTCATTGAGGCTGAGGCAAATAATTGTTTTAGTATAAATACACAGGTGATTCTTTCAAAAAGAAAGAAAAAAAAGGAGATAAAAGACATCCCCCCCCAGTAACAGCAACAAAGCGGCTGGCCGCCATGTTGGATTATCGCTGGAGGTGATTATCGTGTGATAGTTCGAGTTTCTTGACCAATCAGCGCATGAGATTTTCAATAATCACCTGTGTATTTTTACTAACACTAGATATTAGATTCTTGCTCTAGCTATATTGCATTCAAACAATAATTGTTGTATTTGGGTTGTTAGTTTTAATGCATTTTATTGTATTGACCCAAATGTCTCGACTTGAGATAATTGTTTAAGTAGAGTGTAACTGATATCTCCTATTTCTTTCTTTTTCATTTTAGGAGCTCTAATAAAAATCTTAGATGAGCAAAAATCAGGGACACTAAAACTAGACAAAGAAACAGTGTCAAGAATATCTTCTCTCCAGAGAGAAGCATCATTAATTGCCAAGAAATCTCTTCCTGTACTTCAAAAGAACTACCCAAGTTACTTCAAGAAGTTTGAAGTTGCAATATCAGGACCATGGAAGAATTTCAAATCCTTTCGAAACCTTGATCATTCTTTGTACATTCCTATTGACAAGAGAAGTGAAATAAGCTTTGATGAAGACACAAGTGACCAGTGTATGACAGAAATGACTGGGACAGGAGATACTTCAAGCAAACCTTGTGAATTGTCAGCTCATTGTTGGAACCTCATGACGTCGAAAGGAGCTGGAGGTTATGCTCTGACACACCAAGCATTGTTTCTTCTGATTGGGGAATTACATGGTAGGGAAACGTATTTAGAGGCAGGCATCCTAGAGGCAGGGGGGTTGGGAGGCACCCTAGAAGCAGAGGGGGCTCTGGAAGGCTTAACCTCCACACATTTTTAGCTAAAATGATTTTCTCGTATGGGTTGTCTTAAGCTTTGACATGACTTTAATGCAATAAAATATGTCGCTGTTGTGCTTTAAAATCTCAGCACTGGAAATTGCATTTCCAAGAGCCTCAATTTTAAAATTCTCAAGGGGTGAGGGCATTCCTCTGGACCTCCCAGACTAGCTGCCGTCCCCTCCCCCACCAAACTTCTATACGCTGATCCCTGAGGAGCTATAGATTCTTGCAGGAGGGACAAATTTACTACTTACTTTCTGTCTTTTGTAAGAAGTGTAGCACCTTTTTTTTAGAAGATTACTAGAAAATTAATCATCATTTCTTGGTTTTAGGTTGCAAGAAAAATCTGTTAAAAAAGCTAAAAGAGTTAAACAACGGAATCAGTTTACAAGGTGTTTATGACCGTATCTGTGCTAGCATGTACCCACAGATGCTGGAATATGAAAAGAAAAAATCCTCTTCAAACTATGAAAGAGATTTGTACATGGAGCAAGGGATGGTTTGTGGTAGCATGGGATATGATGAGTTCTTATCCCCAGAAAGACTGAAAAGAATTCTGGGATGGCAAAGAAAGAGTGGTTGCTATGGTGACCTGGATGACAAGAAAGATGCTCGGTACTTTGGAGAAAGCAGTAGGGATGATGTAGAACATCCTCATCTTGGACAAAATATGATTAATAAAAATGCATATGGAAAAAATGGATTGAAGAAGGAAAAAATGCTTGACAGAAGTCAAGGAGATGATGTCAGATTGGGTGGCACTGGAAGGTGAGGAACAGCTTGTGGGTAGTGCAAAGGATTATGGTTAGGGAAAGTGATGCCGAAGAAAGTGGGGGGCGGGTGATGGAAATGAAAAGGGTTAGATTTTTGTCTATCGATTGGTATGATATAATTGGTTTATTTTTTCCAGGAAATTGATGAGCATGAGAACAATGAGGTCACTTCTGGTGGAGAAAGCTCTCGATGGTGAGTAGCATAATGATTGCGACAATGGTGAAGTTACTGGTAATGCAATGTCAAAAATGTACATGGATGTACTGGATTCATTAATACTCAATTAATGACCATTGTTCTGTATTTGTTTGACAGGTGGGTGCATGTCCCATCTTACTGGTGTTGCTACAGGTACCTTGGGGGTCTATCTGAGATGGGCTGCACATCTGAAATTCCCAGGACCCTTGTGCAACCACACTAAAGATAAAAGTACAGCCAAAGAAGACCAGTCGTATCATAACCAGAAATCTGCTGGTCACAGTGTTTACCTGCGAAAGATGATGCAGAAAGAGAATGAACCTGTGTTAAAGATTGCCAATGCTAAACAAGTTGGTAACCATGGCACCCATGGCATTTCCATGACAACCTCTGCTGGGTTTTTGATAGTACTAGTCGTTGTACTGTTGGTCGTATATGGAACTTTAACCAGAAAAAGGTTACTGAACAAAGCATGGGTCGTGTTACAACGTAGAAAAACCAGTCATGTTATTTAATCCATTTAAATATCAATGTAAATTACGATTTACAAAAATATTAATCTTAATTTTGTGATTCGCGATCAAAGAAGAATTTGATATAAATAGAAAAAATGGTTTCCTAATAAATATATTTTCTTATACATATTGTTCCTTTTATTTTAATTTATTGCCAATTAGTCACTTGATACTGCGAAAAATATGCTTAAAATATCAAATTATAAGTGAATGCTAGTAAAAAGTAAAGTGCAGTGACTCTCAAATGGCTTCCCTAGTCTAAGTGTTGTGATTGGATGATGTTGGTGTTGGTGGTTCCTGATTGGTTCAGAGTGGAAACCATTTGAGAGTCATCGTGGTAGGTTTGTCACTCATACAAAATGATGAACATAAAAAAGTCGAAGCCGAAATCTTTTAAAAAGTCTTAATTGAGAACTCTCTAGGTCATGATTTCATTTATAAACACTTTTTAAACATTTTTTCTCTCACGACTTGAACTAAAGCCAAGGGGGGAAACAGTAAAGAATTCTCATAATACGAAACAGAGTTGTTCAATTTTTAAAGAAAAAATTATTATTATTATTATTATTATTTTTGATAATTAAGACCAGAGATTAGCTAGCTACGATATGACAGATGTTGTAAAAATCTTTATTTCTTCCACGCGTTTCGTCTAATTTCTGCAGACTTCGTCAAGGTATTAACAATAAAAGTTAAAAGTAATGTATTTAAAACTAACTATCAAGCTTCCCTAATTACGCATGGGAAGTTGATAAAATAGTCATGGGTGAAGGTAACTATGAATCATGTATACCCACGCATGTAGGGAGCAAAATAGATGGTTATTGATGTTTGGATGTTTCGGGGCGCACTTACAGATATAGCGCGACTGGGTCTCATACAGAAAGAGTTTTTCTTCAAAATAGAGCTTTTGCGTTTGAATACGTGTTAAGCCTAGTCATTTAAAACCTAACCCTCTTATGTACGAGTCGTTTTATAACCAAGCGATCCGGCAACAAGGCATCTGCACTTCAAGTGGCCGGCATATTTTTAAGTAAAGAAAATAAGGAAATGGTGCATGTGTTTTGAATGACATATCGGATGGATCGGGAAACCTCCTCTACTCAAGATACGTGTTTTTAAGAATAAGTTCGCACTAAGAGGCCTAAAAGTTTGGAATCGTTCCGTTTTACTGATGGATTAACTCGATATAGGTTCAAACACATTTTTCGGCGGAATATTTTCGAACCAATGCGTAATATTGAGTCTGTATTTAAATAATATATGTGAGAGACCGATTGTCAAAACCTTAGACAGATTTTTACGTCCCATTTACTGCCTATTAGTTTTTATCTAATATCATTTGTCGCTAGCTGAAAAACAATCTTAATTTTGGGCTTCGTTGTCGTCGGGCTTCCATGGCGTGGCGAAAGTTCTATTTTCTTTAGCAAAAATTTCGGTTTATTTCTCACCTTTTTCTCAAAGTGACTACAAAAGAGAAAAATGTCATTTCCACCAGCTCCGAAAGCATAGGCTTCCTTATTGCAAGTTTGCAAAGCTATCTGTAAGTCCAGCACTCGAACTCGAGTCACGGTTTATCAGATAAAGCCTAATGGACGTAAAATGGGACGTAAAATATGTCTAAGGTGTTATCAATTACCTAAAAAGAACGGTTTTATATATATTATTGAAAACATGATCTTTCATATTCGTTTTCCTTGGTTTCCTCGGTTTCCTCGATTTCGGATTTCACTCTGCCATTTTCAGTAGCACATGTTCCTTAAATTTTCCGCCTCGTAATCCTTCCTACAAAATGCGCTTTAAATAAAAGCTATAAAGTTCTGTTAATACGGATTTATTTCGCATCGAAAATAGATCCAAATAGTATTCTGCCTTGGTTTCTAACTTAAAAGGAAAAAAACCTCTCGGGTGCTTAGATCTCGGAAGTCTTTCATTGAGAGCCATGTGCTCGAAGGTAACAAGGTAGCCCGAAGCGCGCGCCTTAAAACGCTTTTATTTTTTTGGGCGATGAGCAAATTAAAGGGAAGCTGGTTTAATTACACTGCGACTACATTAACCAACCAAGGCCAGCCAAATAAATTTTAATTCAAATTTACATATCACAGTTTTCATGTCGAATAACAGATGAATTGATGAAACATGGATTTTGAACCGTTTTTTTTCTTTTTGTTTACTCCTGATCATACACAAATTCGTATAAAGTAAAATATATGTTTTCAAAGGAAAAAAGATGAAAATTTGTACAGATTCTATTGTTTAAATACTCGATCGTGATTGGCTAATTTGCGTAAGGTGGCCTTGAATCTTCACCGCCAAAGGCCTACCATATGAAGCTGAAATGCAAGGACTTCTTTTTGTGCAAGGAATATGTAATATTAATGACTTACCTTCTGTTTCCGCTATAAACAATTAATAGTCCACGATTCAAGTTAATCGAAATTTCACACTATTATATTTTTTTAATATTGAAGACTTCATTTTCAATAATGAATGTTTAAATCGAATAATGAAATCAAGAATCCAATGAGAAAGTCGTTAATTACCTCTGTGACGTGTTCAAGCTTGAGGTGGCTTGACTGTAATGCATGCATTTTAACAAACAACTAATAACTGGGATATTTTGGCATTTAAAAGAACGTATCCGAGTGTGTTCAGGAAACCTATAGCGAGTTTGTCCTGTGTAGAGAAAAAACAGGCGTTCCAAATATTTAAACCTCGGTAAAATTGCTGTATATACAAAAATTCTTTGTTATATTTTTTTATCCAGTACTCTTATTTAGTTAGAATACTTCAAGGTCAACTAAATAGGCAGAGATTTAAAAAAAAACCTTGACTTTTACCATTTTGAAGCGACCGAATCAAGGCTTTACAATCTGTAAAACATTTTTTGGAAAAAGAAAGAAATAATATACAAAATAATGACACTATACAAAGGTCACTTCTATTTTATGCCAGAATTACCTGAGAATACTTTATACTTTACTAATGTTTATTGGAAAATCCTAAATTATGTCTGACACAACAGGAGAAAGAAATAATACTCAAGGGAATGTCACTTGCCTATTTTAAACTTGAAATTAGCATCCAAACATTAGGGCAATTTTGACTAGTCAATTTTCTATTTTTAATTCAGAGTTATAATTTCTATTGCTCTATTTATTATTTTTCTAAAATGTGGAGTCTGATGTTTTTCACCAGCCTAATAATATCTCAAATTAACCCTCTCCCTGCTGAGCCAATCACACACTCGTAAATTATGTCGTCAAACATAGGTTCTCCTTAAGCCCTTTCCATTAGTTAGCTCTATATAAAGGTTTATAAACCCTAAATTGGTATCGTGCTAAAACAACATATATTCAGTCAAACTCTTAGAGTGTATTTGCCCTTGTTTATCGTGATTAGAGGCACCCTTTCGTGGTCAACTAATCGACCAGGGCATGTTCAACTCAAACCCCAAAGCCCTATATATAGTTCGTGTAGTTTTTGCACTTTTAGTTTCATTTCTCTTAAAGTAAATATCCCAAAGAAGGAGGTTAGAGTTTAGATTCTAGAGTTATCTGGAAGCTTTTGCAGGGGAAACGCCGGAATGGTATCGACAAACGTGGTTTTTCTCGTGGCTATTTTCGCCATGGGTGACGCTTCGAAGCGGGTCACCTTAGACACGTACGATGAAGAAGCAAATGCAGATCTTATACCAAAGTTCTTCAATTCTTTAGATAAAGCCTTTAAGTATTTTGAGAAAGAATATGAACAAGTCAACTTGGATGCTATCTTTGGTCTACGGTTATCAGAAGGTGAGTGCATAATTCGAGGCAAAAACTTAAATTTTTAGTTTTGAATAATGATTAGTTCTGATTCCATTTTTTTTTCTTTCACTTGTTTTTTTATAAGCCAAGGATTTTTATTTCACCGACTGACAATTTGTTAAAATAAGAATATAAAAACAAAATGCTGGACAAATGAGAAAATGGAATAGTATAAATGGCATGATTTAAAATGAGAATTGAAAAAATTGCAGAAACTAAAAAGAGGCAAAATAAATAATGAAATGAGAATTGGAACAGAAATAAAAAATAATCAAAAAATGTAAGAAATATATTATTATGTAAAAAGTTTTACAGTTAAGTTATTTATAGAAGAAGGGCTCTGTCTTCGGCGCACTTAATTCGGTAAGCCACAGAAAGATCATTTAAGAACTAGCCGCCTAACTCGCGATGAAGTTAATTCAATGTCACAATAACTAACCCAAATGTTGTAAGTGCTTCCGATATCTACATCATATTACACGGTATAAAAACACATTTTTTTCTTGAGTATTCAAGCTTTTTGATTGATTAATGAGTTTCTCGTCTTTTTCCTTTAAAACAGCTGTGTTAGAAAACGTCCTTACGTCAATGAAAAAAGATCTCTCCGCACGAAACTCCATCCCACTCTCTGTATCCTTTTTCATAACTAACCTAAGAAACCGGGCTACAACAATCATCTTAAAATCCCTCACAAGCCTCAGAATATCAGACGAAGATTACTTTAAGAAAGTAGGTTTTGTGGTGAAAAATAAGTGGAGATTTGTGAAGCCGTTTAAGAGATTGAATCCCAAGGGAAATACGCGCGAGATTGATAGAGAAGTGACGACGAATATTGGTCGACCCTATCAACCATGTATGGTGGCGCTGTTTGGCAGCGGAGGACCTGGGTATGAACCTTGTAATGTGACCGATCGGTGTTGGCAGGTTATGACGAGAAAGGATAATGTAGGATACACGCTGACACATCAGGCCTTGTATTTTATGTTTGGAAAGGAAAGAGGTAAAGTATGAAGTGCATTTCGTATCAGTTGTTTGAACATAATTTGTAGAGGAGCTGCCCCATTAGACTTCTTCTACCAACCCCCCCCCCCCCCTCCCACACACACCCCAGTAACACCCTTCCCTACCCTACCCCAATTAACATCCATCCTCCCACCCCAAGTAACTCCCCATTCCCCCTCCACTAAAGCGCCGATTGATGCGGCCCCACCCATTTTATACCCCCACCCCACCCTACATAAATCCCACTTTTCTTTTTTTTACGCCACAGCATCTTAACCAACCACAGCTTTAACGATCCCCTACCTCTAACACCACCCCACACGCGACAAACTCATTCCACTTCTCTCTACACCATCTTACTCAATTTTAGATAGCCCATGCTAGCAGCCATACCAAAAACATATTCGTGAAAAACTTCCTAAGAAATTGCACAAATCTGCACCAATTAGTAAGCTCATGCAGTAGACCATAGACCTATGTGAAACTCGGTGGCACTAATTTCTACGATTTTGTTAATTAACATTTTCATGGATATATGGTATCACACACCACTATTACAGGCGCCAATTCACAGTCTCGAGTGGGTGTGGTCGGAAGGGGTTGACTATAACAGGATTGTATGCTATCTTTTTATCAGGTTGCTCATCAGTACTCTCCGCTAAACTAAAGCAATCAAACATCCAAGGGGGATACGAAGGACTATTTAAAGAAATCTGTACCTCCATGTACAATCAAATGCTGATCCTCGAGAATGTCAAGACAAAAACGCCCGCCCAGACAGATCTATACTTAGAACAGGCTGTGATCTGTGGAGGCCTTTTAGGCTACAGTGACTTTCTATCCATGGAGAGACTTGCTAAACTAGTAAAGCTACAAAGACCAAATGGTTGCTTTGGGAAATTATTTCATGAAAGCAAAACGAACAGAATGCGAAAAAGGACAGCGAAAAAACTAGCAGGTTTGTGTAGACAATTTATGAATTTTTCAAGCACAATAAAGTCTTGTCCGCATAAACTGGTGCGTTTCGAGCGCGCAATATAATTTTTTTAAGATTCTACATCTTGGTTTTTAATAGCGACGCAAGCGGCAAATGAGCATTAAAGTGCACCTAGCCCCTGATACAATACTTTCAGTATTGATTCTACATAAAGTTAAATGTTTAATGGTCAAATATTTCTTCATTTGAATGTCGCGTCTTTAATTTATATAACACACGTTGTGGAAACCTCGAGTATAATGATGCTTTTTTTAACTGTTTGTGTGAACCAGTATAATTCATGAAGCCTGGAATGACGTTACAGTCATTCACATATTGGAAGTATAAACCTTTATAACTTAAAGACGCGACATTCAAATGAAGAAATATTTCACCATTCACTTTATGTAGAATCAATACTGAAAGTATTGTATCCACTTACTAGTATTGTGAGGCGGTGGATTAGCAATGCGCACCATCTGTACTTCCCGTGAAATTTAAACGAAAAAAAAAAAAACTAGAAAAAATTTATCAAAGGTTTAAGTTATTACTTATTAAGCGGGGTTTTAAAATCTTTTCAACAGATGGCTGTGAATCGCATGTAACTGGCGTTGCAACTGGTCTTCTTTCTAGCTATGCACGGTGGATACTACAAACGCAAAAAGATACTATATTTTCATCATCCAATCTAGATTTTTAAAAAATTTGAAAACGCGGCTTTAATCGAAAGGTAAAACAAAGATTTGAATCAACTGACATAAATGATAAGCATGATGTAAAGTATTCCTAACGAGAAAGCGGATGAAATAAAACAAATATAACCGTTATTTTAACACAGTCTCATCATACGATATGCTCTTCTAGAGAGTCGTGATGAAATGGGAATAAACAAATGGGAGTAAACAGGGAAATGGGAATTAACAAATGGGAATCAGCAGTCGATTACACAGTGGCTCTTCTTCCCCTGGATTCCTATTGGAATTTAGAAGTTGATTTTTACGGAGGGAGGACAAGCCGGGGAAAAATCCTCAAGCGTAGGAGAGAACAACAAGCAACTCTACTCGCATAAGACGCAGAGATTGCAAAAACCGTTGGTATCACATTTTTATTTAGACAACTAGAAAGTAGAACCATAGAACAGATATAGTACTACTGGGTGAATTTCATGCAGTTTAACGTGGTATATAAGAGACTTGTTTGAAATAAAACTTCAAACTTTGATAAAATTTTTGGATTTGAAAAAACAAACTGTATTTTTACGAGTTAAAAAACTCGAATCAAGTATTACTAGTAAAGACCGGTGACGTTCTATGCATTAATATTAAATAACATGAACTAAATTACGACTAACCGAAGAGCAATATAAACTCTTTTTCAACCCCTGGATTATTCAGTCTTGAATTAGAGCTGGGGTAGGGCGTGGTCAAAAAGTTGCATGTGCTTGCATGTTTTTGTTTCAAAAAGGTTGTCTCCAGTAAGTGAAAGTTAGATTAAAAATTATAATTTATCTCGAGAACCCTTAAGCTCTGACAAAATTACTAGCACACTTCTTCTCACAAGAAAAACTGCACAACCCCTCCCCCTATGGTGAAACATCCACTGCTCGCCCCTCAGTGTAGGCAGACATTCTAATACTCACTCACCCCTCCCCAGTGTTGAAACATCCACTGCTCACCCCTCTGGTGTAGGTAGACAACCTATTGCTCACCCCTCCCCAGTGGTGCACCACTACTAGCCCTCCATTACGAGGTATACGAACAAGCATTTTCCTCACAGTGTTATCAAAGCAACCTTTTTGAAGCAGGTACACGAGCCACTCCCTTGTATAAAGAACATGTGTGTATACCAACTGATTGTGCTGGCATCTGTCTATATCTGGTATTGATCTGTATTCTTCCCCTGTCACACCTTAATATATCATCATTTTAATCTATTCATATCTGTGTACCTTATATAATATTTTTATCATTGTGTGAATTTAAAATAACATTAAACATTCCAACATTTCTTTGCTTTAGACGGACGACACTATGTTTTCTGCTGCGTCTTTTGCAGCTGGCTGGAATATAAATGACAAACATGACATTTTAGTATCAATTTTATTTTCACTGCAAGATGAGTGAAAGGGCATTGGGTTAAATTACATGGCAGCGAGAAAAAATAATGCATATATTATGGTATATCATCTTTCTTCTTAAAGCCACAGGGAGCCCAATTGAGATTTTAAAAACGTTTTTTGAATGCTATCTTATCTCAATACATTGATCCCACATTCATTGTTCTACCTCCCTAGTTACTTTTGCTTTGTCGGACATGGTAAAATGTGTTTTGATATACAGTATGGAATAGACACCAATTGATGAACATTGTAAATGTGTGTCTTAGAATAAATGCATTCTTAAGGTATATGAAGAAAAAAATCAATAACTACTGAAAAATCTTATGAATGAGTGTTTGTTGGTCAGACATTCTGTATTCCACTGGGAAAGCTACCCATTGTTTGGATGGACCCTCAAACATAGGTATTCTTTTTGTTCTAAACTCAGAAAGGGAGGGTCTGTGCAATCCAACTACCACTGTTTTTTGAATAGATAATATTTCATCAGGGATGGTTGGGGGTAGGGAGGGGGGTGGGTTGGGGTTGGGAGGCGACTTAATTTTAAACAGATCATGGGTCTTTTATGGATTGAAATTAGTGATTTGGTATCTTTTAGAGTATTAAAAATAAACCTAGAAACTTGATATTAGGGTTTAAAAATGGTTGACACTGTTTCATAAATTAAAGTAATTTTTAGAGGTTAAAATCTGCAAGACAGGCATAAATTTACATTGATTTTTAAACAGTTCCTAATCTATAGATGTTATCATTCTCTCCCCTACTCTTCACTAATTCCAACCCCCCTCTCTCTCCATTCCACAGGTATAAAATAAGGGAAAATTTGGGGTAGGGGAGAGAGAAGGTTATTACCAGACTTTAGAGCAAAATAGTAAGGCTCATTTTAATATTATAATTTTGCTGGACCAAAAATAGAATATAGAATAAAATAAATAAAATGTAAAAATTCTTAAAGAGAAAAGTATAGTGCATAATAACATAGAAATGATTGACAGGCCAGTCAAATAACGGTCTGTCTGTCTGAGGTAATAGTAATGGTAGATAGACCTGTATGGTATGAATGTACTTACTGTAGTGGTTTATGTTGTGTGTTAATGTTTAATAGCAGAGTTGGACTTGACAGGGCTATTTGCAGTCTGTTAACACAAAGCATGTAGGAATTCAGCAATAATGCAATATGAAATAATATTTAAAGCTTCAATAAATAAATAAATGAATAAATAAATAAATGGATGGAATAATGGATGGATGGATGGAATAATGGATGGATGGATGGATGGATGGATGGGTGGATGGATGGATGGGTGGATGGATGGGTGGATGGATAGATGGATGGATGGATGGATGGACAGATGGAGGGATGGAGGGGTGGATGGGTGGACAGATGGACAGATGGAGGGATGGAGGGGTGGATGGATGGATGGATGGATGGATGGACAGATGGATGGGTGGATGGGTGGATGGGTGGGTGGATGGATGGATGGATGGATGGATGGATGGATGGACAGATGGATGGATTGATGGATGACAAAAAAATAAAGATAAATAAGAGCAAAGCCATTTATGAATGAGCATAGAAATAGCTTGGGTGGAGATGTTGAATACAAAGTGCTAGCGTGATTATGTACTTCATGACTAGTGGACACATGTCAATTGACACTTGACCAACTGTCGGCCAGTCATCAGTCAGCACTTCACCAAGTTTCAATTCTGGTTTAACTCAATATATTGCGAAGTTTAACTTTTGTTCTAACTATACATTGAATTTTTTTAGTAATTAATGCTTTAGATGTAACTTTCAAGTGCCAACATCTCTCAACAGACATTATTTTTATATTTTAAAACCAACTTTTTTAAAGTTTAAAAAACCTTTGTAAAATGCCCTCCAAAAATTCCAGGTTGAGCTTTATTTGATTTTTTAAGAATATAGTATGAAATAATTTATAATCATTGATAAGTCACAAGACGTTTCATATCTATAAATTTCAAAACTTGTACATTATTAGGAAATTTTCCCATTCATGGGGTTAAGAATTGTAATGAGGTTACTAATATGTTAAAGACCATACTGGTAACTGAATAATCTTTATTCTAAGGTTATAATTCTCAGGAATGATCTGTACTTACGTCTGCGATGGCTTCAGCAACATCTTTTTCAATCTGCTGAGACCTTGTCATCGCCTATTATTTAAAACAAATACTATGTACTTATTGACTGAGTGGGAGGGCCGTACGGGAAAATATTTGGCTCGAGGTGATGCCGTACGGACTGAGCGCAGCGAGGTCCGTACAAATGACCGAGAGCCAAATATTTTCCCGTACGGCCCGACCTAACTCAGTCAATAAGCATTTTATCATATGAGCCTCTCGAAAATAAAAATAATTAAGAAAAAGAAAGCGCGCGGATTTGAGCAGGGCCGGACGGATTTTTCCGGCCCGCTTACGTCAACCCGTCCGGCCCCCATCACGTGACTTTTTCCAATGGTTTTATTAGAGCACGCGAGCAGGGCCGTACGGGTCATATGATAAAGTGGTTTTTTACAACTTGGTCAAAATACTTCCAGACATATCATTCCTTGAATCATTTCTTTCATCACTTTGGATACTTCAAACAATTGCTCGATTTCACTCAACGTCATTTCCTGTTTCGTCTGCAATGCTAAATAACCTTAATTGCAAGTTTTCAATAGGTCACTATGTATTCTTTCCATTAGGTCTAACCTACCAGTCTGAGCGGCCAGTTGTCAAATGATATGCGTCAGTTCTTTTGAACTGTTTAGCTAAGGTCTCAAAACTAATGAGAAGCGATGAGTACCATTTGAGAATTGGCTGCTTGGATTGGTTAGTTTGACTTAATGGAAAGCGCTCTATCAATAGGCATTATTTCCAGTCTCATGTGGAAGTTTTATCAGCTGAATGGCAAGTTTTCTATGGAAATGTAAATTGCTGAAAGCACACGACAGCCAGTGTTTGCCTGTCATCGTAAGCTGGTAATGAAATTGATGAGATTCATTCAGCTGGTAAAAAAATTCAACAATTTTTCTCATTCATTCATTCATTCATTCATCCATTCGTTTATTCATTCATTCATTCATCCATTCGTTTATTCATTCATTGATCCCATCCTCCCTCCCTCCCTCATTTCATTCATTCCTTTATTTACAAAATAATAGACAATGAAAGTGATAGGGAGATAAGACTTAGTCACTACATCCCTTCTGATAGAAAGACTATTTGTAACGATGAGTAAAACTCTGACTTAACAATACTCACTGTATCTTTCATCTTTTTAACTTGTGCTTTTAATTCCTATAAAACAATTATGAACATTTAATGAGTTTTGATCTAGTATGATTTTAAATAATTCTCCATTCACTAATACAGCACAGTTCTCACAGATCTCTTAGAGTGGAGTCATTAAACCTGTGAAATAAATATTAGACTAATACACATTAGTAGACCCTAACTCCATTGTTTTCTTTTGTGTCTATTTGACTATCACACGTTGACTAGTATTTTTTATTTCACGGGTTAAATGTCTTCACTCTAATAGATTGTTTTTGTGGCAGAGATGTTTAGGGTAATAGAATAAAAATCTATTTAGACCACAGACTGCCCAGTCTCACTGTCAGTGCAATAATCTGATTTGGTGGAGGGTGGACGGGGTTGTGCTTCTTGTCTGCCCTTAAACATGCCTGTTATGAAAATACCACTCAAAAAATAAACATTAATATGATAACCATGCCTCCATTAAATATGTCATATCTAGTCAGGCCACCCCCTAGTCTAGACGCTGGCCCCTCCTTTGACTGCTCTGTCCTTATTGGGCTGCCTGTGCTTGTGCAAAGGATTATAGAGCGTTTTCACTCACATGAGAAGGTAACCATAAACAATAGAAACTTTCTGCACAGTATTTGCATAAAAATAGAGTTCAATTCTCGGAGGATAGAAAATGTATTGTTTTGGTACCCCATAATGGCCGCTGTGACGTCATGTGAAAACACTCTATACTACATGTTGTAATGGTTTACCTCTATTTCAGCCTTGTATGCTGCTAGTTGCTTTTGAGTCTAGTTGGAACGAGGGAATAGAATAACTGTTAGTGAAATGAAGAATCACTAAAACCTTAAAAACTGATATCCTTTGTAAAATACTGCAGCTTTTCCTTGATTACAGAACTTATTTACTCAGGGTAAGCCTCATTTTAATACCAACAGTAAAGTACCAAAGTTTTGAAGGGATTTTTGTATGACAGCAGCTCTTAACAACAAGTGAAAGACAACAACAAAAATATCAATTTAGTACCCCACCCTCATTTACTTTTCATTTTGTTCCACTGCCACTGACAATCTGAACCATACAAACATGTTGAAATAATCCACAGATCTTCACTGGAACACATGAATATTCTACATAAAGTGTAGGCTAACCCTGAGCAACAGAAGAGAATATAAACTGGAGTATTATTGTCTATTATACAGTACCTCTTCCTTCTCGACATTCTTGCTCTCCTTATCCTTATCTTTCTATAGTGGACAATAATAGGTAAATAAACAACTTAGTATTTCATTTCCATCATGCAAATGGATTGACTGTAGCGTTAGTACAAGGAAATCCAATGTTAGAATAGACCCTGTTAGCTTGGGCGTAATTAGAAGACACATGAACATGGATACAACTCAAACAAAGAATATCATTCTCAAGGGAATGAAACTTGGTATGAAATGAAAAAACTTTACGCCCACGGTACAGAGGTTTACTTTCCCAAAATTCTTTGCTGTTAGAGGTGGACCCAGGGGAAGTGAGGGTCGATGTTTGTCAATACCCATTTTTCAATTCTTCATTTTTTAATTCACTCAGTAACAATCTGAACAACTGCCCCAATCGATGAGTAATGATGAAATATGAGAATGACAAGATAGGTGATCATAAATGACAATGATAATGGCAATAACAGTGAGTAAAAAAACAACAACAAATATATGATAATAGAAAAAAAATTGAGATTTTATGGTAAGGACACAAATGAGTCTGACAAAAACTAAAACAAAACAAAAAAATTCATTGAAAATAATGAATTCAGTTTTAGCAAGTTACTGCAAACAAATTAATATTAACATCAGCCAAATACTATAACGTTTTTACTGGGCTGGGTTATTTAAATTGTCTGGACCTTGAATATAATCAATAAATAATTTTAAAAATATATATATACTTGATGAGTAACATAAAAAATTGCTTGAAAAATATGACCTATTATTATATAATTACCAATGAAATATCTATTTTTTTCTATTTCGAAAAATTGATATCTTCACATGTGAAAATAACATGTTATTTTCACGTGTGAAGATAACACCATTGTGATGGCTATTCAAAAATACACGGATAGAATTGCCTGAAAAAGCCAAAACATGCTTCATTGATAATTATATAATAAACAGAATATTTCATAGCCGCTTGGAGATACAAATTTTATCTTCTCGTGTTGAAAATCTCTCACTCGTTCGCTGCGCTCACTTGTGAGAGATCTTTTCAACACTTGAAGATAAAATTCGTATCTCTGCGCGCCCATGTAATATCCTCTATTTATTGTTATTATTGCTATGTGCTCCTCTAACTGTTTTATAATATTCCTGATTATTTAATATTTAACAGTACTAAAGGCCATATAAAATCAGAATCGCATATCACAAGCTTATAATTCAACAGCTTTCCATGAAGCTTGTGTATTTTATGTTTTAAAAGTCTCATTAAAATAATGTAATTATAGCAATTTGGTATTTATAATTTTGATTAGCAATGGTTTTAAAATGTTTTTGGTTTTTAACTTTTATCAAACTTTTTGTACAAGGGGAAAAAATGTAAACTTTATTTGGAGAGATCGATTGAACCATCTATGTTCAATAATATTACATAAGACTGTCTTTGTCAAATCATGACCAGTTTGTACAATTATTTAGGTTTTATTATTGTACAAGTATTGAATTTTTGAACGAGAACTTTGTGATCCATCTAGGTATGTTTAAAAAAAATTATTCATCCAAGCTTGCAAAAATAAAAATAAAAACTCAGATGTCAGAAACACAAAGTTCTCATTCAATATGAACCCTATATAATTATGTATGTAATGCTAGATTTAATTTTAATTGATAAATTAGTACACAATTGGTAGTATGAAAAACTATTGTTAAGTACGAGAGAATAGAGGTACTTTAAAGTCATTTATAAACTCAGATCGCAGCAATAGAGCAGAAAGTATGTGTGTCGTCTTACCAACCTTTGAACCACCGGCAAGTTTGCTAAAAGCCCCTTTGATGCCTTTCTTTTTCTTGTCAGGGCTACTGGATAAGTTGTTTTCGCTGTTTAGTGATTCCTAGGTTTGTTTATGATTCAAAGGTGTCATTAATGGTGTTTATATGCACTCTTTTAATCATGTAATGTAACATTTATCTTGTGCAGCATGCTTGACATAAACCACAATAAAAACAACCAGTAGATCTCTTTAGCTTGGGTATAGTTTTTCCCATTCCAGACCAGGTGTCATTCTCGAGAGTATCATTTCTTTGTTTAATGGTTACGCACCAGAAGACACATGAATATAGATACAAATCAGAAAGAATTTTGTTCTCAAGAGAATGGTCTTCTAATGGGAAAACATTAAATCCAAGGTAAAGAGTTCCATTACACTTTGATCTCCTTATGCTTAAAGCACCCTTAGTAGTGAGTAACTAAAAGATAAGGGTACCCTTGTGCCAAGTGCCTAAGTACCATTAGACATTCTAATGAAATAGGAACACATTGTCCTCAACGTTAAGTGCAACTCCAACCTTTAACTTAAGGATGTCGAAAATCTTAACCATGTATGATTAATGGCCAATTTTGTTTATTGAGAAGTTGGAATCTTAAAATCTTCTTTGATCTTGATGAATAAAGGATGCAATAGATGAAACAATAATTCTATCCAGAAGTAAATCTGGGACTAGCGTTCCAAGGTCAAGGAAATGAAAGTGCTTGTAACTGGTTGTACTATTGTGATTGACAGCTGTCATTCCTTAGGCCAGCATATCTTTCAACCACTACTGACAGTGCATTTAGAGAGTGCAGTCGTTATTTGGTTACTTGAATGTTAGGGTCAATACACATACTCCAGATTAGTAACTGGGCAGGGTTAAAAACAACTCACAACTAGATGTAAAGTTAAAAAGATCTCTTTTCTTGAATGGAATAAGATTAAAAAAGTATTTGAGAAGGAGACAGGAATTCTCAGAAATGCCCCAAGAAAATAGATAAGGAAAAAGATTTCTTCGTGCTATAGTATGAATGTTTGAACAGGTTTCATCATGAGATCTCTTGATTGGCTGATTCTACAATGCTCTAAAACTTCAGCCAATCACAGGTGACTGCTCTCATGATCTAGTATAAACCTACTAATTGTCACAAATCCTGTGCTCTGATTTGTTGAGCTACTGGTTATCTATTATTGATCCACCACTAGTAGCAAAAGGAGCTAATTGATGGTTTTCATGGCGGCCATGTTGGAGGAACTTTACAAAAGAATTGTCAATGAATTCATTTGTTATATCCTCCAACATGGCCGCCGTGTCTTTTGTTATTTAATTCTCTTGGGAATGGTTGAAAACCATCAAACATTGTTTGTATTCATTTATTAGACCAATTAGTAGGTTCATACTAAAACAATTAGACCTCTTGCTCTCATGGTCTACAAGTCATTATCCCATGCTGCCTTCTGCCTCATAGGCTATTGACTTATACCATTTGGAACTAATTGTTAATTAGTAGTTGCCAGTGGAAATGAGAATCAGGAATAGTTTACGTCACAGGTAACTGAGAAAAGTTTTAGAAAACCTCATTTGATTGAGTTGTGAGATTTATCATTGAGCTACATTGAGACCGGAATTGAAGTTTAATTTCAAAGAATTATAGAATAGTTATAATTTATGTATTGAGAATAAGAAATAGTTATATACCAACACCATATGGGTTAATTTTAATTAAGTTTATAATAGTATAATTTTTATGAATATCACTAACCCTTCACCTTAAAAAGTATTTTTCCCCTTATTGTTTAAAGTTATTTTACATACCAGTAAGGTATTTTGTGACAAATTATCATGTTAACTATGACCTCCATATAAAGCCTGTGGTTTCCATTTTTATGTATTTGTTGGGCATTAAAAAGCCATAAATGTGTGAGATTCTATCTTACTCCAAGGACAGGATAAAAGAAGAGCAATAAAACTAAACTAATGGGTACTCATCGGGCTCTTGTGGTGGGAAGCCACACCCATGTGTTAAGGGGAGTTATTATAAAGAGGTCAAATCACATGATCAAATCCATTAGATTATTAATGGCTAAAATATTAGAGCATGTTAGTAGTATTAATTATTACCCATTAAAGGTTAGGTGCAATCTTTAGGTTTTCAATAAGAAAGAAAGCTTTAAAAATGTAAAAAGAAAGCTTTAAAAAAGAGATAAAAAAGTAAAACACCACAAAACAACATGCAAGACAGTGTTTGATGTAAATGAGAGTGTTGAACATATCAGATGGTAGATATAGTTGATGTCTGTGCACAAGCAGCATCTGGGTCCATGCAACATGCCAGATAAATATCTTTTGTAATAATAATAATAATACAATAATCATAAGTCAACAGTACATCAGTGAAAACTCCACAAGCACTTGACAAGTGTTGTACCACTTTGATGTTTTCTCGTTTGTGCTTCTCATATTATGATTATGGAAAGATTTCTTTCATCCATCCACTTTAGTGTTGTCCCATTTCACAGTACATAACCTTTCTCTATCATAGCCAACTGCTAATGCAGCATATAAAGTGGTCCAAGATTTTTTTAGTTGATCAGAAATGATACATCATCACTGGAAACTGAGTAGACATGGTTTTCCTCGTAAGTGCTTGTAGAGGTCACACTCAATGTCATGCACACAGAAATATGACACAAGTATGATAATATACTTTGATTTACCACTCTACCTGAGATCGTCCAACTTCGTTTGCCTTGGACAAAGCTTCTTCTAGCGATGCAATCTTTTTCTTCAGATCTTCACAGCCTTCTTGATTTCTTTTCATTTCTTCTCGTAATGACTTGACCTCACTTTCACGTGTCGTTAACTGCCCTTTGACCTCACTCAGCTCTTGAACTGTCCTGTTCAACTCTTCTTGTGCAGATTCTACTAATTTCATGGTTTCGCCTAGCTTAGATTCATTTTCTTTGTATTTAGTGAGTTCTTTTTCTAATTGACTAATTTTTTCTAATTGACTTTTGGAATTCAAGAGCTCCTTTTCAAGAGAAGAGATCTTTGTTTTGGCATCTGAATCTCTCTTTTTAGCCTGTGAAATTTCTTTTTCTAAGGAATTGATTTTGTCTAGATGAGACTTGGATGAAGACTTTGCTTCTGTGAGATCTTTCTCTAGACTTGATACTCTTACATTTGCCTACAAAACATCAAAATAAGAGGATATAGATTTAGTATAATTTAATAGGGTTTGTGCTGAGGTAACAGCTTAAAATTCATGGACTATTCAAGGAACTGCAGGTGTGAAAGAAGCATATTTACAGTGCCGACCAGGATAACAAAAACAAGTACTCACTGTTGTTACTTCTTGCTGTGCTACTTCTAGTTTCTTTTCCCAGCTCCCGATTTCAGTTTCAATGTGACTTTCTAGTTTTCTAAGCATCGATTCCTGTTTAATAGTTAAATTAAAAAATCATTAGTTACTGACAAGACAGCAAATGGCTGAAGGTCATGAAACCACATGCCGTATGAGAACACCAATCAACTTACAGTATCCTCTAGTCCATTTTTATAGTGACTACATTCTGCTTTCAAATTTTCCATTTCTCTCCTGGATTCTTCTAGCTCAATTGAAATGTCTCCATTCTAAAATAGAATAAAAAAAAGTCCTGGTGTTAAAATGGATAAACTGTCAATGACATTTGCAGAGGAATACAGATGTACAACCTTACAGATTACAGTTGTTCTCAAAAGCATTGTGTCCAGGTGTATAAAAATCTGAGAGCTAAAAGGATTATTGTTGCAGTTTTAGCAGTTCTTGCCTCAGTTTCAAAAGTAATGAAAGCATTTAGAATTCAAGATGTGAATCAAAAATGGAGAGATTATGGCAAAGATTTGCTTTAATCATGTATTTCAAATTTTTCTCTCCAAATTCTTGTCAAAACGCGTGTTTTTGAATTAAGAAGAGTATGGGAGCTAGCACTGCTTGGCTAAGTGTCGAAGGGCGATGTGATTGGTCAGTTAGTGTGTTCCTGGACACCTGGGTAGAATTGTTGTCATGATGATGTAAGTTTTGGTGATGTCAATTAAGGCACATGACCTTGAGGACTTCATGTTTTCTGAATAGTTAATAGCCTAAATACTTTGATTTATGTCCACCAAAACCCTATTTTGTCATGACTGTAGAATTCTATTTTGATTGAGGTTGACTGTATATAGCAGCCTCTACAGGAGGAGACAATCACAATCAATCCTACTCATACCAACTTTCTTATACTTTTATTCAGACTAACATCATATAAATTAATTGCAGGGGCGGATCCAGGACTTTGTTCAGGGGGGTTCTGTGCACAAAGTTAACTCGGGGGGGGGGGGGGGGGTGTGTGTGCACCCCTTAGAATGAAAAGGAAAAACCAGTATGGTTACTGGTTACTTCGAAGTAGGGGCAAAAAGTCAAACCAGTGGGGTTGCCTGGATCCACCCCTGTATAAACACTATGATTATTCTTGCACAGACCTCTACAACAGCTGGTTTCACCTCGGCTGCCCTCTTCTGGAATTCTTCCAACCACTTCTCAAAAGACTATAATAAAGAAATACATCAAATCCATATTGTTGACTTGTATAACAACCCAATGACAGATAATACTCACCAGTGATGATTCTATTTGGATGTCTGGGTAAAGACCAGTCAGGATATTCTGAAGGAAAAGGGAACATCAATATTTGAAGATCACAATGTAATGCACCCTTTAAAACTTTAAAAATTATATTTTACAACCACCACTCCCCATGTGGGGCTCTTCTGTGAGGTTCCCTCCACACGCACTACCACTACATTCTATATTTACAGCATACAACACTCAACTCACATGTTGGTTTTTAAGGAGGGAGGAAACTGGAGATCCTGGAGAAAACCCTCGTGGCAAGGGGGGGGGAACAACACTTCAAACAAACTCAACTCACATATGATCCAGTCTGAGCCAGGGCTCAAACCTGGACCACAGTGGTGAGAGGCGAGTGGTAAACCACTTCGCCACCCATGCCACCCACACCCTTCTTAAAAGTTTCTGGAATGTAATTTCATGCTAGCATGAAATTAAAAAAGAAATGCCACAAATTCCATCGTGAAAAAGTGTGATTTCTTTTGTATTATCATATTAGTCTCACATCCACAAAACTTTTAATGAAATTTAAAAATTGTTTCCTAACTATATTTTGAGAAGACTTCGCAAACATACCTGTATGTTTGTTCTCTCACTGTCAAGATTCTTTTGATTGGTTCTCTACAGAAAAAAGAAGTGCAACATGAAGAGAATAAATTTCTATTTGAGACACTTTTTTGATTGAACAATCATTTGTTCTTATTTTTGCTTTGCATTAATTCAATTATCTTATTTATTCATCCATTTATTTCCTTATAGTACACTCAACAAAATTACTTGACTCTGATTGGTCGAGAGGAGTACAATTATAGCATTAATTGTACTCTGTAGGAGTACCAAATTAAGTCGCTATGGAAACATGGCCAAAAAATGTCAACGGCGGCAAAAAAAAGCCGTAAAAACTAATAAGAACTAATCTTTTTTTGCATTTCAGTTGCGCGATGGACTGAAAATCAGCTGTCAAATAGCCAAAGATGAACAGCATTGCTTTGCATTTTTTACTGAAATTTTGTTGAGTGAACTATAAACAAAAAATTGCACGATCTCGAGTACAATTTGGAAATTAACAGACACGAGTAATATTTTGAAAGTTCTTGAAATTGCACAAGCTACAAATTTGTATATCTGTTATTTTCTCTTCCAGTCTACTTCATTTTCATTAATTCTTATTTTCTTGTTATCATTCAAGCACTTATTTAATTTCTTCATTCTCATTTGAATCGTTTTTGCCCTCTGAATGTCTATTTATTTGTCTTTCCATCCATCTGTGCACCTGTCCATACACCTACCCACCCATCTATATCCATCCATCGACTAATTAATCCATCCATCCACCATCCCATCCATCCATTCACCCACCCATCCATCCATCCATCCAGCCACTCACCCACCCACCCATCCATTCACTCATTCATCCATCCAACCATCTTTCCAATTCTCCATCCACCAATCGATCCACCCACCCACCCATCCATCCATCCATCCATCCACCCACCCACTCACCCATCCATCCATCCACTGACTTATTCCCCCATCATCAATCCATTCTACCATCTATCCATCCATACCTTCACACTCTCTACTGCAGCCTGCACTTTTGCATTTGCAGATTTTTCTGCTGCTGAAACAGCATCCATTGCTTTCCAATTCTTCTCTCTTAATTCCTAAAATCAAAAGGATATATTAATCTGACTGGAAGTGAGCATCAGTGTAGAATAGGAATTGCTTACATTGTTTTTTTCGTTTCTGTTGTTCGATAACCTTCTCCATTTTTGCTATTTGTTCCTTAGCCTCATCAAATTCTTTCCTTATTTCTTTTTCTTTCTCACCAGTGCTGGAACTAAAACAAAACAAAAAAAAGTTGAGGTTGAGATAAGAAAAGCGATGCCTTAAAGTGCAAATGAACCTTTTGACAATACATTCAGTACTGATTCTACATAAAGTAAATAGTTGATTGGTAAAATATTTCTTGATTTGAGTGATGCGTCTCTAAGTTATGAAGGTTTATACTTCCAATATGTTAATGATGATGACGTCAGGTAAGGTATTTGAGTGTTTTTGTTGTAACTAGTAATACTAAATGCTGGCCATTTTGAAAATACAAATTTTAAATAGCTTTTATGTAAACCATGAGTAAAATAATGATGCTTTTTGAATACTTTTTCAATGAACCAGTTCGATTTTGTATATTCAATTAAGCCTTAATAGACGTCACACTCATTAGCATATTGGAAGTATAAACCTTCATAACTTAAAAATGCATCACTCAAATCAAGAAATATTTTACCATTCAACTATTTACTTCATGTAGAATCAGTACTGAAAGTATTGTCGAAGGGTTCATTTGCACTTTAAAACAAAAATGAAACACAGATTGAGATGAGATGTTTCAATGTTTTATATGATGCTCAAATACAGGGAGTCTTTGCCGAGGGAGTATAACTATGAGGGCAATTTCACAGCAAGGGAGAGAACAACACGTCAAAGAAACTTTATTCTCATCTTGCATCCACAGGAATAGAACCCTTGACCCAAATCATAGGGTACACACTCTTGTGTTACTAAAAATAAGGTCTTACCCTTTCTTATTTGCCTCCGTCAATGCTTCAGCCTAGAAGACAAATGTACAAGTAGATATTAACCATAGGATAACAAGGACAATCAACTGGGACAATCATATGCCAGTTAATTTATTTAGACCTTAGATTTACTTTAGGTAAAGCAAGGAAGTTACACATTTGGCATGAAAAAATCTACTTGAAACAGGTTGAGCATGTGCACAAAATGTTAAGCCACAGATCATGCAAGGTAAATTCATATTAAATCAATGGAATGTGACAGATGGTTGTATAGACATCCAAAAGAATGTAAGAACATGCAATCAATCCCTGATAATAAGTGATATATATTTTTACAGCAATAAGGTAGAACAATAATCAACAATAATAGTTATTACAAGACAAAAGGCATAGCTTATAAAAGAATTTATAGAACTAGCGTTATTATTGAAAGAAGAAATTGTGAGAAGAGATACTAAGGTTTTAGCATTAGTAGTTTACAAGCAAAAATAATGGTTAACACCTCAAAAAATTTCAACATTTTTTCCAGTTTTTCCTCTACACTTTGCATTTGAAAACATTATTCCAAAATTCAAAATTCAGCTTTACGTTTGTTTTATATAGTAAATATATTAAAAATGAGTGCAATTTCTGGCAAAAAAGTGGCAGAAAGGTGAAGTACCTTGGCTGCCTCAACAGCTTTGGTTATTTGTGTTTTTACAGATTGTTCTGTTGCTGATAAGGCCTCCATGGCCTTCCAGTTCTTTACACGCAGTTCCTGAGTGAGAGAACACCTATTGTTAAGTGTTTTGGGGCTTTGAAAAAATATGAAAACTGGGACACAGGAAAATGAAAGGGAAATATTTTTTTGACAAGTGACTTCAGGTTTTGAAGATTAATTCAAAAAATAAAAAATGGTTAATAGAAAAATATAAAATTAAAAATATGAAAATTAAAAGAGAAAAATTAATGGTTGGTTAATGAGCTAAGGTTCAAAGAAATGAATGAAAAAAACAACACAATAAAAATGATGACAGTGGTTAATAGAAATGAATGGGAAATGGTTGATTAAAGGATAATTCAAATAAAAGAACTAAAAAAATAAATGATGGATCTTTAGGATGGAAATAGAAATGAGAAAAATGCAATAATGGGAAATGGAAAGTAGGATTAAAGGATAGACTTGTACAGAAGTACAAAATACAGAATCAAATAAGTATACAGTTATTTTTGGACTAAATACCAATCAGATGAAAGTATTCATTTTTAAACTTTTTTTCAGTTTTTTCAATTTCACATTTGCCATCCACTTGAAGTAGATGAAAAAAGAAAAAATGTGCTTCTTACTTACATTATTTTTCTTCTTTTCCTGTTCAATAGATTCTTTCATTTTCTCAATCTCTTCTTTTCTAGAGTTGAGTTCCTCATTCAATTTTGAAATTTGAGAATCCTTTTCTTGAAGTCTAAGAAAGAATGTTAAATAATAATAATATAAGATATGAATTACAAGCCATGAAAATGGATTCAAAATAGTGTAGAAACCATAATTAAATACATAGGCACAGGTGAGAGGGCAGAGGAATCAGTGAGGGAGAGAGAAAGAGGATGGAGAGGAGGGAGAAGGGAATGGAGGGAGAAGGGAAAGGAGGGAGAAGGGAAAGGAGGGAGAAGGGAAAGGAGGGAGAAGGGAAAGGAGGGAGAAGGGAAAGGAGGGAGAAGGGAAAGGAGGTAAGAAGGGATGAATGAGAAAACAAGAGGGGGATTTAGGTAGAGAAGAAAGGAGAAGAAGTAATAGAAAATGCTTACAATTCATTGTGAGTATCCATGGATACTGTAGGAGTTTTCACTGTATCCTCCTATGGAAACAAACATTTGACAAATATAGATTAATATATATATTGCTTTTCTACTTGAACCACACACAAATTATTCATATACTCATTCTCAAAGCTTGTGTATAACAAGCATGACAACGACAAGCAACAACAACACTGTCAGCATTTTGTTATGGTAGGAGTATAACCTGAGCAGGATAAATGTGGAAGAATTTGAAAACCCTGAGAGCTAAACAATATGAACTACTACAGTTTGAATATAAAATCTGGCATTTTTTCATTGTATTTAATAAAGGGTTTAGGTAATTATATGATTAGCATATGAATGACAGTTACCTTATCAACATGATTTGATAATGGTGCACTATTTTCTACAGGCTTCTCTTGGGCAACTTTAAGTTGATTCTGAAGCTCCTACGAAGAAATGTACATTGAAGCATGTATTAACGTTTGACAGAATTCAAGTAATAACACTGGTATTATTATTAATACCACCACCACCACCATGCCACCATCAGCAAGAGCATTACCAACACCACTATTATCAACAGAAATAGCAATGACAATAGCTGTATCACCACTGTCAACAGAAACAATAGTTGGACATGTTTATAAACATTGTTACTGAGATGTTGATGTGTTAACCATTTTAACGTTAGAATTCATCACTTTGCTCTATGAGGATTATGCAACAGATTTCTGGTTAGCGATTAAAATGTCCTTGTAGCATGCCAGAATGCAGCTCAATTTGGAGGACATAACATTAGGCTTCCATTTCTCAGGAGATTGAAACTCATTTGTTTTGCCTCCAGATTGACATGCAAGGGGTCTTATAGCAACAAGAACTAAAGAATCTTTTAGAACACAAAATACTTTTCACCAGAATCAGGAAATGGTCTAAAGTAAATCAATACTCACCTGGATTTCCTTGTCTTTGAGGGATTGAGTTTCCTGAGATTCCTTTAGCTGGAATTCCACAGAGGTGAACATCTTCTCCAGCTCTGACACTCTAGTGTTCGCTTCGGTCAATTTACTGGTTAAAGTATTCATGGAGTCGGTTTCATTTGCCTTGCTACTTTCTATTTTATTCAGCTGATCCTTAAGGGATTGATATTTCTTTTCTTGCTCCTCCATAGCTTTAGTGACCTTGGCTTCTCTGGCCTCTGATTTCTTAAGCTCCTCAGTGACTTCTCCAAGGCGCTTAGAAATAACCTTCTCAGCTTCTTGCTAAAAATAAAAAGATTTTGATGTAGGCCATGATACTAATGAAGAAATGCTTAAAGTGCATATCACCCTTCAGAAAATATTCTCAAAATTGATTCAACAATGCAAGATGTCAATGATAAAAAACAATTGCATAGTACGAGTGTGGCTTCATTAAGTTATAAAGGTTTTTACATGCCATTTGCTAATCCTGTGACAGATAAGGAGGCATTTATTTTTTATTTGTTGCTCCTTGTAATCCAAAACAGCGGCTTGTATGTGAATATTTACTTGCAATAATTTCTATTAGAGCAATGGGTAAAACAATGATGTGTTTCAAATTTAATATATCTCTGCCTGAAATGGTTTTGGTTCATTCATCATCTTATCCTGGCATGTAGAATCAATACTAAGCATAATGTTGAAAGGGTGATAGGCACTTTAACCAACTGAGCCAATATCAAATAACTTAGACAACCAATAGTTTACCTGTGCCGCGTGTTGCACCTTACTGTCATGAATCTGTTTCTCAAAGACTTGACGCTGGGCCTCAAACTGCTGTAGTTGATGAATTCTAGCATTTAAATCAGTCTTGACCTGACGATGACTCTGTTGGAGTTTATGTAGCTCAGCAGTTAGGGACTCCTTGTCAGCAGTGCTGTGAATGGAAAAGTAAAAAGTGAAAGAATGAACGATGGATGGATGGATGGATGAAAGGAATAGGAAGATGGATGGGTGGACTGATTCATTGCTGAATGAATGGATGGAAGGACACATACAGAATCTAAATAAGTTTTGAAGAATATCACACACGTTAAATTCTTGGTGGTCTAGACATGTTATTCTTCGAGATGATGAAACCAAAATTTCCAGGTAGCCAAAATAAACCCAGTTAACTGTGGTGTAATGTTTTTTCATGTGTTATTCCCTTAAGGAGTGTAGTCTAACAATTTTGATAAAACAAACCACTTGACTTGGTTAAATAAAGGCCAACTCTATAACCTAGTAATAATATAATCTAGTTTCAAGAATGATCAGATACTTACAGTTGTGAGGCTCTCATGGAAGCATTCTTTAGCTGTACATTTTCCTGATATACAAACGTATCATTATTTTATTATTTTTGGATCAGTCAAGTAAGAAATGAAACACATTCTTCCACATCTCCTCCCATTGAAATTAGGCTATTAAATTGGAATCACCAGTACTACAGAAGCCCTGATAAAAAATTTACTTTACACCCACCTATTATATGCACCCTCCTGGCCCCAGCATTTTAACTCCCTTTCTCTTTATATCAGGGTTCATACTACTAAGAGATTATACCATTTCAGGATTTTTCCAGAAATATGAATATAAGAATACCAGGACCTTTAACTTTGAAATTTCACGTCAGAAATAGTGAAACAGATTTTTACTAAGTGTTGAAAGAAAACACTTTCATTTTTAATTTTATTTGTCCAATATTTAACCTAATACTAATAGAAATATCAAGGAGTTTTCCAGGAGTTGGTGTCAAAAATAAAATTTTCAAAGAGTTTTCCAGGGTCCTGAAAGAAAATTTTGAAATTCCAGGAGTTTACCAGGTATCCTGGAGGAGTTCCAACCCTGTTATATTTATTACAATTTAAGGCCAACAAATTTTTCTATAATTTTGATACTACTAGAGCTGCCCTACCTCCTGAAGTCTCTGTAGATTGTTCATTGATGAAGAGTTGACCATTTCCTGTAAGTGCAGCAGCTGTGCCTGTAATGTCTGGACTTCCTGGGTATGGCTGTCATGAGTAGCTTTCATTCTTGACTGCATTGCCTGCAGCTCTTTTGTCTGTTATATGGAATAAAATATCAGTGTTTTTGATCTGCTTTATTGAGTCAATTATTGACAGACATGATTTCTGTTACCTGGGTTGTGATCTTGTTGTTTGAAGCAGTGAATTGAGCTTTCTGCTTCAGTCGTTCTTGCTGCATCTCCTCTCTAGGAGCAATAATAATATTGGTGTCTATAAAGTGCTTTTCTTGATTTGATGTACTTCTCAACTATCATCATCACAAATCATCACCATTGTCTTTATCACATCACCATCACCATCATCAACATCATCATCAACATCATCATATATCATCACCAGAATAATAATCATCATCATATCATCATCAATCATGATCATAACCATTACAGTCATCACCACCACCATCATCATTGTCATACATCATCATCATAATAATCATCATTACATCATCAACAATCATGATGATCATAACCATTACAGTCATCACCACCACCATCATCATCTTCATACATCATCATCATAATAATCTTCATCACATCATCAACAATCATGATGTTCATAACCATTGTCATCATCATAACCACTATCATCATCATCATATTTCATCATCATCATCATTATCATCACATCATTAACAATCATGTTGATCATAACCATAGCCGTCATTGTAACCACCATCATCATTCAAGGTTTATATACACTGAATTGAAATATGGCAACCAACTTGAATAACTATTGTTCTGGAATAACTAGCCTCATGTTCACGTGGAAACATAATTTTTTAGCATTTTCACATGTATGAGATGCTAGTCAGTCCAGAACAATAATTATTCAAATCAGTTGCCAAATCTTATTCAGTGTATATAATATCATTTGTGAATTCAAAGAAAAATTCCATTTCTATAATCAATTATCTCTGTTCTTTCTAACTACAATTTAGTCTTATCTTTCTCCTACCTTAACTCCTTCAACTTGTTGGCAGCATTTGTGGACTGTTGCTTTTCTATAATACAATTGAATTCCAATTAAATATTGATTTTTAATACTACTGCCTCTAAGTATTTTAATGAACCTTGATATTAACCTTGAAATCAATCAGTCATAGTTACTACTAACTCATAGATCAAATTAGAATTCTAGGGTGCTAGATTTGTGAAAAGAGTAGATAATAAGGATGATTAACTTAAAGTCAATGAAGAGGCTGAATAAATTCTGGCTGGACGTATGGGGTATTACTAACATAAAATTGAAGTATAGAAAACACATTTGACTTTTGTATTTACCTTCCAAGATCTGCTGTTCTTTTTCTTGCAGTTGTTTCTTCAATGTCTCAGTCATGTCATTCTTTGAAGTGGACTGAAATGCAAAATGAATAAATAACTTTAAATAATCATTTAACTATGTAGTATACACATATTTCATTTGGAGATCTGAAATCTACCACAATTTTCCAGCAGAGGTCATCACTCAAAGGTGGTGGCATACTCATATTAAAAGACAAAACAACTATTCCTTTCCTTTATGTCTAAATTTACAGCTCGCAGACCCAATTCATTTCATGTCACAGATTTTAGATCGTTTTTGAAATAGGTGTATCCCAAGTTAGCGTTAGAGTCCCTTTATGGTGTACTGCCTGTACTAAGATTGGGTCTAATAGGTGGAGTAACTACATAATGAGAAGTGAAGTGTTTTCTAATCATTAATTACCTTCCATTGATCATTTTCTCCTTGTTTGTTAAGAAGAATATCAATAAGATCTTGCACTTCAGTGGAGTTAAGGTTTGCTGTTTTCACAATATTCAGTACATTCTTCCCATTTACTTCACCTAAAGGTCAAAAAATAGGTATGACAATGTTGCTAACTTATTAATATAAGAATGTTTATTACCTAACAATGTCCATATTAACCAGAAATAACTCGTTTCTATGCTCAAGTATCCACGAGTTAAAAATGATTTACACATGGTAAATCTCGCATTTGAGATGAGTGCTTGGATAGCTGTCATTTGTCTAAACTTTAGACTGCTAGTTAAATTATTCTAAGCACTTATGCATTAAGTAGCACTTGACCATGGCTCCAGAACTGTAGCAAGATTTTATCTTTGGCTAGTGATTGGTTGTATAGCAATCTTATCTGTTGGTTAATACCTAGATTGGCTTCTACTCTAATAGTTTTTGAGAATTCCTTAGATCATGTTTTTTGTTCTAACCAATGGTATTTACAAAAAAAAACAACAAAAAAACAAAGGATAAAAAAAAAGCATAAGTAGTGACTTAGTACACATTTCTAAGTAATTAACATTTATATACTCATCACAAATGACAACTATAATTCAAAAAGTGACAATGAAAGAATGTTGCTATAGGCAACGAACGACGTGTGTGGGTTTTTAAAATCTCAATAATTCCAGAAAAAATAAAAATGCAAATCATATTTCCATAAAAAAAAGACAACAGTAGTAATGTAATCAAATATAAAACAATATAGAATTTCGAATTCACATGTACCAATATATGTACTTTAAATAATTTTTATAATCCAACCACAAAATTCAAAATGGGGATCTTCTTCGATTAAATCAGAAATTTTAAATCTTGATCAAAATTAATGAACATAAATACCCCCATATTCCCGAGATTTATACTACATTTTAGATAAATAATTGATATCAATAGAAATATTGCTAACAATAATTTTACTACGAAAATCTTTTGTTTTAGAAATTTTTCTGCGGTAAAAATTCATCCAAGTTTTCATTGAATCGCTGGAATTTTTCAAAATGCCGGGTGTAGTATGAGAGGTTTTGATTTTTTTCTAGATATTTTGAATCCAAAGTCGCTGGAAGATCATTTTACTCTGCCACGTTGCGCGTATCTAACAGCATACTCTTTCATTATCATTAACGAATACCGAATCTCGGGGGAAATTTAAAACCACAGGTAAATACATAACGAACAATTGGATGAATAATTACCAATAAAACGAAAAAAAAGTAGAAAAAACCCAGCCAAGCCTAGAAACTACCTCTGTGAATAAAGGTGTGATTTTGTACACTAAAATACTAGATTTATTTTTACTCAATGCACGTACCAGTAATGGTAGAGGTTTGGGGCTTTTCTTTATTTCCCTTGTTCTTGTTTTTAGTTTTCTTTGGTGGTTGAGGCTCGGCATTTAGTTCTGCTTCTTGTTGGGTTTGTAGGGGTTTTTCTTCTACGACTGGCTGAATTGGAGGTTCTGTTTGCAGCTCTGGTAAAGCGGCTTCAACCTTAACAGATTCTTCCACTAACACTGTCTCTTCGGCTACTGCTCGAGGCTCGTCTTCAAAGCGAGTATGCCTTTCCTTAGCAGCTAGAGCTTCTGCTTTAGCTAAAGCTTGCTTTTTTGCTTTTTTTGTCTTTTCTTTGAGTATGGACTTCGGTTTTTCACCTCCTTCTTCCGTTCTGCTGTCTTCAGTTGACTCGTCTCCTGCTGGTTTCCCGACTTCAGCGTTTCGAGTTGAATCATGGCCACTTTGATGCGCCTCTCCTTCAGTTTCTGAATGCTTCTTTTTTCTATTCACAGGTTTTTTCTTACCCTTCGTGGCCTTGCCAGACGTCGAGCGACTGAAAATAGCAGCTTCTTGTTCAGTTTGCTGAGCGACGTGGTCCTCAAACTTCTCTTCACGGAACAAGAAAAATCCAATTAGAATAACAGAAATACAAATTGTCGACGCGACAGCTATTCCAGCAGCTGCTAAAGGATCCATTGCTCCCAGCAAGCAGGGTTTTAAAGTGCTACAAGGAAGAAATATTCCCCTAAAAAGACGGCGAAAATAAGGAAATATGAGAAAGTTTCGCAGACGGGCTCACAAGACCAGATCCTGTTTCTTATTCAATATTACAGGGAGCAAGTCCTGGGCTCTGATTGGCACGTGGCTCACATCTCTACCAATCACATTCAAGCACGATAGGCAGGAAGTCCACTCGCATACCGGAAGTGCCATTAAAGTTAAAGATCATCTGAGGAAAAAAAGCACCATATGGCTGATCAAATATGATTCACATTCTTTCTGGTTTGAAGATTGCTTGGAAACGAGCCATTTCAAGAGGTATTTTAGAGCGACACTCGTTATTAACGAGGCTGTTATCTTCTGATGAGGTTTAATGACCACGCAATTTCTTTGGGTGAAATCGGAAAATAAAAATAAAAATAAGACAATGCACATATGTGAAAGAAATGCAAATCTAAACGTTAGTAAGAAAACATTTAATTAGCTATGTTTTGGATTAGATTAGGTGTGATGCTGATATGATAATGAAATATCGATTTACAAATACTGTAAAATTGACTAAGTTGGGCCAAAAACGGTTGATCTTTTGCGCCTGAAACCGAAAGAAACTTTAAAAAAAACAACCAAAAAACAAAATAAATATGCTACTGAAACAGCTTATAAATAAACAGGTGTAAACAACTAGTTATTTTTATTCATAATATAGTCTTAAGTAGAAAAATAGCTACCACTTTCAAATATTGAGTTTCGTGTTGAAGGCGTGAAAAGTACATTGCTCTGAGATTTCAGCTGCGTATATGCTTGGCTTTTGTATATGCTAGGCTTTGAAGATTCGTTTTTAGTAATGAGTGTTCGAATCGAATATATAATGAAATCAAGAATCCAAAAATAAAATCATTAATGACCTCTACGTGTTCACGCTTGAGGTGGTTTGACTGTAATCATTCGAATTTTTTTTGATGATTGAATAATTTAAAGGAAAAAATTCTGTAAAGACAGGAAAGGAGAGAAAAGAGAAGGAAAGAGAGAAACTGAGCGGGTAGTAAGAAATGAAAAAGAAGATAGAAGAGAGTCCAAGTCAGTCAAGTGTCTTGATAATATGAAGAAAGGATATATGTCACATGGAACAACCACAGGTCTGAAGGCTCAACGGATGCAAGATGAGTAAAAGGGACGGGATTCCGCAGCCATAACTACGAGTAAAATGGAATGGAATTCAACAGAAACGCTCATTATAATAACGGCACGACAGTATGCCGCAACTTACAGATAAGAAAAAAATAGGATTTTAAAATTTCTAAAAATGTTTATTTTGCTTAGTTTTTTAGTTTGTTTAATTTAGAATTAGTTTGGTCAGGTGTTAAAAATTAAGACAATATATAACTATAAACTAATCGTCACTTATATTAATAAAAAAGCCATTCGTATAACTATTAGTTTCTGTTGATTGGTCTTTGTTGATCCTCGAGGGCGGGAAAATCGGATCAATAGCAGTAGCAACGATCTCAATGGCCATTGATTGGAGCAGATCACTATAACGATAAAAACACATAGGTTTAATGTTGTTGTCTGTGTACGAGTAGGCTACATGTGGGCGTTTCTATCCCCTCCCCCTTGGGGAGACACTGTTTCCCTCCTCTCTCCCCTCCCACACACACAATCCCCCCAACTCCCTTTCCTCCCCATACCTCAAAATATATCCTCACAAGAGAGCATAAATATTCACGCTCTCTTGATCCTGATAAAGATCTCTGCATTAGAGGTAGAGCGTAAAGAGGCTCTGCGCTTATTGAACTACTGCGTATTGCGTTGCGCTAAAACGGCAATTAAAAAGGTCAACCGAAAGAATCCAACCGGAATAAGGAAAAGGCGGTGTCCGTAGTACCGAGTTGGTCGCGCAACAAAGTGGAACAAATCACGTGTTGGCGCACCATGATTGGCTCACCAGGTGACATCGTGCGACCCTGATATAAAATATGCTTTTGGCATAACATACCTTGCTGAGGCAGGAGCGCCGTTGATTTCCAGTAACCAAACTTTGAACTGTCTGTCAATCATGAAATCAAAGCCAAACAGCTGGAAACTGTCGTAAGACAATCCAACAGTGCTTATTTCCTAAGAAACAAAAACACTCATAATATAAGGACGCAAACTGAGAAAGAGTCGTGTAGCGCGCCCTTTCTGGCACAAATCTGGAATGGATAATTGACGGACTCCGGATTCTAATAAGCTGGATTTTGAATTCCATACTAAGAAATCCAGAAAAAAAGAAAAAAAATTATTTACTCCGAAATAATTATTTTCTTAGGCGGAGGAAATCTTGGATGTGAGGTTGCAACCAGTGACGTCATGTAGGTAGAGGACTCGTGCAGACCTACCTCTTTTATTCCCAGAAGACACTCCTTGATAATTGCGTAAAACTGAGTTAAAATCTTTTCTTTGAAATCTACATCGTACCGTTTTTTAAGAAAACTGAAAAAGAACAAAATGTCCCATAAAATATCACAAAATAAAGATGAATCAGTTTTTGAAACAAAATTCAACAAATTTCTTTAAAAAAATTCTCCTCACCTTGAAAATTCACTGAAAAACATTTCGTTTCCTTTTTCGAATTTACCAAAGTTACGAGATTGAGATTCCTAACATGGAAAAAAAAGTGAACGTTTAAATATGTCTAGTAATATATATTTTTGGAATTAAACATCTAGATCGTGATTTTCCCCCCAACAATTTTTACAAGTGACTTTCCCGCCAAAGGGTATCTGACCAAATTGGTGCTGTTTTCTCATACGTGACAATGATTGGTTCCCTTATAAACTTGATAGCCAATAAGACAGCGAGTTTGGATTACCTGCACACAGTGATTGGTCAAATGACTGGTCATGTTAGCCAAGTTCTCTACATCGTAAGGCTCAGAGGAAGTCCTTAGTACTCCTTCACTGAACACATGAATACTGTACAGGTGATCCAACAACACCCAGACCCTCGAGGAAAAAATGAAAACTGATTCATTATAATGGAAGCAAAATATTTACGTCGCAGGGGGTCTGGTGTTTTTGACGGGGGAGGGGGTAAAATTTTCACAACTTGTTAAAAGAGGCGTACGTACATCTTTTCAAATATGAAAATATTCATGACACGGTGGGGAAAACATTTTTATACACTTGGACTTTTAGAAAAAACGACAGCCCGGGTCCCTATGCGACAAACAAGTGCCTAACCTGCATAAACTGCCGACCACCCACTCGCATCTACCTTGAGGGCTATTAGACGTGACGTCACACACGATTGACGTCAATATGTGATAACCTTAACTACCTGACGTCAAACTTTCTTCCACCGTCCAGAAGTAAAGGATCCTCGATGTATTTTTGTACAACATAAGCTTGTCTTTCTCCATCAATCAATTTTAACATTTCGTTTGCTTCGGAAGTTAGAAAAATATTTTCTCCTATCGAAAGATATTCAAAATATAACAGCACTGATGTTACATGATTTACAAACTAGGACTGAAACAAACGAAGTGAAACAAAACCTATTTGGGTTAAAAACTCTAGAAAATTCTCAGTTGTCATGACAACATACCCTTCGCGCCTGCCGTTGATTTCCCGACACCCGTCCCGTACGTTGTGAGTCAGTGCTTACTGAAAGTTGTAAAGTCCTTGTAACCAGATGTTACTGACCTTTGTAAAAAGCGATAAAGCTAGTGCCCAACCTCTTCTGGGTTTGCCGAATGGAACGCCTGTTGACCCCTGTAAATACTGTATTCCTTACCTTTTTACACAGCCTGTATTGCTAAAATCATCCCATATAGTTCGTGTTTCTGACAGATTTTGATCGCAGTTATATATCATCAAGGTAAGGTACTTCCACATTCGTACGAGAGCACACGATCGACACGTAATATACTCCAGTAACTACTGGCTTACAACACAGTACAAGACACGTAATACACTCCAGTAACTACTGGCTTTACAACACAGTACAAGACACGTAATATACTCCAGTAACTACTGGCTTACAACACAGTACAAGACACGTATTATACTCCAGTAACTACTGGCTTACAACACAGTACAAGACACGTAATATACTCCAGTAACTACTGGCTTACAACACAGTACAAGACACGTAATACACTCCAGTAACTACTGGCTTACAACACAGTACAAGACACGTAATAGACTGCAGTAACTACTGGCTTACAACACAGTACAAGACACGTAATATACTCCAGTAACTACTGGTTTACAACACAGTACAGGACACGTAATATACTCCAGTAACTACTGGCTTACAACACAGTACAGGACACGTAATAGACTCCAGTAACTACTGGCTTACAACACAGTACAAGACACGTAATAGACTCCAGTAACTACTGTCTTACAACACAGTACAAGACACGTAATATACTCCAGTAACTACTGGCTTACAACACAGTACAAGACACGTAATATACTCCAGTAACTACTGGCTTACAACACAGTACAAGACACGTAATATACTCCAGTAACTACTGGCTTACAACACAGTACAGGACACGTAATATACTCCAGTAACTACTGGCTTACAACACAGTACAGGACACGTAATACACTCCAGTAACTACTGGCTTACAACACAGTACAAGACACGTAATAGACTCCAGTAACTACTGGCTTACAACACAGTACAAGACACGTAATAGACTCCAGTAACTACTGTCTTACAACACAGTACAAGACACGTAATATACTCCAGTAACTACTGGCTTACAACACAGTACAGGACACGTAATATACTCCAGTAACTACTGGCTTACAACACAGTACAGGACACGTAATAGACTCCAGTAACTACTGGCTTACAACACAGTACAAGACACGTAATAGACTCCAGTAACTACTGGCTTACAACACAGTACAAGACACGTAATAGACTGCAGTAACTACTGGCTTACAACACAGTACAAGACACGTAATATACTCCAGTAACTACTGGCTTACTACTCCTTATTTGGATTACGAGATGTATTCGTATCTTATTGATACATCGATAGATGCCTAAAGCTCTCGATAAAGAGAAACAAGAAATTTTGAATAAATACTGGGAAGATGGAATGACTTCTACCTCCCAAAAAAGAAAATTGAAAAGGCAGCGAAAGATACGCTTTTAAGCCCAACAAAAGTCAAGGTGGGCAAAAAAATTTTTTTAATGATTTCATTATATGCTCAGCCTATGAGAAATAATGGCATTTTACGAATTTTTTTTTTCTTTTTTTCTATCATAGCAATGGATCGGCAACGAGAGGAAACGTCGGGGACAATCTAGACAAAGAACCTCGACAAGAAAGGCTCAGCCTTCGGTTCCGTGCAAAACCCGGAAAACCAGTGCATACCAGATGTTTAAGTCTGATTTTTTAAAATCTTCTTGTAAGGGTATTTTGTAACTTCATTTATATAAGTACAAATTCAGAGTGGAAACTACAACGTTACGGTTTAGGTTGTAAATTCGTTTTATATACATCATCATAAAAATTTCAATTTTTTAATATTTTGTTAAAAAAGCAAAGCATTGGACATCCCCAAGACGAAACCGGAATGATTTTCAGTCAGATATAAGTGTAAAAGGTGTGGCAAAATACGAACAACAAAATCGTGCACCTTGTCGCACAACATAGAACCTTATCACCCCGATTTTTGTTGCGTCATTTTGTTGCACGAAGTAGAAGCTCTCTTTACTATTCTGTGTAACCAAGAAAACTCTTTGCGTTTGGGGTGGTAAAACGAGCAACATTTGTTCTGCAACTCGCGTATTTTGTTAATCGTATTACCTTATCCTAAGGCTATTCATTATACTAGAATTAGGTTTCCAGATTGTGATAGGAATATAAACTAATACACGATTTTTGACCACTAGTGGGCAAGTCAATAGCTTTCAGAAAGTGTATACTTTTATAGAATGATAGAGTCGTTTTCGTATGAGTGGGAAACTTACGATCACGGTTTACGGTACGACTACGGCTACGATACGGATTTGACGTGTTCATCCCAATCCGGAATCGACCTTACGGCAACAATGATTGCGCGATACGGAAAAAGTACCGTATTCATCCGTATTCATCCAATCAGGAATCGAACTTACGATACGGTTAAAATAATTAAGATACGGCAAGTCGGCCTAGTTCATCCAATCAGAGGTCATACTTACGATACCGCGCTACCCACGAAGAATTATTTAGCGGCACATCATCCAATCACAGAGAGGAAGTAAAAATTAACAACAAATCAGAATCGAGAATTACGATACGGTTACGATACGGCTGCAACAAGGACAAAAAGTATCGTAGCTGTCTCCCACTCATACGAAAACGACTCTATTGAAAAGACAGCGCGAAATTCGGCTTCCGCGCAAAGCGGTCTTCAACGTATCCTGATACCTTAACAAGCAATTTCTATTTCTCGGATTAATGCCTAGTAATTACTTCACTCAGGCTATAACTGCGCCCCAAAATACTCTTACTATCCAAAGCCTATGTTCTAGCTGCTATGTTCTTCCCTGTATGCGTAAATTGTTACGAGAGAAATTACGTACCCTTTTTAAGACAAATATAGATAATAATTTACAAAAAATTAATGCTACAATTTACAAAATGTCGCAACAATATCTCTTGTGGTCTCCCAAAGAAAAATAGCACCTGGAATACGACTTATGCCAAAAAATCAACCCCTATTTAAGACAAATTCTCGTAAATTCTATACCCTGTCTAAGACCGGTGGAGCAAAAAACCCTACCCTGACTGGCGGCAAGTCCCCGTATAGCAAATATATGGGAGTACCCCCCCCCCCCCCCCCGGGTGTAGTCCCTATACTAAGTAGTAGATAATTAGTCTTTAAATACAGTCTCAACTTTATTGTAAAACTCGATCCCTGAGGAAGTCTTCAGAGTTAGACAAAACGCGTAGGAGAAGATAAAAGTTTTACAACCCATTATCAGTATAGTGCTGTTCACTTGTCCTCCTTTATACTTCTTTTTTAAATTGCATATCAACAAACAAAATCAAAAACAATTGTTGTATTTTTTTTGTATGCAGAGGCTATATTTTTGACAAATTAAATAATAAGTTTTTTTAAAAAAAATAAGGAAAATCGTCGATCACAATATGCCTTGTATATTTAGATTATAAAGCGCACACTCTATAACGACTTACGTACGAACTATATAGAGTGCAAAGAGTACTATTTCTGTGAAACCAGTTTAGTTTAAATTGTACAATTTTATACAACTTCTATTGTTTTACTATTTTCTATTGTACTATTTAGTAAATTTCACGGATATATTGCTTGCACTCTATCATGTAGGGTTTTAAATCAGTAATCTTCACTAAGACTCACTGGGCCGTGAAAAGTTGTAATTCAGTACTGAACTAATGAGTTCGTAATCATGTTTGTAAGCCAGCAACTTCTCTAAGTATTGTAAAACATTTGATGTTATAGCCCAGTAGTTACTGCAATTGTAAACCATGTTTGTAAGCCAGCAACTACTAGTATTGTAAAACATTTGATGTTATAGCCCAGTAGTTACTGCAATTGTAAACCATGTTTGTAAGCCAGCAACTACTAGTATTGTAAAACATTTCAATTTTTTATGTTGTGGATAGTTTCATGTTTTACCATATGATTTGTGTCTTAAACAGGGTATGGGTTTTCGAGAATTTTTTGTCTTAAATGGGGTCAGGTTTTAGGGGTTCCGGCGGGACACCCCCATCAGATCCCAGGCCAAGAACTCCCTTCGGGCTGCTAGGAAATCAATTTTAGAGGTTTTTTTAATCTTAACTGTTTCTTAAGTTTGTCATATAAATAAAGACAAAATAGACACTGAACTGTAAAAATATATTAATTTTTGATGATGATTATGATGATGATAATGACAACGATGACGATGAGGATGATAAATTTATCCTATAAAAGCTAATAACCTAATGCTTGTTTCTAGTGAGTGATATCGGGTGGGATTGAGGATTCGTAAGCAGATGCAAAGCCACTATCATTGTCATCTCTGAACAAGTAATCACCCTTCTCTTCATCAATAATATACTCTAAAGGGTTCAATACTTTAACATCTTCAGTTGGTCCACACTCATCCATCTCGTTCATCAAATGATCATAAGGAATGTTGATGCATATGCTATTTTTAAGATAATCATCGATGTTTGTAGGGATTGCTATGAGGGCTTTAAATGATTCTACTGAAAATAATAGATGTCTCTGACAGAAGTGCAATTTACGCAAAAGAACACTTCTTTGACCCGCCCAAAGAGTAATGGGAATGTCCGGCCTCCTTCTTAGAGTGACTTCATTTCTTTGTTCCAAGTCTTTGCATTCTTCGTAAAAGAAATGAATAATCCTGGACATCTCCTGGTTCAGCGTGCAGAGTTCTTCACCTGCCCTTTGGCAAAGATTGTATGCATCGATGATTTCTCTCTTAATGGCATCTGGCACTATTTCCTGGTCACAACTTTTGGGAGTACTGGTGTATAGGGAGGAACTGGCTACATTAGTCACTTCATCCCAAGAGAGAGTGCTCATAAAACGCCCATGCTCCTTCAAGATTTGAACAGATGCATTGAACTTTTTAAGCAGGTTCTTCAGGATCTTGCTTTCCTTTGTGACTGCCTTGGTGATGCGGTACGCTTGGGCTTGGCCATCTATAAATAAAAACAACAGTTCACACTAATATTAATATAAATATTAACAATAATGTTAATCGCGGGTAGGTGTGGCAGCAGCAGCAGTAGTAGCAGTAAGAGAAGTAGTAAATACTAAATTTATGAGGATGTAGACATAAAACAATAATGAAACAAAACAGGTGACCTGCATATTTCTTCACTAGGCTTAAAAGAAACCATCTTCTGCGGCCACTCATAAGTAGCAGATTAAGTGTAGACCTCGCAGAGGCTGCTTCACTGGCAACAAGTGTATTCTGGAACTCTTGATCAGTTGGCTTCCATCTCATTGGGATTTTATGGGCCTTTTCAATAGCAAGCAGTTGGTTTACTAGCCTGTAATGATTAAAATATCAAATACAATGTAATAGACCTCTTTAGCTTCGTTGTTTGTTCCCTCATTTCAGACCATGTAATGCCACTCCTTAAGCCTGGGAATTCATTCTTTCATGTGTAAATATTTTAAGAGATGAAGAAATCTCAAGGGAAATGATAATGACATGTGGTCTGAAATGGGCAATTTGCATGCAAAGATAAAGAGGTCTATTGGGGCACAGTGTATTGTTATTACAGTTATTATACCCACTTTCCCATATGTCTCTCACAGGATTCATCAACCTGCTGAAGGATAACATTTTCCCTAAAAAGCAAAAAATGAAGCAATCTTAAATCGAATGACATACATCCCTTTGTGATACCAAACAATAATTCACACCTCAATGCATAAAATTTGCGTAACAGCTGGAAGTACTCCATTATCCATTCATGTCCTTCTGGAAAAGTAACTGGAAATAGATTTTTAATGCAGTAAGTAAATAGAAAAATATATATATCCTGCATGTGGGGTTTGTTACCTTTGGGAGCATTCTTGTTAATTAGAATACTCTTTTCTTCCTCCAGCCACTGCTGTATTACCTCCGAGGAAACAATACCTATCAATACAATATTAAATTGTAAAGAAATCCTTGATTTATTTTATTTCTATTAGGCCGAGAGGTCTTTCTTTTCTTTGAAACTGATATTTTGATCATAAAATACAAAGAAATGTATTGAGCGATGCGTGATGTTGAGTATATGACGTCACAGACTCCAAAAAAGAACCGTAAAAATATAATACTTTCGACCTGAATATAGCGATAAAACTTGATAACGTGTTTATTTAACCACTAAAGATTATTCTGAAGAAGTTCAGCTCAATTGAAGTTTGAGCGATTTTCGTTCAAGTCCCCCTTTAAAAATACTGGCTAAGATTGACAGGTGACCAATATATATATATAGGTGCAATATATATTTTAATGTTATAAATAGAGTATGCTGCTTCATTTGATGTACATTACCTTTGTCATCAATCAAAGTTAAGGACAAATTGATTTGGTGGCCCATTTCAGCACAATCAGGATCAAAGCAGGATGTAGCAAACGTCTTTGTAAAAATGTATTGCTCCCACTTTCCATCCTTAGAACAAACATGCAGTATTTTACAGTAAGAGATTGAGTATGCAATTTGTTATACAGGATGCAATAGTCTGAAATTTACCTTCCATATCTCAGGGCAATGTAGAATATTCTCTGTACTGTGAAGGCATATACAACAGGATTCACACAGAAAAAAACCTGACGAACCACCACAATCAAGACATCTCAGTTGAGCTGTTTGTGCTTTGCACTTGCTGCATTCTTTATCAAGCTGCAGTAAACCTTCTCGTTTTAGAGAAACTTTAATTAAGTTTGCTCTAATTTCCTGCCAGTGCTTGACAGCACTAGCACTACTTTTTTCGTAGTGGGATGGACCAGGGTCAACTTCAACATTGAAGCGATCACTAGCGTCTGGCAAGTCTAGTATATCGTCAGCTGAAGATGAACTTGCCCCATCATCATCTTGTCGACTATTCACAACACCTTCTAGTATTCTCACGGTGCTCTTCACTCGTTTCACTTTTGTTTGGCCGTCCTCGTCAACAAACTTTTGATAATCTCGGACAATTAACTTCGATTTTCCTCTATTACAGCCACGACTGAAGAACATCACTCACAAAACGTTTTAAAGAATAAAATATCTAAGTGCTTTAGAGGCAAAAATAAAACACTAATTACAAAATAAAAGACATATATAATGCGATAAAGATCAGGCGTTCCATTCGGCAAACCCAGAAGAGGTTGGGCGCTAGCTTTATCGCTTTTTACAAAGGTCAGTAACATCTGGTTACAAGGACTTTACAACTTTCAGTAAGCACTGACTCACAACGTACGGGACGGGTGTTCCCGATCCATATATTTTTTCCACAGGGTTCCCACGATTTGGAGGTCTCCAGGAAAAGTTCTCTTTCGTCCTTACAAGATGTTGATCGCTTCGTCTTCTCATTCTCCATTGATTTAGTCATATTGGTTGGTACTATAATGAAGGTTAATGGCATCCATCTGTATGGGGACAAGCCGTTTGCTTCGCTTATTGATCTTACTGTACTGAATAGGAAGACAACAAAAATATGGACAATGTTTTGATAAATTCTAATCATGAATATAGTTCAAAAAACACAGTAAAAAATAATTTAAACCAAATTTTATGAAAAGAGCTTAGTCTTTGCTCCAAAACTAGAGGGGAACCTATGTAGTTGGACTCCTGAATCCCGAGTTCAGAATCAGGAATCTGAAAACCTTGAAGTCAGATTCCGTGCAATCCAGCATAGTTCTTGATTCCATTCCATTCCAATCCATTCATACGACAACATCGACCGTACATAGAAAAACACTTACCGAACTAAGGAAGCTTTTCGACAAAGTAACTTCGAAGAACCTCTGTAATAGTTAACAGCTTGGGTAAGACCAGGGTGATGCCCTTGAAAACAGACGAAAGAACAAAGAACAAAGACAGTTCATTCACGATCAAAGAGGGTGCTGTTTTATCCATGCAAATCACCATCAAATTTCATCGACATCATGCAACATAACAATATAAATATAAAAATCAACAGTATAAGCTATGATAATGTTTAATTACCAAGTCTTGCATATGGCGGACGATTTCTTTCCGCGAGAATAAGGTTGAATCTTTCGCTGTCCTTGGCAACACGAGCCCACTGGCCTCCATGACGACCAAGCAATATTTCACCAACAGCTGTATAAACTGAACTGCCTTCATCTCTATTTACAAATTTATACATTATAATAAAATATAAATAAAATATACACGCTAAAATCGAAAAAAGGCAGATTTTTTGAAAATTGAGGAAAATTTAGCCGTAAAAAAAATTCCGCTGTTTTTCGAGTTGATTTGTTTTGACCGCCATTTTTTTAGAATATAAGCTTAGTCGTAATTGGATAATCTCTTAGCCAATCATAGGTTGGGTTTTATACTATCAATTGCTTCATCCAAAATGGCGGACGAACTTGAACGAAGCTTCTTTGACGATTTGGACAACGAAATGTTGTTAAATATGGGAGCTTGCGAATACAAACGCTCTTTGAATCTACTTCCAACCTTAAATAAGTTTAGGAATGAAGGAGAGAGTGGTTTTTGTGACGTTGTTTTGGAGACAGAAGGGAGACATTTTGGGTGCATCGTTGTGTTTTGGCTGCAAATAGTCAGTTTTTTTACACGATGTTGAATAGTGGAATGAGAGAATCCAAAGAAAAGATCCTAAGACTTCCATCTTTATCATGTGTAGCTATGGAAAACATCCTAGACTTCTTTTATACCCAGGAAATTCGCCTGACAGACGATATAATTGTGGACATACTCGAAGCTTCAAGCTTTCTTTTACTTGAACCTTTGAAGAAGACTTGCATTGAGATACTTTCATCAAAGATTTCACTCGAAAACTGTTTTAGCACTAAACGTTTAGCTATGGAGTACAACACAGAGGAGCTCTTAGAAAGGGTAGAGGATTTTATAAAGAAAAACTTTCTACGTATTGTCAAGAAAAGTAAGGAGTTTTTGGAACTTTCACTGAAGGAATTGTGTGAACTTATAAGCAATCAAGATATTCGTGTTCTAGAAGAAATACAAGTATATTATGCTGCAATCAAATGGGTCAAGCATGACGTTAATGCCAGGTCTAAGCAACTGCCAGTTTTGATTAAACGACTGAATTTGAAAGCCATATCATCGGATTTCTGGAATGAAGAGCTTGAGAACGAACCCCTTCTTCATGATGGGGTGTACAGGAGCATTATCTTTAACAAGTGCGATGACAAGGAAAAACAAAATGACTTGACTATTAGCTTAGACCGCGAGAGACCATCAACCAAGGTACACAACGTACTGGTTGGCATCGGAACCGGGAAATGTTACAGAGCATTTTGTTACGACACGGAGGATGGCGACACTTACATTTTACCCAATCTACCTACGATACAAGCCTTTCCCAACACAGTTGTGGTTGATAAAAAGCTGTATATCCTGGGAGGGGAAAGTCAGAGAAATATTAATTTTGATCCCGTGAATAGCTTGAGGATGTTTCCATTCGAGGTTGAAAGGACAGATTCGGGGTTGCATGCAGGGTGGGTACGGAAACCATCGTTTAGGGAAGTTCGCAGGGACATAGCTGTAGTCGCACATGATCAGAAGATATATGTAGTTGGTGGTTGGATGAGTGGAGCAGTAGGAAGTGTGGAATGTTATGATTCAGTTTCTTCCACGTGGAGTCTCGTTGCTCCGTTATGCATTCCAAGGTCGCAATTAGCTGCAATCTCGACTACAAATTGCATACTTGCTATTGGTGGAAGCACGGATCAGGTTGTCGGGACTACCACTGTTGAACAGTACGACCCAAGTACAAACTCTTGGAGCTTCCTCCCACCAATGAAAACTCGCAGGCTATTTGGAAATGTCATTTTTGTGCACGACAAGGTGTATGTCTTGGGTGGGTATGACAACGCATTTGATCGCATTTCGAATTGCGAGTCTTATGATCCTTCTACTAAGGAGTGGAGTACCATTCCACCACTTCCAGATTTACTACACACTAATCAATCAGTAGTGACACTTAACAATGAAATCATAGCTATCACAGGATCTCCTGAGATCTACTGCAAAGCGGCATGGTACAACAGCCATGCCAACATCTGGGAGAAAGTACAAAATTTTCGTTTAAATTTCAACATTGCAGGTTACAGGCTTTGTTGCCTACAAGTAAAGAAGTACTTCATCCAAGAGCTTCCAAAGGCTACTGCATCAGACATTGCTGCAGCTAACGTCAATAGCTTTCCAAAACAGGAACACTTTGTAGAGGAGAGTCATGCTTTAGTAGGGGATCTTGGGCTATCGCTTAGTGAAGATGAACAAGATGATGATAGTGACAGTGATGAATGGTTTTGAACATAATTAGGATAGTACGCGCGCGCTGATTGGTCAAAAACTGTGAGTTTATTTGTGAACGGAGCACAGTGCTGACGCCATCCGCGAGCGCGAAGTTTTGCAAGATCCTGCAACTTTCTCGTTTCGTTTTGCGTAAATAAATTCAATACCGAAATATAATTAGTAACTATATAATAAAACAGGCGCCTACAGCTCGTGCTTCTCCTTACACTTCTTTCGTGTACTGAATGGAGCACGGAAAAAAGCTGTTTTATTTCTTAAGTAAATAATCTAGTTGAGAGGGATGTGGGAGATAACGGAACACCGAGTGTCAATATGAGGTGCCCATGTTAATTAAATTGCCCATTATTTGCTTAACTTGACCTTTATTTTTTCACAAGAATTGCATTACATCACACCAGCACGCCACCTTTCCTTAGACGAACTGTGATCGCTTTCTTGCATATTTCATGTTTTACCATTTGGCTTTTATATATCGTTTTTGATTTCAGGCTAGTAGTCCCAGAAATGATCCATGCCAGTACCGAGGAGATTCATAAAGAAAGTAACAGGATATTGGAACTTAGACTTTCTGAATTTCATGGCAATTCCACTCCGCTTTTAGGAGATATGGATAAAACTGTGAAAGAACTAGAAATATGCAATATATCCTCCTTTGACCATCTACACCTCTTGGAAATTTTAGCTCTTCTTTGTGTGGGAGGTATGGATAATTTCTGGAAGTATGCAATATATCTGTAACTATGCAAATTCACGTTTTTCTCTAGGGGAGTTCTAGATGATTCCTGAAACTACTACACCCATGCAAATACGGAAGATTCCATTTTGAATGCAAAGGGATCGTAGATTACAAAATTGTCCAATGAACATCAAGTTACAGAACTGTCCAATCAAAAGACAGGCTACAGAATCGTCCAATCAATGGAGAGAAGGTTTCTATTGGATTCCAATGAGTGTGCAACTTCTTCAGCAATCCCATGATTCAACCACAGCTTTTGCAGCTTGTTGTATCGTTCAGGACACAAATAAAGCGGGTTTCCTCTCCTAAACAAAAGAAAAAGGTTCATAACTAGTCTAGGAAATACCAGGGTTCGTGCTGAGGTAACCACTTAAAATTCAAGGACTATTCAAGAAGTACACAAGGACCCAAAATTCAGTTTTCAATTTTCAAGGAGTATGTTCAGCTAACTATGCCAAGGTTTTACACGGTGGTTCCACATGGCCAACTTTCAGATTTTCCAATATTTCTGACTAGATCTATTCCAGAACCATGCAAGTTTTCAAGGAGTTTCGCTAACATCGTATAATTCAAGAGCTTTTCAAGTGCCCTTGAAAATGTGAATTAAATTCAAGGAGTTTTCAAGGAGTTTAAGGAGTAGCACGAACCCTGAAATACATATTCATGAGGCGGGATGGGAAGGGCAGTTTTTTTCCACCCATGGGCAAAAATGGAGTGTGGGAAAGTAAAGGTGACGTCTGCAAATCAAAAGCGTGAGTCCCTGGAAGTTACCACAACATTTTGACAAGTTAGCCAATTAACTGCGAGTACCATTCATATTACACCTGTAACTCGTGACCTTTTCAACACACTAGGTCACCACGTCTCTTTGTCTCTATTGTAGCCTATACCGTTCAAACTATTATTTAATTGCTAAAGTCAAGTTAAGACAGTTCCTTACCTTAGTCCGTGATCTGTTTCTCCATATGTATCCAAATACGGAGCAGGATAAAAGCTACCTTTAGTACGACTAGCCATTAGTAGTATTTGACATTCACGAACGCGCAGGAATATGCCAATCCCTGCACCACAGAGCTGGGCATGTGCTGCGCATGCACCAACTTTATCTCCGCTGACTTCAGTTTGACAGCAGTAACTCTGGGAACACAGCATCTCACCACAGACCAAACACAAGACAGGGGCACGGCTTTCATCACCCTCAGAGTTCGGACAACTATGGCATTAAAAAACAAAGCCAAGAGAGATTGGTTAGTCTACTGAGCTAGTGGCTAATGACTAAAACATTTGACTCCAGATTGAATAGGAATTTGACTATAGAACCCGCAGGTAGCACAAACAAGGTTCCTGTGTATGGTTTATAAGGGAATGTATAGGAGTTATAATAAAGTTACGAAAATAAAATGTTTCACTCAACAATTTGCCTCAAAACCTGCTGCAGTTGTTGCTTTTACTTTGTTCAGTCTTCTGGCGAAGTTTCAGCGCGATTTGAGGCCGTTTAGTGGGTTTTTTCAAATTTTGGAAAATCTTTGGGGGGCACTGAAATATTATATTTAACGCTAGGTGATAATGACCGCTGTTTTGTTTGATTGCAGACGCATGCGCCGTAAAACTATCCAATCTATGCATTTATATTTCATCACAACAAATTTCGTGCCCTCCCCCCCCCCCCCCCCCCCCACGGTTTCGCCGCCCCTGTCAAATAAGGTTAAACTAGTAGTCCATGGGCCAGAAAGCAAAATCCCTTATCAGGGTACCCAATCCAACAATAACGACAATTTGACCTTGAGTCAGGCTTATTGTTAGGGATCATACTTACGTGAATAATGAAGCTCTGTTGATCAGCTCACTGTAGTCTCTTGGGAGATTCAACAGGTGGTTTGGAGTAATAGAATACCTTACAAAAGAATATATCATTAATCACGACAGCCATCGTTATTACAAGATGACATCTGCCTATAAGATAACATATCTAGATCATTCCAGAGGATGGGAGGTTGAGTAGCATATATTTAAAAATTTGCACCTACCCCAATGGTTCAACACCAGCATGTGCCAGGGTTTTCTTGACAAAATCATGGCTGCACCATCTAATTATCAAAGATAATAAAATCTTATTTGACCCTAAAATATGTGCGTAGGGTGTGGGTAGGGTGTTGGTAGGGAGTCAGTAGGGAGTCAGTAGGGTGCTGGTAGGGTGTTGGTAGGGAGTCAGTAGGGTGCTGGTAGGCTGTCAGTGGGGTGTTTGGAGGGTTTTAAATAAGTCAGTAAATAAATAATTGTGGTTATTAGGAAGTCAGTAAGTAATTGGTAAGTTGTCAGTTGGGTGTTGGTAGGTTGTCATAGTTTGCTTGAGTACCTTTTGGCAGCCAGGGATATCACAGATGAGCTAATACTATGGGCATCTTGATTCCACTGTAAGATATCTACTAGACACTTTGGAACTGATAGATAGTGACAGAGTGCATCCCACTCTTCTTGGATGGTACAAGGCTCTGTTTTATAGAATAGCAGTGCATAGAATGTCATAACCATCATCACCATCATTGCCATCATCACCACCATCACCACCACCATCATCATTCTCATTTATGGCAATGATATCGATAATCATCCCTGGGCATGGTAATTAGCACTCATCATGACCTTCACCATCACTGTAATCATTAGCACCAACCTCTTATTCATCATCATCATCATCCCTAACCATGGTCATCATCATTACAATTACCTTCTCCACCACCCCCATCACCTCCACCATCATTCCAGCTGCTCTATTCTGCAAATGTTACCTTTCAAGCAAGAAGGTCCTTGGATTTCTGTGAGAAAGTGGAAAAACAATGCAGAACATCGAAGAAATGGTAGGAGCATTGTTTTAACGTGATGCTGTAGCTTTAATGGAGCAACATGAGGTGCAGAAGACTGTAGGCTGTAATAAATGAAAAAAGGATGCTTTACAACTCAAAATGGTTTCCATATCATATTTACATCCATTTTAATAATTATAATTAGACCGCATGTATTATAACAAATGGGCTTTTGACTTCCATAAAATAGATGGATTCTGGCCATTCTTGACTGTCCACCCAAACAATGGATAGTTTTCCCAGTGGAATACAGAATGTCTGACCAACAAACTCGATTTCACAAGACATTTTAGTAGTTATTGATTCTTTTCGTAATGTACCTCTAGAATGTATTGATTTTAAGACAGATATTTAACATTTTCAGCAATCAGTGTCTATTCCATGCTGTATATCAAAAACGCATTTAGGTAGTCCGACATTTAGCAACAGTAACTAGGATGGTAGAACAATAAATGCAGGGTCAGTGTATTTCCAAAAGTCGGAATTAGTTTTTTTAATTGACGGAAGCCAAAAACTCAGATGTTGTCTAGGTTGGGTGAAGAACGTACCCTGCCCAGTGTCTCAGTTTACCCCACAGCCAAGCCATCTTCATCGCTTCATCATTGTCTCTTGTTTGCTCAGTAGAACTACTTTCTTCTTGTTCTGTAAACAATATGGCAATCAATGACTTGTAAAAACTCACTAGAACCACCACCATTAGGATCAAGATTATCCCTCTCACCCTCATCATCATCATCATTGCCATGTATCATCATCATCATCAACATCCTCACCACCATCATCATCATCACCAAAAATTTCAGTTCAGTCATTGAGAGTAAGAGTTAGCAGCTGAGCACTCATCAAGAATGGTCTATTTTGCAAATAACTTTGAACTAAAGTTTGCAACCTTTCCCAAGAGATACAATTGGAAATATTCAGAGATGGCAGGTGGTAGAAACAATGACTTATCATTATTTCCTACCGTTAGAGTCCAGCTCTGGAGAAGTAGTAAGTAAGGTCTTTACAAGATGAGCAGCAAAACACATCTGGAAAGAACAGATATCCATTGATGAAGAGTTTTCAAGGCCAAGCACTGTGTTCATGGAAGATCCCGGTGAGGTGTTGCCAGCCTGTTGGGGCTTCCCTTTCTGACTTTCCTGGTACTGTAGACTCGGCATGGACAAACGTAATTTGATCTGTAAGCACAAACAAGAAAATGATAAACATAATTCAAATAAATTCAAATATTGATCTGATATTTAACAATTATTTACCAATAAGCACCGAGCCTGAGATTTCTGCTTACCATGAGACTGAAGATATCCAAATCCAATAAAGATGGGCTTTCTTCATTTGGTATTGTATCTGGTGTCAAAACTAGAACATGGAAAGAAAGAGAAAGAAAGAATTGGAGCCTTGTGTTCATATGCCAACTTGCTTGAAACTGCATCATCATCAACATCATCATCATCCTCAAATGACTTCATCATCATCATCATCATTCTCAAATAACATCATCATCATTATCATCATCATTCTCAAATAACATCATCATCATTATGATCATCATCATCATCATCATTCTCAAATAACATCATCATCATTATCATCATCATCATTGTCATCATCCTCAAATAACATCATCATTGTCATCATCATCAACATCATCATTATCCTCAAATAACATCATCATCATCAACATCATTGTTATCATCATTATTCTTGTTCATTTGCTATAATTCAAATGTCCCACCAAGCTCTCAAAGTTGTCATAAATTTTACTTTGATCTTTTATTTAACAAAAAACAAACAAACAAACAGACAAACAAACAAACAAACAAGTTGTCTTTATTAATGTACCTGCTAACAATTTTAGACAGTGTTTCTTTATTGTCTTTGAATCACATGTTCCTGTAGTAACAGCAGCAAGTCTTGTTAAAGCTCCTATGCATTGTGACTGGAAATCAATCAGACAATCAATCAGACAATCAATCAGTCAGTCAATCAATCCATCAGTCAATCAATCAATCAATCAATCAATCAATCAGACAGACAGACAGAAAGGCAATCAATCATTTGGCATGTCTATATCTTTGCAAATCAATGTGTGAAACACATCGATAGACACTTGGCTGACGTTCAGCCAATCAGTGATCACTATTGATAATTGGACAATAGTAGGCTGAATGTCAACTGACATAAGTTCAAATGCTTTAGTGCACAATTACCCTGTTATTCAACTTGACATTGCAAACATTTTCAAGCAGTCATGACCTGGACTGAGTACTCACCTGCCTTGACGTTAAACCATGAAAAAGAGGCTTGTTCTCTGCTCTCATAGCACTTTCTACAAAAAAAAACAAGATTTTGAAACGAAATATGTTTAATAACATGTTTAATGCAAAGTTACTAATATTTTTATAGGCCACAAGTGAAATCTCTCTACCAGTCTCCTTGCCATTACAAACATTATGCCAGAGGCTGATAAGAAGTCCTCAATTAATATCTCACCTCCGCTTTGTATGGTATAGGCACAGGCAGTCCACATCATGACAGGAACACGCACATCTTCTTCATTTGGATCAACCCCTAAACCAACCTAAAAATTGTTCAATGGTGTTTAGCTGAGAACGATTTCCATTATGGAAAAACTAATTAATATATCTAGAAAGTTTGTGTCACTATTTTACAGTTCTGTTAAGAATGGTACTTACAGTAAATGCAGCCTCAGAAAAGACTTTCATCATGTCTTTAAGTGTGGCAGAGAATTTGGAGCTGAAAAGAAAATGGTTTATGACTATACCTGTTTCAAACAACTTTGCCAGTTGGAGATCTGAGATCTGAAATCTGGAACCAAAACAAATGCCCTTACCTTACCTCCTTACATTGGGCGTAATGTTTTCCCATTTCTGACCAAGTGGCAATCTCTTGAGAATACGATTCTTTGTTTGAATGAGGACTTGAGCTGGCGATATGTCTCAGATTTCAGATTTCAGAATTCAGGCCGAAAAATGTTTTGAAATAGGTGTATCACTCTCTTCGCCATAAATGTAGTCAAAGCAGTTTATTAAACATTTTATAAAGTTTCTAATCTTACAAGTAGAGCATCTTAGAAAATAAAAAACTTACCCAGGTCGAGTGAAAGCTTGAATAAAAGCTTGAAATTTTTCCGTAAAAGATGGTGGGTTGACTTGTTCTACAATATCAAAAAAAAAATTCCATCAGTAGAAGCCCCTGACCATATGTGAATGGCTCCTTGCCCTAACTATAATTTATTGAAGATTCTCAAAACTCCAGTGTATGCAGGCTTAGCATCACTTCTGATGTCGGTAAACAAAAGCAGAAATTAGAAAACAAAACGAGCAGCTCCTGGATTCAAGGCTAAGCCTGCATGCACTTAAGAGTCGCCAATTAGACAGAAGAAGAAAAGATCATAATTTTAGGAAAACAAAAAACCTTTTTTCACTTCTTCCTCTGGCTGAGTTGTGAAGGTAGCAAGGTTTGACATGACAACATCCTGCATGCTACTGAGGTATTCCTGTAGTGTTACCTCATCTACGGGGCTGGATGAAAAGAAATGAAAACATGAAAAATGAGAATGGGAATGGGAAAATCAATAACTCAGACCGAAAGCAAAGAAGCTGTACTTAAGTTGGGATGATGAGATGTATGGATAGGATGATTGGGATGGGAAAGAATGGATGCAGATGTAAATGAGATCATGGGATAAGTTAGAATGGATTGGATTGGATAGGAAGAATACAGCTATGGGTGGTAAGGGATGGATGTAATCATAAGTGGGATAGGGTGGAATGGATAAATGGATGGATGGAAGGAATGGATGGATGGATGGAAGGGATGGATGGATGGATGGATGGATGGTATGACTGCTCCCGAGTCATTCAGGGTGTGAACCCAACCAGAACTGAGGCCAGGAGGCCCCGACAGGGACGACAAAGGTGAGAAAAAACAACAAAAAACAACTCCTTTATTCTTCCAAATGTCTTCTCGTCAAAACTCGCTCCTGGACTGAAGAGCACATATCTCGACAGCCCATAATGACATACCAAAGGAAGCCCAAAACTACTGGGAAGCAGTTACAGATGGATAAATGGATGGATAAATGGATGGATGGATGGATAAATAGAAGGGATGGATGAAAGGGATGGATGGAAGGGATGGATGGAAGGGATGGATGGAAGGGATGGATGGAAGGGATAGATGTCAGATGGAAGGGATGGATGGATGGAAGGAAGGAAGGAAAAATTGATAGCAGGTAGTCAGGTTAGACAGTTAATTTTTATTCACAGAGGCAAGCATTTTTACTTAGTGATCTACCTTTCATGTTTTTCAGATGCCAATGAAGGAATAATAGGAAGTACTGTGTTACAGATACATCCACACAGAGGACAGAGAAACTCTCTTCGGTTCACATCAACACTGATGAACTGCCTTAGTCTTAGAGCTCTCCTTTCCTTAGCAATCACCGAATCAAAGAACCCTTGCCAGCAATCACTGTGCATTATATGACCACAACTACTAGTATGAAGACCCCAGAACATGTCCGCTGGGGGGTAAAGAGGATCAAACTCTTCTCCATTTTCAAACATCTTGCCTCGTGCCTTGGAGAGCACAGTTGAGCGTTGTACAAATGCAGCCATGACAATCGCTCGGCCCTCCGTGCTGACTTCCTGTTGTTCTTGGCAGAGAATACAAGGTTCTAATGGGAAACGATTGGCTTTGGGATCTTTGTAGTTACGGTGATGTCCCAGTACTACTGGAAAACTTGTGCTGGATGATGATGCACTATCAGTGTGAGTAGTGTTATTATCTATTGAACTGCAAAAGAAACATTTATTCTATTATTTTTGGGTGGCATGGGTGGCATACGTTGCTAATCCATCTCCTTTCACCCCTGTTCAAGCCCTGCAGTTGTTTAATCGCCTTTGCCAAGAGGGTTTTTTCCAGGTTTTCCTTCCTCCATAAAAATTAAGATGTGAGTTGAACGAAGTATGAATGTAGTATATGTGTGTGTGTGGGGGATGGGGGGGGGGGGACTTCAAATGGGCCCTGGTTCCCCTTGTTTCCTCATGGACTTTGCCTAAAGAAAGGATTAAAAACAATATTCTTTGCATTTTTTTAGTTCAAAAAATATCCCTTACAGAGCAGGATAGGAATTTCCAAGGCGTGGAAGAGCATTCTGCTTATTCTCTGTGGAACTTTCTCTGGTAGGGGGTGTAAAAATGTCCCTTTATTAAATTGATAGTGGCTTGGGTCTCAAAATGTCCTTCCTATATAGTTAGGCTGCGTTCATAATGTATGGCAGGGGGGGGGGGGGGGGGGCAGGTGAAATTGAGGGGGGATCAGGAAAATTTTGGTAGGAAAAAAGGGGGGATGGGAAAATTTTTATCAGAAAAATGGGGGGGATGCAGAATTTTTGGAAGAAACTACAAGCCTTGCTTAGGGGGATCATATTTTTTGCATGACTTTAAGGGGGGGTGTTAAGAATTATTTTGAACATTTCAAATTTTCACCTGCCCCCCCCCTTCCCCTCTGCCATACATTATGAATGCAGCCTTATGGTAAATGATTCTCTATTCAGAGGACACCTCTACTCAGCAGACACCAGCAAGGTACCAAAGGTGTCTTCTTAGAGGTACGACTATCTGTAGTAAGAAATAAATGTAGTCTCACCGATCAGTTTCCATTGATGCCAGTAACTCAGCGTTCTCCCTAATGAAGGCTTTTTGTAATGCAGACATCTGAGCCATGATTTTGTTACGCTTTTCTTGTGCCAGACGAGCTTTCCTTGCCTTTTCATCTTCTACTAGAGTGGTGGATTCTTTCTTGGATAGTCTCACCGACAGCCTCTGCTCTGAATCTCTCTCTTCTAGTGCATCTAGCTCAGTATGGAATTTCTGTAGAACAATCAAGAAGTTTATTATTGTCATCTTAACGAAAGTGACACTAATATTATTATCATCTTCGACCCAACCTGTGCTCATCATCATGATCAACATCATGATCAACATCATGATCAACTTCATCAACATCATGATCAACATCATCAACATCATGATCAACATCATGATCAATTTCATCAACATCATCAACATCATTATCATCATCACCATCATTATCATCATCACCATCATCATCATCATCGTCACCATCATCATCAACATCAACATCAACATCATCACCATCATGATTAACATTACCATCAATATCATCATCAATACCATCATCATGAACATCATCATCATCATCATCATGTCTCACCTTCAAGATCCACTCAACCAAAGACGCATGCTCCTGTAAATGCGGGTTGTCATGGAGACCTTCTAACAGCTTCAAAAGGGTTTCTTGCGGTCCTGATGAAAACACAAACGAAATAAGTATTCATGACTGAAATAATGGACCCTTCTCAAAATTGTCTTGAATGTGAGGCTGTATGGGAATACGAAGGAAATGCTGCATTGTGGTTAACATGGTTAACTCTAACGTTTATACTACTTTGACCACCACTGCACACTTAATTCATTCATGTTACTTTGTAATCATCATATTTGTTTTCTTTCTTTCTCCTGTGATTTTTAAGAGTGATTTTCCATAAATCATGATGTAAACTTGTTAATTCATGTACAAAAATAAATAAAGTCTAAATAAAAGTCACAATACTGATTTATCATTCATTCATCATTTATTTACCATATTTAATTTTTGTTGTTGCTAATTCAATAAAGCCAAATTTGGTAGATTGCTGTCCACTTTCCCTGTGTCTTTGAGCTTCCAGGAGTCCTAAGCATATCAGATGAAGTGCCTGTGATAAAACAACAGGAAAATCAAGAAGTGCACGTCAAACCATTAAAAAGAAAAAACACTAAAAGCAGCACCATCAGAATGTTTTGGAGTAGATGGTCATAATAAGAAAGCTGACTGTGATCTGATACGAGGAACAGAAGGTAATTTATACAAAATGAAAAGTAGCCTGTGGTTAACTTTGAAACAGCAGTATATCTGGTAGATGAGAAATTATTCTGAAAGCCCTGTAAAAGGTATTAAAAACATCCAAACCATTGGGCTGCTGAGGTTTTACAGCTGCTGTTATTGCCAAAAAATGAAACAATTTACACTGACTGACTCTTACCTGTTGTATATGGGTATGATTGACTGTTTTTGATGTTCCTGTAGCTGCTCTAGTTATGATGGTACCTAAAGTCCTGATCAACACCTTGGAGCTCAGCAGGTTAAGAATGTTAGCAAATGTATGACAAAACTCTGGCGGCAGAAGTGGAGGGCATGCTAAAACAAAAAAAACAGACCACATTAAAGTACATAGTGTGACATCGCTTGCAATGGAGAATTTTCAACAGTGTCCAACCATGCCACTGTTGAGTGCGATATTGCCAATTACATCACAGAAGTAGAAACAAGTTCTACTTCTTGAGGTCAGGCAACAGGTGGACACTGATGTGATTCCTGGAGCCTCAACTCTCACATTAAATTGGAAGTTAGAAATAGAAAAGATCAAACATGCTGTCTGTAGACTTGTTATAAAAATCTAAGCTTTTATAAAAAATAAAATTGAAATTAAATTTAAAAGTTTTTTGAAGCTAGAAATATTTACCACCAAGATTCTTGTTCTTCTTCATTCTCTTTCTGTGCTGTTCTTCTGCCTAAAAATAAATAAATAATCTTTAAAATTGAAATTATTTTTAAGTTTAAGTAGATAAGATAAAATGCATTATGGAGAATAACTTTTAATTAGATAACTTGTGCTTGGAAACCTTGGATTGCTCAATCCTACTGTAGTGATAGAAGAATGGGTTGTACTCCTTGTAGTATTCCTCCTTTAACTCGTACAGACCACGCCCAGTCACACCCGGTTTTCTTGGATGAAAGAATGGAAGGTTAAGTGTCTTATTATTTGTTTACATTCTAGTGTATTGCTATATTGAGACTGACTACTCTCCCATACTATTCATTCATGCATCCATCCATCCTATCCATCCAACCATCCATCCAACCATCCATCCATCCATCCATCCATCCATCCATCCATCCATCCATCCATCCACCCATCCATCAATCCATCCATCCATCCATCCATCCATCCAACCATCCATCCATCCATCCATCCATCCATCCATCCATCCATCCAACCATCCATCCATCCATCCATACATCCCTCCCTCCCTCCCTCCCTCCCTCCACCCATCCACTCATCCACCCATCCCTCCACCCCTCCCTCCCTTCCTCCCTCCCTTCCTTCCTCCACCCATCCATCCATTCACTTCTTTATACTCACTTGCCAACCCACCACTAAGACACCCACCCAGACATTCATTCACTTAATCATAAATATTCAATATTTATCTCATAGCTCTATACTTGATATAAAAATAGACCCTTTTCAACTTCCTTGATTCCAGATTCATTTACTCAGCATAAGCCTCATTTCATCATCACAATTTCAACAACACAAACCCTTTTGACAATCCACACACCTTCACTGGACCACATAAATATTCTACACAAAATTAAGGCTAACCCAAAGCAACTGACAGTTCAAAATTGGAGTATTTTTTGGTATGGAAACTTGGAAACTCACTTGAAAGTGGCTACAGATGATATGATGTGATCAACACTATGTTCATTCTCAACCACAAAATCCGGCAGTGGCAGGGCTTTGACCAGTTCACTGTGCGCCATAGGTTTAATGCACAAATTATGGATAATCTCTCGGCGGAAGAAATCATCTGAGGTCACTTTACCAATACCTGGGATATATCGTTCACCTGGGTGAAAATATGGAACAGCAGAAAATTAATCTTAATCATAACAGAAAACCAATTTTGGCTACAAATAAAAATTACCATATCACATGAAGGTAATAGTTCCTGTGACGTAACTATGCATCGCTTCCTTCCCCGTGACTTTATAAATATTAAGAGATAACTAGCTAAAAACTAGTGTGAGTGGTGTCTGTGTTTCTAATGAAACAGTAATGATAAAAAGGTAAAATACACCGTCAGCGAAGGACTAGCGTTCAAAATGTCAGTATAATTTACCTTTTTATTATTACTTTATAAATATTCTTAAGTATCTTTTAGTGGGCAGGTGACATTATTTACCTATGATTGCAATTATGAGAGAAAGCCACTCTTCTGCAACTACAAGCTTGTGATTTATTTTATCCTATGAAGTGATACAATTGAAAAAAATCATCTTTTGAACTGAATTAACTGTGATTAATTGATTAATTAAAGAATTGAAGAGAGAGAAGATAATTTAATTGTGATTTCAAGAAGGGAACTCTATAAAGCTCTTACCCCATCAACTTTTGATTCGTCAAATGTTGGCCTGCAAGAAGCAATGATACCATTTTTATCAAGATTCTTCATAACAAAGGAGAAATAATTTTAAACCTAAATATACGAGCAAATAATCAAGAAAGGAGAAAATGCATTTATTACTATTACTATGGTGAAAAAATATGACACTAAAGATCAAAAAAGACAATCACTCACTCACTCACTCACTCACTCACTCACTCAATCAATCAATCAATCCTGTGAAATGTCTAGAATAAAAAATATTGATCATCGTATGTTGTTGTTAAAATATGTTGTAACTTACTGCGCCCATTCTAGAACACCAAACTTATCCATCAGATTGACCAGGAAGTGATCGCTGTCCATGTATGCAGCAGAGGTCTAGAATGGGCCACAAGTTTATTAGTATTATATATACCATTTTACCCTCAAATAAATAATGTTGCTATTCACACAGCTGTCAACTCACATGTTGATTTTCATGTAGGGAGTAGAACAGGAGAACTCAGAGAAAACCCCATGGTACAGAAGAGAACAACACATCAAACAAACTCAATTCACAAGTGGCGATGGCAGTGCTCGAACCAACGACCCGACCTGTTGGATTTACAGCAGGGGAAGCCCCCAGCCTACATTTCACTATCTGAGTATTCCAAAGTTACACTGTTTTTAAACAAGGGGTTAGTGGGTAAAGTTTCCCAAGTCCATGTGTATCCTGGAGATTTATGGCACTCTGTGTGTTTTCTTAAATTTCTTTGAGTAAAACTCTGTGTTGTATTCCCTACCTGCATCATGATTATATCTTTGTCATACATCTCTGTTCGACACTTGATATTCTGATAATGGAACACCTACAATATATGTAAGTAGCAACCAATCAGAACAAGACTCTCTAGATGATAAGTGATGGGTGGGAGACCAATTATGAACAAGGTAAAGAGGTCTGTTTATGCCCAGTGCAAAAAGAAATGATATTAGTAACCATGACGACTAACCTGGTTCATAATTGCATATCCATTTCTTCTCCACATCCCAGCATGCACCTGGGCCACCATAACAAGTGCACGTAATGAATACTCCATGAGGAAAAGTTTAAGTCCATCATCCTAACAATAATGTATTCAGTTACATATTATTTTATTAAAATGCAGTTTACAGGTACGTTGATGCACAGGTTTACGGGAAGCAAGGGTGGGGTTTTATGGGTGGCATGGTCTGCTTACGCAGTGCCTCTCATCAATGCAACCCCGGTTCAAGTCCCGCTGGTCTCAGTGTTGTTCAGGCCCATCGCTAGGGGTGGTTCGAACAAACCCCCCCTTCTTCACCTTCAAGTTTAACACTATTTTAGTTTTTCAAGAAATGGTATAACTAAGATTGGTAGAAAAACGAACCTCCCTTTTCAAGGTCCTAGCGATGGGTATACTATTGGTTCTCTCCTGTGCTTCGAGGGTTTTTTCTCTGGGGTCGTATTTTTCTTCCCTTCGCTAAAACCAACTTCTAATTCCTAATTCGATCTTGGCAGTCTTTTGGATTGGGTTACCAAAACCTGTTAGGCCTTACGACATCCACCCAGCAGTTTTAAATGCATTATTAGGCTCATAGAAGTTGAAATGATCTTTATCATTGATAATAGCTGTAAGCTTTGATCTTTCCCAATCATGGTGGTGAGCCATTTGAAAATGTTCTTGAATTTATCACCTACCTTAGACTCAAAACTAAAGAGTTCATCAAATTTGCCATCATGTTTATGACATCCCAGTAAAAGACCTATCACCACAGCAGTAATGTATATATATAATATCATTATTCACATTGTAAATGTTACAAATTCTTATCGATGAAACAAATAATAATGACCTTTTTATCAAGTTCTAGATTTTGCTTTGACAATTAGTCACACTGTTGAATAGTTAGATTAATTCATCTACATTAGATAATTATGCAGTTGACGTCACCTAAAATAGTAAATATGTGCCAAAGTAATATAATGCCATGCAATTCTGGGGGTTTACTTTACCAGAGAATGAGTGAAGAATAACTTATCTAATTAAGGTGACAGCAATTGTTCAACAAAAAATTCTAAATTCACTCTAACATCCAAAATTTCAGTACAGTTTCCAAACTTTTTGACATGGAGTTTAAGTGTGAATACAAACATTGAACTTCAAATGAGTCAAATAAAAAAAAACCTCATGTGAAGTTTGATGTTTGACTTGAATTGTACTTCGCTCAAAACTCACTTGTTGTACTCAACACACCAAAATAGTAACGACTAGTATCAGTTGAGCATAAAACTAACCTGCCAAGAATCTGGAGACTGGTAAATGGATTGAAACTGGCTGCTTGGAGACATCATACTTGATTACTTTAAATGACTTGTGAGCAACTGAAGGAATATTGAAGACATCAATAATTAGTATGATATTGAATAATGAAGCATGTATGGACATTAAGTAGATGGATGGATGGATGGACGGACGGACGGACGGACGGACGGACGGACGGACGGATGGTAAAATGGATGGATGGACGGATGGATGGATGGTAAAATGGATGGATGGATGGATGGATGGATGGTAAAATGGATGTATGGATGGATGGTAAAATGGATGTATGGATGGATGGATGGATGGATGGGTGGGTGGGTGGTTGGATGGATGGGTGGGTGGGTGGGTGGGTGGATGAATGGATGGATGGATGGATGGATGGAAATTGGAATTGGAAAATAGATGAATTTCTAGAAGAATGAATGACTGGTTGAAACAAAATGTAACAGTGTTCTTACCTTTTACTTCTTTCAGTTGGTATTCTTGATACTTATTTTTGGTCTCAAGCAAAGCAAGGGTGGCATCTCTGACAGCAGTTCTAAACACCTCTGACTAAATAGCATCAAATGCAACATGATGAGCTTTCATGTTTCTTACAAATGGATTGCGTTTCTTTGTATAAATGTTGTGTTTGTGATACCTGTGTCCAAGCTTTTCCCCTCAAAGTTGGGTTTCCTGTGTTAGCTCTATATTTTATCTATATTGTTTGGGTTACCTGTGTCCAAGCTTTTCCCCTCAAAGTTGGGTTTCCTGTGTTAGCTCTATATTTTATCTATATTGTTTGGGTTACCTGTGTCCAAGCTTTTCCCCTCAAGGTTGGGTTTCCTGTGTTAGCTCTACATTTCATCTATATTGTTTGGGTTACCTGTGTCCGATTTTTCTCTAAAGGTTGGGTTTCCCGTGTTAGCTCTATATTTTATCTATATTGTTTGGGTTACCTGTGTCCAATTTTTCTCTAAAGATTGGGTTTCCTGTGTTAGCTCTACATTTCATCTATATTGTTTGGGTTACCTGTGTCCGATTTTTCTCTAAAGGTTGGGTTTCCCGTGTTAGCTCTATATTTTATCTACATTGTTTGGGTTTCCTGTATTAGCTCTAGTGAGGGGGGGGGGGGGGGGGGGTGGGGGTCAGAAGAGGTCTACTCCTATGATGTGGATTTGGACCAATAATATTATTAAAAGAATAATTAGTGTGACCTAACAGGAACTTACATCACTGACGCACCAATCCCTGACCATAGAGAGAACAGGTATCATACGTAGCTGAAGAGTAAACGCCGATTCCCATTCTGGATCTGATTCAATGTGCTGCCCTACCTTTCTGGTTACCATATCCATGCCCTATGCACAAACAAATGAACATCAATTAACATATTATTCCCTTGAGAATAATTCTTTTTTTTTTGCTCATGCAAGAAAAGTTTTATCTAATATGGATGAAACCCCCAAAAAAGAAAACTATTCCCAAGTGAGCATCTTCCAATGGAACATGTGCAATAGAAATATTAAGAAATATTAAGTTTACTACTGGAGAACTGCCAAAAGTAAGAGGGTTCTTACACTATGCCTCTAAAGAAAAATGCTTGAGAATAATAAGAGGCAGCATAAATCTTGATTATACCTGCATATTCTTTAGAAGAGTAAAAAACAATTCTAGGAAATTAAAAAACTTCTGACGAAGATCATCAGTCCAGGCGATAGGTCTGTGCTGAAGGACGTATCTAGAAACACACATAAGAAAAAGTAGTCAAAATAGAGAAAGTGGGAATAAAATGAAAAGAAATTGTTAGTGAATAAAAGGAATGAAGGAATTTTACTCACTTGAGGTCCAGTAAGACATACTGCGCACGGCCTAATGGTTGAAATGGTCCATGGAACTCATAAGTGCCACTGTTGCCTTTGAATTTTTTGGGGAAAAAATAAAATTATGAACTTTATGAGCTCATTTAATGATCACCTTGGAATATCAGAAAATTGGGTCATAACTAGAGTTGGTCGTAGTTTATTTGGTTGTATACAAAGTTTCGGTAGTTTATAAATACCATTTCTTTTGGATTCTAGTTCTTCCATGAATGTCTTGAGGATGACAATCAAGATATCATGTTCAAGTACAAGCATCCTCGCCTGAAATAGAATAGAAGGGAAATGAAAAAAGGATGAATGGGAAATGATACTGAAATGAGCCTGCGCTTATTTATTAAGTCTTTCATCCATTGCTAAATGTGGTCATTTTACTCAGTCATTTATTTATTTATACATTTATTAAACTGCCATCCCTCTGTGTATCTTATTTATCTTCTCATCCATCCATCCATCTAACCATCCATCCATCCATCCATCCATCCATCCATCCATCCATCCATCCATCCATCCATCCATCCATCCATCCATTCATTCATACATCAATCCATGCATCATCCATCCATCCATCTAACCATGCATCAATGCATCATCCATCCATCCATCCATCTAACCATCCATCTAACCATGCATCCATGCATCCATCCATCTATCCATCCACCCACCCATCCATTCATCCATCCATCCTCCCACCCATCCACCCACCCACCCACCCACCCATCCATCCATCCATCCATCCATCCATTCATTCTTTTATCCATCCATTCATTCTTTCATCAATCCATTCTTTCTTTCTTTCATCCATCCATTCAAAATGTTAAGCTACTCACCAGTGTTGGTACAGTGAATATTTGAACTGAAAACGATGTGGCCTAAAAACAAACAAAGTCTTAGAAAATCAAAACAATATGACACTGAGTTGAAACAAATTATCAATAAAATTAGATTTTTTAAGATGAGTTCAATAGATATACTTACAGATACAGAATGCTCATGGTCATCTGCTACAAATTCAGTCATTAATTTCTTATAATTCTGAAAAAGATCAAAATATTTTGAAGCAACTGAAAATGTGAATATATCAAAGAAAACAGCCATTGCCATGCATCGATTGAGACAATAGTCATTACAGGGACTATACTAAAAAAAGCACTTGTGCCAAGCTATAAGATTTGAGACATTAATAAAGTTTATTATTATTATTAATATAGACTACCATCAATCAAATAAACTGTTAGAGTATGTAAGTTCCAACCTTTTTTTGACCTAATGGCAGAGCTTTCAATATTTTTTGGAGTAAGTGGTTATTCTCAAATATTAGGGGGCAATAAATGGAATTTTAGACCCCTTTTTTATTAATTATGTGTACTATTAAGTCGAAAATAGCCGGCAGTTTAGGCAGAAGTATCCGGCGATAAATCGCCGGTTGCCGCCTTCTATTGAAAGCTCTGCTAATGGTTGATTTGATTGATGGCAGTCTATTGTCTGGTTTCCCTGTTGAGAGTGTTGTCTCGATCAGCTGATAACAATCAAAACAGTTGTTATTGATACCTTAGTGAAGTGTATTGCAAACAATTTCTTTCCTTCAGAATCCAACAGCATTCTTGAATAAAAGAAAAACAAGTTGAGGCTTAACAAGTTAAAAGCTAAATTTGCACTTTTTTATTTTGACATAAATTTATGTCCAGCAATATGCCTGAAGTGAGATGACGTTTTACCCCCGACTCTATACCATAATAGTTTTTTAAAATTCTTTCATATTAAAATTTTTGATTCCTTAGAGAATACTGGAACAATAGTCATAATTAAAGAACAAAAGCAATGTGAAAAGGATTATGGTCTAGATACGGGGGTAAAACATCATCTTGCTTCAGGCTTATCACAAATATTTCTCATGGTGAAGCAATTTGGGATGGACATAAATTTATTTCGCTCAATAAAATTTAAAAGCATCTCAAAAATACATATTGGGAAACAGCCATGATGAAATTTGGTTCATGAAATCCAACCAAATTGTCCAAAAACATTTTCATCATAATGAAATGAGAGATAAGAGCAAATATATTTTTTAACTCGTTACTTGTAAAGGCTGTCTTGTGAAAAAGGTTTTTTCATTGTAACAAAGTAAAGAGAGACTTACGAATTCATAAAGACTTTGTGAGTGTTTGTTCTTGCAGCTAAAAAGAAGTAAATACTAATATAAGTAATCCACAAAAAATAGAAAAGAGTTTTTCTTTCAAAAACTATTGACTAAAAGCTTAACAAGAATCATGGACCTTTCATGGAATAAATGTTTTTTTGCCACATAGCCTCACAATCAAGTGCTACACGATCAGAATAAGGTGACACAAGGTTTAACAGGTTCTTATCCTCATTGGAATAAACAAGTTGCCGTGTGATCAACGTCCACTTAATCCTCACTTGGGGAGGGGTGGGGATGACAAAAAGAACGCCAAACAAACAAAAAGAATGCGTTTATTGATAGAATGAAAAGTACGTTTTTACTAGAGCTTGATTTTAAAGTGAAATGTTTTTGTCAACATTTCTTACTTTTCCATAGTTTTGCATCTTCTTGGAATACTTTGTCCAGCAAGCATTCTTGATTAGATTGTGTCTCCACAACAATTTCACACAGTAATCGTCTTAGACCATCTGAAAAAAAATTGGTAGACACAAAAAATTTGAGAAATCCATTTTGGGTTCCCTGTGGTAACAATCAACAGGAAGCCCAAAGCATACTGTATTCTATACCTGAATGTGAGGTGATTTTGTTAATCCATCCCAAGAGGCGCAACACAAATAACTGGTGTGCAACAACTTTGTGATGCATTACTCTGCATTTAAGAGGAGAACGACCAGGACTAGAAGTTCCTCTCTGTGAAAAAAATTTATAGAGCAATCTATTAGGGCCAACCTTTAATCTAATACAATTTAAAGATATACATGTTTTTTCCTGCCTCTTAGACTGTGAGCGGTCCCACTTTTCCTCCAGACTCATTTAAAGACTGAGGTTCCATTTGGCTAATTCAGATCTCCACGCACGTCCACAGGAATCCCACAACACTCATCTTTACTGAGTCTGGAAGGAAAATTGGGACCCCTCCCAGTTTACCTGCCGCTACTGTATATTGATATATTTCTCTATTGTATCCTTTTACTGTCTCTCTACTTTGATCTGCTTTAACTAGTTTTTACCTCTATTACATTTCTTGAGGTTTCACATATTTCTTTTTGGCCAACTCTAACTGGTGAACGGCCCTTGAAATAAAATTGAAAATATATTGTAAATTGAGTATCAGTAGCATCGTACAATTTCCATAACACAACCAATAATTCAGCACAAGACATCTGGGTTTTTTGCCCCAAATCAAATTTCCAACTTTTGACATTACATTTTTTCTCAATAAAAGCTTAAAACCCAGACATCTTTGGCTGACTTGTTCACCTAATTATAAATATTATTATGAGAATAGGTGTAAAGTGACAAGCATAGAAAGACAATACAAAGGCGATGTGGTATACAGTACCTCTCTATCCACTACGTTGGCATATGCTAAAGCCATCTCTCGGTCACATTGCGGTATGGCATCTGTCAGTGTTAAGATGACCTAGAGGAAAAAAATATAACAAAGAATGTGTAGTTCCAGCAGAATATCCATACCCCCACCATGGAGGGAATTTGTAAAAGGACCCCTCTACCCCAGTGAAACTCCAATTTTCTTTCTCTGCCCCCCTCCCCTCCAGAATTTCTAATTCCCTCCGTGATTGGGGTACAGATGTTTTATGGAACTACGCAACACACCTTATGCATTCATTACAGTATTTAAAAACTACATGTAGCATATTCAAATTTTAGTTACCTCTTCATATGTGTGTACTTCATCATTAAATAACATGGTGACAAATGTATCTTCATGGCACCTGCATTTAATAATAAGTTAATAAATATAATAGGACGTTTGCACAATGGTGTCATTGACCTCTACTACCAGACTCCCTTGCACGCTTTCTTTTGTTCAGTTAATTAGCACCAATTGTCTTACTATTCTTACTAGGGAATACAAATTTTAAAAAAAAGAAAATTCGCAAAGCATCTTGGTAGTGGGAGTCAAATGACGCCATCATGCAACCGTCCTATCATAACAGATAACAAAACTTTTGTTGGGTTCCCTGTGATACCAGTAACCCAGGAAGCCCAAATAATAAACCAATTTCTACTTTAAAATTAGTCAAAATGCCAATCAATCAACACATTTTATAATTGTATTCTTACTTTATGTCATGCAGAGTGCTGGGTAGAGATTCATTCTGGTCCCAACAAACCATTTGTACGCAATGCTCTAATGCTGTCTTGTACAAGAGTTTTGCTCTGTTCACCATGTCTGGAGATAATTCGTCAGCAGGATTCTGTAATAAAAGATGATTTAAGAGAAAAATTTAATGCTAACCTGTTTTAGGGAGTGTGAACTCTGGTTGCTCGTTTCATGTTTTCTTGAGAAAAAAGTGTCTACAGGATAGCATTATTGCATGTATGTTTCAACTTAAATCACAACATTTATTCCAAGAAGATATAACTAGTTAAAAACTAGTGTGAGCTGCGTCGGTGTTTCTAATGAAACAGTAATGATGAAAAGGTAAATTATACACCGTCAACGAAGGACTAGCGTCCGAAACGTCTGTAAGTTTTTTCATCTTTTTCACTGTGTATAATTTACCTTTTCATCATTAACATTTATTCCAGGTTTTTAATGTTCTTTTATATTTTATCATTACTCTGAAACAACCTCTGGGCTGATCTAAGTTAGGGCATGGCTAACTCACAGATTGAACCCTGAAACAACCTCTGGGCTGATCTAAGTCAGGGCATGACTAACTCACAGATTGAACCCTGAAACAACCTCTGGGCTGATCTAAGTCAGGGCATGGCGAACTCACAGATTGAACCCTGAAACAACCTCTGGGCTGATCTAAGTCAGGGCATGGCGAACTCACAAATCAAACCCTGAAACAGCCTCTGGGCTGATCAAAGTCAGGGCATGGCGAACTCACAGATCAAGCCCTGAATAACACCGGCTATCTTTTGTCACATTACCTCTTCATTATCCAAGTCGGTGCTTGGTTTATGAAGATCACATGATGGTCCTTGCTTCCACGCCTCTGGATCACCACAGTCACAAAACCCACTCCCAAACGATGTATTCATCTGCGACAAAAGATATCAAGATAAATATAACCATAAATAATAATTATGGCTGGGTTTAATTTCTGTATACGGGGATTAAATTCATTTTCAAAGTTACGAGAAAAAATTTAAAGTTTCCAGCAATTTTTTGAGTGATAGACATGACAGGGGAAAAAACGAATGGATATCAGAAAAATGTGACCTGATTTATTTTTTAGTAGCAAAATAGAAAATTAATGACCATTTTCTGGGCTAAAGATAATAACTGGTCAATCAATCGGCAGTCATGATCACCAGCCAAATTAGTTTTAGCTTGGTCAAGCCTTATTTCTGCTCAACATTACCGGTCAAAATGACCAGCAAGGCAAAGATTTGACTGGACAAGTCTTACTGGTCGTTATTCGTAGCTGGATTTAGCTATTTTGTTTTGTGTGAGTTTTGAACCCTATTTTATATATTTAATTTCTGCATGAATATTCATGTAATTTGTGGGGGGGGGGGGGGGGGGGAATTTAAGAATGAGTGACAATTGGTAGCTTTTGTTGAAGTAAACTGAAAGATATTGCATAAGATCTAGCTGAACCCATTTCACCACATCCTGTTGTCTGAAAAAAAATTTTCCAGTGTATATCTGACTTGTACTAGTATCTTGAGTTTAATATGGTATAATAAGAATATAAAGGTTGGTTTCACTGACCTTATACTGATGGTCTTTGTGGATGCTCTTTTGAAAACAGTCAATACAAAGCACACAAGTTCCATCATAACCGCAGTCTCTGCAACCCCAAAATGACAATTTTATCAATAACTTAATATTGAAATAATAATATAATAATAATAATAATATTGAAACACAGATTTTATCTTTTCATGTTGAGATTATCTTACTCGTTTACTGCACTCTCTTGTATAAGATAGCACCTCAACACTTGAAGATAGAATCATTACTTGTTTGCATAGCTGGTACCTTGGTTGAATTTAACATATTTAAGAAAAAAATTGCTAATAAAATTTTTATATAAATAACACTTATTGAATACATTACAATTCAATCAAGTGGAAGAAGAGCGCTCCATGGAAACCATGCTAAACCCCATTCATTATTGTAATTAAATATCCTAAAAGTGGAGTTTAAATATAAATTATATCACAATGGAAAAGACATTTTGTTTACATCATAAAATAACAGAATTTACTCCACATATTTTGTTAAAACAATTACAAAACTTAAAAACAAATTTCTAATAGATAATCTTTTTCTAATGATGTTTAACTTATAATTAGTAAACAAATATAGTTAATATTTATCACATCTTTTTATAAAACTATTTCTGATAAAATTTTAATTTCAACAAAAGCTATAAATGCATAGTTTCGAAAATATTCCTATTAGGTACTAATATACTTTACCTGCAAGAGAAAGTCGGGTCTCCATATTTAAACATTTTCCCGCACAACTGAGGTGGCTTATTCAAGCTTTGCAGTTTTTCCAACCCGGTTGAAGGTTCTTCACCCAACAAGAAATACTCCAACACGTTTAATATCGTCTCCTGACATAATTCTTCCTTTACATTAACTTTCAATGTCTGTGCATTAGTAACTTCGAAGCAAGGAAAGACTTTGTCCGAGAGTAGTTGGAAAAATAACTTTTTAAAAACGTCAGGGTCGTTGGTCGTGGCTTGGTTCACGGTTCGCAGCCATTCCTTGGCTAAGCAGGCTTCTCTAGAGTCTGCTGCCATAAAAGGCACCACTTCCATCTCTTCGTCGCTCATTTGTGCTGCGTCCTGGTTATTTCTTCAACAAGAAGTCGGTATCCATAAGGACAAAGCTGCAGAAGTTGAGGAATATAATGACTTTTATTTTATATTACGTAGACTCAAAATGGCGTCGAAACTGGAATTTGTTGGGGTGGGGGTACTCCGCTGACAAGGTCAGCATTCCTCACATTTATTTATTTATTTTTTCATTCCCATTTTCTCGAATTCATTTACTAAATAATTAAGTCACCCAAGTATTCATACCTCTTGTAAGTCTTTGGTAGAAATAAAGAAATATGATAATGGGACACTACGGGAAAATGCCAAAGTAACCAACGGGGATAATATTTTTTTGTTTTTAACCTAAATGTGACTTTTCTCTTTGGTAAATTTGAGTAAAAAATCCATATATATATACATATGAATGAAAACAATTTATTAAGGATTGAAAAATATTAAAGACAAGGAAAAAGGGAATGGGTATGGAGTTTCTGTGACCTAATGCTACCCAGGCCTTCTCTACCCATTACCGCTGACCGGGTAAATAGAATCATAACGATAACTCACTAAAAGAATCAAACTTGTGAATGAATGATTCTATGAATATAGAAATCGTGAAGTTACACGATCACCCCGAGCTAATACAGGATGTAGTCAAGATACTTAATCTTGAATGGCCAAGGAGTGAAAGTGCGAGGTAAATACTTGCAAAACCATCCAAGGAGCGAGAGGAAACTTTGGTGAAAACTTCAACACTCCCCTTATCATATGAATATGTTTTTTAATCACAGGATACATAGCCTCAAAGATTCTGGAGATGATCTACCATGTTCATTATTGCTGGTTCATAAATATGATAATAAAAATTTGGCTGTCATTGGACACAACAAAATATCAAAAGTCCATGGAAATATAAAATCGGTGTTCATAGAAAATGGTAAGTGAGATGGTATGTAGCTGGATGGATGTTGAAAAAATTACTTCTCACGTGTTTATTTTATGTATTTTTAGTTATTGTAGAGAAAACAAAAGAGGATTTGGTCTTGGAAAGAAGCTTATGGAACTCACAGAACTTTATGTGTCCAAGTAATGAAGAATTGTGATTTAAAAATTAAAATGGAAAATTTAAAGAGATTTTTGTTACTTTTAGGATAATATTTTGCAATATTAATATTTATTTCCATTGTTTATTGCCAAAGGTTAGGATACCAAGATATTTATTTAAGCACTCATGACAAGTGTAAATTCTATGAATGCCTTGGATATGTATATTGTTCTCCAGTATCTCCAGTAAGAGGAAATGCAAAACTGCTGACACCAGAACAGGTATAGTTAGAGAAATGTGTGCACAGCTTATTTCCCTTTTAGCAGAGCCTCCCTCATTGGTGATTCTTGGCAGAGAAAATGGGAAAACCAGTTTCAGAACTTTTTTGGTTTGTTGATGGTTGTGGATGGCATTATATCAAAGAAAATGGCCTAGGCCAGCAGAGTCTCCCATATTCTCTAACTAGAATCACAAACGAGGGAGACTCTGTTAGCAGTTTATATTCCTTAAAAACATATACTCTCCAGGTGTGTTCCCCAAACCTCAGAAAACTGCCATTACTCTGTGGGGAAGGAACAAATATGTTGTTGAAATATATATTGAAAGAGAGCCAATTGAGAGATCTGGTTAAGATAATGCCAGTTTGAAAAGAGATGCACTAAGTTAATATTATCTAATAGTTTTCAGCACTTCAAGTCCATTTTGGTGAACAAAATGAACAGGATTCTAAAGGAGACAGGGAATTGCTTCCACAACAATTACAAGATGAAAAGCATCCACTACTCCAACAACCAGTGAGAAATAAAGAAGTAGAAATACAAAGGCAAAATAAAAATACTTCAGAGAATAGTCAAAAGTGGATGAATGAAAAGCCTCAATCAGCAGAGCCGCCGCCTCCTCCTCCTCCTCCCCCTCATCCACCAAGTTTACCGGTAGGAAAAGATTCATCCAGTAAATATGGATCTGAGAAGCAATTCTGGATGGTTAAACATCTAGAATAGATAAGTGTATTTAAAATATCCTGTTATAAAGTAATTAAATTATCTAGAAAACTGGTAAAATAACTTTTTCTTATGATTGTACATATTTTTGCTATGTTTAATAAATTTTCTTTTACTGATTCTTTTTTTTTTTCTTTCAAATCTCTTAGTATTCATTTTTCATTTATCAATTTAATTAACATCTATAAATTTAAATATAAAAATTTCACAATTTTATTATGACATCATAATTATTATTAGGCAATTACTTAATGCTGTGGGTTCATAGTATACAGAACAGAGACTTCAAATATGGTAAGCCGTTTTCTGTTTGGGCAATGACATAAGAAGGGGAATGTTTGGGGGTATTACGAAAACAGCATAGATGCCAAAAATCAAAAAATTGTTAATCAGTTTCGATCATATGAAACATACTGCCAAAAAAAACGTCATTTTTTCACTTCGAAAAGCCACTGTATATCAATCAGCTATCCCAGCATACTCGTTTTGATAATTTATATATTTACTGGAGTATTTTAACCGGCTAAAAATTACTTGCTTTGATAATTTTTACGATCAAAATATTTTCAGGAAAGGTGATAGGTGAGATAACCCGTGGACGTGTTACATGTAATCCATAAGTCTTCCTGTTACGTGCAAGTCTGAAAGCGTCTGAAATACGTAAATATCACGTGCAGGAATATTCCCGCACAAAAGACCGCGTGAACCTGGATCAGAATACAGGGCGTACAACCAAACGAGACGTCACAATCATTACGTCATTTTCATTCATCCTGATTGGATGATTTCGTCATGGTTACGCGTTTTTCTTGAACGTGATTGGTTGGAAAAAACCGGTTTTAACTGGTTTTGTGTGGTACGACACAAATAAGTTTGTTGCGTTCAAACGCATAGTTCAGTGTTTTGGGGGATCTAGAAGAGGTTAGTAACGACGTATTACATTTTTTCGTATAAAAAGAAATTATTTTGCGATTCACTCGCAAATTTTCTACATATACATCAAATTTATAAAAAGTCACTTGCTAAAGAACTAGAGAAACAAATCCTAGTTTTTTACTAGTGTAGAAGGACCCAAGCGTTAGATGTAAAGACGGATTTCAACGTGTTCAACCGAAAATAAGAAGCGAGAAGTTGTTAGGAAAAGAAAAAATCGATCTTACAAGGATTTTGAATTTGTTCTTGCCTTAAAGGATCTTCTCCATTCACTCGCAAGTTGGTGGCTTTGGACTTCAAGTCGACGCGAAAAGGAGCGGCTAATGAACCAGTAAGCGAAGTATCTTAAAAAAAATTGAGGTTATAAGTTAGTTTTACCTTAAACCTCAGTTAGTCATCGCCAGTTTATAACAAATTCAGTCAAACTTTGAGTTTTACATTGCGTAGTCGACTTAAAATTTCAAAATGTGTGGCGGAATGAGAAGCGAAACAGTGAAGCGAATCAAACATGGACGCTATTCCGAGTCAGACAAAGAACTTTGGTCTATTCTTTCTGCTTCTTTAGAGAAAAAAAGAGTTATCAAAAGAAAAAGGTCCATGGATTTCTATCGGGCAGCAGTGCTTCAATTTTCAGTCCAAAAGCTTAATGACGAAATAACTGAGAGATGTAATAGGAAGGCGAAAAGACAACGAAAAAGAGAGCGTTATGAGTGGCACGACGGATCCAATGGCGTCGACTGGAACATGAAAAACACTCAAAAGGATGACGACGATCTACTAGGTATTGATGACTTTTTTCGAAAACTTAGTAAATGGAAACCAGACAATTCGTCCACAGAAACAGATTTAGTGCTTTCTAAGGAAGTATCAGGAATGGATCTATCAAAATAAACTGCGAAGGAACAAAAATGCTGTCTAAGCAAAAAGTTGTTTGGCTAGTAGGGAGTATTTTATTCGAGTGAATGATCAAAAATAATTTATGAATTAGGTAGTTTTAAAAAGTATTTAAATTTTTGTATGCTATGTAAATTTCTAAGAAAAGTTTTATATTGTAAATATATGTAAAGGTTTTATAAATATGGTGGTATATATTGCAATTAACCAAATCTACCGAAATCCCAGTTATATGGAATCCTGGAGCAGAATATTGGAAATGTGGTTAATGAATAATTAATTACATTAAAAAATTTTATAATGTAGAATTTCAAGTTTATATTTCTTGCATTTTTTCCTCAGAGTGAAATGCTTTGTGATGCGATTTAAATGAGAATGTGCTGGTTCATCAGATGAGCAATTCTCTTGACGGCATGTAAGTTGTCAAATATCAATTTGAAACTGGTCTGACTGAAATTGCCATCATCGAGGGGAATCACTAAAAACATGTTTCTTACATACACACAGTTGGTGGTCATTCCAAGTTAAAGTCAAGCCAGAGATCTGAAGATGGATAGTCTGAGATGTGTCTTAATGCGAAAAGGCTTGTAGTATTATGATCAGGAGTACAAAGAAGTTGGAATGTTAGCTTAATAGTAGAGCACTCGACCCTTGCAAATTGGGATTTGAAACTTTAGATTTGGTCAGCTCTGTGCTGCATTTGCTTCATTAGAAACTGTGGGAGGAAATACTACTATACTATAGAGTAAGATCGTGTAGTTTGCCAAACGCATGTGCTACACTTAAGATTTTAGTGTCTGTGCCTGTCCAGAAGAAAGTTGGGTCAAGTTCTCAAGTAAAAGGCAAGAAATAAGCTGTTATCTTTAAAGTAATTTAATCTTCCTACTTTACATTATTATTCTATATATCATTTTAGCTTTTATAGCTGTATATCTCTATGCATTTGGGTTTTTTGGGGAGATGGTATTTTTATTTTTCTTTGAAGATAGCAAAGACCAAGAGAAAGTTTCCTCTGACAGAATCAGAACATCTAAAGTTCAGGTTACATAAAACCTTCAATCTCAAAATCATAATTTATTTCTGTTAATTAGTAAATTGTGTAGGCGATATGTATACTTTGCTTGGAATTTCAGTTTAGGTGTGTACGAGAAATGTTAAGGAACTGGTAAATAAGTCATCCATAAAAGTCCTGTTAAACCACTTCATCGAGAAGGTAGATGAATTAAGCTGTCATACTTGAGATCCAAATTCTCTACGTAATTTTTTATGCATTCAAAACATTCATTTAGTAGAAGGGGTATGATATTGGGGTAGATCTGGGTTGTATGTTTTATTCATCTTTCAGGATGAATGGTAAATTCTCTTCCGCTGGTTACCATGGAGTTGCATATCTAACATTTTTTCACGATTGTGGTATGACTGTTAAATTTAACAAAAATAATGGTTAAACTTTATTTATTATAATATATTATTTTGTGGAATTTATTAGTAATTAATCTGAACTTAATCATAAATTAAAGCTTATAAAGGCATATTATTCATAGGTTAGGGTTTTGTATGTATATATTTTGCTTTTATTTCTTAAAGGCGTTGCTCCGAACTTGTTGCCGGCTAATTTCCAGTTGAGGCTCGATTGCATATCAAGGCTTCCCTTGAGCATTCGTTCTACTGCGAAGATTATCAATAATGCCATGCGATCTCTATGTAAAGCAAGTGGTCACTCCAACTCTAAGCCTTCTGGTACAATTCATTTCTACATATTCAAACAAAGCCATCTCTCTGGTGGTCCAAACAAATTGGTTCAGCTGCAGACATTCGTTCCACCTCATCAGACAGAAATTTTCGAAAGGTAACCATTTGACCTTGATTTTTTGTCGCAAAAGTGGTCTTTTTGATTTGCCAGATTTAGCAAAACTTGTTCACAAGAAAACATGATCCATTTTCATGAAGCATTGGTTTTAAGTATCCAGTCTAAATTCAAGTTCGTAGTTTTCTAAAAGGAGTTTGGTAAGCTCATTTTCATTTTTTGATGCTAAAGTAGTGTGGCCCATAAGGCTACTTTGTAGGTATGTGTTTCTGTTTTTCTTTCCAGCAGTGCAATCCGTTAATTGCTATAAAGTTGGTCAATTCTAAATCTGAAACAAGCATATTGCAAGAGACATAAGGCAAGCTCTTCCATTTCCTTGAATGATAAGTGCAGCGAATAAGGCAAGCATCTTCTTCATGATTGGCAAGTTTTTATGCAGAGGTAATGCTGCTCCGTGTTCGTTTATGATTCCCAATCAAGTCTTACAGCTTATTAAGCATACTCCATTCCCAAGTATCGACATGGTAGTTCAATCTTTCTAACCAAAAATGAAATTCAGCAAAAGACAAGCCACCAAAATAAAGTTACTAGTTTCTGCTCGTTCCTTGTTGCGGTATTTTTGTTTGGTCTATACTTACAGGACATGATTGAGATGACTTCATATCTAGATACAGACTGATAAATTCTGCCTTTTGAGGAATCACCGAGACTGTACGTAAATCTGACTTTATAAAAATCAATGACACTCGCTTTTTGTGCACAACGCATGTTTCCTATCAGTTGCATTGACAGCATTACCAAGAGTCTTAAGAGCCGCAGTTCAATGATGAGCGAAAGACAAGGTAAATTTTGAAGTTTCTTTGCATAGAAAATTGGTCTTTTCAAATTTTTAGCAGAACTGTTTTGGCAAGTACAGTTTTCAAAGTTGGTACGACAAAACGTGGTGTCTAAAATGCGTTTATAATAGCAAGTTTTCCTTCCATGAAGAGGTTTTCAAAGTAACTTTTCTACCAGAGTTTGGTAAGCTAAAGGATTTTGCATATAATTATGTTGGTGACATTGGCCATTATAGTTGTCCGTGGGTATGTGTTCTATTTTCCTATTTGCCAGGTTATTTGAAGCATTTGTTTCTGGACTTTATAAAGTACAAAAGACAAGAAATTGGACTAAAGAGTAACGAGTGCACTATGCAGAAATATGTAGAAAAGTTCAGAGGGGACTAAAGAAAAGTAGAAAGAGTACGCACATAACTAGCGATTTCTCCAAAACATCGAGTCAGTGAGAGGGTTAACATACAAGGCAAAAGCAATGAGTATAAGCACCCAAGATAGCCAGATTGAATCCCTAACTTTGAGCAGAGAGTGCAAAATCGTAAAGCTAGCTTCAGGGGTGGTCCTTAGCCGTCAATCCATGGTAGTTTGAATGAAGTGTAGCATTGCCTAAAGCAGAGGTTCCAAGGTAGTCGGTCATTCAGTAGTTGTTAACATGTCAGTGGTGGTTGCATATTCTACTCATCTTCGCTAACAGGACTAGCTCGTGTCTGTGACTGTCTGCTGTCCTCGACTTGTAGTCATCAGTACAGTGATTGAGTGGATTCGCTTGAGTGAGTCGGTTGTCCACCGGTAAGCATACTTGTCCAGCTTTTGTTTCCATACAATGCCTTGTTGCCTTCAATTCAATCTGCAGTGTGTCAAAGCATGTGGTGATTAGGACAAAAATTCATGTTGAGAGTAGGCGATGGAGTTTGCAATCCACTTTTGAAAAAGCAGAGTAAAAAGCCAGTTGCACACTACTAAGGAATTGTTTCTGCCACAGTGCATGGAAGTTTGGTGAGCTAAATTTTTAAATATGTTTCTGAACTTGTCGTTTTGACCCTTTGGGTCCATTTTGTAGGCACATGTTTTTCCTTTTTTTACAGCAAATGCATATGGGCTTATCGCAGCATTGAGGCCAGAAAATGGTGTCCGTGTGACTTACATGCTTATTTCCTCTGAACTGATCCATTTATAAAGGAGAGACATAGTCAAGGTTATGAGAGATTGGTGGCTAAGTTAGAAGCATGCAGTGCATCCTCCAGATGAAATGAGCAATAAAGAACTCGGAGAGAGTAGAGAGATGCAGGTTTTGGCTTTCAATTACTGATCAGTCATTAAGGTGAAATCATCTCATTCCAGTTAAACTGCAGTCTTTCATTTGCGTTATTGGCCTAGTTAATCCTTTTGCAAGGTAACAGGTAAACTTTAAACTTTTACATATAATATTTATTTTTGTTTTTGTTTTAAATGTACTTATTTTCTGTAGTGCACTAAACCTTAAATGTTTTAAAATCATAACCATAACTACTAGAACTTCACATAAGTGTTAGGATGTCGATTTTATTGTGGTGTTACTATTTAGTTTAATTTTTCATTCTAATTAATAGCATACTTAAACATGCACACATGTATCAGTGTTAGTTTGTGGAAGTGAACATATTTTTGAGTAGTTTTAGTATTAACTGTGTTGTTGAAGATCACATAGTTTTAATGTAAACTATTTTTTTGTGATAAGATTTTATGACCCTCGGGGGTCTTCGTAGGCATGCTTTCTTTTTTTCTTTTTTAACAGCAAGAGCATTATGGCATTCATTAATCTACATAAGCATCCAGCATCTGTAGTGCGAAAAGCAAGAATCGACTAAAGTAACCTAAACCATTGTATGTCCTAACAAAACGGTAGAAAAGTAACACTAAGTAAGATTGCCAATATGCTTCCCTATTAACTGTTCATTGCAAGCGAGAGCAGTGGGTATTGCTAACGAGAAACTCTGTTGATGTTCTTGTCTGGGTGTAACCATTTCCTTTGTTCAAGTGTGGCACCATCGTTCATTGTTTTGTAGTACTTTGGCTGTTCGTAATGGGAGCATGAGCAGTGGGTTCTCTGTAGTGTGTAACCACATAAAGTTCCATCCAAGTGTAAGCACAAGTATAGTTCTTTCGTCCTTCACAAGCATTGCATAACACCTATTGTATCCTGTAAACCTAAAGTGACGAGGTAGCAACTAGATTGCAAGTGTATCGAATGTACATTATTTGTATCCTGTAAACCTAAAGTGACGAGGTAGCAACTAGATTGCAAGCGTATTGAATGTGCATCATTTGTCCGTTTTGTGGTGTATCTTTATTTGGTCTTTACTTAACAGGACAAGTCTAAAACGACATGGCCGTCTAAACCTTTGGATATAATAACTGATGTCTAACATTTTGGATCTGCTATGCGTATCACTTGTAAGCATTCTGTTTTAAACTTTCGACTTTAAGTTTGTATGCAACATGTTGTTACTATGCATTAAATCTGCAGTTGCCTAAAAGCACAACTAAAGACTAATTTAAATCAAACCATTTCAACAAACGTATTGAGCAGGTAACCTGTTTTTGACTTCGTGTTTTGTGTGGAAATTCGTACTATTCTTCAAATTAACAGGAAAAAAAGTTCACTGAGTAATCAAATCAAGCAAGCCATTCACTAAATAATCACATCCAGCATTATCCTTAGTGCCATTAAAACACTGAAACGTAACATCCTAAAGGAGTTCGGTAAGACTATATTAATCTTCAATTATTGAATGTAATATTGTAGGACCCTTTGGGTCGTTTGTGGTATATCTATTCTATTGTCTTCACAGCACGTAGAAGTTCCTAAATCTAAAATATTAACGTAACCAGTGGATCTTCAAGCATAGTGGTAACTAGAGACGTAATAACCTTAACAAGATAGAATCTTTGCAAGTTAATAAAGAGAGGATAAAGTATGGCCATGGATCTACAATCAGGGGGCTATTGAATATGGTTATTGAGAGAGTGATACCAGTAGTATATTCCATACTAGTTTGTTCATCATAAGCAACTCGTCTCCCCACAGTAAAGTGATTGTTAAGAGAAGAATCAGTAATGTCTAAACAAGCAAGTAGTGGTAGCCTAGCCTCTTTTACAAGTTATTGTTTCTACTGTTCCATTGGTCCCTCTCCCCTAGCGCAATGTTGGTAGTCCTTTTACGTCTTTACAGAGCATAGAGCCAATTCAAGTTTAAAAGCCATCAAGCTATATATGAGAAAGCAGGATTTCCGTAAGCAGTAAATCTATTTCTACTATTCCATTGTGTTTCAAGTCCCTCTCCCCTAGTGCAACGTTGGTAGTCCTTTTACGTCTTTACAGATCATAGAGCCAATGCAAGTTTAAAAGCCATCGAGCTATGTATGAGAAAGCAGGATTTCCGTAAGCAGTAAATCTATTTCTACTATTCCATTGTGTTTCAAGTCCCTCTCCCCTAGTGCAATGTTGGTAGTCCTTTTACGTCTTTACAGAGCATAGAGCCAATTCAAGTTTAAAAGCCATCGAGCTATATATAAGAAAGCAGGATTTCCGTAAGCAGTAAATCTATTTCTACTATTCCATTGTGTTTCAAGTCCCTCTCCCCTAGTGCAATGTTGGTAGTCCTTTTACGTCTTTACAGAGCATAGAGCCAATGCAAGTTTAAAAGCCATCAAGCTATTTGTATGAGAAAGCAGGAGTTTCGTAAGCATTTACTTAGTTAATGCTATTCAACATGTGAGACTATTCCATTCGTGTATGAACCCATTTCCCTGTACAACGGTGGTAGTTCTTTTACATCCTTGCAGAAAGTGTAATGAGCAAGAGAGGTTAAGATCCAGCAAGCAGGTAGCCTTTAAATATCAAGCTTTTTCAATCTATTTGTCCTTTGTGGTTTTGTGTCCATATTTTGTCTCCTAAAACAGGACTTTGCAAGTAAAGCATCATTCTACAAATGCGTACTTCGGATCATAAGCATCATCCTTTGAACTTTGTTTCGTTTTCGTACAACATTGCTGTACTATTAGTTCACAGTATCATATCAAATAACTACAAGTCTAGAGAATAGAAAAATTCACCTCCTACATTGGCCAGGTAAAATGAATTTCGTTTGATTTTTCTTCGAAACGTGGTGTTCTGTTTGTATTGGCAGCAGTATTTTAAATATGCTTGATAGAGGTCAGCGGATCCATTCATATACGGATTCTTAAAGTCTGGTAAGCTTTTGAAAATTAATTTTTTTGGTTATTTTAATAATTTAGTGGCCCTTTGGGTGTGTGTGTAGGCATGTTTCGACTTTTCTTTTTGTAGCTTTCTGTGTGGAATTTGAATCTGAATCCAGTCTTCCCCACATTCATAACATGGCAAGCGCTTTGGTTTTGGGTAGGAATCTAAATGGTTGGATGTCTATGGAAAAATGGGAGTCCCAGGCATGAGAGTAGAGAGTAAAGATGGTTAATTTTTACAGTCTAAGTGGGTCATCAGATACAGTACCTCCCTGGATAGAGAAAGGAGTAGGTCCCCCACTTCAGATACAGTACCTCCCTGGATAGAGAAAGGATATAGCAGTAGGTCCCCCACTTCACATACAGTACCTCCCTGGATTAGAGAAAGGAGTAAGATCCCCCACTTCAGATACAGTATGGCATTGGATAGAGAAAGAGCATAGCAGTAGGTCCCCCACTTTGCATACAGTACCTCCCTGGATAGAGAAAGTATTAGGTCTCTTCTTCAGATGCAGTATGGCCCTGGTTAGAGAAGGGATATAGCTGTGGGTCCCCTCTTCAGCTCTTCTATTATAGTACAGCCCCTAGTTAAAGAGTGTAGCTGTGGCGTCCCCTTCTTTCCTGATGCTAGTGGTCCCTGGTAAAGCAAGAGAATGTAGCTGTGGGTCCCACTCTACAGTACAGGTCAATTTAGTGAGAGTAGCTGTCTGGGTTCCTTAACTGACGCAGTGTTAAATTAGCTGTGGGTTCCCCTCTTCTAATACAGTACAGCCATCATAGCTTTGTGTTCCCTAAGTGATGCAGTGTGGCCCTGGTAAAGATAAAGAAGTGTATGTTTGGGTTCCCTTCTGACTGCACCCTTTGATTATTGAGTATGGCGGTCCTAGCTCCCTCATCTCCAGTTCCTTTGCCATCTTCCCTTGTGCAACAGTGGTAGTTCTTTCAACTTTTTACAGAAACTAGTCCCAGGAAACTGATAGTCTGGCCACGTAACACTTAAAAAGATTCAAAACAATCATCTCTAACTCGTAAGCATCTTAAAATTTTGAACATTTTGCAACACGTTGCTACTATGACTTGATTCAACAGTTAGTGAAACTAGACTTCACCAAGAGTTCAGAAAGGTAATGCATTTTCACCTTGTCCGATTCGCCCTGTATTTCTTCGTATGTGCTATGGCCTTTGCCTTTGCAGATAATTTATTTCTGATGTCGTCTCTTTGAAGCTGAATGATGTGGTTGCGCAGTAGGGTAAGATATTTTTATAGTTCGATGGTATGCTGTTTTTAGTCTTGCAGAATAACATAACAAAGAATTCATGATTATTATTCTTGAGGTACTTAAAATTATTCTCGATCCAATATGATTGTTATCATACTATAATATTATTAATGCTATATTGTATAATTATGTATGTATATGAGTTCGTACTGTATAATGTAAATACTATAATAGAGTATTATTTATTTCTGTATGTATATAAGTACATGCAGTAACAGAATTGGGGTTGAGTGCTCTAGATAGATAAATCTAGTTAAATACCTAACATAATTCATTAGATAGATAGTAAGGGTGTAGAAGGGATAGGGTTTCTACTCCTCAGATACTGAGAAGCGAGTGTGTCTAATAGCAAGGCTTGCTAGATGTCAAGATCTTAAAGTGAAAAAGGTGAGCAGTTTTCCAGAAATCCAAAGACCTTTCCCCAATCGTCCAAAAACAATGTTTCCAGGTTGAGATTGCCCTTAATGGTTGTCCAACTTGAAAACACTGTAATCACTTGGGAATTTGGAAAAGGTCCTTCATACATTTAAACTGTTAAAAACTTTTTTTGTTTACTTTGTAATTGTCAAGGTCTTTTATTGTTACCTTTTTGTTTTTTTAGCCATTTAAATTTACAGTAACGTTTATCACTGTTTTAATTTCACTTTTAATTTTCAGGAGTGGATTACCTTCATGATTTGGCTTTTGTTTTAATTTTGGTTTTTTAATTTTCAGGTCCTTTGAGATAAAGTTAGGCAGTACAGACCAGGATCCTGATACATAGATGTCTACTAGACCCAAGATTGCAACCTTTTCTAATCAGGTAGGGCTTTGAATGGTGTACTAAATTTTTGAAATTGTTCATAATTTTTTCTAAACTTTTTTTTCTTCTTCAGGTTCATCCACTTTTAGAGAAGAGCTTAGAGCTAGTTTATACTTTCTTGTGACAATCAGATGTAATGGATTACAGAATAGATAACATGTACCATAACCAACATAACCATAAAATCATGAATAAGCACGTGCCTGGGTGCTCTAGCTGTACTGCATTGGGCCAGGCCTACGTTTCCAGCTTTTCCCTTATGAGGTTTTTTACTGGTTTTTCGTAGCCGGCAGACAGCAGCATAACGCACTAAACAAAGTAAATATCACTCAAATTGTAATATTCATTACCCAAGATGACATTCAAGCCAAACATGAGTAATAAACAGAATACAACAGCAATAACAACACAAGCATACTAAGAATACTAATGTAAACACCCTTCATTGCAATCTGTAACAAGCATTAATTTGGCCTATGGATTATTCGGATTACCATAACATTTTGGAAACTTATATTTTGGCAGTATTCACCTTTCTATTTCTTGGCATGTTAATTTGATTATTTTTGAGATTATTTTGTAAATAAAGACAATTGGTATCTGTTTGGAAGATCATTTGTTGTTGAGATAAAAATAAAGTTGATTTGAGGAACAAAGTGGCGTAGTTTATTGGGGTGTCGTGGGGTTTTATCAGAAAGAAAGTGGTTGCAATAAAACTGCCAGATTTTATTTGATTGTCAGTGGTTTATTGCAATGCACTTATTAAAAGACTGGTTTTAGTAGTCTTGACAGATATGACTAACTCTGGAAGCCGACAATCATAACATTTAAAAAAAAAACCGAGCATTTTCTTATAATTCTGATTATGTCTGTCTTTAAGGCAGGTTATTTTTATGATTAATAATGGTAATTGGTACTGAGTGGAGTGCAATTTGGTCTGAAATGAATGATTAACAATTTTGTTAATCACAAGTTTGATTTCAGACCAAAATTGCACAACACAATGTTCAATTCCTGCAATTAATACATTTAAGATTAAATTTTACCTAAAATATCTGATTGGTCAATTTCTATTTTTCTGCAGTTTCATTGGCTCTTCAAGAGTACAATTTAAAACTCAAAATGGTACGATTTGTGATTCTTGCACTGCTGAGAGCCAATCAGATTGCAGAAATTACCTGTGATTTCAAATTGAATGATGTTATGATCTTTATGTCGCTAGTGGGGTTTCCTAGTGGGTACCAGCCAAATATCAAAGGTCACAGTGCATGTCTAAGATTTGGATGATTTAAATATATCATGCAAGCAAGTATTGCACTGTAAACTTATTTCATGCACAATATTACTAAGCTCTCACTTGGAAAATGCAAAGTACATAAATGAACTTCATTGTCAAATGTAGACCCTCAGATTTTTTTGAATGAAAAACTATTATTGTAAGATTTCTTCATTGGATTCTGTTGTAACTATCATTGTTCTCTCGTCATTCTCTAAGGAGTTGATATCTTCATGCTCCTGATCAAGCAAGACATTTTGTGAATGTGAGTGTACCATGTATGTTGGTACTTCGACAGTCAGAGTGCCTTGTTCATGCGTTTCATCGTCACCACTGATTGGTAACTGTATCTGACTACCAAGGATATGGTGACTGACGACACTCTGCATTATTTGTTCAACCTCTTGATGATGAAGGGTATGATCTACTACAGTTAATTCATCCGATGAACCTGATTGGGTAACTGGTACGACAGCCGTCCCGTCCAACATAGACTGAATTAGAGCTTGCTGTGCAACCACGGTTTCAGCTAACGAGACAACGCATGCACTGGAGTGTGGTAAAACTTGTTGATTGGAAATCAACTCTTCAGCAACATTCTGCACGACAGTTTGCAATGATTGCACAGGGGTAGTTTCTATGGAGACTTCCTTGGCAACTATTGGCTGCGCAAGAATGACTTGATCTGATGTGCTTATCTTACATCCCATATCAGAAGAGTAAATAAGATTTGTTTCATGTTCTTCACCTTTGGAAAAAAAAAAATTAATGTCAATCATAACATAAATAGAATTTTATCTTTGGACATTCGAATATGGTGACAATGGGGATGATAGTAATGCCAGTTGTGGTGAGGATGGTTTTGATGGTACAGTCGACTCTCCCGTAAGTGACCATCTTGGGGCCAGGAGAAAGTGGTCGTTTACGGGAGATGGTCGCTTACGAGAGTTAACACAGGAAGCCCAAACAATGGAAATCCTAACACAGGAAGCCTAAACCCTTTATAATTTTGTGACTCGCGTGTTTAAACTACTGTATTAACGATTAAACTTTTAATCAAAATTTTGAATGTGCTATATGTTTACAGTAGTGTATTTGTCAATATTTTGTCTGGTTTTCAATACCCGTTGACTCTATGTTCTTAAATTTTTATTGTATAGGATCTGTCACCATTACTGGCTCTTGGGTGGTCGCTTACGTGAGAGGAAAAACAATGAAAAATTCCAAAATTTTGACCCCAAAGGTGGTCGCGGTCGCTTACGAGAGTGGTCGCTTACGAGAGAGTTTTTTTACAGAGTTATTATGGGGAACAAAACAGGAAATTCAAAAAGTGGTCGCTTATGGGAGATGGTCGCTTACGAGAGTGGTCGTTCAAAGAGAGTCGACTGTATTGATGGTGATGATCATGATCATGATCATGATGGTGGTGATGATGATGACGATGATGATGATGGTGATGATCATGATGGTGATATTGTCATATAATGATGATGCCAATGGTGATGGGGATAATGGTGGTGGTGATGATGATGATAAAATCTATGATGATGCCCATGGTGGTGATGGTGCTGATAATGTTGGTGATCATGATTCTGATGATCATGATGATAAAAGTGACACTGATTATGGTTATGGTGCTGGTGATGATGATGATGATGAGAAAGGTTATAATGATGTCCATGGTGGTGGTGATGGTACTAATGATGATGATGCTGGTAAAAACAACTTTGACAATAACAATGTGGTATTGTATATACCTGAATCCACTGAATGTGAATCCTGTTGGCTTTCATCCAGTTCCTCATCTTTATGTACAACACTTATTGAAGCCGAGCCTTTGAATCTCGGGGGACTTTCAAGAGCATGTCGCTTCTCATGTGCATTTCTGCTTCCACTTTGGCTGAAACACTTGCCACATATCTCACATAAATATGGCTTCTCACCAGTGTGGCGAAGCTTGTGCTTGCGCAGACTTGAATGCTCAGTAAAAGATCTACCACAGGTTACGAAGGGGCAAACATATGGACGTTCACCTTCATAAAACAAATATTATCTCTATTAGCTGTATAAATATTGACGAATAAATAAATAAAATTAGCTAAGATACATTAATTAGAATTGAAGTTCATAAAGACAAGAGGTCTGATAAACAAAGAAGATTCAGTCTTCAGACTGTGAAACAGTTTCTGGTCATTAGTTTTTGATAGGAAAAAACCCCCCATAAAAACAATAAAATAACATCTACTAGTCTCTTTAATTTGTGTACTAACAGACTATTTCACAGTCTGAGAATAATCGCTCTGACGACCTCCCTACTAGTGCCCTTTCACTATAGTGGCATAGCCCATCAGTATGTTAGTCTATAACAGCCATTTCTTCTATAAAGTGTACATTGTCAAGAATATATATAAACTATTAATCATATATTTGAAAATTATTTTAGTAGAAGTACAATCCAATGCATTTACCTGTATGTATTCTCATATGATTCTTCAAATTTCCTGCAGTTGTAAAAGACTTCATACAATTCTCCACCTTACAAGTATACGGTCGTTCACCCGTATGGACTCTCAGGTGCACATTCAACCTCTGCAGTACGTAAAACGTCTTGCCACACCCTTCGAAGGTACATTTGAATGGCCGATCACCTGAGTGTGTTTTCAAGTGATACTTTAAATGTGCAGGCCATGCAAACATTCTTTCGCATCCAGGGTGCTGACACTTGAAAGGTTTTTCACCACTATGGGTGCTATGATGATACTTCAGATGCCCAGATGAGGTAAAATTTCGTCCACAACCTTCAACGGGACAGATATAAGACTTCTCTGCAGAGCTGCTCTTTGATGAATGCTTGGAGTGGGAGGGTGAAGGTTTCTTGTTGTCTTCAACAACGAGTTCTCCCTCATTAGGATTGGAGTCACTGAATGAAAGCAAATAGATATGAAAATTTATTTTGAAACTTAACCAATTATTAGCTTTACATATTGGTAGTTAGAGTGATAAAAATAGAAATAATAATAATAAATAACTTTAAGTGTTGATGTATTTAGTTTATGCCACTAATTGGGGACACTGAAATTAAACTGCAATGCAGAAATAATCAAAGAAACATAAAGTGTTTTAAGAATCCCAACTGGCAAGGATGCAAACCAGTTGGCTATTTACAAGCATGGCCGAGAAACTGAATCTGAACTAATCAGAAACCAGGACAAATACAGTCTCAGCTAGTGGCCACAGCGAGACTCGAACTCAGCATCATTGGGTTGTGAGACCGACACTATGACCACACGACCATGCTACCTCTATAAAGTCTAATGCATACTGATTCTCTAGGTGGGAAATGCTGTACTTACATAACAGAATTTTTGTCACTTTCTGAAGCATGTTCCATGTTTTCTGATGAACACTCACTGACGGCACTGTTATAGAATATTACTGAAAATATAAATGAAATAAAAAGTCGCAAATAATGACGATAATAATGATGATGAGGAGGAGGAAGATCATAATAACCTGACCAACACAGCCCAACATGACTTGGATTTTCAGCTTCTCACAATCAAAAAAAAAACAATAACTCAGACCCTTGAAAATTTAAATAATGGAATCCAAAAACCCAGACACCTAAGATTATAAATAGTTTTCTGAGTGACTTGCTTATAGCGTGTGTGTTGTTACCGTCTCGTCAATGAAAGTTATATAGGTGGATTGAAAGTGTATATAGGTGGTTCGAAAAGACCTGGACCTGGTTCAAAAAGACCTGGATCGAAAAGACTTTGGTTCGAAAAGACCAGTTACCCATAATAACAATCAAAGCATGTGCGACAGTGATATGAACATTCTTCTATTTTACCTTGAGATCCATTGTCTCCGAGGTAGAGTCTTCCATAAACATTTGCATCACATGAAGATCCTCTTGACTCTAATAATGTATTACTATTGATACATTGTTCATCATCTCTGTCTTCAATACTAGTGATACAGTTTGGATCTTCATCTTCAATATCTTCTAGGGAATAAAGAAACTCAAACTTTAGATATCGGTTTTGCAATCCAGTTGACAAGATCCCATGATAATCAGCACAATCATAAAAAACATTTCTCTGTACTTTCCCATTAGTCCCATGTGCACCTTGATGGCCCTGTTACGTGTTGAAACGTTTAGCTGAAACTTGTGTGCAATGCCAAGATAAGTTTCACAGGGGTGTTACACAGCACAATATCTTCCTGAAACTTGTTTGTAACACAAGTTTTGGTTGCAGGAGTAGGAAGCAATTCTACTTTTCTTAAAGCTTTGTTGCAATGAACGTTCCACAATTTAAGCCTATCGTAACTTGTAACACCCCTGTGAAAATTGTCTCACAACACTGCTGTACACTGCTGTGCTAAAGTGTCAACATTTGACAGGGCTTTCATATAATCTAACGATTTATTTAATTATACAATACAATACAATACAATAACTTTATTTATACTTGAATTACAAGATAGCAAGTACATGCTAATATCTCCAAGTTATAAATAACCTAAACTAAAAATTAAAATTACATGATGCTAATATAAAAATATGGATGTAAACAATGAAATAAATATATGTATATATGTAAAATAAAATTAAAATAGAATTATCCTCTACAAAAGGTACAACAGTCAATATCAAATTTGACTTTGGAAATTTCTGATTTAAATTTACTTAATTCGTGCAACAATCTCATGTTGTTTGGAAGAGAATTCCATAACTTACTACCCTGATAAGCCAAGGAATGAAGACCATAACTAGTGGTGTTTACTCTAGGTACTATAAGAATGTTATCACCCCGTAAATTAATGCTACAATTACGTAGTGTAAATAACTTAGAAATATATTCAGGAACCAGTCCGTGCAGAGCCTTAAATACTAATAGTAAAATATTAATTAACAGTAATTTACTGCTGACAGATGGAAGAGTGGAGAGGGTCCTGATTTTTGATAAAATAATCCTTTACCACCCTAAGTATTCAATCCCAGATCAAATGCTTGACATATATCTCTCCTCTCCTTAGCACTGATGCAAATTTATAACATCTCCTTAAGCCTTATTAAAGGCCAAGTAAAAAAATATGTTTCTCATTCAGATAAGAAATAATAAAAAAATAGATATAACTAGCTAAAAACTAGTATGAGCTGCGTCGGTGTTTCTAATGAAACAGTAATGATGAAAAGGTAAATTATACACCGTGAAAAGATGAAAAAACTTACTGACGTTTCGGACGCTAGTCCTTCATCGGAGTAATAGTCCTCTTTTACTCCGACGAAGGACTAGCGTCCGAAACGTCAGTAAGTTTTTTCATCTTTTCACGGTGTATAATTTACCTTTTCATCATTACTGTTTAATAAAAAAATAGGCAGCCCAGAAAAATGAAGCGGGCAGGGACAAGAAACATTTATTCATTTTTACTTGGCCTAATAGTACACTGCAATTTTTATGAGTTATGTTATTATTTGCTTTCTCTTTCTTTGTTGTATGGCATGTATCTGCAAGCAATGAATTCCAATATTTCTTTTGCAGCAACCCCCCCCCACCCACCCAACCTGTCCCCCAACTAGTGCAGTGCTAGCTGTCTAAATAGCTACAGACCTTTTTCACTTGGTTCTTCCTTTATAAACGCATCAGAACGGATTTGAATGATATTAGAACTACAATTAGAGGAACTGTCCTCTTGGTCTTTCTCAGTGCTGCTGCTAAGCTCAACCAGGGCAGTTCTATCCTCTGCGCTTCTATCAACATCCATGTCTGCTCCTTCGTCGTTGTCCATGGTCAAACATAAATTCAGACTAGTAAGGCAAGCTAGGCATGCATTGTCTAGTTTTCCACCAGTAGCACCGTACTGTGTCTCTTTTTACACACTTCAAAGAAACAGTTTTCTTTCGTTCATTTTGAGTCTAAAACTGAAAGATCGAAATCCATTTGAAAGAATAAATGAAAAATATAGCCAGAGAAAAACAATCTCTGGCAAATGTTTTTGGCTTGAACAAAAACTGATTAAGAGTGAGGGAAATTTCATTGATTGAAAGCGAAATCTGCGACATCTTTGTGTCAGGTTGATCTTTTTCAACTCGGGTTTGCGATAATGAATGAAAATTTAGGATAAAAGCGTAAATATAGCGATCAGAAAGGTATAAGAGTTGAAATCCAGTTCTATAGTAAGTTCTCGTCACCTGATTGTATTTCCCGCTTTTCTTTTGGCGGTAATATTATGGTCCTGTTTTCATCAAGAAACTATGGTTTATCCTTCATCCGCCGCCATTATTCGTTCCTTCGAGGCTCTCTAACTGTGGGGTGCACCGGACGTCACACAGGGGTTTATTTGAATAACCCAGCATAGAAGGGATAGGAGGAGTACTAGAAGGTACACTGTTAAACCATTAATATTATTTATTTTCAGTTTCACTGAACTTAAAGGTGAATAAAGTCTATATATTGGCTATGATGACTTCTGGGGTGTGCGGGGGACGGGGGACAGGAGGAGGAGAGTGGAGGGGGAAATGACGATGAGAGTGGCGGCGGGTGTAGTGCAGGAGAGAGATTTCGTTTGGGATACAAGATGAGTAGGCCATGTGTGCAGAGTTCATTAGGGAAAAAGGATAGAGAAAAACGTCTGTTGAAAGCCAGGCCGAAGTGAGTTTCTGTGTTAACAAGACGTCCTATAGGCGTTCACTGGGTTGCCTGCATCATGCACATAGACCTAGAAGTAGTAGCATAGAAGCTGAAGAAGTTTGCAATGTTAGTCAAAAGATAATGGAATGTTTCACAGACGCTTAACTCGTTTGCGCCATAACGCAACAAGATCAAATATCCCAATGTTCTCAGTCAGAATTACTAATTAATTTTCTTATCTTTTTACCATCCTTTGTTATTATGTTATTTACTGTGATGGCTGTTTATTTTCCTTTTCATAAAATGCAGAAATTGCGCATTAGTACCCAGAAGTCTTCACGGCACCAGCTTATATGACTGATCGTCTGATCTTATATATTATTATTATTATCTAACTTTTAATATACAGACTTATAAGCAACCAACTCGGAATAAATCGTTTTTCAATTATTGTCGAAGATCTAAATCTAATAAAAAATGGATAAAAAAAGAAAAAATCTTATGTCTAATGTGGATAAGATGGGATTAGAACGCACCAAAATAAATTTAAAAAATCGATTCCACTTTGCCATACCCCCGAGACATCCGCAGAGCTGAGGCGTCGTATGGACTTCGGACCTGACGGCGATTAAATCCTTCTGCCCTTGGGTGCACGAATTACGCAAGAAAATGTTCTAGCCAAAGCATCAGGGGAGAGACCAGCCGGCCCCCAGACCATATCGGCTAATCCCTTGCATCTCTGCCACGCACGGAATCGGTTGAAAATATAATGTTAAAAAGTTTAGTCTATTCGGTGCATTGTTTTCACGGCTATTGTTATGCTGATTAATCTGGAACCGTGGTCCAGTGGATAAATCGTTTATCGTTCAAGATACTGAGTCAAGCTCGTCTGAGGAGGGTTAGCACTTGGATGGGTGACCAAAACATTGTACCTACTCACGCTTTTCCTCCTTTTTTCCGTTTGTTCTTTTTGATTTTCAAAATAATAGAATATAGAATAGTGAACCTTTTCTATTTTTGAGTAAATTATTCCTATCTACCCAAATCCATCAAATTGAAATCTAGAATGGGAAAGTCCCTCAAGAATAAAATGAAACTGCGGTCCATTTAGTATTTTCATATAGGAGAGTAGATGACCGGCTGCCAATTCCATTTATTTTTCAAAATCCAGTTCAGTCTATATGATGACACAAACCAAACTTGAAACTCGAACAAACCTTTGAATGCTTTCTACAATCGTTTATAGCGCTAGTGTTAAATCTCAAGTACCAATCTGGCAAGTAAAAATGACTTACAGCTAAAATCGTTGCATCGCGACCCGCCGTTTCAAAACCCTGATTGGATTTTGGTCAATCATCTTGGGTTTATGCAATTGAAGTCTACGAACACGATCGCCCATGGTCGGCCTTTAGATTTAACTTAATATATTTGGCCAAGGTTTTTTTTTATTTTGTTTAAAAAAAAAATGAAATTCCTAATATCTGATGAGGTTACAGGGGAAACCCCTCATGTCTGGTTTGGTTTGTCATGAATATTCAATGGATCCACGTGCAGACCCCGTGAGTGGGATTTTACTACGAAATCAAAGTTTTGACAAGGAGGTATCGTAGATGTAAATTTTTGTCAAAAAAAGCTAGTTTTGGACGTCTTCTGGCAAACTGCATGTAAAAATACAATGTTTTTTTCTTATTTTGGGGAAAATAATAATTTGTTTTTCAAAACATTCAGAAACCTGTTTCATCCGGGACCCATACTGGTCAAACCGGGAAAAGCGGTGCAAACTGGCTGCGGTGTTGCCTACAACTGAACCGAACTGAATGACAGAATAACGACTGACTGGGCAAACTAACCCAAATTACTATCCCAAAAAAACACCTTCAAACTTTACCAAGACAACTATTAAGAAGCCAAATGCCTACAGCGATGGCCACGATTGAACAAGCCCCACAGCTGCTGGATTTTTCGCAAAAGCTCGACATTAATCTGTTGGATAGTGTCGTCTCGTGGTTCTACATGTCCCAGGGTCCACAGGTTGTTCGCTTCGTTACTGCTTTTATTTATTCCATAATTCGTCTTCAACGAAGGATTAAAAAACAAGATGAATATGAATGTTAACAGGGGATGTCTTTACTCTTCAGCAAAAAGTGGCAGACCAGATTCTCACTCAGTTGAAGCAGCATCCTGATGCGTGGACAAGAGTAGACACTATCTTAGAATTCTCGACAAATCAACAAACCAAAGTAATAAAGCTTTAAACAAAAATATCATCCTACTAATTCGAATTATTTCCAGCTGATTCCTCTACATTTATCTGTATAACATTTGTTTCTATCTTCAGTACTTTGCACTTCAAATACTAGAAATGGTTATCAAAACTAGGTGGAAAATTTTACCGGAAGAGCAAAGAGAAGGTAAGCTCATTTTCTGGAATTCTTATACTCATAGCAATAAAACAAACTTTAAGAACATATTTAAATGATTGAAGTTTTGCTCTTTATTGTCTAGAAAGATAAATGTTATGTTCTATACTTATACAGATATTATTATTATTTCTTACCACAGGAATCAAGAAATACATCGTAGGTTTGATAATCAAAATTTCATCAGATTCGAGCGAACTCGAAGTAAGTTAACATTCTTATTCTTTCATTTATTTTTATTATTAATATTCGAGTGATTTTATTAGTTGATCAAATAAAAACTATATACTTTTATTTATCATGTCTTCTTCTTTTTTCAGAAAGAGAAAACTTATCTTGGCAAGCTTAACATGATTTTAGTTGAGGTGAGATGGGGTCTTGCAAAATTATCGAGTCTTCCCGCCAAAAACTTTTACCTCTAAATATCTGCCTCAACCTTAGAAACCCCTAAATCAAAGGGTTTTTAAGGTTCTTAGAAAAGATTTTCCTTCTTCTCAAGTCCAAGTTTGTTGTTTTGAAAAATAAAGATTAAAATTATAATTTCAATTGTTTTTGCTTAGGTTTAATCCCACTGTTGTGCAAGAAAATTAGAATATTTCGTCAGAGTAGCATGTCAATTATAAAACCTTAAGAGAAATGTTATATTTAGATTGGCATGTAATGGATTTTTTAGAATATTTTTATACCACCTAATATGGGTAGTTTTGCATGTACTGGAATTGAGAGAGGAATTCTATTCAAATTCAAATTTTGATGTGCAAATTCATATCCTACGATAATAATAATAATAATAATAATTTATTATTTATATAGAGCAAAATTATTAAGATATATGATCTAATGTGCTTTAATAATAGCATGCTACATATTATACTATGATAAATATTTTAATGCATGCAATAATGAAGCATTGTTTTATATATGACAAAAATAAGAAGGCCATCCATGCCAATTCACTATTTGGCTGAGTGATTTAAGTGTTAGAGTTGGGATAGACATCATAATGATCATTTGGAGGCAAGGGTGCTGAGTTGGAATCTCCCGAAAAAAATTTTCTAAGTGAGGACAACCAAAGTCCCACTGGGAGTTCGGAAAACAATGAAATAGTTGGTTACGGAATGCTCGAAAATTCTCTTTCCTAATATGGTTCAAGTATTATATTCAAAAAGCCATTATTTTAAGATTTACTTCTATTTGGAGCTGAAATTTCTTTTTCAAACGGAATCTACTTTGCAATATTTACCTTAGTATCTTTGAGGCTTTTGCATTTAGGAATATTATTGAATGTAAAATTATGGATAAAATGCGTAGATTTTGTGAAAACATGACGTTTCAGCTATAACTGTTGATAGCCTTCATCAGAATGTCAATATTTACCTTGGCTCTACCAGGCCAAAAATTATTTTAGATTTAAATATATCATTTGCCTTTTAGTTTTTTAGATGTAGTCAATTCATAATGATTAAATAATTGCTTCAGTTATTGTTTTTTGTAATTTTTGATTGTTAAGGTTAATCAATTTTGTTTTTTGTTGTAGATTTTAAAGCATGAATGGCCGACAAAGTGGCCAACGTTTATTTCTGACCTTGTAGGAGCAAGCAAAGCTAATGAGTCCCTCTGCCAAAATAACATGACTATTTTAAAATTGTTGAGGTAAAATATCATTGTCATTCACCCAGAAGGCATATGAACATTATTTCAGAATAGAGTGTAAACAATCAATCTGTAGAACAGTTTTAAAAAAAGAAATTTGGTGCGTAAAGGTTGAAGTTATTGTCATTTTAATGTGACACTCATTAGTCACATAATCTTGTTGCATAGTAGAAATACTTTTAAGGGAGAAAGGGAAAGGAAAACCTGCAACCAGGCTTGGAATAGAAAATAAAATTAGCCAGACAGTTTTCTTTCTTTCTTTCTTTTTTTCTTTTTTTTTTTTTTTTTTTTTTTTTCTTTCTTTCTTTATTTTTTGAAGGACAAAATTAATAATCTTGGTGGAGCAATATTTCCCTCTTCATTTTTTTCCATTTGGCAGTTCAAAAGTGTTAAGCCTGCCAGTAGTAAATTTGTTATTGGCCATTGCATTTTGGCCTCTATTTTGAGCCATTATTTACTTTTTTCATATTTTGTTACAGTGAAGAAGTCTTTGATTTTTCGAGTGGCCAAATGACGCAGACCAAATCTAAGCATTTGAAAGACAGGTATTAAACAAAACTTGTTTAAGGGTGTGATTTTTTTATTGACTGACAAAATATTTTTATCTTTTTTTCACCCATAGTATGTGTAGTGAGTTCTCTCAAATATTTACCCTTTGTCAATTCGTGATGGTAAGCCAATGGACATTTATTTTTTTAGCCAATAAACATATGCTTTCCACAAAACTTGGAAGCAAAGAGGCTCAATCCCACGTATGTTTATAAGTCTATTAAATTCCCAATCTTGCAGAATAGTTTCCTGTGTTAATATATTGATGCTATTTAGATTAAAATCACATATATATATACATTGTGATGATGTTATCTCATGCTAAAGGGTATTATACTTTTATGTTTCATAGGACAATTCTCAGAATGTAACTCTTGTGGAGTCAACTTTAGAGGTACATCTAAACATCCTCTCTTTTTTTCTTTTGCTATAAAACTCCTTGATGACACTGCTTTTTCTTTTCATATTTTTTTAAACTGTTACCTTTTTAAAACAGTACAATGTTTTTATTTTATTCTCGCAATATTCAAAAATAGCACACTCAATATTAGGCACAGATTCCAGGAGTATGTCAAATGTTGGATTTATTCAGGCTCTAAAGCTCCATCTCTAACACTATTTTTGTACTTAAAAAAAGCATTTAAGTCTTGAGATGGTTTCTTTATGTCTGTATGCCTTGTTGATTCCTTTTTTCAAAGAGATCACCTTCATACTTATAAACCACCAAAAGGATAAACCACTCTCAGACTCTTTCTGCCCTCTGAAAATTGTATTCGCTTATTATAAGTACTGGTGTTTACTCAAACATGCACCTTTTTTTACCTAATAGACCCTGCTCAAATTCCTGAACTGGATTCCCTTGGGTTACATCTTTGAAACTAAAGTTATCAGTACACTAATATACAAGGTAATATAAAACTAGTAAACTCAATGTTAATTAAAATTTTACTTATTTTAAATAGCATTCATTTCTTTGGAATGGTGCATTCATTGATAATAACTCTCTTTTCTTTTCCAGTTTTTAAATGTCCCTTTGTTCAGAAATGTAACGTTAAAATGTCTGACTGAAATAGGTGAGTTTGAAAATGAGTTTTTTAAGTAGTTTTAAGGGGAGCACGGGTGTTGTAAGCCACTAATGCACCACCTCTCACCGATGCAACCTTGGATCGAGTGCCGTCTGCCTTGGTGATGTGAGTAGAGTTTCTTGATGGATCTGTCATGTGCTTCAAGGGTTTTTTTTTTCCAGATTCTCCGGTTTTCCTCCCTCCTCAAAAATCGACTCTTGCTCTTTGGGCTTGTTTGGAGCCTATTCTCTTGAGATTGATTGATTGTCCCATTAGTAGCCCCAGCAGTGTAAAAAAAAATTGTATTTATTGTAGTTTATTACACATAATTGTGGCTAACCCCAAGCAATACTAAACTTAAGTATTATTCCAAGGCCTGTGCAGGTGGTGTTGGGTGTCTTCATCATTTCACTGTTGTTTTTCTTCATTTTTGTTTCAGCTGGTATAAATGCCAGTCAGTATGAAGGACAGTTTGTCGATTTGTTTTCCCTTACTATGGCACAACTCAAACAGGTATACCTATAATCAGTCAAGATCTCTCAAATAAGAGTTTGACAGCTCAAACCATTGCTATTTTTAATGGATCTCTTGTTTTAATACATTAAGAGTTTTCCTTTCAAAACCCTTGAGAATATGATTCATTGTTTGAGTTTCATCCAAGTTAATGTGTCTTAAATGACACATGGTCCAAAATAGGAAAGCATAATTTCCAATATCATTATTTAATGATGAATGTAATTTTTCCTATATCTTTGTTTTTAACTTAAAAATGGCTTGTTTTTTTTTTTTTTTTTTTTTTTTTTTTCTTAACAGATGTTACCTTTAACTATTAACATACGAGATGCGTATGCTAATGGCCGTGACGATGAACAGAAATTCATTCAAAACCTTAGTTTGTTTTTATGTACCTTTCTTAAAGAACATGGCAACCTGGTTGAGAAAAAGGTGTGTGGCTATCTATACTCTATGTAAATGCTTCCTAAAAGCCTTGTTATGAGATTGTGTTGGTAAAGGGAGGGGGATTGGAATTTTATATTTTTAACTAACAAAACAGTAAAAGTTTTAAAAAAACACTTGCTTTGAATGATAGATTTTGTATCATTTTATCAATTTTTTTTAGAATTATTCATTAGACTAGGCAGCTGGCTACTTAAATTATTAATTCATTACCACTCAAGTTTAAAAGAGTATTTTTACATTCACTGTTATTTTCTTTTTTTAGTCAATTGGTAAGGATCACATTATACTTTTGTTTTGTAGATTCTAAATGTCATTACCATGACATCTGACTATATTATTGAAAACTGTGAAGGCAAAGTTACCAGGGTTAGGCCTCTTTCCTTCTTCTCTTAAACGTTAACCCTCACATTACATTAGACATTATTACCCACCCCAAATTTAATTCCAGACTGTGTTATACTAGTTGGAAATTTGAATATGGTTTACAGCCAATATATTAAGCTCATTTGTATTGTTTTGGATATAATAGGCAGGGGTGTTTCATTTATTCCTTAGACATACCAAAATATTGTTATGCATTTCTACTGCCAAGTATATTGGCTCTTTAAACTCAGCAGGGTTAGGTTTTTGAAGTCTATTTTAGTTGAATCATTAATTAATCTGTCAGTGAAAAAAAAAAACATTTTTGACAATTGTTCCCTTCATGGTTACCTGTGCCATCTTGAAGGTAAGAATGCCTTTGCAGCAAAGTGGGACGACTAGTGAGCTTGCAATGATAGAGACATGAATAATTGATTGATAAAGGTGTTAAAAAAGGTCTCTACCATTGCAAGTTAACCATTCTCTTCGCTTCAATGAAAAAGCACGGCTGCCTTTCAAAATAGCGCAAGGAACTGTGAAAAAGACTATTGTTATCGAACCCCCATAATACCTACCATCTGCACATTGTCAACATTTTTTAAAATGCTATAAGCTAAGCCCTTGAACTTTTATCTATCATCAGTGATATTTATATTTGTTTGTATTCTAGGTTGATTTGCAGACAACATTGTTAGAGGTAAGTCTTTCTCTTGTGTGTTGTGTAGTTCCATACTACCCCCCTTACACACACACACAGAGGAATTTGGAATTTGTGGGGGGGGGGGGGAGGGTAAGGGCAAGAACAGAATGCAGATTTTTTATTGAAGAAAATCAGAATTTGTTGGGGTAGGAATCCTCGGGGGAGGGGAGATGTATAATTTCAGGAACTTACACATTAAAAAAAATGCCAGTGCTGTTCTGAGAGTATACTCAAAAAGATTTTTTTAAAGCAAATTTCTTTTTGATTTTCCAGGCCCTTCACTACCTAGTCCTCATCTCAGAGGTGGAAGAGACAGAAATCTTCAAGATATGCCTTGAATACTGGAATACACTAGCTTCAGACCTATACAGAGAGAACCCTTTCTCATCCACAAGTAATCCATTACTGATTGTGCAATCCCAGCAAGTACCACCCAGACGACAGCTCTACTTGTCTGTACTTACTAAAGTATGTTGTCTTGAGTTATCATCTTTTGTTTGGCCATGACTTCACATGCTTTCGGTGTGACCTTGTTGAGCTGCGCAACTGCTGGACTTTGCAGCGACGATTAGCTGTCCTAATGCATTATAGGCTGTTATTTAACTTGTCAATTTAAGTTATCTTGTATTTCTTGACAGGTTCGAATAATTATGATTTCAAGAATGGCTAAACCAGAAGAGGTAGGAGCTGATACTCATTATAATACCAACATTTCACATTTCAAGTCTTTTTAATCAATCTATATTAGGGACAGCAACGTCTACCAGAAGTGTAAATAACTTCACTTTGGGGTTTCGCGCCTTCAGAGTCTGTCTTCTCAGTGGATGAGTTGACTGGTAACCGGTCATGACGCCCCCTTGTCATGACGCCCCCAGCCATAACGCCCCCACGTATACCATGACGCCCCCAGTCTGTACTACCATGACGCCCCCAGCATAAACCATGACGCCCCTAGTCTCTATTCACTCTTATTTGATAAGAAGTTTAACGATAATAATATGGCGCTACGAACCCATGTAAATCGAACACTATTGGAGTTGTTTCATGGTCATTACGATTTTAAATAACTTGTTTCTACGCTTCGCGTATCCACGAGTTAAAAACGATACCTACAAGCTGGCAAACACTAAATCACTGTAGTTAAGCGATGTACTTCTTGAATCTTATCATTTAATAATAGTTAGTTCCAGAACATGATATAGCTGAATTAGGAGTTAAAGAACTATCATTCAGATGCATTAGGAATCCAACCATAATTCTAAGACATGTTCATCGATCAAAACTCTTATTTCGTGCGATCAAGTCACGCTGTTGTTACGAAGCACTCTCAACACGGCCCATGATCGGCATTTTGGAATGCCTTTATAGGCACGAGAAAGCTATAAAAAATTCTTCATATTTAAAGAACATCATTTCGGTGCATTTGGAGTTCTAGAACATCATTTCACAAAGAACATTAAAACTTTTTTGTAAGGATTGTTTTTGAGACTCGCACCTTTGTGTTTGTCTATTTCGATAGCTTTTTCAAGTGATTTCAGCAATCGCCGGTAAAGACAAAATATTTCTTCAAGGCATCTGTTTACAGAATAGGTTTTAAAATTACGAACAGAAATTTGAATAAACTCAATTTCTCGGAAGTAAATTAGACAGTGAGTCGAGGAATCCAAAGTGATACCTCGCTGTATTCCCGGGTGTGTCACAAACGCGATGCATCACGTCAACGTATCATTTGTATTTAGATTACAGTAATATCCAGAGTTATATCATAGTTACATGTAACTACGATAATTCGGTATGCTCTTTTGATTTATTTTCCATTTTGTAGCTCTAGAATATCATTTTAATATGAACTCTGAAATTCATTAGTAATGAATTGTTTTTGAGACGCGGTTTGTGTTTCGCGTCACCAAGCGAAGTCTTCAAACGCGGAGGAGTTGTGTGACAACAACAGTGTAACGACTTGAATATGGCAAACTACCCGGTTTGATGTTAGCAATCTTTGCTTGCTTTCCGAAATAGTTATTAAAAACACACATGTTTCTCCTAAAGAAAGTTTATATGAATTAGGAGGCTATTAAAGTAGAAGAAACGTTACGGATGAGTCAAAAACTTTAGATGCGAACTAGTTGCCGTGACGACAAATACCCAGCAGTGAAAAGACTTGTAAAGTGAAAACGGCAAACTACCCGAATTTTGTAAGAAATCTTTGCTGATTTACCAAAATATTTAGCAAAAACACACATGTTTCAAAAATACGAATAAGTCAAAATCTTCCTACGCCAAAGAACTATTAGATTACAAGTCTGCGTACTACAACTGCTGAAAACAACTCAATTGTTCGAAAACAACTCAATTGTTCGAAAACAACTCGTTCGTTCGAAAACAACTTGTTCGTTCGTGCATAGTTAATGGTCGTGTCAAAGGTTTTAATTCTTTTGCAATGTTTTTCTTACTTTATTCACCAGCACTCTCTTTCTTTTGTGGTATATTTTCAGTGTCAAACTTTTTGGACATAGGTTTCAGAACTTATGCGTAAGCGTTCTTACGGCAATTAGGGCATACTAACTGGAATTACGAATCATTTATCGGCCTTACGAAATTTTGTCGTCAACTTTTTTCCTTTTCGTTATTTTTGTCGTTCTTGGATTTATACTATGAAATATTGTTAAACTTCTTATTAAATAAGAGTTAATAGAGACTAGGGGCGTCATGGTTTATGCTGGGGGCGTCATGGTAGTACAGACTGGGGGCGTGATGGTATACGTGGGGGCGTTATGGCTGGGGGCGTCATGACAAGGGGGCGTCATGACCGTAAACCAGTTGACTTTACTGACAATGTTTTGAATGAAATCTCCAATGAACAGAACCCCAAAGAGAAGTTATTCACACTTCCGGTTGACGTCGCTGTCGTTGATTTTGCAAATCTTAAAGTCCCTATTATAACTACCTGAAATGTGTTTTTTAATAACAGGTTCTTGTAGTAGAGAACGATCAAGGAGAAGTTGTTAGGGAATTCATGAAAGATACTGATGCCATCAACTTGTACAAGAATATGAGAGAAACACTGGGTTAGTAAGAGATCAATACAATACTATACAATAAACTTTATTTGAAAATCGAATTCACGAAAGAATATACCTATTTCAAATAAAGGCGATAGGCAATAGGCGAAAAGCAATAGGAGATAGGTCATTTCAAAATCCAAAAATAGCTGGAATGGCTTGTTTCTGCTTCTTATTCTCATCAAGAACATGGACCTTAGTGTTGAGACTGATTCAATATTCTTTGTATTCAACGAAACCATTTCCATGCTTATTGCTTATCGCCTTTGGCAATGACAACCTTTTTTGAAATAGGTGTATACATGCTAATATCTCCAAATAATAATTATAAATACTCTACTAATGAATAACAATAAAAATTAAATAAATAAAATAGATTTATAAATAATAAGAAAAAATAACTTTATACTGAATAACTTTAGTATTAGCAGTCTTTGTTTTGTATTGTTATTTGCACACTGAATGACTTAGGGCAAGCACCTTTAACCCCAATAGGCTCAGTTTTGCCTCAATGAAATTTTAGCCAAGTTAAGACCAAATCCAATAGGCTGAGGAGTTTTCCCTAAGCCTGAATGCTAAGGGAGGATGTTGGCACAGACTGCTCTGACAAGCTTGTAAGAGTTTCGACCGGGAAAAAGTTTTTTCTTCGCATTACTGGAAATGACATCTATTGATATGTACCTATTTTATGCATTAAAAGCCATTAACTTGAGTATCCTGTCATTGCATTCTTTAGTGTACTTGACACATTTGGACTATCAAGACACAGAGAGAATCATGACAGAGAAGTTACAGAACCAAGTAAATGGAACAGAATGGTCCTGGAAGAACCTCAACACTGTAAGGACACAAAATGAAAGAAAAATGTTGGGTTTTTTTGTATACTTGGAGAAAACAAACATATATTTTCTCACTCAAACTCTTCAAAATCCTTAGAAAATGTGCTGAAATGCAGCAATGCACAAACGTTTTTCTCTAGTGTCAATGTACTGTGGTATAGATTCTCATGATTATGATGTGTTGTTTGTCTCTTTAGCTTTGTTGGGCCATTGGATCAATCAGTGGTGCGATGCATGAAGAAGATGAGAAGAGATTCCTTGTGACTGTTATCAAGGTACAGTAACAACTCACTTGTCTTTTGAAGACTGTCCGTGGTCCAGAATATATATGGCATTGTTTTTTTTCCCTTTAGGATTTGCTTGGCCTGTGTGAAATCAAGAGAGGGAAAGACAACAAAGCCATCATTGCTTCAAACATCATGTACATAGTTGGGCAATATCCAAGGTTTTTAAGGTAACGGAAGGACACCTGATTTATTCAGTCTTGAAACTTGCAATGTCTTTAATCTTTAGCTCGATGTTTATCTTGCAGAGCCCACTGGAAATTTTTGAAGACTGTTGTAAACAAGCTTTTTGAATTCATGCATGGTAAGTAAACACATGAAACAATAAGAAAATTAACTAATCAGAACACATTTATGTTCATTAATGGTTCTTATGTATGACTAGCCACCTTAATTTTAACTCCTTGTTGTCACAGAAACCCATGATGGTGTACAAGACATGGCATGTGATACTTTTATCAAAATTGCTCAGAAATGTAAAAGACATTTTGTCCAGGTTAGTCCTTGCTTATTCTTAAGTGAAGTCTATGCCGCATCATGCCTTTGATTTAGAATGAGTTTGATACACTTGCCTCTCACCTCTGGGATCTCTGGTTCGATTCCTGGACTCAGCATCACATGTTTGTAGAGTGTTTTGGAGGTCACTCCCTTTGATCTCAAGCCAGGTTTTTCCCCTCATTCTTTGTGGGGCGAGGGCGAATAAGATTATTATTATGTGGAGATAATTATACAGGGAAAAAAATCTTGTATCAGTTTTAGTTCTTGCTTTGTTTAATGTTGAGGTGTTATCGTGTTCAGGTTCAAGTGGGTGAGGTGATGCCTTTCATTGAGGAAATCCTGAACAGTACACAATCAATCATCTGTGATCTACAGCCACTGCAGGTAAATGAGAAAGAAAGCTCATAAAAAGTACCATTATTCTATGAATAAGTAGATCTTGTATGCAGAAATATAATCTAAGGAATACTCTTTTGCCTATTTGTTCAGGTCCATACATTTTATGAAGCTGTTGGATACATGATAAGTGCACAGACTGTAAGTACAATAGAGTAAATTAATGTTATTTAAAGAGGGTGACGTATTAGCCCAGTGAGTTATCTAACTTACAGCCCTCTCTATTACTGCATGCCTAACACTGACTGTCTAATGGTTCTGTGAAACGGTGATGTATTTATCATTCCAGGATCCTGTGGTTATGGAAAGATTGATTGAAAAATACATGTCATTACCCAACCAGGCTTGGGACAATATTATAAGAGAAGCAACAAGGGTGAGTAAGCCTACTCAAAACCATTTTACATCCTTCCACAATGCTGCTTGTTAGTGATAGTGATATTTTCTTTCTTTCCCTTTTTTTATCTCCTTTGTTTCTCTACCCTTTCATTCATTTTCCTACCCTTTTGTTAATTTTTTATTCTTTTTCTACCTCTTCTCTTCACATCCCTCCTCAATGTTAATCATAAGTGAGAGTGATAAAAAATATTTTCTTTCTTTTCCCTTCTTTATCTCCTTCATTTCTCTACCCATGAATTCACCTCTTGTTCTTTGTTCTTTTTTGACCTCTTCACATCCCTCCAGAATGTTAATTATTAGTGACAGTCCCGGGGGGTACTCCCCTATAGTCAGGGATTCTACTCTGGAACAGGGTATATAAAATCATGCTCGCTCTGGAACAGGGTATATGAAATCACGCTCCCTCTTCTCTGGAACAGGGCATCTATTTTCGCAATACCAGTACAGGGTATGGTTTTCAGCGATCTTTCTCTGGAACAGGGTATGAATTTCATCGATTGTACTCTGGAACAGGGTCAGGGTTCAGAGGGCTCAGCGGCACATCCCTACCCTAAACGGGCAAGAGTACCTCCCGGGGTGATAGCGATTAGAAATATTTTCTTTCTTTTCCTTTCTTTATTTCCTTCATTTCCTTACCCTTTAATTAATTTTCCTTTCCTTTTGTTCATTTTTCATTCTTTCATTCAACAGAACATCGATCATCTAAAGGACATGGAAGTGGTGAAACAACTTGGAAACATTTTGAAAACAAACGTGCGAGGCTGCAAATCAATTGGACACCCATTCGTAACCCAGCTTGGTAGAATATACCTGGATATGCTAAACGTTTATAGATGTCTCAGTGAAAACATTTCTCTTGCAATCACCCAAAACGGTGAAATAGTCATGAAACAGCCACTTATTCGAGCTATGAGAACAGTAAAAACCGAAGTGTTACGGCTTATATCAACCTGGGTCAACAAGTCTAATGACCCTAAACTAGTGTGTGATAACTTTATACCACCTCTACTGGATGCTGTACTTGGGGACTATCAACGTAATGTCCCAAGGGCTAGAGAACCTGAAGTGCTTAGCACTATGGCAACATTTATAAATAAGTTAGAGGTAAGAAGAGTCAGTCTCGCTTTGTTAATATGACATGTTTACTGAAATGGTATTATTTCAATTTTTTTTTTTTTTGTGGGGGTCAAGTGTTTTTTTTTGTGGGGCAGGGATGTACATGTTTCCTTAAATATCTTCAAGAAGTTTGTTATTATGATATTCGCAATAACGATCCCACCAAACCAGTTTCCCGCCATTTTAATCTAGCTAACCATTCTCTTTCTGACTTATTGTTTTCGGTCTTTCTTTGCTTAACGGCAACAATGATTGTCGCAAGACCAAAGAAATGCGGCTTATTCACCTATTGGGCACTCTTAGTCCCAACGGGATTAATGAACGCTTTATTTTCAACTAACCTTTTCTTTTGTCTTTTGATTGTTTGTTTTTGTTTCCTTGCCTACCTTGCTCTCATTGGTTTCTTTTGTCTTATTCTATCATATATACACTCCTTTCTACCACTTCTTTCTCTTTTACTCCGACGAAGGACTAGCGTCCGAAACGTCAGTAAGTTTTTTCATCTTTTCACGGTGTATAATTTACCTTTTCATCATTACTGTTTCATTAGAAACACCGACGCAGCTCACACTAGTTTTTAGCTAGTTATATCTTATTATGAAATACAGTGAGTTAATATATCTCCACCATTGTCTTTTTTCCAGAACCACATAACAGAAAATGTTCCACAGATCTTTGACGCTGTGTTTGAGTGCACATTAGAGATGATCAACAAGGTACCTCTCACTTATGAAATAGATCAAAATCTACAAAGAGCTGATTATATTATTAGTTGTTTAACCATACATCTATAGAGTAGTCTTAATTACTTTGGTTAATATCAGCCTGCCTTAGAATAATAATGGACAGTCATCAGACAATGTCCAGCCAGAATTGGAACTTGTCTGATCAAATCTGTGCCTTGCCAGCTATTTGAACCAGTAAAAGTGTGACCAATCTAAAATTATTTTAGCCAGTGTTCATGCACAGCGACGAACTGTCCATTTATTTAACCAATGCATGTACTAAACAACCTATGTCTAACTGTGTCACATTGCAGGACTTTGAAGAATTCCCTGAACACAGGACAAATTTCTTCCTACTTTTACAAGCAGTAATGCAACATTGTTTCCAAGGTAACCATGCTTGGACACCTTAAATATAATGCTCCTTGAATATGGTATTCCTTGACGATTGGTTCTGAAGAACCTTGCTTTAACAGTTCTTTGTCACTATAACTTAAATTGATTTGTTTTCTCTACTCGCACTCAGCATTACTGAAGATTCCACCAGAACAGTTCAAGCTTGTCCTGGATTCAATAATATGGGCATTTAAACATACCATGCGAAATGTTGCCGATACAGGTGAGTAATGCATAGGTATTTTTTTATTACTCGGACTTTCAAAGAAATGCCCAAGGTATAAATTGGGCTTTATTTGCGTTCTGTTACAAATCACAGTTGCTTTCAAAGCGCATGCGCAAGTTCTATGCGCGTGCATAGTATGCGCCACATAAGCACATGGTCGAGCAATGGCGGAATTTTTCAAGGTTTCATCACAAGGATGACAGTGTTCACGAAGAATTCTTTCGATTTTCGGCTATGAAGCCCGAGTTCACGCAGATATGTGTCTAGTTTATTCAAAAATTTAGCATTTTGAAAATTTGATCCATACAGGATATTTTGTAACAGATTATCCTGGGTTGATCAGGATTTCACAGTAGTTAGTGTTTACTCATTCTGGCATTTAAATTCAAGTTATCAAAAGAGATTTGTGCTTGCTGATTGGCCATCTAGTGTCAAAAATAAGTCCTGAATCTGCCCCTTTATTATTCTCACTGTCACTACAGATACGCATATGACATGTGTTTTATATTGCTTAAGTAATACTTATGTTTACGATTTTCTAGGTCTTCAGGTTCTATATACTTTATTAAAGAACATAGAGAATGAATCTGCATCGCAAAGCTTCTACCAGACATACTATATCATGATAGTACAGCATGTGTTGTCAGTGGTTACCGATACCTCGCACACTGCAGGTCTGACCATGCATGCTACGATATTAGCACACATGTTTAGCTTAGCTGATTCTGGGAAAATCAGCGAGCCATTGTTCAACGCCTCTGAAGTTCAGTACCCTTCAAATGAGGTATGATGCACAATTATTACTTTATTTTACAATGATTTTTACACAACATATTCATTCATTCCTCTCCTCCCAGAATCAATGTACTTGCTCTCAAATCAACCCTAATTAATTCAAACTGGTTAGAGCTGTGCTCCGGGGTTATACATGGACTGTATAGCGGCTGCCAGAGGTCCTTCACATACTTTCAGTTCAACCCTGTTGAGCTGCTTCATTGCTATACTTTGCAGTGGTGATTATCAATGACAAGTTTTTTTGTTCAAATTAATTGCTAAAAAGTACTTTTTCTGACATGCAGGCCTACATCCAAAGTTACATAATGGATCTTTTGAAACAGGCATTCCCACATTTAAGAGAGTGAGTATTAATTTTTTTTGGGGGGGGGGGGGGGAGGGAGCTAAAGCCTGAAGGAAAAATATTTAGAAAAAGACCTGTAACTCTGACCCTACCCCCTTCCATTTCTGGAGATGTGTTCATTTTGGGAAGCACCGGTGGCGTGCGCTGCTAATTCGCCACCTCTAACCAATGCGGCCTGAGTTCGAGTCCTGGCGATCTCGATGTCATATGTGAGTAGAGTTGTTTGTTGGTTCTCTCCTGTGTAGTATGTGAGTAGAGTTGTTTGTTGGTTCTCTCCTGTGCTTCGAGGGTTATTCTCTGGGTTCTCCGGTTTTCCTCCCTCCTCAAAAATCAACTTCTAAATTCTAATTCGATCTTTGGGCTTTCACTTAGTTTGGAGCCTAGTTCTGTTGTGATTGTCCCACGCTGTGATACAACACCGAAAAGCTTTGTAGATTTTTTTTAGATTTTGACACAACTCTAGCTTGTTTCAGGGGGGGTAGAGTCAGATGCACTGTTAGTGCAAATACGGACTTTCAGACAACGAGTATGAGAACAAATACGAGTACGAGTTTTTAACTTTTAAAGAGAGGCGCTATTTTTTTGTAGTCTGTAGTAACTCTTACTCCATCTCGTACTTGTCATCTGATCTAAAGGTCGCTACTGTCCTATACCTGACAATTATTATTATTTTACAACAGTGAACAGATCCAGATTACAGTAAAAGGATTATTTCAACTTGATCAGGATATTCCTGCCTTCAAAGAACACTTGCGAGACTTCATGGTTCAAATTAAAGTAAGTTGTGTTGTTTGTAGACATTGTCTTTATACTACTATTGTCCCTATCACAACAAAAAGTTTTACTCTAGCTCATTGAATCATTTATTGAATCAATTAAAAACACATTTTGACTGATAATAAATCTAGGTTTTGCACAACATTATGCATAAACGATCTTGCTGATAAAGGCTTTAGTTGCAAAGCCAAAACGTCCAGTATCTTAAAAAATTTAAGTCAGAGACAACCTTCATTTTATTATTTTCCTTGAATCCTATTATTTAATACTTTTGTGTTTGCAATGTAGGAATTCCGATCAGAAGATACTCATGATTTATTCCTAGAAGAACGAGAAGTACAACTGAAATCAGCAGAAGAAGAAAAACGAAAAGTACAAATGACTGTACCAGGCATCATCAATCCTCATGATATCCCTGAAGATATGCAGGATTAATACCAGGTCGACTAACGCCGCCCGAAGAAACATGGCCTCGTATTACTGGAGAATTATATGACATCAAGAAATGAAATGCTTGGAAAAGTCGGTTGGATTTCAAGAGAAATACTGCCTTTCAACCAAGTTCTGAACTTCGGGGGGAAGTTCAGAGTTTCATAACAAACTTCGTTTCAAACCTCCGAAGCTGGTAGCCAACTTGGGAATTTTCAAACACAGTTTGGAACCTGAAGGTGTAAAGTGATGTGAAACTGACTGTAACTGTCAGCACTTGTATAATTCAAAGTATTTATTCAGGCTGTTCCAAACATGGAGTTTGGCGAACATTGATTTTAGAGTCAAACCGCATAGGTACTGTTAGTGGATAGTTATTAAGTTATTATTAGGAGTTAAGCAGTCTGTTTACATTTATGTTAACAGATGTGTACATATGCTAAGATTACAAGATTTTCTTTATACCAATTCATGCAAAATCTCGCCTAAGAATTTATCCATTCTCATACAAAATGTACTTGTAACAGGTGTAGATTTTATCAAGAGATAATTACTGGGCTATTGACTGTAGTATTTTGCATTCTTTATGCATCCAAATTTCCCTTTGTTGTTCAATTTTTATCTTTTCATTTCCTACCCAACTCTTTTCTGTGGACCTCCATTTGTTTATGAAGAGGGCAAAATATTCTTCTGTAGCTTACAGCCTTTATTTTTAAAAAAATAGGGTGACCCTAGTGCTACGGTTAGCTTATGATTTCAGTGGCCTATAGGAAGATATGTGACAAAGCTTAACTCTCGTCACTATGAAACAGAGTATCCTAAGGAACCACAATGTTTATGGGTGAGAAACCAAGACTATTTTTCCATTTACACACCTTCGCACCATAATTTGGTACCACCAATGATTTTGAAAATTTCTATTTACGATATCAAAACAGAGCGTCCTCGTATGGATAACTTATTTCTCTAGTGTAAACCCTGCAAAAATTGACACCTATTTTCTCATCCAAACTCCCTCCAATAAATTATGAACCACCCTCATAGCAGTGCTTACTAGTAAGCTAGTTTCGTAAGCTAATAACAAACGTCAGCTGTAGTTTAAGCTACTGTCAACCCAACTCTTGGCATTATTTTGTAATTAAATATTTTTTATTATTTTTTTCATACAACACTAATGATTCTATTAGTATATGTAATAGGACTCCATGCTGTCCAATTAAGAAATAATTGGACGAGTAAAATTCTGAGGACTGACAAAATTGGATGAGGCCATAGGCTGAGTCCAATTTGGCAGTCAGAGGGATTTTTCGAGTCTAATTATTTCTTGATTGGGGAGCATGAAATCCCATTACCTATTAATTATATAGCTGCCTAATTAATCCCATATCGACAAGACCTGTCCAATTAAGAAAATAATTGGACAGTTACAAATATGGGATTAATGAGAAGCTGTATGATTAGTACAATAACAGTTATTTTTATTTTTCGTATGGATACTTTCAGCTATTGTACATGAAAGTTAGTCTATATTATGTTGAGAATGGATCAACAGCCATTATACCCCTCCCCCTTGGTAAATTCAGTTTTTTCTCCATCCCCTCATACAAAAATTGTTCCAACTTTTAAGAACTTTCATCACCCCAAGCTTATACGCTATAACAACAGTCAACTTCAGTTATAAAATGATATAATATAATAGTGAGATTTTATATTTTATAAGACCAAAGATGTGATATGTCAGTAAGAAGATTGAAGAGTGTAGTGTTTTTGATTCAAGATAAAATAAAATGATGTGGTCTTGTGTCTTGTACAAATGTATAATACTAATATTGGTTGAGGATATTTTCAGAGAAACTGGAATCTAGAACATGAAAAACAGACAATGCTTTAACAATTTTTTTACTGCGTAATCAAAGGTATCTTTATCGATGAAAACTTCTAGATCATAGGCATTTTTCTTCATTATGCAGTTATCAGAATACTTGGACTTAGGACATTAGAACTTGTCTGGTTTTCGTTTTTTTAATAGGCTTTTTATCAATATGGTGGCCATCTTGAATCCTATTGTTTTACTCAAGACATTATGGAATGCCGAGAGGGCAACTACTGGAAAATGTATAGACTACACAGCTGTCATGGTGTCTTCATATAGATATATTTCGAAGATCGTTGTCACACCAAGAGCCTCAAGTAACAAGCCAAGACTCCAGAGAACGTCGGTACTTTAAATTGATTTATTCATGGTTCATGCAAGTGGCTATAGCTCTCCACTAATTATCATCTCAAGCAGCCTTGCTTGGAGCAATTTGTGAAGTCAATGAATGAAAATGCACCATGAATAAACTAATTACAGCTAACATTACCGGCGATCTCTGCGGTCTTGGCTTGTTGATTGAGGTTTTTGGTGCAACAACGATTTCTGAAATAGGTGTACATGACTTTAAATTTTTCAATGAGAGACACAAAAAAAGCAATTAACACCAAGACTTCAAATCATTTGAAAACGAAACCCTGCCTCTCTGTTTTATAGATTTTCAAGGTTTGCCCCATAGACATCCAATGATTTAAGATGGTTGATGTCTCAGATCCTTTGGTAGTTGCCAGGCAACTATATTAGGGTTACTGCTACCTTAAATCTGTGATCTACTATGCAGTTATAACTAATAATTGTAATGATGTATATCACTACTTTAGCATATATACTGTAAATAATATACTTGACACTTTTTTAAACCCTCTGGTTTGAGTGACAGCATTTTGTTCAAGGCAACTGTACCACTGAAGACAAACAGTTGTTATTTTGTTTAGGTTTGTTTGCAAGATAAAAATAATAAAGATATCAAAACTATTATTTTTTCATTTTTGGATTCCTTCGGATTAAAAATGTATACAAATAAGCATCACATGAGTAGATTTAGTTAGTTCTTTCTCCGGCATCTCCTGCCTTTAAGGGGTTGTTAGGTACAAATACAGAATTTTAGGGTTTTCCTTTTCATTCCTTTTCTTTTCTTTTCTTTTTTTTTTTAACTTTTGTTTGCTTGTTTTCCTTTTGTTCTTTTTTCCTTTTTTTTTTTTTCCAATCATTTTCCTTTCATTTTTCTATCCCCTTGGATGCAGCTCTCAAATGATGATGCTTCAGGAAAAAGGAAAAAGGTAAGTGCGCATGCATTCCTTTATGTATATTCATTAATAAAACTGCTAAATTGAAATAGGGTAAGGAAGGGTAACTGAATAATTCAATAAGTACTATCCCAGCTAGACATCTTCATTGGTATCGAGAAGTTTGGTCAAGTAAAGCTCAAACATTTGAATATTTTAAAAAGAGATTTCAAAGAATGCAAAGCAAGAGAACCATTTGCTCCTAACAGCAAGTGCATGTCTTGATCTGAAAATTCTTGGTAGTCAGAATTTTAAGCCAAAAATTCGATTATTTTGTAGCTAAATTCGATGCAAGCAAATCAAACAACCCTGGCATGACACCAGAAAAATGTGCAAAAATCTACTATTAGACCTGTTGAATTTTTCCTCCACGTACTTCAAACCAGCAGGTACTAATAATAAAGCTGTTCATAAAAATGCCAAGATATTGGTCAAAATCTAATATCTCAAGCCATTAATTTACTTCACAATTAAAGCAAGCTTCTAGCGACTTCGTTTTATACCTAGTATCAAGAGCAGGTAGCTTAGATTCCCGGAGTTTTCTAAACCAAAATAGACTTTAAATAAATCGGGTCACAACCACGACGCACTTTCATTAATTTTAATGTCTTCATTCTTAAATACATGACATTTTACATTTTATTCTTAAACTAATCCAATTTGCTTTGGAATAAATAGAGCCTACTTCGTATTTTTAGCATTTTTGTACTGGTTTTATAACAAAATTTATAAATGATATTTTAAGTAGAAAAAATTACAGAGGAAGGCGATTGAATAATCATGAGTCACCCAGATCTAGAAATTTCTGGAGAGGTTGCAGAGATTCGAGAACATTTCTAGGCCAGCGTATTCTCTAATAAATATATCATTTTTATTATTTTTATCAAATTTATTGTTATTCTAGAAACTAATAGTATCGTGTAAGTTTATATCGTTTTTCCTGGAAATTTCCTTGCGGAAGGGAAAGCCATTTATATGTTCAGTTGTGACATGGCAATAGCATGTATAATCACAAAGTTTTACATTTAAATACGATATTAAATTCACCCTCTTAGCTCCTTTTAGGAGCACATAACCTCAAACATTCCAGGTAAAAACGGATCGCTTGAGCTTAATAAATCGAAAGGTCCAGAACTATTCGGATCAATGCTGTATTCTTTCATTAGTTCATCTAAATTGCAAGTCAATGGCTCACAGATATCGAGTAGGCTTTGCATCAATGTATCGAAATCTAGATCCTCACATCTTGAATATGCCGTGGATTCCTGAGGTATTTTTTGATCAGGATAAATTTTTGTCTCTTCGATAAAACTCGAATCAACAGTACATTGGTTATTTCGTGAGCTTTCGATTCTGTTTTCTGCATCGTTGGCATTTCCAACTGAATACGACTTTTCCTTATCAAGTGTCTCTAATAACACAGATTGTAAGCATTCTACAGCCATTTCCACCTCATCTTTTGAAGATATATCTTCCTTGACTGGTTCAGGCAAATCTTCCTTACTTTTCTCCTCCCAAAAGGTAGAATTTTCGCGCTCTTTCCAAGGCTTACGCTTGTAATCTTTATTGAACATCTCACATTTCAGTCTTTTGACAGTACATGATAATAGTACATCCACATACATATCAGGATCGCGTTTTCGCTTGTTCCTGACACGCTTTTCCATCGCAAGAGTGACGAACTGTTCCTTGACTTTATCGGTTTTCTCCTCGAAGCACATATTCTCTCAAATCCTGGGTCTTTTTTCGAAAATCGTGAATAAAAAACAGTTGTGCAACAATGAAAGTCCGACCTCTGTAACGCAAGCAAGTCCCCCTCGTGTAATATTATTGTTTAAAGGCGATATTAATGTTTCTGCTCAAAGTGCTCAAGATCCAAACAACTTGAACAAATGCTTTTTGTGAACGATGAATATACGTCCTTCAAGCCTTTCCTTTGATTTCCAGGTGATTATAGAGATATTTTTAGGTTTTTGCGCTTGAGCGAAAAATATGGAAGTCAACACACACCGACTCAAAGTTGACAAAGACTAAAGTTTATGTGCTCGGCGACAGACCTTATATCAGTCATTACTATGGTTACAGTTTGATTGACGTCTGTTGGACCAATGAGAACAAGAGATTAAATCCTGCGCAAGTGGAGCATGAATGCCCTCAATCACGTAACAGCAAGTCCGCACGCACTGAGAGAGGGAAAAAAACGACGAATGAAAATTAAATGAAAGCCTCTGAAGTGGGGATTAAATGGAAGATGGGCAATTATCAGTTTATGGTCTGCAAAAAGAGACGCCGTGAGAGAAGAAATACTGACTTTATTCTATCGTGACGGAAAAGTCATTTCGTGACGAGTTTGAGATTAACAGATGAACGTGATTTGAAGTGTATTAAATAGGTTACTACGTGTTGTACACTTCAGATCAAAACACGAAATTCTTGTTCAAACTTGCGTGTATAATAAAACCCCTTACGCTTTAAAAGCACGAAACATAAAATGCTACGCAAACGACGAAAAATATAATTTTTGTATAAATTTTTCAAGGTGAACCCATTTACACAAAAACATATTTTTCAACTAAGTTAAAAACCAAATGTCTGATTACTCATTTTGCTTACCCCAAAAAAGGCAAACATCAGTGCACACGATTACAATCCATGGAATAGTGTCTAGTACTGACTTGTGTCTGGTATTACTGGACTGCAAACGTGCTGGTACACGGGGGTGTGGTGGTCACTGGTATTAACGACAATTGGTTATTTTGGGAAACGGTTTCCACACGATACCATAATCAATGTTGTGTGAACACACGCAAGCTTTGGCTTCTTAAAACTATTTGTTTATTTTTTGATATTGTATTAAGATACTAGATAGTTTCCCCTGGTCAAGTTTCTCTTAACATCAGATAAATTGTCAGATAAATTGTACAATGTCATGTTTAGCTGCAGTACCGAGTCATACTTCAGCCAAAACCAGACCAAAATGAACAGATTTGAAGAACATTTAGAATAGCGTAGCCACAATCTTCTTGTACTATGCCGACTTCTTTCCGTCGTTTTGCCTCGAGGATTCTACAACACCTTTGTGAAAATGCTGGTTTCAATAGTTAAATTAAACTAATTGAATATATCTAATGAGTTCATTATATTTTCATTGAGAAAACTCGACACTCAAGTATGTCACGCGATTTTTTTAAATTTTTTTTTGTAACACCGTAAACCGTCGTCAAAACAGAGCCAAACAAAAAGCTTGCGTCACCTAATCCTAGCACCTGTTTCTTTAAGAAGCATTTCGTAATTCTAGACAGACGTTTTTGGCTGAAATTACCTACTAGGTGGTAAAATTGTTTATTTTCTTATTCTAAACGACAAAATATTCTCACATTAATTCATCTAAAGTTGAACCGATTGAATTTCTTAGTTTACGAAAAAAATGCCGAGTTTTGGATTCGGTTATGTATGCTGCACTATTGAGTGATGTCGTGAAGATAAGAATCACAGTAACAATTTTTTGACACAAGTTATTTTTTCACATGAATATTTTTATTCTATTCTATTTTTCGCTACAATTCTTTTCTCTTCCTTTTTTCGTATTTGACTAGAATTTTTTTTTCCTTTTGTTTCTTTCCTCGTCTTTTCTTCCCTTTCTCCGTTGCTTTTTTTCTTTTTGTCCGTTATATCCCAAATAGCCTGATAGCAGTCTATTATAAAATAACCTATCTAGTTTCTCGAAGAACCTGCTCTCATTCTGTTGGGTGCTTCACTGGCCTTCACAAACAAAGTCTTCTGGGGACCAGTATCCCAGTATGCACCTGTGTCGTCAATCAGACTCGTATTCACCATGACAACGTAAGAAGCTGGTGTAATGAAGGAGAGAAGGAACTGAGCACTAAAATAGTCATGATGAGGTGTAACGGTCTGCTCTAGACTTGTAATGGAATCACGTGGGCCCTGAAATGTAAAGAGGAGATGACGTCATGATACGTCAGACATGATTACATGCAAAGTCCATGTACATGGCGAGAATGGAAGGTTTTGCAACTTCCCTCTCTTTTGAAGAGGTCTGCCACACAGCGCACTAGTTAACAAGCTCCTTAAAACAAGTGTGTGAGGTCACTGAGGATCAAACTATGGACCTCTTGCTTAGCAGGCAGCACACTAACTAACCAAGCCACACTTGTTCTTTATAACAAGTGTGTGTGGTCATCAGTGATGGCAGCGAATCAGCCAATGAAGCAATAATCAAAAACCTGTTACCTTCAGGTCCTGGGATCCTTGGTTTTGTTTTCGCTCTTCTTGTTTCCAGGTAACATTCAATCTCACGGCATTGATTGATCGATAGAGGCCTGGTTTAATACCAGCGTGTTCAATGACACCCTCAACTTTCAGAACAAACTGCGTCTCCATGGCAACAAAGATAGGTTCCGTGGGAGAACGTGGTGTTGGAGATAACGCCAACTGCAACAAAAAAAGCAACAGTTAGAAAACAGGGGGGGGGGGGGGTAATACGAATCATAAGAAAGTTTGGGACAGCATTCAAGGTTATCCTCTACCCCTGGCATTTCCTATTTCAAAGCACATGTTATTCCCTTGAGTATCATTTCGTTCTTTAACGGTTGCGCAAATGAGAAGACACATGAACATGAATACAAGAAATACTGTAATAATAACATTTCATGGTAGCAAGTTTCTTCCTGGATGCACAGATGCCCAGCAAGTGGAAAGCTGTAATTTCTTACCTTGATAACTGTGTGTTGTCGACTTTGGAAAAAGTATTTTGGGAAAATATAAGGAACACGCAGAAGAGATACGGATGTTTTGCACAGACATTCAGTTTGCTGTTAAAGAAAAGGTTTAATGTTAGAAGTGCTATAACGTGTTGAGCTGTAACTTCTTTTATTCTGAATGATTTCATGGCACGAAAGAATGCATTTACTAGACCCAGGCATAGTCAGTGGGAAGTAGAGTTTCTCATGATACATTTCGGGATATATACTATTACGAGAAGAAAATGACTTGCCAAAAAAGACACTATGAAAACTTGCAGTAATCAAGGACTATTTTGCATGGGTTTTACATTCATTTTCATTGATAAGTTTTTATCAAGGATAAATAAAGATCGTAAATACAGGGTACCGGTAAGAAGATCAAGGGCGGATCCAGGGGGAGGGTCGGGGGGGTCGCGACCCCCCTGTCATTCCTGAGGTCAAATGGGCTTCCTGTGGTAAAAATGCGACTGGGATTCCTTTGCCCACAAAAATTTACCCCTGAGACGCCCCCTTCAAAAAACCCTGGATCCGCCCTTGAAGATGTTAAACAACAACAGACAAACTCACCAAATGGCAAACGGGAACAGCTTCTAGCTGCACTGAATATTCCTGTGAAAAAAAGAATAAGAAACTGATAAGGAAGACAGTTGTGGATCATCAAAGCAGACATCCATTCTGAGGCCATACTAACGATTAGAACCCTAATACTTGACTATCTTTGTACGTGGGTTTCAAGTGCTAAATAGATCCCTCTCTTGCAGCACGTCAAAATGCAGCTTAATTTGGAGGACATAACGATAGGTCTCCAATTCTCATGAGACTGAATTTTTTTGTTTTGTCCTCTAAATTGAGCTGCTTTGACGTCACATTCAAGGAGTCTAACTTCTGAGCAACAGCAACGATAGCAGCAGCAGCAGCAGCAGCAGCAACAACAACAACAGCAAGGAAAGCAGCATTAACAATAGCAACAATAACAGCAGCAGCAACGACAACAACACCAACAACAGCAGCAGCAACAACAACAACAGCAAGGAAAGCAGCATTAATAGCAACAATAACAGCAGCAGCAACGACAACTACACTAACAACAGCAGCAGCAACAACAACAACAGCAAGGAAAGCAGCATTAACAATAGCAACAATAACAGCAGCAGCAACGACAGCAACACCAACAACAGCAGCAGCAACAACAAAAGCAGCAGCAACAACAAAAGCAGCAGCAACAACAACATCAACAACAGCAACAACAACAGCAGCAGCAACAACAATAGCAAAAGCAGCAACTATAGTATCTATAACAAAACCTAGAAGTCTTCACAAACTACGGAATAAAAAAGACTATTTAGTAGCAATGATGTTTATACCTGAATGTGCTTGTAGATCTGAGTACAGGCTTTAGAGAGAGCAGAACTTATACTCTTGGTATTCTTGGAGCTCTCAACCTCAAAATAACTGACAATGTAATACAAATCTAAATTAGAAATTATTAACGAATGTATTCCAGTGACAGATTAGTATCCCCCCCCCCCCCCCCCCCCCCCCCCCCAGGTGGAGTGTTATTCCTTGTCATGCGACAGAATATCAGCATAGCTTTCCTCAGTCGATCTTCTCAATTTCAATTATGGCAGAGCAGAACAGACCTAATTTGTACAAAATTTTGTTCATGGACTCAGTTTGTTAAGGAAACATAATTTTCTTTTTGACTTACCTTTCTTGTGTTGTTTTGGTGAAAAGATCTATACAATGAGACACCAGAAAACAGCTCTGCTGAAGACTGAATATGTTGTTAAGTAAAGTTTCGACTTTAACTTAAAAACTTTTGAAATAAGCAGGAGAAAGAATCTCGTGGCAATGGAAGAGGGCACATCAAACAAACTCAACTCATATATTTTAGTTCAGTCAAGAATTGATCTAACTCGAACTTCTCAAACTTGAGGAATGATAGACAGTGTCATAGCAGTGCATGACACCCTTAGATGTACCTAGACTACCAACAGAACGACAAGTCACTTCTACCATTTTTATTTTAACCCCTTCAAGTGGAAATCCAATTCACCTTTTCTCATTTCTGACCAATTGCCATTCTCTTGTGAATAAGATTCTTTGTTTGTGTTATCGTAGATTGATAAGTTTTACACTGTAGTGAAAATAGGAACTGAGGTTTCAGACGTTAGTCCTTCGTCGGAGTCAGTTCCTATTTTCACTACGGTGTAAAACTTATCAATCTACTATAACTGTTTCATTAGAAACACCGACGCAGTCCACGCTAGTGTTTACTAGCCATCATCTACTCTTTGTTTGTGTGGTAACATATTCATGTGTCTTGTCATTCACAACCGTTAAACAAAGAAATAATACTCAAGGGAATGAAATATGGTCTAAAATCAAAAACATTATGGCCAAACTAAAAATGACATCTATATCTTGATGAAACAAAATTAATGCTAGTGAATAATAACAATTATCACTAGTTATTCACGGTAGGTTATGAAGGATACGTCTCGACATTTTGCAGACTCACAGGGTCAGCATCAAAAGACGACTGGTACAACCTGCTGTACTTTTCTCCCAACTGACGAAACAATTTACTGCATTCTGTAATCTAAACATTCCAAAAATGCAAAAAAGCATAATTAAAAGGTTGAAATCTTTCCAACAAAAAGCTTTTTCTACTAAAAGTGAACCAAGTAGCTGTACCTGAGCTGCAAAGTGACTTAAAGTGTGCACATCCTGTCCAGTTGTCATTGCAACAGCTGTTGCTATGGCTGGTGGTGGGCAGGACTTCATGCTTGCACATGCCGCAAGTAATAAACTGTGTGCTTGGAGCAGGTCAGACCTTAGCTTGGAATATGTGATCTGGAATGTCAGCTCATGGGAGGGGGTCACTGCTGCCTGGAAATAGTCATCACCAGCAAAATAAGTAAGTAAAAAATATGATAATACACAGTGTAAATCAAGTTAAAAAACTAACTGTACTGGAATTTCAGAGGTTACTCCTTTGTCAAAGTGATATAATACAGTAAAATAACACAGCCAGTCATCAGACAATGTCCAGCCAGAATTGAAACTCGTCAACTCAAATTTTTGCCTCACATTTCATTTTGACCAGTAAAGCTGAGCCAGAAACAAGGTATGACAGAGCGACTGGCTGTCTATTATTTTAAGTTGTCCAGATATGAAGTAGCTATAGCAAAGGTCTTAGTTCCATTTAGGGGTCTAATATCTGGATAAAGGGATGCCTGGCCATGCTTTATTCCTGGATTTTAATCCTGATTACTACTGTTTCAAATACTTGTTACTCACCTTGAGTGCAATGAGTCCCATATTATACTGGCTACATGCCTTAGTGATGTTCTCTGCAAGCAATAGCTGGGTACTGCACGGTTTGTTTAACAGACTCTCAGCTTCACAAAAACATTTGAGGGCATTTAACCAAAAGTAAAAATGTTCTGATGCAACCTGGAATAAAACAAGAACAGCTTGAAAAACTTGTTCTAAATTCTATTTCTATCTGTGAGTAGGCTGTGCCATAACGTAGATCAGCCCAGAGGTTGTTTCAGGGTTTGATCTGTGAGTTAGCCATGCCCTGACTTAGATCAGCCCAGAGGTTGTTTCAGGGTTCGATCTGTGAGTTAGCCATGCCCTGACTTAGATCAACCCAGAGGTTGTTTTAGGGTTTGATCTGTGAGTTAACCATGCCCTGACTTTGATCAGCCCAGAGGTTGTTTTAGGGTTCTATCTGTGAGTTAGCCATGCCCTAACTTAGATCAACCCAGAGGTTGTTTTAGGGTTTGATCTGTGAGTTAACCATGCCCTGACTTAGATCAACCCAGAGGTTGTTTTAGGGTTCTATCTGTGAGTTAGCCATGCCCTGACTTTGATCAGCCCAGAGGTCGTTTCAGGGTTCAATCTGTGAGTTAGCCGTGCCCTAACTTAGATCAGCCCAGAGGTTGTTTCAGGGTTCGATCTGTGAGTTAGCTGTGTCCTGACGTAGATCAGCCCAGATAGGTTGTTTCAGGGTTCGATCTGTGAGTTAGCCATGCCCTGACTTAGATCAGCCCGGATAGGTTGTTTCAGGGTTCGATCTGTGAGTTAGCCATGCCCTGACTTAGATCAGCCCAGAGGTTGTTTCAGGGTTTGATCTGTGAGTTAGCCATGCCCTAACTTAGATCAACCCAGAGGTTGTTTTAGGGTTCTATCTGTGAGTTAGCCATGCCCTAACTTAGATCAACCCAGAGGTTGTTTTAGGGTTTGATCTGTGAGTTAACCATCTCACCTTCGATGATAAGGAACCAAATATCTTGGCAGCAAGTTGGTGGAATCCCTGCAAAAAAATCAATCAATCAATGACATTTTAACAAACAGACTATGATATGGAGAAAATAAAATAACAATGCAAACTGTCACAGAATGGTGAACAAAACTGGAATATTAAAAAGCAGACTTTAAAGTAACTAAAGCAAACTTCCTGTCAAACCTGTCTGGTAGCTTGTCGTGCAATCCTGTACATGACCCAATGTCTGGATGATAATATCATTTTGCTGGTTTCTTCCAGGACTAGCTCCTCTACTTCACTTTGTAACTTTTCCGAACTCTCGTCAACAGAGAAACACTGGTGGGACTGAAATATAAGAGTAGCCATGGCTACCTGAAGTAAAGAGAAGAGAAATTAATCAATACACGGCAACTCACAAAGACGAAGGTCAGTAATGTATTTACCAGTAACGTGTCACTTGTTTCTCTTTGCTCTTTGTCTAAAGATAGACTATTGTCCTGCGTTACCATTGACTTAAAGAATGTGACAATCTCAGACCTCAGGTACGCGAGGACAGATGGTACTTGTGTCGCCATGGTAACCAATGCATGACACATCTCCAAGGCAACAGATTCTATATTCAAACAAAGGAGAAAGCATTTCAAACATTTCCTTACTGCGATTTTTGATATTCTGTGAACTCGGTAGTTAGAAGCTACATGCTGAAATTTGCTTTTCTGCTGCCGTCAATCAAAAATAATCAGTCGGCACCTTTTATGAACTGGTGGCAGTGATAAACCAATTTTACAACAAGCTGGTTGAATGTCTGAGTTCACAGAATATAGAAAACTGAAGTACAGTTTATGCTGGGTTAACGATGGTAGGGGATGATGATTCTTACCTTGGACAGTGGGAAGTAATGCTACAAGGCTGTCAACTAACTGTGAAGATGAGTCTGGATGTGAACTGATCAGGTGATTCATTGATGATAGGCAAACCTATTAGAACAACATTATATAAAGATGTTAGTTAGTATCACCTTTCCATCTCCCTTAGCACCCCTCCTTTCTTGTTTATTGTTCAACCAATTCACTCGGCTAAAAACTCAGCTTACTTGCTCATTTTCTTATCTTATTTTTCTTATTCTCTTTTATTCAGTTGGAGGGTTTGTCTGTCTGCCAAGTCTATACATCCATCCATTCAATCAATGGACCCTTCTTAAAATTGTCTTGAATTCATACAAGGCTAACATGAAAATACAAAAGATATACAACAAATTCCTTCAAGAAAAAGTGTGATTTCTTTTGTATTTCTATGTTAGTCTTGTGTCTACGATATTTTTGAGAAGGGTCTATTGCCACTCTCTAATACACACTAATAAAAACACCTAACTAAAGACACACCTTCAGAGGTTGAATCTGGTCATCAGAGCAACAAATGATAGAAGTGGCTTCCACGGCAAGAGCTGCTTGGGCACACAGACCAACATCAGCATCATCTGTTAGTACAACAACATCAAAATAGAATCAGATCAACATGATAGCTCAATTTACTTGCAATGCTAACATGAACTAACCTTTTTTGACCTTGGCCACAGCGATATGTACCAACAGCTGACAGCTGACAGCAGACACAGACATGTTGGGAGAACTGCACTCTTGATCACACACCTGGAGTACTATAAAGTTATAATAAAGTTTGTCAATAAACCACATTACCTTGGGTGTACTGATTTTTCCTCTCTCAGGCCACATGTCATTCCCTTGAGAATAAGATTCTCTGCGTTGTATCCATATTCATGTGTCTTCTAATTCACTTTTGTTAAACAAAGAAATGATACTCTAGGGAATAACATGCCCTGGAATGGAGAATTATTATACTCAAGCTAAAAAGAGCAATTAAGTGAAAGTAAGACTGATAAAGATAATGCTATAATGAAACTATAATCGTATTGTCATTGATTAGTATCATTGATTTACCAAGGTCCATGTTAAATTGGTCCACAGCAATGGTTGTAGATAATGTTACTAATATTTTTAACCCATTTAACTTCAGTTCATCGTAGCTGCATTCAAGTAGAAAATTACACAGCTCCTGAAACAACAACAAAGGAAAATAATCTTAACCAACAAGTAATATTATTTTACAAATACTGTTTTTGACTCTTGTGTAATGTGTCAGGCACAAAGCTCTCAAATGATCTTTTTCACGTAAAGTTTTTGGTTCTGAGTTTATACCTCGACATGTTTGGTTTGCCACATATGCGGGGCTTCGTCAGCCAACATCTTCAGATCTGACAGAGCTTGATATTTGATAATCTTGCGAGGATCATTCTTTAAGTAAGACAAGAGCAGCTCAACCTAAATCAAGAAATCATTATATTATTATATTTAGTAAATACCTCTTAGGCCATTTCTGTTGGCTGGTCACATTCATTGGTCACAAGTTGATCTGTCAAATGTGGTCAGTAATTATAATTAAAGAGGCAGATCTAGGAAAGCGGTAGAGGGGGCTCGCACCCCTCCCCTCCCCCTCCCTTCCCTCCCCCTCCCTTCCCTTCCCCTCCTCCCAAGATGAGCTGATATCTACTGGGCTATTGTTGCTTGAGTTTGTGAGTGTCCTGATCATAAATGCTGCACCCCTTCTAAACAAACCTGGATCTGCCCCTCATGTCTGGCCATTAAGCAGCAACTATTTGTTGCTCTGTTCTTCTCACCTGTTCAGTAATGTTGCTGACGCTAGCTGTCGCAAGACTGGACAAGGTGTGGAGAGTCACCAGAACAAACTTACAAGATGGATGAGATTCAAGAAGCTTCAAGCATACGCCTCTTGCCTGCAGGTATTTTAAATTAAATAATAAGATCATAAAGAAAAAGTAAAGACAATAAGAAGAGATAAAGAAGAAATAAAAGAGATTATGATTCACCATAATTTATTCCTATATAGGGGTGGGTCCAGGGGGTGTCCTGCGGTGCAGATACCGGACACCTCCCTAATGCCGTAATTACTCTTAAGCTTTTTTGAAGTAATGCATAGTATCTCTATATGCATTTCTTCATTGGAATTTCAAATTCCTGGATCCACCCCTGCTTTATGAGATCAAACTTCATCAAAGTACCTTAGAAGCAAGTTGTATATCATGGAGCATATGACCAAAGATAGGTACCAGTTTTAGCTTCATCTCAACAGGTGTAGTTAGACCTATGATCATAATATACAGTAAGCATAAAAATAGCACTGGCTTACTAATATGATTGTGCAATTATATAAGAACATTTTTGCCTCCCACTCTCAGGGGTGGGATAAGTACTTTATGTACATAATAGATGGTTTTTGTGATCATGTGTTGACACAAAAAATAAATAAAAAAATAAAAAATGGGAGATAAAAATAATTCAAAATAATGGGATTTTTTTAAATAATGGGATTTTTTAACAGTGAATTCTACAGAGTGGCTCTAGCTGGATGACTTTATTATTGCTGTCATCCAAAATGGCTGCCATTATATCATATATGCAGACATATATGCATGTTCTATACTTTATCTATAGTGATAGTATAGGGAGGCCTTTACCTTCTATCATCAAAGCAAGCTTGTTGATGACTCCTGATGCAAATTCACTTCAAAAATAAATATAAAAGAACATGTTTTAGCAGGCAACAAATGAAGTCTTGGCTGTGCTTAGAAGTTATTAATGCCAGGTTATATATAACTTGTTACCTCGACTGTGCACAAAACTTTCCTGTTGCGAAGATTGCAGCTTCCAGTTCAACTTGGTCATGTGAGTGCAGTCCTGTTCGAATACTAAAATCAAACAAGCAATAATGCTCAGTTGATTTCTTAATTCATGGGTTCCCTGTGGTGTTTTCACCACAGGCAGCCCAAACCTAGATTTTTGTTACATTACCTGTGATGTGCATTCTTTCTTTCAGCTATGATTGGTGCAATACTCCCAAGAAGCCTTTATAAAGTGGAAATATATAACAAGTTAAAGTACTACATACAAAAGTATGACAGGTGATAACTTATGCACAGTCTTTTGTATAATCAACCAACACATTTTGATGTGAAGCTGGCTGTTTTACCAATGAGGCATGCAAAAGCTTGTTTGACGGCAACAAGCCTGTGCATAGAAGTATGCAAAAACATTAAATGTGGCTATACATTTGCCGGTCATGCTGTAACAACATAAATATAAACTGAGAATGAGAGAGAATGGCACATGGTAACTGAATTGAGAATATATTATGTCCAAGGTCAAGTGGTTTGATTGCTTATCCAAAATACCTGATAGTGATGGCTCTAGCTACAGGATCATTGGAGTGTATCACAGAATATATTCTCCTCAAGAATTCATCCACATTCAGAATCTTGTCCAGGTGTTTCTCACTTCTTTGAGCTACTTTGAAGATACAGAGACGAAGAAAGTTGCTCCTGTTGAAACAATGCACACATATGAATAGAAAAGTGAATCAATAACAAGACGATAGGCCATCCCCTCCCCCCACAGGTGGGATTTGATTTGCCGAGGGAGAGGAATGGTCAGAGGGGGGTATATTGTGTAGTTCCAGGATACATTCACACCTCTCAACAAAGAAGGATTGGAATTTCCAAGGGGTTTTGGGGGTCTGGAAATGTGGAGAATGGATAGGCCTGAAGATGTATAATCTTTGGAATTACATGATCATTGCCATAATGTTGAAAAGCCATCTTACCCAGTTCTGAAGACTTCAGCAAGTTTCAAGAAAGCAGCATTAATAAGAATTGGGAAAGGAAACTTCTCAAACAAGTTAGGGAACCTGACAATTGAATCACACTGTTCTCCAGCCTTGCCACTCCTCAAACCTGGGATAATTAATAATAACAAAATATTCATAATTAGAAATTTATTATAGTAATGACCAAAACCACCCCTCCCTTACCAAAAAACCACTACCCCAACCTAGTGAGCTGCAAAAGTCTGAACCAATACTACGTACCCCTCCCCTCCTTTGAGACATTTTTACATTTCCACAGATTTATAGAATTTGAAAACAGTATTTTCAAAAAATAAAGATTTTATATAAATCTTAAAATACGATTCGCGCATCAGAAGATCAACATGAAATCAATATTCAAACTTGATCATGAATCTAAATGAAAGTAGGGAAGTATTGATTATAAACTGTAGAAGTAATCCCACCTTTATCAAGATCCTGTAAAGCAGTATTAGCATCCTACCAATTTTCTTGATTATTTGAAGATTTTTCAGTGAAAGCTGAAAAAACTGTGAACGCGGAGGCCGCCATCTTGAAAAATAACAAAAAAGATGAGAAACTGGGTCTAACCAATCAAAAGTAACGAAAGAAATAATTTCTCTAAACCAATTAGAAGCCGCGTTGTATGAGTAAATATGGACCAATCAAAAGAGTTTACACTTCGCGCGCAAATTCATCATTTCGCGGGAGTTGAAATGTCGATGTTTTGAACAAAATACTCGATTTTCTCTCTTTTTTATTCATAATATTGCTTGTAATATAGCATTATATGCTATTAAGAACGCAGGATGACTTTATTAAGTTCTATTCTACAGAGACAGCTGGGTTCCAAGCAGTTTAAGTCTCGTATGTAGTCGTAAATCGAGATTCAATGTCTTTGATTCTTGGTATGAATCACTAACTATATGATGTCTTCTCGTTAGGTACCCCTGTAGATTTTGCTATAAAGTCATTTTCATGTCACAGAGTGGATGAACATATTGTTCGTGGAAGAGATGATGAGGTAGGAATGATATTTGTTTTTTGATCTTATTTGACCTTCTCTTGTTAGCTTCATCACCATCCATGCCTTCCTTCGTTGTCTCCTTCCCTTCAATAAAAAAATATTCCTTCGTAATATATGAAAAGGATTCAGCAACAGAACCTTTTTGTGAAATAAGAGTAATACATAGTTGTTATTTTATTTATCATTTTTGCTGTAAGAGAACACGAAAAAAAATTTTTTCCTTCCTTTCCCTAGATGGAGGTGCCGCCATTTGCTTCTCAGTTCAGTAAGAGTAAGTTTTCATCACCTTTTACTGCCGTCTCCTTTTAGATTAAAATAAATATATTTATTTCCACAAAATTTCCATATTTCCCCTCAGACTTACCACCCCCACCCTCCTCCCCCAATACACCCTTCTCAGACCCTCCCCTCCCCTTGGAAATTTGAATCCTCCCTTTGTCTGGAAAGTATGGATATTTACTGGAACTACACACCTACAGACAGTGACCTCTTAATCTTATAGTGATTTTTTAACCGTATTTGATACATTGTTTCTTTTTTCCTCTCCAGGTGAATTGGGGGGACATCTATTAGCAACAGCAGATGAAGATGGTTCTGTCAAACTTTTTGACACCAGAAAATATGGCTATCGATCTATCATAAGAGGTAAATTGTAAAATATTACATCTTTTCCTAAAGATTTACTGCAAAGAGAGTGAAGTATGCTTTTAAAAATCATTAAGCTATGGCTGTGGAGACTCGGCAAAGAGGATTGACGTTGTTTAGTTCCATAAAATATTCATACCCCACCCACAGAAATTGGAAATTGGAAATTCTGGAGGGGAGGGGGGTCAGAGAAAGAACTAAATTACAGAGAATGGAAGAAAATTAGAAGTTGCTAGGGGTAGGGGGTTCCTTTTACAAATTCCCTCTGTGCTGGGGATATGGATATTTTCTACAAATTTTGATGATTTTCTTTTTGATTACTTTTAGAATGGACAGCACATTCAAATGCAATATTTGACATAGCATGGATGGAAGGAGAAGCAAAACTAGTATGTAAAACACCCTGTAGATGTTTCCAAATTTTATTGGAATAAAGACAGTGCACGCCATATATCAGTGAAACAATTACTAGCCATGTCAAGCTTTAAAGTATTTAGTTGTAAAATAGCTAAGAGTTACCTCAGGCATGAACCAAACAAAGACACAAAGATATTTGCTTTTGTTTCCAATGCTCTGCAGCTCCAGTAATATCCACTATTTTGCACAAAATAGCTGCATTTAGACAATGCATCTTTGGTTTTGGTGTCACAGATATATGGAGTGCACTCTATGCACATAGGATAAGACATTTAATTTCAACTAATTTCATTGATAGGTAACCGCTTCAGGTGATCAGACTGCGCTGCTTTGGGATGTTGAGAATGGGAAGTGTCTTTCAATATTCAGAGGCCACAGTTCTAGTCTTAAATCAGCAAACTTCAGAGAAAATGATATTTGTAAGTGAACTTTTACTGACTGCAGTCTCTAAATTGCTTGCAAGTCTGAAAATTGAAAATGCTTATTGAACAATATTCCCTATCACAATGTCTCACAAAATTCTAGGGGAATCGGAAGGAGAATACCTCTTACCCCAGACTCCACAGGGATGCCAGTGATAAAGTGAATTGCTTAATGACACTTGTCTCTATTGTAGTTACGTTCTCTACTGGATCACGGGATGGTAACATTATGGTATGGGATATAAGGTGTAATAGACCAGTGGGCGATGGTTTTTATAAACCTGTTATAACAATACGTAATGCACATACTGTGCAAATAAACACACCTCAGAGAGTAAAGAAGAGATCAAGAAGGGCTAGCGTGGCTAAGCCTGTCGCAGTAAGTATGGAAAATGTTTTATTAACTACATAATAATTTCATCATTTCATCAAACACATATATTTGTTTATTCATATAATGATAATGGTAATGATTGTGACAATGATCAGCGTAAGAATAGTATTGATTTTTATCATTATTATTATTATGGTGATAATAATGGTGGTGGTGGTGATGATAACAATGACGTGATAATGTTGATGATAATAATAGTGATGATGATAGCATGATGACGAGGATGTTATTGATAACCATGATGATGATGATGCTCATGATGATAATGATGGTGTTGATACTCATGATGATAATGATGGTGATGACGATTTGCTTTTATTCCTTTCCAGGATTCCCAGCAGTCAGTAACGGCAGTTTTATTCCAAGATGAGAACAAACTAATATCCGCAGGTGCAATGGATGGTAACATCAAGATATGGGACTTGCGCAAAAATTATAGTAATTTACGCTGTGACCCCATGCCTTGTCATGTGTTCCCTTATCCTGGAAATGAACCGCGCAAACATGGTCAGTTAATATACAAATTTTCTGTATCGTTTCCCACCCATACAAAATTGCTCTAAAGCCAATCAATAGCTTCTCCCAATCATTTGAAAAGCTATGACAAAATTCCATTTTCTTGATGTATTTTTTTCTTATCTCGACAGGGTTTTCATCTCTGGTTCTCGATTCACACCAATCAAACCTTTTTGCCAGTTGTACTAATGACAAGATCTACATGTATGATTGTACAGTCTTGAAGGAAAACCCTGTCCATTTATTCAATGGTCATCTTAACTCTACCTTCTACGTCAAATCAGCTCTCAGTCCTGATAATACCTATCTGTTGAGTGGTTCTAGTGATAACAATGCTTATATCTGGAGAGTTGATGAACCAAAGGCTGCACCTTTTGTTCTCAAAGGACATGAAGGGGAAGTAACAAGTGTGGCATGGTGTCCTGTTGACCTGGGAAAGGTAAATATCTAAAAAACATTTCATAAAGATGGCAATTAATGCTGTATTCGTAACCCATCATGTAAAATAAAGGCAATGATGAGAATGGTAGTATTTTAGTGGTGCAGGTCATGATGAGGATGGTAATGATGATGATGGTGATGATGATCCATAGTGGTGTGCCTGGTCGTGATGACGATGATTATGTATAACAATAATTATTCGCAGTTTGCTGACATCACTCTTTGATCTTTTAATAAAAGGTGGTGACATGTTCAGATGACAACAATATACGCATCTGGTAAGTAGCAAACATCCTAGCTCATAGATCAAATTAATTGAGATTTAGTATATTGGGGTTTTGAGGGGGGAGGAAGAACCAGGTATAACCCTTCAATAAAAGATGAAGCTCAACAAAGTCTGCTTTTAAGTTATGCTGCATCTACAGATTATGAATCAAATAATGTTCCAAATAGTAGCTTACCTATTTTTAAACGGAATGCATTCTTGAAATAAATGCTTCAAATTATCATATAATTGAATGAATAATGCATTTTTGGGTATGCTTGAACTGGTTTGACTGCAAAAGTCCCCTACTAATGAAAACAGCACTGTATGTGTGATTAGATACAAATAAGAGAATTAACTCCATGGTTTTTGGTTTTTAAAGGAGAATGAATTGCAACCAAGTAACAAGGGCGGAGACAGATTTTGTTGGTAAATGTGAGCAATCTGAACCAAGACCTTGTTCACCTCAACAACCAATGGGTAGGCAGATTATTTACTATGAAATCTATTTTCCTTCATAGTTTTATGTACTACAATGATTTTATATATTCCCTTTAGTTTTTTATTTATTTCTTGCAGTGATATAATTGCCCTATTTCACTAAACTACTTGTTTATGTGGGGGATAGAATCGCCAAATCCAATAGAAAATTCAACAAAGTTTGTTTCTAGCGAAACAGTTTAATCTAAAATGGCCTGCTTTTCAGATATAATATGTGTTAATATGTACTAAAAAATATTCTGAGAGTTTGCTGGCTATTCTACTTCTCTTTGTGGATTGATACGGGTTTTAGAACAATTTTTGGTGAATTTGCGTTAATTTGACCCCCTCTGACGACCATGATCCTTTGGGTTTAAACAATAGATTGTTTTGATGTGACGTCACAGTGAAATAGGGCAATTAAGTAATGAAATCTCACAATTCAAAATACTTTCCAGACATTTGCAGTCCTAGTCATCTATGCAACACACCGTTATCTTCACCAGCTGTCAGCCCAGCCCACCTATCATCATTATGTACTCCCACATGTCTTAACAGAGGTAGACAGTTAAATGCATTTAACAGTCCTGGTGCTATGGTTCATAATGGGTCCACTGGTGTACAAGCATCAAAAACAAAATTCCCCTTTGACAAGATCCCAGACAAGCCAGAAGTTACTCTTGCTCAAGGTATAGTAATTTAATGGTATACTATGGCTTTGAGAATCATTGAAGTTTAGGTGTTTTTGTTTGTTGTTTTTGTTGTTTTTTTTCAGTCCAGTATCAAAAAAAATCATGCATTCCAATCAGCTGCACAAGTGGACAATATTTTTTATCTCTGATTGCGTTCCAGCATCCTGGAATAATGGATTGCTAAACTAGAACAATAATTGCAAAACGAGATAAAAAGTAAATGGGGGAAAAAATAATTACAGTTCTAGGGAAAAACTGTGCCTTCTGCCCTTGAAAACAGACAGGCCTAATGGCCTTGGCCCATTTATTCAAGACCTCAGGCACAGTTTTTCTCCTGACCTCCTGGACAGTTAATAGCCTCTATTCAACTTATCCTTTCCTTGAGAATTATTTTTGATTTCTCAATAATGCTCAGCCCAATTCATTGGAAGATGTCTCATTACAACATGGTAACTAATTTCATATTTGTTTTGTATTGATTAGGAACACCCTGTAAGACAAAACTTATCCAGCCTTCATCACCTTGCCATACCTTTCCTTCTACCCCGCTCTCACCAGCAACAACCCCCGGTCAAAGAAAGCAAGGGTCACTAAGAACATGGCTTAAGACGACGCCTAAAAAGACACCAAAAGAAAATATACTCCCCAATACTCCTGATGGCCAAAAACCTTCTAAATTAGTAAAAAATGAAAGGATTACACCAGTAAAGAACAAATGTTTAAATAATGGAGTACTGCCTGAAAATGAATCAAATGAAGATATGAATGGGAAAAGTGAAGAAATGAATGAAAGTGAATGTTTATCACGTTTGCAAGAATGCTCTACAGATGACTCCCCTGCAAGGAAGAGACAGTGTATCACTGGACCATCGAGCTTCAGTGAAAATAACCCCAGGAACAACTCACTATTAAATAAGGGTGAAAATAATGTTGAATGTTATATAATTGATGATGATGAGAAAGAAAATATAGACACTGGAAATCTCAACCCCATTACTCAAGGATTTGAAAAAGTTGTGGACTTTAGTAGTGTGGATAAAAGTATAAAAAGGTCAGATACTTGGGTCATTAAATGGAAAAATACAGAATTGACTTGTAAGAAGGCATCAGGGGAAGCTGATGAGCAAATAACTTGTGAGGTAAGATAGCTAGCATTCTCTACTTCCTCTGTAAGTGCTGTATATGATGACATCAAGTATTGGCAAGCAGTGGTAAATCTAATATGATTTCATGGGGGTGATTGATCAGCACATCAAAGCAGAATTTCCCACCCATCTGCCCTTGTCTTGTCAAGTCTCTCAAAACATATCATTTGTGGAAATGCAGTTAACTGTTCTGTATTATCTTATCACCAGGACATACCTAAGCTGGTTACAGTGGGAGAAAACATCCTGAAGTATTTTAAGCGAATTCCAAGTCCAGCCAAGGAAAGTTAATGAACTATACCATTAGTTGTACAATGAAAATAGGTCTACCTATTTAGCTTAATGTTGTCCTATTTCAAACCACATGTTATTCCCTAGAGTATCATTTCTTTGTCTAATGGTTATGCATGAGAAGACACATGAATATGGATAATATAAAGAAAGAATTTCATTCTCAAGAGAATAACATGTAGTCGAATGGAAAACATTAAACCCAAGCTGAAAAGGTCTACTGGGAGTAAATACCAAATGTACATTGTACAATTTAAATACTACAATAAAGGAATTATAGATAATCTAAAGTAAGCACTATAAATAGAATACTTTGATTGTACATGAAAGCTAGTTTTTAACATATTTTTATGATAGTTTGTAAATAATATATTAAATTGCTAAAGCAAGGCCATGTTGTATGTAAATATTTTTATTATTTAATAACTTAACTAGAATACACTTTTTTTTTCTGTGGATGAAAGGGCCATGTTGCATGTACTTGCTTTCTTTTGCAGGTCTCTTGACTCATAAATTATGATATTATTGCAAGATCCTCACTTTATTAGCCATTGCTACCTGCCAATTTATTCTTATGGCATCGCTAAATTATTCCAAATTAATACAGATGAGATTTTCTTTCAGTTTTACAAACCAAACCAACTTGACCAGTGAGATATAGCATCATTACCTCATTTTGATTTCAAGGTTACTTCAGATTGTGGATTTCCAGCTGAAGGGCAAAGAAAAGTTGTACTTTAGTTCACACATGCCTAATAACTAAGATGGCTACCCACATTCAATGAATGGGTTTATTGTCTTAGATTGGGGATTGCCCAGTATCAAATAATTTTTGATTGAAAGCTTACTCCTTGGTGTACCCTGGTCCCAGAAGTTTTTCCTTCCTTCCTTCCTTCCTTCCTTCCCTTCCTTTTTTAAAGGGCGAGAGCTTTTATTTCGAAGCTTAGGTCGAATCAGGGAGTGAGAAGCACTTTCCTTACATCTATGGCACTCAAACGAAATCATGCGAATAGAAAGAAAATCTCTAATAATTTGGTAAGTGCTTAGCTCACAGAAGGCATATAATCAAGTGAATGTAGAAGAATGACAACCAGTTTGTTAGGGTTGATTCAGCCTATTACCTCGACAGTAAGTCCAGGAGCATTGAATCCAAAAATCTTAGAGAAGAAGTAAAGCTCCCCTTCAAGGGTGCTTTTGATGTTTTCTGCTTTTCTGAAGCCATGTTGCTCTCCTATGAAAAATAAGATCAGGATTATTTCTAATAAGTGACAGTAAGTGGCATTGCAAGGAATCAGCACTGCAGACAAAAACAATGTCTTACCCTCTCCACAGCCTTTAGTATCATTTACCTTTATAGAGTTTGTAAGCCACTGGTAAACCCTTGTTTTTGACGGCATTGAACATCATCTCAGCTTGGTTAGGTGGCACAATCTATTAATAGTAAACAAAAACATTGCTAAAATTTATAACCAAATGCTTTCATGAGACTTCATATGAGACCTTTTTCTCCCCCCCTCCCCCATGAATTATGATTGTTCTAGGGAGTGTAGTCTAATTATCTTAAAATCTTAAACAGGGATCCATCAACTCTTAGGTGTTTTTAATAGGGTATTACAAAAAGCTTTACCAGTGAAAAAAAAACTTTATGACTAACCTTGTCTTCATCCCCTTGGAACAGTGCAATTGGGCAGTTCAGTTTTTCAACATAATGGATAGGCGATCTTTCCTTGTAAACATCCTTAGCCTCTGGGTATGGTCCTATCAGTGTATCAATGTAACGACTCTCAAACTTGTGGGTGTCCTTTGCCAAAGCCTTACAGAAAACATAAACAATGCATAATTTTATTAGCAATTTTTCATATTTAATTGTCTTGATTTTATGTTTAATGAGCACTGCCCCTCCTGTCCTTGCAACAGTACTCTAGGGTTCATCCTGTAAATAAGGCTCATAGCAGGCTTTATGACTGCACTGCGTGTGTGTTTTTTATTTCTTCAAAAATATTTACCTCTACATCAGAGATGCCATAGAAACTTGCCCCAGCTTTGAAGACGTCACGGAATGTTAATACACTTAGAGTGGTATATCCCCCAGCAGATCCCCCATCGATAGTAAGCTTATTGACGTCAACTTCTTTGGTTGTGTTGGCAAGGTATAGCGCCCCATTACAACAGTCATCCATGTCTACTATTCCCCAGCTGGAAGTAGAAAAAGTAAACTCTCCAATACAGGCTAAAAAAAGGTGTGGCCCTTAAACCAGCCTCAGCTGAATTGGACTGCCCTGTCAAAATATTGCTCAAAAATAAATGAATGAATAAATGAACAAATAAATATATGAATGGATGGATGGATAAGGATGAAGCCATAATTAAGACACTTACTTTCCCTTCAATTCTTCTCTGTACTTTCGGCCATAAGTGGTGCTTCCTCTGTAGTTAACATCAAGCACAGCTATGCCCCGTGATGTGAAAAACTGGATCTCCAAGTTCAAAGCAGGACCACATGCCGAAGTAGGGCCACCATGTACCTTCACTAACAGGGGTGGAAGTGAGCCCTCTGGAGCATTGAAATCTTTATTCTGTAAATAATCAAACAATTAGAAAATATGCGAAGGCTAATTTAAAAAATAAAAATTATATAAATTATATATGTGACTAAGTAATTTGAAACAACTGGGTTTTTGGCTTCTGTCCATCAAATATTTATTAATAATAATGATTATGATGATGATGACCATGAGGAGGAGGAGGAGGATGATAATGGCTACCATAATGATAATGATGATGATGATGATGATCATGAGGAGGAGGAGGAGGATGATAATGGCTACCATAATGATAATAATAATAATATAATTTATTTAATAATAATATAATTTATTTATATAGCGCTCATCTCCAAAATTGTCCAAGGCGCTTCACAAAAAATTACAATAGAATATTTACAATAGTTACAAAATGCTTACCTATTGATTATGAATAAAATGTAAATATTTAAAAGATAAAACTAATTAATAATTGCAATATATAAAACAAGTAAGTAAGTAAGCAAAGTTCCAAAGAGTTACGCTTGAATTCAGGAGCTGTGGAACGTGTAGGCATAGAGAAACTATTTGCATTAACAACAGGTGTAATCTCCCGAGAGTATTGGTGATGAATAGTAATCCTCACTGGAATCGTCTGTTTATCACCATGACAAGACACAAAAGTTAAATTGTTGAAATTAGCAAAACGAAAGTTCAAGTCTGTTCTTGAATAATAATTAGATTCATTATTAGAAATCCGCGTAGGAATCACTGAGACTGAAGAAATCAGCTTTTTCCAGAACCACGTCGATTTCGTTGAATACTAAGGTTCTTGATAGATGTGTAAACCTCAGATGAAAGTCTTGGTAGCAGCTTGTGCTGGGAAATAAACTTGTTGATTGCCTTCATGTATGAAGAAGAATAACAATGGCAGTATCGATGATCCAGTACTGATGTAGGTATCACAGCAGAAGTTGTAGTAAAACATCCAAAATGACTCCAAGAATCCATAGGCTCGATGAACAACATAATAAACGTACAGGTGCCAGTAAAGAAACACAAATAAAACGATAAAATACTGTAAAAATGAACTATAAAATTGAGCAATTCGAAAGGCGTGCAACCACTCAGGTGCATCACAGAAAAAACCAATAATGAAATAATGATGATGATGATGATGATCATGAGGAGGAGGAGGAGGATGATAATGGCTACCATAATGATAATGATGATGATGATGATATATTATTTTTCAACAGTCTAAGTTAGTATTTTTTTGAGTGATGGAAGCCAAAAACCCAGACATTTGAGACATCTGGGGTAGAAATTGTTGCACTGACAACCTTGAAATAATTAATCACATTTACCTTAGGAGGGTAGAAAAAGCCATGAGATACTTTATCATCTGTTGTTGGGTATGTAACTTCTCTTGGGACACTCAAATATCCAGGGTCAACATGAACTGTGAAGGACTCCTTAAGCACAGTAACCTTTTTGGACTCCAAATTCACTCTTATCAATGCTGGGAATCTAGTGGCAGATCTTGTGATGAGGTAAGCGGAGTGTCCGTCTGTCACAACTTGAGAATGTTGAGTACCTCCAGTCTCAATGTTTAGCAGTTCTCCATTTGGTTTCAGGAGAGAAAGATTCTAAATGTGACCAGGTAGGAATTTGAAGTAACATATACCTTAGCAAAATGAGTGAAATGATCTACATAATAACACTTTTCAATTCTGAACTGAATTTGGACATAGTGAGCCAGCAGTATGCAGGGTGTACGTCATAATCAACCCAGTAAATGACCACTCATTATATGAGTCTTTCCTGTAGCCCAATGGTTAGAGCATTCGACCAGTTACCGTAAGGTCATGGGTTTGATTCCTATCACAGACTCTTTTTTCCTGATTTCCTTTATGCTAGAGACCAATGATAAATCTTTTCTATTCTACTTCCTTTCTTCTAAATAATTTCATTATATCACTTTTATTGTTTACCTCCCCAAATGTCACTAATACATCTTTGTTTCCAGGCCTTGGGTCACAAGCATAAGCATTCATACCAAATATCCAATGTGGTATTCCAAGCTCCTTTTCTAGAGGACAAAGGTTAGTCTCTGTGCCGTCATCCTCAAGCTTATAAAGGTTCCACCAGTTGTTCTTGTCACTTATGAACAGAAGTTTCCCATCATTGGACCATCTTGGTGAAGATATACTAATGCCTACACCACCACTGACCTAATCAGAAATAAATAAAGAGATGAATGAGAAGTGAAAACTGGGAAAATGAAAACAGAGCTAGTAACAACTGGATGGATTTGGTAAAGAAACATAAATGAAAATTTAGAAATGGCGAGTTAAATAAGAAACACGGAACTAATGAGAATGAAAGGAAAAATGGGAAGGGAAAAAAAGAGCTTTCCACCTCTTGAGTACTTTGATGAAGTAAAACCTTCATATCAGTATTCCTTTTTTATGAATAACCATATTAATGGCCATGGTCATTCACACAAAAAAATTGATACAAATTGAGGAAAAATAAAAGAAAAATTGGGAAAGTGAAATGGGAAATTAAAGAAAAGAAAAATACTACTTATTATATTCAATAACATAAGGAAATTGTTCAATTAAGAAATTGAAATTGAAAAGCATTCTTCAAATATATTGTCTACCTTTTTCTTCGTTCCTTCGACAAAACCATCTCCTGCCTCATTCAGCTGTCCTACCCATAACTCTGTATCATCCCAAGGCTGCATAGAAAAAAATATCTAAATCATGAGAAATTTCTTTCAAATCCAATTTTCTTATTTTGTTGTTAACTTACCATGTTGGGGTGATTCCACTGGAACCAGGCAAGCATCCCTGAATGAGAAACTCTAGGTGAGGCATAAAAATTGCAACCAGATACCTGAAAAATTAAACTGAATGTTTTATGTTCAAATTTGTTATTAGAAGGAAATGGGATGGACAGAATAACTGTCTTTATGTTCAGTATCTCCCCTCTGCCCTGCCCTTCTGAGCTACCTTAATGAGACAGATAACACAGGGAGCCCAAATCGTACATTTTTGATACATACCAACACATTCTGTTTCTGAGTCTCTAAATCAATGGATACTATAGTATTCAAGGCCTCTTCTGCTCCTTCCTTTAGAACATCATGATCTTCTCTAACACACACCAGAACCCTTCCATTCAATGCCACATCAGCATCAGCATACCTCCACTGCTTACCCTCAGGGGTGATGGGTACTGGCGTACACCCTGGTTTGGACTCTTGAGAGTAAAGTCGCTGATCACCAAAGTTGGAGAAATAAATCTTCTTGTTATACACTATAAAGGTACCTCCACCCATCTCATGGACAAGGGTTCGGCAGTTGAAATCTTGAGGTGTCAAAACCTCTATATTCTTGTCGTCATCTTTGACTTTACATATAATAGTTCTTCCAGCTTCTTCTGGGTGTAGTTCAGACCAATAGACTGTGCCTGAAAATAAAAACATATTTAACTTTATCTTCCTATGTCCTCCCTTCCCCTCCCCTAACAGCATGTGGAAAACCATTCATTAACAGCAACACCAGAGCCACAAACTTGCAACAAAGGACAGACTGTTTTAATGAATTTCCAACAGTGAGGGTAAGATTCTGACAAACGATACAAGGAAAAATGTCGTTATAAAATTCAGACCGAGAACAATGTTCCTCAGCCACTTAATAGCTTAGTAGACAGTGGATGTATCTAGAGTATGGGAACATACGTCATTTACTGTCTAATTAAGTAATTCCCCCATGAGGTGCATAACTTCTGTCGTTTATGAAACTGAACAATCTTCTCTATCAAATGCAGGTAAAATAAAATCGCACTGCAAAATCCGCTGAAGCTATCATTCTAAACTTGTATTTGCTAAACTAATCCAGGGCTAATCTTACCTTTGTCCAGAGGATCCAGTCTGACCTCGCGTAAAGAAAGCGATTCCTTGATTACCAAATCGCTGGAAATTGGACTCACCCAAGATCCATACGGGCTTACTTGTTTTGCCATCGTGTTTGAAGACTAGAGAATACTCGTTTTGATCAATATTTTTCCCGATTTCTCAAATCGTTACAGCCCAACCCTGATGCTCACCACGCTGACCATCTGTTTTAGTTTCCGGTCGAGTTTCAGAAAAAACCTGGTAACGAAATTAGTTGAAGACAAGACGCGCATTTTTCCTAACTCGTAAAGGAATGATATAATAAGTGCGCAAATTCAATAGAATTCATACTTCTAAGGAAGAAACGATAGTAAAACGACTTTTAAAAATATAGAAGATCTCGCCCCAGTTTTAGTTCATCCCGACCTCCTTTGCGCACAGCGGGAAATAGGATCATTTTACTTGTCACATGCTCGATCTACGCACTCTACTAGGTTATAACGGGGATATTTTTCCAATATTTAAGAATTATTACTTTAAATTACGAGAATACCTTAAAAGCAATGTCTTCTAGTAGTTATATTGCCGGTATTGAGCTTGGAGGAACTACTTGTATTGCTGCAATAGCCAAAGAATCTAGCCCCACTACAATCATCGATCGCGTCGAAGTCCGGACAACTACGAAAGAGGAAACATTTTCAGCACTAGCCAATTTTCTAAAAGAGAAGCTCAGCCTGTTAAATATCAAGGCATTCAGTGCTGTAGGTATTGCATCTTTTGGACCAGTTGATCTAAACAAGAGTTCCAAAACTTTTGGGTTCATCACAAGTACCCCAAAAGAGAGATGGGGATATGTGGACGTTGTTGGCTTCTTCAAGAAAGAATTGGAAGAAAACACGCCTATTGTATTTGAGACAGACGTCAATGCACCAGCAATTGCAGAGGTTGCACATGAGATGACAAAGAATGATTACAATGGGGAATTCCCAACTTTGGTGTATATTACCGTGGGTACCGGGGTAGGTGTTGGTATCAACATTAATGGGCAGCCTGTCCATGGGCTGTTGCACCCAGAGGGCGGTCACATGGTAGTTCCAAAAAAGCCAGGCGATGACTACCAAGGCTGTTGTAATTATAAGCATTACTGCTGTGTTGAAGGTATGATCGACTCTCAAGCCATTGCTGAAAGAACAAATACAAACCAGATTCAACTTGACAAGATTGCAGACAGTGATGCAGTATGGGATAGTGTGGGTTACTACCTTGGATCTCTTTGTCTTAACATTACTTATCTAGTTTCACCTCATGTTATTGTTCTCGGAGGGGGAATTATGAAGCGTACTATACTGTACGACAAGACAAGGCATTGGTTTAAAGAGCTGATGAAAGGATACCTTGACGTAGAAAAATTCAAAACTACTAAAGGTTTAGAAAATTATATCAGAAAATCTGTATATGGGAATGATGCAGGAATAATTGGCGCACTAGAAATCTCAAAAAGGATATGTCTCAGAAATAAGTAAAAGACTATCTGCCTGTAAATACCGTTTTAACAAAAATATACAATTTTATTAAAAACAAATTATAACAGATTATCAATTAAAATCAAATTAGAAATAATTTTTTTATTTTATTACATTCACCAAAATTGTAGATTGTCATTTATACCAATGTATAGGGTTTGAACAATTCAAATGTTTCCAAATTAAAGACTACTAATGAATCTAGGTTATTTGATTTAATATTTATTTTTTGTTTGCTGCCTTCTTCTTCTTCTGCTTCCCATTATGATCAGAAGTAATTTTACTTCTCTTTCTTTACTTTGCTGTGGTTTGGATGTTTTCTGTAAGATAAAGTAGTAAGGCAATGGCATTTTCAAATAAATATTAGAAAATTTTTCAATTGTTTTAGTTTTGCAAATGCATGTCTTTAATTAAAAGTGAAAGACTGTTATTTTGTGGGTACTGTAAAGATAGAATATAGATTCAACAATTTGTCTTGAGCAAAAATTATAGGAAATCTCCATATAATCCCACCACCCCATCACAGGATTTACCCCCATCCCCAAGTACCTCGTCTCCCCTGCAGCTGTTCTTAATTAGTGTCATGTAATGCGCTCACGCCCCACTAAGTGGGAAATGAGCATCATGTGATGACACTAAGAATGGCTGCGAGAGATACTACGAAGGACCTTATGGAGTTCTTTTGATCTCCATTAACATCTATAGGAAATAAATGGAAAATTTCTAGTACACCCCCAAAACTATTTAATCTTACTATTAATACTACTTACATGATTGCTGTTTATAACATTATTTTCTGTTTCATTTTTGTTATATAACGTTGGGTTAACATTTTCTGTAGTTGTATTTTTGCAGATTTGTTTCGGGGTTTCTTGCTGGTCTACTATAAAGTATCCATAATATATTATTATCACAAGACTACAATAAACTACCAGGTAAGTCAAAAGTGCCAACCACTTTGAATCTCATTTATCCACCATTAGGTATATGTGAAGTTTTGATTGGCGACCTAATTGCAATATTTGGGGGAGGGGGTAAGGTGCAGTAAATATTTGTCTTGGTGGGACTGGAACCTAAATTAAAATTCAAACTTTGATTGAAAAAAAAGATGGGAAAGGATGCAAGAAAAAGTGAGAGGATAGAGAGATGGTCAAATGAAAAATTTTAGGGCACCTCTCCCCCTTTAATGAATGACCAATCAATAATCTTGGCACTAATAATTATTAATATTATTATGTTTATTAATTTTAAAATAATCTAAAGAGCATATGGTTATACAACATCAAATACCATTTGATTGATCACAAAGCTTACATTCTACATCTTGTCCTTCACACAAGATCTCTTCCAAAAGACCAAAAATATCTTCTAGAGGTTCCCAGCCATCTTCAACACCAAGTACAGCATTGACTAAATCTATATCTTGCTGATCCGGTGTTTCGGTTCCTGACTGTGTGGGGTTCAAAAGTGGACCAAATGTAGATGTTTCGTAGAAACTAAGAAAATGAGAAATTTTTTCATTGAAACAACTATTTATTGTAGTTTATGTTTTTACCAGCGGAAATCACTAAGCGTCAAAAAATGTATAAGATATCATCATATTACTATTTTCATGAGTTGCAAATTTTTAAAAGTTTAAGCTCACCTGTCCAAGTTTCTTCGCACAAATATGACTGCCACATTTCTTCAACAAGCCGTTCACAATCACTATCCATATTGAACCAGATTCACGGCATTTATACAAAAATTAAATCTTTATACATTAGAAGGAAGAAATGTCGTTAAAAAAGCAAGGATCATTGAGGAACAAAGCAAGAAAATCGCAAGAATTAAAGCCTTTGATGGAAAATTATTAAATAAAAAGTAACAAATAATGGGCAAACGCGTCAAGTTTTCCCGCCACTTCAAAATAACGCAATATAGGCTGTTCTTAAATGTCACGCTAATATAATCACAAACGTATAAATAGTAACGCCCTTTTCCGTATATTAAAAAAAATCGACGTTATGTTTTCTTTTTTAACGAACCAACTCGGCCATTGTTTTGTAAATTAGATTAGGGATCTTTTACAGTCACATTATGTTTCTGGTTTTTCATAACGCGAAAATTTAAGAAATGTTTACTTAATCAATTTTAGGAATTTTAGGAAAAACTAGCGATTCCGGTGAATGCGTGGGAAAACATATATATGCTAACATTTGTCGATTTAAAAATTCTTCCATAAAAATGAATGTCAAATCGACGTCAAATAACGAAAAAACGAGAAACGAAAAAATAAAACAAGTGAGGAAGCCATTTCGGAGTCGTTTGTTTGACGGGTCATTCTTGTTCATCAGTGGCTGATTCCTGACCAATCAGAGGCAAGTTCAGTTAAAACTCCGAAGAAGAAGGATTTTCCAGCATAACAGTCTCTTGCTTCACCTTGGGGAGTTTTCCTTTTCTTTTTAGTTTCTTTTCGCACTCCTCTATATTCCTTCGAACCTTCAAATGTCCTTAAGCAAGAGTCGTTATAATGAGCATTCTTGACGTTAACTTTGAAGCCATAGGTGAATCTTCACGCGTTTCTTCAGCGCCTTCAACTCCACGGATCGACAATGTTGAACATTTTATTTTGGCCGATTTTGAAAATTATTGCAACCCAACGGAAAGAAATACCGAGGAAAAACCTCAACTTGTGAACACGAATAGTGATGAAACAACTGACATACTAACTCCTGAAGAACTGTAAGTTTTCAGAAAAACGTTAATTTCCTTTTTGACGAACTGTGAAATGTACAAACTCAGTTTTTTCACTTCGTTTCAATTTCAAGGTCCGAAAATCTGGACGGTGGGCTAAATGTAAATCAACAATTATGGCTGGATAATTCACGACACACAAAGAACGAAGCACTGGACAATGCATTAAACTTAAGTCCAAGTTTATACTCAAACAACAATCAAGTTCCCATACAAATGGACAGTGAAGGACAACACTACCTAACTATTAAAGGTAAGCTTACCAGACAAGACAGGTAATAAGTTTCAACAACAACAAGAACAACATTAATTTTTCTGATAAGTTTTTTTTATAGCTGCGCAAGCCGTTTACAGCTTTTATTGATAAAATGCCTTAAGTTTTTTTTGTAAAATGTTTTTGAATTTATTTTATGATAAAAAGAAAGTATTTTTCTTTCTTTCTTTTTTTCTCCTTTCTTTTTAAGCATACTGTTGACAATCTAAACAGAAATTATTTTCAAACTAGCAGTGCAAGGCGCGGAGTCCATGGCCCTGAAACAATAGTCTTTAAAACTAGTTTCTTTATTAAATACTATTATAACTTCAGATTCCAATTCTGCTGCCATGGAAAGTCCTACAAAAATCTCATGGCCAAATATCCCAATTCATCCTGAAAGATCTTCTGAATACATGGTTAGAGGAGGAAATCACTTCCCAAGCTTGCATGGAACGTAAGTATTAAAATCATACAGTCAAAGATACTTAGTAATGATAATTTGTCAAGCTAGTGGTAGCTAATAGTAACCAGTTTATTTTGGGATCTTTGTTCAAATTTTTTGCTAGTTTCCGATCCTATGCAAAAAAAAGTTTGCGGGAGGGGTAGGAAAGCCGAAGTTTTTGTTCCAAAAATCACGTGATAGCGTTCCAGCATTTTCCAAGGTAGCTTAGCCAGCCCAAGGAAGCCCATATATAGTGCGTATGGGCTAGTATCCCAGCCGGTGTCAAGAAAAAGTTGTCTACACTTAATTAGCGACTTTTAAGGGGTTTTCTCCAATATTTTTATAATTTCATAAAATAATTTAATAATTTCCTCTATTAACTTTCCCCCTAAGGGTAAATACGAGTGTATTGGAGAAAGCTCGGCCAATCTCCAGCACCTGGTCTGATCCGAACGACCACGAGGTCGCTAATTATTTGGCTGAAGTTGTAACAGTCCCTCAAGTTTATTCTCAGGCTCAACCGAATCACTTACGAGTAGAATTAGGGAACGATGGACAACAATACATGATCGTGGATGGGAAGTATTTCAGCGAAAATGCTCAAGGTGAGCTCGGTTTTTCTCTTCCTCTCTTCCTCTCTATGATATTTTTACCTGAAGAATATTTATGTCGATATAAGTCGACCGTTCGGTTGGTTGGTCCGGTCGGTCGGTCGGTCGTTAGCTAATTTTTTTAGAAATTAAATCAGAAATTAGTACTGAAAATATTTATTTTCGTTTAGATATGGGTGCATTTCAATTAGGTAGCAACAACCAGTACTATCTTACGGGAACGCAGTTAATGGCCGAATACCCGACTATAAGCCATTCAGCTGCAACCCAGTCAACATCCACAGCCAGTGCTAGCGCATGCACGCTGAATGTCATCAATCAAATGGGTATTTTTCAGAACTACAATGAGAACGAGACAGAAGTGATTGACAAAGACGTCTTGGAAGAGCAGGTACATACAGGGTTGGGTGTGGGGTCTTGGGTTGCCTGTGAAAACTTTTTCCTACGGGAGTGTAATTGCAATGTGCATGTTTTTGGGAGGGAAGTAATCCCCTCCACTATGAATTTTTTTGGAAGCGCCCCTAGGGTAGCAAAATTATATAAATGGGCGTAACTTCATTTTATCAAGGATAACTAACTGTTCTTTGTATAGAAACGAAAAGAACAGATGCAAATAAGAAGGCGGGAGAAGAACAAAGACTGTAGTCGAGCGTTCAGAAGAAATCAAAAAGAAAAGGAGCGCAAGCTGAGGGAGGGAAGAATCGAAAAACAGGCACGGCTCAAGGAGCTCAACAAAAAGAACGATAACTTTATCCGCATGCTTTCCAAGGCTGCTCTACAAGGCTGTGAAAAAGCTAAGGGAATCGCAGCAACGAGTATGGAAACATGGAATAAAGAGAACAATTCCTTTGGTGGACTTTCCGCGAACATGTAATCTGGCGAGGAAGGACAAAGAATGGACGATTTCGTGATTGATCCTCATTTGATTTTATTCATAACTAATGAAGAAATTATACTACGAAGGCTTTGGAAAATCAATTTAAACAAATTCTAAATGTTACGTCATGCAATTTGCAGACCAACCGTACACGGGTGTGGCCAGTCCGCGGCCCCTAACGGCAAGTTTTCTACTTGTTTACTTTTGTTCTATTGTTTTGATCCCTTTTCACTCCCCTGGTGTCCTAGCAGGATCACCCTACCCTACCCCAACAGATGTCTATTACTGGTGCTGGTCTAGATAGTGTAGGTTGTCAAGATATGGACCGACTGATTCACCAGCTGTAGCCATATTTTTCATTTGTAACGTTATGTATTTGATTGATGAATAAAGTTGTTTTCAATAATTGTAAGATTCTGTTTCAATGATACTAGTTCTTTCAACAATTACTTTTTTTCCATGACCATGGTAAAAAGATAAAGGTTTTTTTTTTTTTTTTTTTTTTTTTGAAGCTGGGGTCTCATATAAGCATTCAAAGATGCACCTTTAACCCCCTCAGACTATCAGTGCTTCTTACTACAGATATTTAAAGCTTAAACTTCACAGAACAGAGAGAAGTTCAACAGACGTGGAGGTCATAAGGACCTAACTGTGGTCCTCTAGTTCCAGAGGCTGCGCACAAACCGAGCTATGCCTGCTCCTGCAATGGTATCGACTTCAATTCATGGCACATATCAAGGCACCTGATGTTGAGATTTTTAATCTTTTTCTATATACATGCACAACCAAGCTTTTTTTTTTTTCAACAAAATTCAAAGACACCTACAAATGCTGCATATATGGTAAGTTTATTTGCTTGAAACTCCTCTAATGAATTTACTATTGACAATACAATTTTGCCACATTTTCATACTTTTATTTCTGAGAGGGAATTCTAATAATAATACATCTAAAAATAATTGAGAATAAATGAGAACATCCTGTAGCAACGAAAATATAATATGTAATATTCATTAGCAGTAGCATCGAACAACAATGAGCACAGTAGTTTTGTTTGTGGAAAGATAAAAGTTTTGTTGACATTCGATGTGGACATGAAAAGATGAAACAGGGAGTTTGTGGCAAAGGAAAATGTGTCATCCACAGAATTAGTACATTAAATTAAAACACTTGAAACAGTGGTTGGAATGGTTTACTGCAATTCTTAATACTCTGCAAACTCGGTAGTTCCAAGTTTCCCATTTAAATTTCATTTTCACTGCCGCCAGTCAAAGACATGAAACATACATACTGTTGAGTTTTGATTGGCAGCGGTGAAAAACCAATTTCACAACAAGCTGTTTAAATGTCTGAGTTTGAAGAACATTGAGAATCACAGTAATAAGCTCAAAAATGAGAAATCAAAAATGGTGTAATGGGGAAGACAATGGTAAGATGAAGACAGTGTTTAGAAGCAACGATTATGATACATGATACTAATAATAATAATGATAATGATGACTGAAGATGACAATGAGATCATGCATGAACAGTAATATTAATTTGATGATGAAGATGACAATCATGATGAAATTCTCTGTGAATGTTTCAAACTACAAAGACAACAATCAACAAGTAGAGAGAAATAAACACAACAGTCCATAAAAGATCCGACTAAAAGTTCATCGGCTATAAATAAAATCCCCCCTATCAGTTGACCTCCCCTGTATCCATACTCTCCTCATTCTCGTCTTTCATAATCACCTGTCTAGTATCTCCATCGGTTTCTCTGACGGCACCCTCACTCCTACTCTCTCCCTCAAAGTTCTCCATCTCTACCTCCTCACCTAATTCTCGCACAGGAGATTCTTGTTCTTCCTTTACCTCTTCCTTACCCTTACTCTCACCATTACTCTCCTCTTTTGTTTTTTCTATTTCCGCTTGGGTTTCAAATTCTTCCTCTATAACTGCTCTACGTTCTGCCATAGCCCCTGTTGAAAGAGCAACATAGTTCAGGTAAATATTGTAGAGGCTAAGATTTTTAACATACTTGTTTATAGGAGCTTGACAGTGCACCTTCACTTTAACACACACTACAGCAAGGAATCAATGTTATTTTTCTACTATAACGTTAAGTATTTCCTTACGTTTAGCTGATCTGGATGATTCCTCAAGCAGTTTTGAAGTTTTATCAGTGTGTTTAGCGGGAACATAATGAATATGAGGCTTTGCTTTAGTCTTGATGAATTTACATAGCTTTTTTCCATGTTCATCCCATTCCTCTTGCTGCAAAAAATCATTTAAATAAAAAATATCAGCAAGTCTCATAATGTGCTAGTAGAAAGGAAAATCAAATATAAAAAGGGAACTATGGGTGGCATAGCAGTGAGAGTGCTCATCTCTCTCCAACGCAACCCAGGTTCCAGACCCGCTGGGATCAACGTTGCATATGTGAGTAGAGTTGCTTATGTTGGTTCTCTCCTGTGCTTCACAGGTTTTCTGGGTTCTCCTGCTTTCCTCCCTCCATAAAAATCAACTTGTAAATTCTAATTGGAGTCCAGTGGAAGAAGTGCCACTCTGTAGAATCCACTGTTAATCCCATTATTATTATTATTATTTATTATTATATATTCCTACCAGTGCTGTTAGTTCCATTTTCCATTCAAGTTTTCTAAGTTCTGCCTGTTTTGCTCTTCTAGAAGAGAAAAGTTCTTTCTTCTGGGACAAGACTTCTTCCTTTTCTTTCGTTTCTGCTACTTCAAGTTTTTTTACTATCTCTTCTCTTCTGACATCCTTTTGAAACAAAATGGAAATAGGTTTATAACTTGTATTAGAACTAGCTGTGACCTGACTTTGATCAGCCCAGAGGATGTTTCAGGGTTCAATCTGTGAGTTAGCCATGCCCTGACTTAGACCAGCCAAGAGGTTGTTTCAGGGTTCAATCTGTGAGTTAGCTATGCCCTGACTAAGGTTAACCCAGAGGTTGCTTCAGGGTATTGATAAAGCTTGAGGTTTGATTTACCTTTTCTGTTTTACAGGCACTGTCTTGTTTAAATTTTTGGAGTGTTCCTAAAAGCATTCCAAACATTCTACGATTCCTGCAGAATTTAAAAAATTACCATGACCCATATCCATTGGCAAATAAAACACTTGACAAACAACGAATCATTTCACATAACAAAGAAATAATTTACTTTTTATCCTACCTTAATTTAGTTTTCTCGTCTGACTGTACAATATCTTCACGCTTTAAACTCAAAGGGGTTTTTGTCGTGGCTACTACAGAAGACTGGATAGTGGGCTATAAAATAAAGTATTGATTCATTATAATCAGTCAGTATAATATTGCCTGGCAGCTATACAATAAATACATCATAAAAATCAAGAGCTTACTCTTGAAAAGTCACCGATAACCTACTATCTGTGAATTGGTTAGTGTCACAGTAGCTCACCATGGCAACAAACTAATACAGCATGTGCGGTTATGTTAGGTATTGGAAATGTGGGGGGAGGGGTAGGGATGGAAATAACAACAGCATTACATAGGGAGGGGTGAGTCTAGATTCTCCTGAACTGCTAAAGTAAATCAAAAAAATGTATCAGTCATAGGTTTGAGGGAGTTATCTAGCATTTTATTGCAAACCTTGGGGGTATCTTCATCTTCATCTTCGCCATCACTATCCAGTCGTCGAGAAGGGCGATCTCCATCTTGCGAAGTCCTGGTGACAACCACTCTGCTCCACAGCCTTTATATCAATGATAATGAGGAGGAATAATAAGTATTAATAAGATATAATGATGAGACATTAATATGTTTTTCAGTTAAAGAATGTTGATGAGGAGATACTCACCGTCCTTGTGTATCCTGCCTCTTGCTTCCAGCTCCATACCCACGGGCCAATGCACTTCTCTCCGCGAAGTCCCTCTTCAAGCTCACTCGCCTGCCACCAGGTGCTGGTCTTAAAAAGCAAAATAGAACAAGGAAATTAAAATACAAGCCTTTTAAGTAGTTTTAGATCACTCTTTTTAACTTTAACTCATATACTGAAGATATGGGTCTACCATTCGTATAATTAAATCACTTTAAATTTCCTATGTGTTATTCTACGATAGAATCTTTAACAGGGCTTAAAACGAGGAATGATTCAAGATTATCACCATCGTGTGCTATAAACCTTGCTTCAAATATTTTACCGCATATTTTTCTCAACAATACAATATCTTTCCAAAATCAAAAAGCACAAGAGCCTACCTAAACTCCGAAGGATCCCTTCCAGTAAGTTTCTTGATATTTTCGTCGACATTTTTGAGCCCTTCACGTGCTATTTCGACTTCTCTCTGTAAGTCTGCCACAGTCGCCATCTTTGCGTCTTGTCGTCCTGATCACGTGGTGTACAGATATGAGACCACGACACTGATATCCAGCAGTATATCAAACGATTCAGGTATATCCGTCATGTATTTCTTGTTGTCAGTCTGTGTTTAGATATCTTCTCATGATGACATTTAACCAAGAATACCATATGACGGACTAGCCTTCGTGAATTTTTATATAATAAGTTGTGTTTTGAGTTTGATGTAAAAAAAATGCACAGTTTTGTTGCCAAATAAGCATAATAAGACTAAAATGCTTAAGGTAGGTGATAATTTCTCAGCTAAGATGCATGCTTCAATTTTGTTTTGTCTCTTAGCTTCAAAGATAAGGATAAATCATGAGAGTAAGCATATGCGAGGTTTGCGAAAATCACTCAAATATCATTGTCGTGAAAAACGGTGTAACTAGTTACTGGGTTCCATGTCCATCGGGAAGGGAGAGTACAAAAGAATCTACAGGGCTTATTTTTAATGATAAAAATGTTGTTTTATAACATTTTAGAGTTCAAATCAGCTGTTAAGATGGACGACACTGTATCATAATATCCACCAAAGGTCGTACTATATGTGGTTGAACTTTGTATTCAACAGGTGAGGAGCAATAGAGATTGTATTTCTATATTATAAATGCATAGCTCCCTAAAACAATCCATCCCTAATATATATATAATATTATATATGCATTGTTTAATCAAAAGGAAAACTTTGTTCTCTTGATTTTAGAGTTGACACGAGTCGCCTTGAAGAATTTGGCCCAGACAGGTATACATCAACCTATTCTCTTGTTCTGTTGTTTAAACCTTTACAGCCACTAGGGTAGGCTATGTTTTCCCATGTCAGACATTGTGCCATTCACTTGAGTATAACTTCTTTGTTTTACGGTTGGACATGAGAAGATACAGGAATATGAATACAACTCAAACAAAGAATCTAAATATTTTCATGAAAATGTGGTCTGAAATGGGAAAACATTATGTCCAAAGTAAAGAGTTCTATTCTAGTCTGAAGAGGATAGTGGTTGTTATAGGGCAAGAGATGGTAGGAGTGGCACTTCCCATAGCATTGCCCAATTAATACCCAATACCCAAGAAAGCATCGGATATATCAATACTAATACTGATCCATTCCAGGGTTGCGGCAGAATGGGTCCTGAGGAATGGTGGAGGAGTGAAGTTTCTGCACCATAACGGCTGGGTATGGAACTATAATGCTCTGGTGGCAGGTCCAAGAGAGAAGTACAAACTACAGAAGATCAATGGCAAGAATACATGCATCACAACTGGAGGTCTTCTACACCTAGGTATAGTATTATTTTTTTGTACTATCTATTGGGTGTTTCCAAAGAACATTTATGCCTCATTAACTCCCCTCCCTCCCTCCCTCTCTGACCCCCCCCCCCCCCCCCCCCAACTCACAAACACCACACAGGGCGAGGTGTAAGATTCGTTTAAACTCAGTGCAGTCCGTAAAGAAAAAAGGACAATTAATTCTCTGCAGACCCCATAAAGAAAGAAAGGATTTACGAGTTAGTTCCTTTTATCAAACTCTACCTTAGTCAAAGAAAAGTTCAAAGCAGTCCTACTTATTACTTTTCTTGTCACATATGCAAAACCTTTTTTTTTTTTAATTTCCAGCTTTCATGTTCCTTTAATTTCTCCATTTTACATAGCAGGAAGATATTTTTTAGCTAGTCAATGTTATTTGTTGTTTCATTTCATTTTCTGGTAGAGGGTTTAAAGTATCTGGATTATTTGAACTTACATGGCTGTAAGTATGTTGGTGATGTCAACAAACTATTACCAGTGAAAGAAACACTTGAAGAGTTGGATATTAGTCTCTGTACAGCAATCACTGACATCTCGCCACTCAGCCAACTAAAGTAAGTAGGAATTTCAATATACTGTATCACATCACCTTAGTTTAAGTCTAAAATACATCAGGATTGTGCAACTGAGCTTTCATAATATTGATTGCAGTTGAGAGAAAGTGGTGCTATTATATCAGCATTACCTGACAAAATTTGATTCACAATGCATTATTAATCTTATGACTCTTTTATTTGCTTTACTTTTAAAAGGAAGCTCAAAAAGCTCAACCTAACTGGACTGCAAAGAATTAAGAACAGAGAAAAAGCTGTAGAAGATCTTCAGAAGACTTTACCAGACTGTGAGATAACAGATGATTAAATGGGTAAATAAGGTATGCTTTAAAGAACTTAGGATTTGTTACCGAGCAGGGGAAATGTGGCTGCACCATAGTGCTACTGCATCGGCAAAAAGTGTACTATTCTCTTTCTGGGAGATCAGCTAATTTGTAGCCAAGAAAGTAGAGTTTTTTATTATGTTATTCATGTGAAAAATGTTGGCAAGTAATTGGTTGAAAACATAAAAATAGGGTAAAATGTCAGTAACTGGTTTCCCGACCACTCATTGGCACCTTACTGTATGGTGTGGGTTGATTACAATAGCTATGAAAAACTACTTCCAGGTTTGAAATGGAAACCAGTTCTGTAAGGATTTTTGTTTGAATTTTACATAGTTATTGTTGAAAGTTTATGGCAGATGCAGGACAAGTTTGGATTTATTTTGGTAATAATTTTAAGGGTCTTTCTGTATATACACCACAACAAACCTATCGTATTCTTTGCTAGCTCCATTCTATTGTATAACTTGGGGTCTTATGTTGTTTCTATTATGTTAAACTGTGTTCGGTACCCGAAGAAGGGGCCGGTATTAATGAGCAACAGGACTTTAACTTTAAAATACATTACCCTAAAAAATAGGAAGGCATTTTAATTGCATAATCAATGATATGAAGTTTCCTATGAAAGCTGTTCCAAGATATAAAACAGCTATGCATTTCATGTAACAAAGAATATGTATTTCGTAGCGAATAGTAAACCTTTTAAGATTGTCAAAACAATCTATTGATTATTATCAATTTATCAATTATTTTAGATGGTTAAAACAAAAAATGTATTGAAATAAATATGTTAAAGCAAATATTTATTATATGCATTCATATTTCCTTCTAATTTGTCTTACAAATGTGATTTTGTAGGATGTTATCTTTAATCTTTTTCATGAGGAAATATTTTCTAATTTTTTTCCAACATTTTCCTTGAGATTTCTACACAAACAAAGTTGTTTTCAATTATTTTCCTTTAGTTAAGTTTCTTTTTTATGCATTTTTGGTTTTACAAAAAAGTTTCACTCAATAGAGCTGAATAACAGTTGCCAGTCATAGTGACCAGTATTATTGGTTTTAGCTCAGGGCTTGAAATAACGGCCTGTATGTCACAGGTCATGATGACCAGGCAAACTAGTTTTAGCTGCGTCATACCTCGTTTCTGGCCCGGGGGGGGGGTACTCTTGCCGGTTTCTGGTATGAATGTGCCGCTGAGCCCTCTGAACCCTGACCCTGTTCAAGAGCAAAATCGCTGAAATTCATACCCTATTCCAGAGCAAGATCGCTGAAAAACATACCCTGTTCTGGTATTGGGAAAATAGATACCTTGTTCCAGAGAGGAGAGAGCATAATTTCATATACCCTGTTCCAGAGGGAGCATGATTTTATATACCCTGTTGCAGAGTGGAATCGCCGAAAACCATACCCTGTTTGGCGGCACGTACCCGTATAGCAAATATAGGGGAGTACCCCCCCCCCCCCCCCCCCAGTGTTTCTGGCTCCACATTACCAGTCAATTACTGAGCCACAAACACTGGTAATTACAACTGGCAAAACAAAGATTTGACTGGACAAGTTCCAGTTCTGACCAGACATTGTCTGATGGCCTGTCAATACTATGTACTTATTGACTGAGTGGGAGGGCCGTACGGGAAAATATTTGGCTTGAGGTGATGCCGTACGGACTGAGCGCCAAATATTTTCCCGTATGGCCCGACCTAAATCAGTCAATAAGCATTTTATCATATGACCCTCACGAAAAAATCAATAAAAAATCAAAGAAAGAAAGAAATAGTAAATAAAAGCTAAAAAAGAGAAAGCGCGCGGATTCGAGCAGGGCCGTACAGATCTGCTCGCTCAAAGCTGTCCGGCCCCCATCACGTGACTTTTTCCAATGGTTTTATTAGAGCGCGCAAGCAGGGCCGTACAGGTCATATGATAAAGTACTTTTAGCCCTGTTCAATAGTAGATAAATATACCGGGAATTAGGAATCAAAAGGTGAACATATCTCTATCTCTATGCATTCATTTTTGGTGTAGAATTGATTTTGGGTCAACATTCAGCTTGGTATAACACATCGTAATGGCCAGGTTTGTAGAGTAAATATACTTTAGGTTTTCCTCCGTCTTCTGGGAAGTCATGATGATTGACATCAGTCGAACCAGTTCTGTCAACATATTCAACTCGGATGCATACACCCAGTGCATCTGTTAGGGCAATGATATGAATGTGGTCACTTTCTTTTGCCATTGGCTCTACTTCCTGTAAATGTTGAAATCAAAGACATGAGGTTTTTTTTCACTCATTTACCACAGGTAGCCCAGTTTTAGAATTTGAAAATTTTGGAAATCACGAAAAAATGTTTTCAAGTTTTTGCCTTTAGTTTATAAGCTATTTTTTAATATAATTTGGTTTTCATGTTGTTTTGAATTTCTTTCTTTGTTTCTTCTCTCCTCCTTTAGTTTTAACTTTTCAATTAAAACTTCTTTTTGGGGGTTATAAGAGAAGTTATGAGGGTAAGCGGTCAACTCGCCTACAGACCTACTCCCCTATGCCAACTCGCCCACATATATAATCATTTGCTAACTCGCCTACACAAACTTGCTTACGTATACAATCACTTTCAGAAATATCTAACCGTACCTTAAGCCTAAAAAAGTATGTCATGATTTGAAAGGAGTTTTCAGAACAAGATCTCTGATCAAATATTTCTCAGTTATCTTTTTACAAAGAGCGTAGTTCAACATTGAATTTTCCAGCTAAAATCCTAGGTGTTGACCTACCTGGCTGCAGAATTCTTTAACAGTTCTTTCACCTTCTATAAAGTTCTCGAAGAACTCTGCTTTCTTTTGCAGTTGAGCAGAAGTTAATAATCTTAAGTACACAACAACATAGTTTGATATTCCTTCATCTCTGAAAGTCTGGTGAAGAAACAATCATTTCAATAGATGTTTAAAGTTTAAAAGGTGTGAAAAGGGCAATTTACAACATAGTGGGAAAAAATTATTGTCTTTAGGAAGAATTTAGATTTAAATAAGTGCTGTGATTATTTATTAAGGAGGTGTTTACCTTTATCAAGAACTAATAATTATTTACCTTCAGAAGTTCCTCAACAGATTGTTCTTTTCCTACCATCTCTATTACTTCCATAAACTATTGAAATAAAAGAGATATTAATTTTGCATTAAATAACATTAAAAGAATTACAGCAGGGATTAAATTAAGGAGCAGACATCAGACAATGTCTGGCCATAATTGAAACTTGTATGTTCAAAACCCGTTAAGCAAGAAACAAGGTTTGACCTAGCTAAGACTAATTTCACTGGTCATGATGACCGGTGACTGACCAGCTATTATTTTAAGCCCTGATTATAACTGTAACAGTCAAATATGTAAAAGTGTTAAAACGTTTTAAGATGACTGGTAAATGAATATAGGATAGTATTCTTACGACATCATGGAAATCTTCTATTGTAAAGGACGGAAATCCTAATGCAACTAATTCATCTTTACTTTTTGATGCAAGTGCTTTAAATCTGAAAAAACAAACAATTAAATTTCATTCATTATTTCTAAAAAATTGAAATATTTAAATGCTGTGCCACCCAAAATTTGTTCAAAAATCAAGCTCTAATGTTTCCGAGACAGCCATGACAATGCTTGCCTGTGATAGGAGGAATAAGTTTTACATGAGACATTAGTAACAGTGATCTGACAATAATCAGATGGATTCATTCTCATGTTACATACACCTAATTGAAAAAATTTTGTCGGGTTCAAAAAAAGGTTATATCATCAAAGCTACCGAAGGGGAGCATGGGAAGACAAACAATTATGCTAATTTCATGCGTATTGCGGTTTCCCCTTCCTGTGCACATTTTATGCATCATGGCTTTGGCATGTTGTTAATCTAGGTCGACTGACTTTGCTCTACTGTGCATTTTTACATGTCTATATGCAAATATAATACACATTTCGGAGTACCCAAAATCCTTTTCGGTCTTAGCTTTGATGATATGACCTTCTCAAACCCGACTACGTTTTTCAATTAGGTGTATGCAGTAACAGTAATAGTGATATGACAATAATCCAATCAGATGGATTTATTCTCATGTTCCATGTACATAAACAGTAACCATAGAGAACATTAAGAACTAGACATTAAAACTTTGGTGACGTCCTGCTCAACTGGAAGCATAGTAACAATGTTTTCTTAGATTAAGGATCAAGTGGTTTCCTTGTACCTTTCATATTCTTCTTTATCGTCTATTAGTCTTTCAAAATATCCAAAACCAAAGGCTCGAAAGAAACAATTACCGTCACCTCTCGTCTTTCGTACATAAGAATAATTAGATGATAAATTCTGAAGAAAGAAACAAAAATAATCTTTCTTACTTAACATTCTTTTGTATGCAGATTACCTCTCATTTTTCCACAATGGTTGAAATGGCCACTCTCTCTATATTTATAGGTTTTTTTACCTTTATTTTTGATTGATAAACATAGTCGTCACTAGAATATTCCTGTAGGAGATTAAGTATGTCATGCTTGTCGCTGACTAGTGCTTGCGAATCTGCTATCTGTCAAATACAAGAGGCTCAGATATACTTTTTTATTGCAAGCTAGAGAACATTGAATCATTTGTGAGGGGATGCTGAATTTTTGAAATCGGTACACTTTTTTTTCCGTGCCAGTATTCACAAGGCAGCAAAGGTCTCTACGTAGGAACCTTTCCAAATTCTAAAAAGAATCCAATGCCAACCGCACTCTCCCCAGAAACCTAATCCCATGCATCCCTACGCAAAGGGTATTCCAAAACTTCTCGTCCCTACAACACAACCACCACAACACCCTTCCCCTTCTCTGACCCTGATTTGATATGCCACCGACAGCTTTTGTAGTCAATTAGCTTAAGGCAAAAGACAAAATAATATACAAAACTATGCCATACCTCTTTTTGAATATGATCTACTTGTGCCATAATAGCTTCGTCATAATTTACTACGATCAAAACAAATATACATTATTATCGTAAGCAAACAAACAAACCAATCCTTAATCCAGTAATTATATTTTTATATTTCCTATTACTTCTTTAATGTCTAAAATCCAGTAATTATATTTTTATATTTCCTATTACTTCTTTAATGTCTTTTTACTTTAATACACATCGCTATCGATAAAAATACATTTTAAAAATTTAACTGTTTTAAGTTTGCATATTAAATATCATGACAACTCGAAACAACACGGCTTTTCATGTTGAAAAGACGGCCTTATAAAGATTTATAAAATCCTCGAAGTAAATTTGATTTATCATAGAATGCTTATTTGTCGTTTTAAAGTTCATTCTGATATTTTAAAACTCGTTAAATTTACTTTAAATGTACCTTCTGGGACACGATCCGCAGTTTCGTCCGCCATCTTGGACTGTTTGTGAACCGGAAGTAGTTGCTTAAATGGTGACTAACAAAGCATTGCGGGTAATAGCGGACAGACAGACAGATGAGCAAAAAGACAGACAGACAGATAGTGTTCTACTTTGGTAATAATCACTGAGTATATTTTTTTCCTACTTCCCTTTCTTTTCTCTTTCACACTCGCTTTTATGATGATTTCGTTTCTAATTACATTTTTTTTAGAACTTGCTTCAATATTCCCAACTTTATTTGCATACATCCTTTGGGGCAGGCAGTTCCTGTAATGAGAGATTCTTAGGACTACCTCTTAGATACCAGTCATTATTTAAGTCGGAGGGGGAGAGGGGGGGGGGGGGGGGGGTGGAGGAGAAATGTTTTGATGCAAAACATTTTCCAGACCCCAACCTAATAGCATTTTTTTTCTGGGTACCCCCTTCAATCCTTTAAAAAATCCTACCAATCCTCATTTTGACCATTCAAGGGCCTCAATGTTCTACTAAAAGGAATTAGGGCCCCTGCAAAGAAGACTATAATATTCCCTCTATGTTTCTTTTCAATTTATGATGGAAACAAGTTCGAAAATATGAAAGAAGCATTTTGAAATTGTCATTGGAATATGTCTTTATCATTCCCCATCTTCTGTAGTATATCCCCCATTCTTTAGTGTGCGGACGCACTAACTGGGACTATTTGAATAAAACTGACCAATCAGATAACAGTAAACTAGACAGAGATTGAACTGATAACATCGTTGGCCAATCATGTTGTTCCCTGTTGTACAACACCTTTTTTTAAAGTGCAAATGAACCCTTCGACGCGACAATACTTGCAGTACTGATTCTACACGAAGTAAATAGTTGAATGGTAAAATATTTCTTGATTTGAGTGATGCGTCTCTAAGTTATGAAGGTTTATACTTCCAATATGCTAATAAGTGTGACGTCTATTAAGGCTTAATTGGATATACAAAATTGAACTGGTTCATAGAAACAGTATTTAAAAAGCATCATTATTTTACTCATGGTTTACATGAAAGCTATTTTAAATTTTTATTTTCAAAATGGCCAGCATTTAGTATTACTAGTTACAACAAAAACACTCAAATACCTTACCTGACGTCACCATCATTAACATATTGGAAGTATAAACCTTCATAACTTAGAGACGCATCACTCAATTCAAGAAATATTTTTTACCAATCAACTATTTACTTTATGCAGAACCAGTACTGAATGTATTGTCGAAGGGTTCATTTGCACTTTAAAGTGTTCTTCGTTAAAGGCACTACAATAATCACGTCATTAATATTAATTAAGTGAGACCAGTGACAACAAACCTGATTAATAAAAAGGGCTACAATTTATTTTAATTTTTGACTTTCAATTATTCTGGATTTTAGTGACTTTCCTTAGCGTTTTAACATATAAACAATCACAATGACTACAAGTTATCAACCTTACTCAGATCTTTTCATTATATCAAAGTTCTTCCTAGTATGATTGCTGTTTTTATTGAATTATATTGACTTTAGAGTTATCAAGATTCTTTGACAGGCTTTTTCCTCCAGACTTCCTAATTATCCTACACATTTATTACGCAAAATAAAACTAGATACAAACTTAAATTTGAACATTAATTATCTCTTTGCTTTAAGATTAACTTATGTCAGTCGTGTTCATTATTTCGTTATCCAAATATCGCCTTTAAATTTATCCTTGTTGACTGTAACAACCACATTGTGCACTTTGAGAAACAATTCTCTCGTGACAGCACTTGTTGACCAGTGGATTGTACAAGAGTTTCCTGCATCTTCAGTACGCGACGCATGCTTTTGCTTTTGGGATGATTTTACCATAACAGCACTTGTTGACCAGTGGATTGTACAAGAGTTTGCCGCATTTTCGGTACGCGACGCATGCTTTTACTTTGGGGATGATTTTGCCATAACAGCACTTGTTGACCAGTGGGTTGTACAAGAGTTTCCTGCATTTTCGGTACGCGACGCATGCTTTTACTTTGGGGATGATTTTACCATAACAGCACTTGTTGACCAGTGGATTGTACAAGAGTTTGCCGCATTTTCGGTACGCGACGCATGCTTTTGCCTTTGGGATGATTTTGCCATAACAACACTTCTTGACCAGTGGGTTGTACAAGAGTTTCCTGCATTTTCGGTACGCGATGCATGCTTTTGCTTTTGGGATGCTTTTGCCATAACAGCACTTGCTGACTAGTGGGTTGTAAAAGAGTTTGCCGCATTTTCGGTACGCGACACATGCCTTTCCTTTGTGGATTATTCTGTTATAACAGCACTTGTAGACCAGTGGGTTGTAGGAGAGTTTGCCGCATTTTCGGTACGCGACACATGCCTTTCCTTTGTGGATTATTCTGTTATAACAGCACTTGTAGACCAGTGGGTTGTAGGAGAGTTTGCCGCATTTTCGGTACGCGACACATGCCTTTCCTTTGTGGATTATTTTGTTATAACAGCACTTGTAGACCAGTGGGTTGTAGGAGAGTTTGCCGCATTTTCGGTACGCGACACATGCCTTTCCTTTGTGGATTATTCTGTGATAACAGCACTTGTAGACCAGTGGGTTGTAGGAGAGTTTGCCGCATTTTCGGTACGCGACACATGCCTTTCCTTTGTGGATTATTCTGTGATAACAGCACTTGTAGACCAGTGGGTTGTAGGAGAGTTTGCCGCATTTTCGGTACGCGACACATGCCTTTCCTTTGTGGATTATTCTGTTATAACAGCACTTGTAGACCAGTGGGTTGTAGGAGAGTTTGCCGCATTTTCGGTACGCGACACATGCCTTTCCTTTGTGGATTATTCTGTTATAACAGCACTTGTAGACTAGTGGGTTGTAGGAGAGTTTGCCGCATTTTCGGTACGCGACACATGCCTTTCCTTTGTGGATTATTCTGTTATAACAGCACTTGTAGACCAGTGGGTTGTAGGAGAGTTTGCCGCATTTTCGGTACGCGACACATGCCTTTCCTTTGTGGATTATTCTGTTATAACAGCACTTGTAGACCAGTGGGTTGTAGGAGAGTTTGCCACATTTTCGGTACGCGACGCATGGTCTTGCTTTGTAGATTATTCTGTTATAACAGCACTTGTAGACCAATGGGTTGTAGGAGAGTTTGCCACATTTTTGGTACCCGACACATGGACTTGCTTTTGATATGATTTTGCCATAACAGCACTGGTAGACAAGCGGGTTGTAGGAGAGTTTCTTGCATTTTCGGTACGCGACGCATGCTTTTCCTTTGGGGATTATTCTGTTATAACAGCACTTGTAGACCAGTGGGTTGTAGGAGAGTTTGCCGCATTTTCGGTACGCGACACATATCTTTGCTTTGTGGATTATTCTGTTATAACAGCACTTATAGACCAGTGGGTTGTAGGAGAGTTTGCCGCATTTTCGGTACGCGACACATGCCTTTCCTTTGTGGATGATTCTGTGATAACAGCACTTGTAGACCAGTGGGTTGTAGGAGAGTTTGCCGCATTTTCGGTACGCGACACATGCCTTTCCTTTGTGGATTATTCTGCTATAACAGCACTTGTAGACAAGTGGGTTGTAGGAGAGTTTGCCGCATTTTCGGTAAGCGACACATGCCTTTCCTTTGTGGATTATTCTGTGATAACAGCACTTGTAGACCAGTGGGTTGTAGGAGAGTTTGCCGCATTTTCGGTACGCGACACATGCCTTTCCTTTGTGGATTATTCTGTTATAACAGCACTTATAGACCAGTGGGTTGTAGGAGAGTTTGCCGCATTTTCGGTACGCGACACATGCCTTTCCTTTGTGGATTATTCTGTTATAACAGCACTTGTAGACCAGTGGGTTGTAGGAGAGTTTGCCGCATTTTCGGTACGTGACACATGCCTTTCCTTTGTGGATTATTCTGTTATAACAGCACTTGTAGACCAGTGGGTTGTAGAAGAGTTTGCCGCATTTTCGGTACGCGACGCATGGTCTTGCTTTTTGAATTATTCTGTTATAACAGCACTTGTAGGCCAGTGGGTTGTAAAAGAGTTTGCCGCATTTTCGGTACGCGACACATGCCTTTCCTTTGTGGATTATTCTGTGATAACAGCACTTGTAAACCAATGGGTTGTAGGAGAGTTTGCCGCATTTTCGGTACGCGACACATGCCTTTCCTTTGTGGATTATTCTGTGATAACAGCACTTGTAGACCAATGGGTTGTAGGAGAGTTTGCCGCATTTTCGGTACGCGACACATGCCTTTCCTTTGTGGATGATTCTGTTATAACAGCACTTGTAGGCCAGTGGGTTGTAGGAGAGTTTGCCGCATTTTCGGTACGCGACACATGCCTTTCCTTTGTGGATTATTCTGTTATAACAGCACTTGTAGACCAGTGGGTTGTAGGAGAGTTTGCCGCATTTTCGGTACGCGACACATGCCTTTCCTTTGTGGATTATTCTGTTATAACAGCACTTGTAGACCAGTGGGTTGTAGAAGAGTTTGCCGCATTTTCGGTACGCGACGCATGGTCTTGCTTTTTGAATTATTCTGTTATAACAGCACTTGTAGGCCAGTGGGTTGTAAAAGAGTTTGCCGCATTTTTGGTACGCGACACATGCCTTTCCTTTGCGGATTATTCTGTTATAACAGCACTTGTAGACCAGTGGGTTGTAGAAGAGTTTGCCGCATTTTCGGTACGCGACGCATTGTCTTGCTTTTTGAATTATTCTGTTATAACAGCACTTGTAGACCAGTGGGTTGTAGAAGAGTTTGCCGCATTTTCGGTACGCGACGCATGGTCTTGCTTTTTGAATTATTCTGTTATAACAGCACTTGTAGGTCAGTGGGTTGTAGAAGAGTTTGCCGCATTTTCGGTACGCGACACATGCCTTTCCTTTGTGGATTATTCTGTTATAACAGCACTTGTAGACCAGTGGGTTGTAGGAGAGTTTGCCGCACTTTTGGTACGCGACACATGCCTTTCCTTTGTGGATGATTCTGTTATAACAGCACTTATAGACCAGTGGGTTGTAGGAGAGTTTGCCGCATTTTCGGTACGCGACGCATGCTTTTGCTTTGGGGATGATTTTGCCATAACAGCACTTGTAGACCAGTGGGTTGTACAAGAGTTTCCTGCATTTTCGGTACGGGACGCATGCTTTTACTTTGGGGATGATTTTGCCATGGCAGCACTTCTTGAGCAGTGGGTTGTAGGAAAGTTTGCCGCATTTAGAATGTCCGTAACCTTGACAAAGTTGTTTCAATGGAATTACTCTACCTTGACAACACTTGCTTATACTAGGCCTATAGTATTTATTCCTACATATGCGAAAGCCAACTTTTGGACAAAGAAAGCGCAGTGGTAGGATTTTGGTAAAACAGCATCTGTGAGTTTTTCGATCATAGCACTTTTTACCACATATGCCATAACCTGGTTTACAACATGGAATTGCTCTTGGTATGATTTTGCCATGACAGCACGTTTGAGTTCGTGGGTTGAAGCAAAGATATCCACACTTGGAACTGCATCGCTTTTCTCCTATGTTTATAAAAGAAAGTTGTTACCATATTATTCAGTCTCAATGGTTATGTTTTTTGGGGAAAGCTTTTTTTAAAAAAAATCTTTTAAAAATCTTTGGTTTGTTTGTTTTTGTTACCTTGAGCAAGATCGTCGTCATCTTCATCTTTCAGCGTGTTTAATTCTTTGTTTTCGCTGGTGTCTTCACTTCCAGGGACGTCGTCTATCGTATCGTGTTCACCATCTTCATCTTTAAACAGGTCTTTCGTTTCAGCTAAAGGTCCTTCTTCTAGGGAAGATTCGCTTTGTTCCTCTGAATCATCAAATAAGTAATATAATCATTTTAGTATTTTAGTATTTAGGAACAGAAATGGATATTTACTTGGAAAGGATGATTTCATGAGTGTATATTATAGTTAAATACCGAGAACGAAGGCAATCAAGTTCGATTGCACGTTACGTCATCGCGACCAAGCGTTGATGCTATTTAACAAAAGATTTCTCATTAGCATCCATTATTAACGAAACCAAGATGGCCGCCATGTTTTTGCCGTTTGACACTCTTGGGAATGCTTGCAACTCATAATAAGTTGTATAAAGCCCGAGGGCCATAGGTATTTAACTCTAACAGAATGGATGATGATGATGACGAGAATGGGAACGGACCTGGCCTCGCAAAGAACCATCCATTCATTCGCTGATGATGACTAATAGTCTGATAAAAGATCATCCAAGGTCAACACCAATACTCGTTCACACTAAGAGGAAATTTTTTTCAATAATGAGCAATAATGGCAAAAAGCGCCAAAAACTAGACCTTCGTATGAGTTTTTATCCCAATTTTCATTTTGGGTTAACACTCAAAACTTTTTTTAAACAGTTAGAAACTGATGTACTATGATAAAATGCCTGTTTGAAGCGGTATTTTCAATTGTACAAAGATGTTTTGTTGCATTTGTGTTAGAATGTTGCTTTGTCAGGCTTTTTTATAGAAAATATATGGGAAATAAGCAAAGGAAGGCCTAAACCTCATTTTCGATTCAAAATTTTGCTTTTTGTTAACACGACTTTGATTCCACTTTTATCGGTCATCTCCACTTCCAAACAAGTTAAACTTTCTGAATAACAAGATTTTGGCCTTGTACGACAGCCTTTCTTAAAGAAAATAGTTTTTGGCGCTCACCGCTTGAATACGAAAAGAATTGTCTATTAATACGTTGCTTAATAGCAACGCGTTGGATTCACATCACTGCACGGCCGCGTGCATTTGAATAAAGTCAACTCATGGTGCTGCACGCAAGGCATTCAAAACTTCGTAAACTAATGAAAACACAAATAAGTTCAAAGCATAGCAAACCTAACTCCAAAACAAATTAAAATATACTGCCTGTAAACTGACTACCATAGGTCTTGACTGGATTCGATAAACAGTATGCATTCTACCAGTCTACCTTCAGTACGAACAACACCATATAGGTGTTTGTACCGAAGTGAGACCAGATTGCATCATGTTCACTATCTCAAGATAAGCATTACGTCCAAAACACGACACAAGATTACTAGAAAACTAAATTAGCTGTCCCCGAAACTTATAAAGTAGAACTTCGACAGCCTTTGAAGTAAACCGAACAAATATTTTTAAGGACATTAACTGAAGGCAATCAAAAGGCCTCAGGTATTTCAGATTTACTAATAAGAATAATAAATTAATGGTAACACAGACCTAAGCGGCCGACACGGGCTACTTAGCCATAAAAAGTTTTCTGAACTACACCTTCGCAGGTGCAAAAATGTTGTCTGCTACCCAGAATTGATAAAAATCTGTCGGCGACTGATCGGAAACAACTCGTAGATACTTGAGGACGGATCAATGAATTTTTGAGGGGGCGGGGGTGGGGGAGTTTAAACGTATACACAAAACTTGCTTAAAACCTGTGGCAAAACTGAATTTTTAGAATTAAACAAAAAAATCGAACGTCAGGAATGATGTTGGGGTCTGGATCACGTCACAACCACTGGATGCTCCCTAATTGCGTGACTCGACTGATGAAAGGGTTTTGTGATAAGCATGGTTGACCTTCATTTTTCCGCTTTGCCTCCGACCCTCCTTCTTGATCATCCGGCCTTACTGATGACATGAAAAGTTTTTGATAGGCATGCTTGACGGCCTTGGTTTTTCCGCTTTGCCTTTACAAGTTTTGTGATGCTGCGATGTCCTTCATGAGATAAATGAACAGTTGAACACTTGAACACAGTTTTACTTTATAAACATCTTCAAGAGAATATTAAGTAACTTACTTCATATTCTCTTGACATCTCGTAAAAGTGCTCCACTAGAACACCTAAAACTTGTCATCATAAAGGGATCATAAACCACGAACAAAGTGTGCTATTAATTGCCATTTGTCAAAAATTTTCTAATGATTACTCCTAAATTCCTTGACCCAAAGCAATTATTCTCTTTAATAGACAGACAATCTTAAATCAAAATAACTTGAACTACATAAGGTGAATGATCTTGTGTATTTTTTAGAAATCTTGCGTATGCGTATAATGAATGAATGTTTCTTCCACGTAAATGAATTTCATCCAAGCTTTCGGACCTAACTGGTCCATCATCAAGGAATGAATGAACGATCGCGAAGCCGGTTTGCATTCCGAAGTGAAACTTGTATCTAAAAACAATTTAATACTCAATTTTATAAACATTTACATCTCCGATTCAGCGAAAATGTACTGTTGTTATGGGACGACCGCTCTCGGTACGAGCTCCGGGATCTTATAATAATTCTATGACAGATGCAATTCTATAATCAATATGATGATATCGTAGAATCATGATTGGCTAAAAGAAATAGTAAATTCCTGAGTGTGATATCTTGGAATTAAAGATTAAACATAGCTAAAACTAAAGTTAATATATAATATATTATAAATTATATATTATAGATTTATAGAAAAGGCTACGAGGAATATTTCTATCATAAGATTCAAAATAATAGTGTCAAATAACTATGCAAAGGGGTAGAAAGTGTGTAGAGCGTAACCAGAGGTACACATGCTAATGGGAGGAGCTAAGAGGTTTACTTGTGAATTCAAAGCATACCATTATCTAAACTTGTGCGTGATGGTAGCCTCGCTGAAATCTTATATCGATACTTTTATATAGCAAATTGATCGTTCTTTATCTTGTTTTCATACGATAACCAATGGCAATTAGAAAACTGATGTCTCAACTTAGTAGTTCTGTAAAAACAATTAATTTCTCTCTCACAACACTATTTCGTCATTCTTTTTTTTATAGATGAGCAAAGTTAGTGGAATAGTTTTCTAGTTTAAATTACTTTTTCGTATTTGGACTTTTAACTCGAGCGAAATTTAGATAAGTAAAAAACGTACACTGCAAGCTGAGAGGAAAGATGCGAAAAGATTCATGCTCTAATTGTTCTTTAACATTAGAAAGAAATTACACTTAAAGTGTATATGACACGAAAACATTCCATCATTTAAAATGTATAGTTTGTTAGTAATAATGAATATATCGTAACAAAATTTGTTTCAAAAGCTTATTTCTTGAGATATTTGCGAAAGTTAATCCCAATTTGTGACGTCATTTTGTTGACACGTACTCTAGATTCAGTAGTAATGTACTAAATATAAATTGTAATTCATATAAATTAACAACAAAAGACATATTTTAGTCAGCTTCATTTGATAGCTTACGTAGTACTCTTCCAATGTTGGGAAATTGAAAAGTGTACTACTTGAAATTAAGATTCTATATTCAAACATATTTCGTGTATTTGCAACTAAATCTGGAGACTTGTAAACAAAATGACGTCACAACTCGTGCTAAAATTTTTTGAATTTCTAGAGAAATGCGTTTTTGGAACAAATTTAACCGTGATATTCTTATTAATGCCAATAAACTACACACTCTTAACATTAAAATTTTTTCGTGTCATATACACTTTAAGGATTTGATATTTGAAAGAGAAAAAGAGTCTTTCTTCGACGGAATTTAATGTTCCTTTTTTTAAAAAAAGGCTTAACGAAAGTAAAACGACTATTTTTACTCCTATTTTCAATATAATTATTTTTCCCAATTGAAATTACTTCTAGCAAATATTTAAAAAAAACGCTTTAAATATCTAACTTTACCTTCAGGAAAAGTCACTAATGCAGATTGAAGTTCCTCATCATTTTGTAAAATACTTTCATCAGTCTTAGCATTCCTAGTGTTTGTCACCAAGAGAAGAAAAACTCCCAGGACAAGGTAGTTCAGGAAAGCCATTCTCTTCTTGTAGCAACCCAAGAATGGACTAGGTTGTTTTGCAGATCAAGGTTCAATTTAAAGGCCTCGACAAAATGTTATGGTCGAGCTCTCTTGATTTTATTGACGTAATGATAAGGAATAATTCTTCAAGCATATAATAATTGACGTCTTTTAAAGATTATATTAAGGAACCAGACGCGGTGAAGCCGGCCTTTAACTAAATATAGAGGTTAAAATTTCCAGTACATTAAGCAAATGTTCTACCCTGCTAGCAGAGATGTTCTTTCCCTCCTTAAAGGCAGGGTACAAATTTTCAAACTTTGTTTTGCTTTCTCTAAACATCTGTAATCGTAATTAATAATCTCATCATTTGTAATTTTGATAAAAATATTTAAAAGTATTATTGTATACCAAGTATATTCGGCTACGCGTCGTCGGTACATAACATTTTGCCCAACAGTGGACGTTATATCGTGGTAAATAGGAGGGCATCAACGGAAATTTGTAAAATTTCCATATCAATAGCGGTTCTGAGCGTAAAGACCGTCGGAAATGGTTGAATCACTGAAGACATGGTTAGCTGATTAAGAAATAAAGTGTTGTCAACAACTTTGTCAGATTCTTTTGGAAGGCAGCAGAGTTGAACTAAGTAATATCCACTTACTCAGAATTAACTCTCTTTTCCGAGAATCGAAGTAAAAGCTCGTTATGCCAAGAATGCAAGATTCCGTGTGTTTTTTTAGTTTTTCGAATTGGTATATTTTCGAGGCAAATCTTTTGCCGATCAATATCGAACTGATGGCCAAACTTGGTGTACTGGCCCGGAGGTGATTTAAACCCTGATATTTCAAAATTTCGGCTTAGCCGAAGACAAGAGAATATTAATATTGTCTTGCCGAAGAATATGTAAACGCATGTGCTTTTCGTTCACAGAACATCATAGAAAATTATCAACGAAAAAAGAAAAGAAAAGAAAAAAGCACACAAAACCACAAAGTTTTTTGGATGTTGTAAATACTTTGCCTGTTCAATTAATGCAAACTAAAAACGTTTGGTAAAACAAAAAAAACAAACCAAAACAAAAAAACAAAAAAAAGTGCATAGCCGATCTGAAATAGTTTGAAAAAAAAAATCAAAAATACAAAGACTTTTAAAGCTAGATTTAAATCATGTTTTGCTTGAGATATTATAAGAATAATTTGCTCTCCTATTGTTTTTTGAAATTTAAATACGTGCCAAATTTTTGATTTCAGTGATGACGTCACACGATATAGTGATAGATTGTCACGTAAAGATTTTGCGTATTCAAATTCAGTTGCTTTCGTATTTGGTTTAAGGAGGCTGGAAAGTGTTTTATGCCTTCACATTATGAACTAAAAAAATTAATATGGCTATAATATGACTGCAAGTAAACCCGTAAAACCAAAAACAATAAACCAAAGATCACAATGGACATGAAAAAATGACGTAAGACGTTGCTATGACAACATCAGAACCCTTCTTATGCCATCAAAAATGTTCATTTAAAAAATTATAACTCATGAACCAAATGGTGAAATTTTTTTAAAACCGGAATATTTAAACTTTGTATCGTAATCTTTTTGATAGGAAAAGGAAAAAATCTGTAAGAGGAAATTCGTAAAAATCAATAAACTTTGTTTGGAATAGTTCCCTCTTACAGAACGATAGCAGAGTTTTTGATTTTTTCAGTTTGAATGTTAAAATTATAGAGCGCGCACGTTGTAAAAAGACAAAGAAAATTTACATTATAACTGTTCTAGGGATCTTCATAAAGTTCCATTCTGTTTTGTTATTTATTATTTTATCTTGTTCTTCTCTACTAATTTTAACAGACTCGGTTATTTGTCTAACATTGCATCACCTTGAAAGGATCTAATGAGCCTTTCGTGTTTAATGCATGGTGAATAAATGAAATACGTCCACCCCTTAAGCTACCATACGAGGTTTTGAAATCGTCTTAGAAATTAAGTTAGTAAAAATAAAGCTGGGGAAAAAAGGGAATTAATTTTAACGAAGTAAAAGAGATACGTTGGTAAATTAAATAAATGAAACTTTTGTAAATAGTTTTTTTAACTCATTTTAACTGTTTTGAGCAGACTTCGGTAGTTTTCCACTTCACTTTATAATGACTTTGTCTAATGTGCAAATAGACCTTGACGGGCCACAAAACTGAAAATGACGCAAACTCAGTTGAATTGAGAAGCCAGTTTTATATTTGAAGAATATAAAGAATAATCGATTTTATGAATTTTTATCGAGATATCTCATTAAAAAGTATGACAATTCTCATTATAAAGCTCCTGTTCTGGTATCGTGGCCCGCCAAGGTTCTTAAATTTGGATGAGCACGCAACCTTGCTCATTCAATCCATAACCTGCTTTAACATAACAGTTTCATGACTGAATATTCCATTGATTTTAAAAGGTGCTTTTTATCACCAGAATTTTTAAACAAAGTGCTTGAAATACGAACGAAATACAAAACTTCTTTTAAAATCTTTCGTGGTTAAATATATAGGAATCAAACTAAAACAATATAGAACGCATTTGTCACGAAATGCTTTACGCCTCATAACTTTTATCGATATTGAACAAGCGTTTCTAGTCTTCAGGAATTTTAGAATCGTAGCGGTTCGTGCGTTTAATTTTGTGGGCGGAAAAATTGATGCTAACTTTTTCCGCATTATTAAAGATTATAACTATTCATTTGTCTCACGATTGTGGCAGTTGTAAGAAAAGAGATGTTTTGACTGCTACTGATAGTCTTTATCAGTCGATGGTGTAGACTGGAAGGTGGTGTGTCTTCGTATATTTAGCAATTCATACTTTGTTCATTAAAATCTATGTGGTTTGCAAAAAATCAAGTCAAAATCGTTTAAATACTTTCGCGAGAGTTTTTCTGAATATTTTTCCACAACAAACTTGGAATCTTGTTTAATAATATCAAGAACGTTAATCATGTCATTGCTATTGATCATTATGTCATCTTAATAAACGACATTGATGACATAATAGAAACTTTCTTAACAAACAAAAGCAAATGCATATCAATCAACGATTTCTTCAAACCCTGAAACAACCTCTGGGTCGATCTAAGTCAGGGCAAGGCTAACTCACAGATCAAGCCATGAAACGATCTCTGGGCCAATCAGAGCTAATCAGTCTGAGTCGTATCAGGGCCTAAGGCAAACGTTAGCTTAACATCGCGGCGCCGCTTCAAGCTTTTCTGTGAAATAGTTTTGTTTTGAGAGACATGAAAACTATGCCAACTCTTCTGCAATACCTCCCTCCTTTGCACCACTGTGCTACTGTTTTACCATCCGACCCCCTTATCTCTCTGCCACAACCCTCTATACCTCATACTAATCTTCTCTCATGATTGTAAATTGCATTAAAAACAATCTTACATTCACAACTCGATGTAAAGCGCCTTTGATTATATCCAAATAAAAATGACGCTATATATAAATCATGATTCACTATTATTAACAGATTGATACCACGATAATTAATGTAATTAATGCAAATTAAGACCAGTGACAACAAACCTGATTAATGAAAAAGGACCACAATTTATTTTAAATTTACACTTCCAATTACTCAAAATTTTACAGTCTTTCCCTAGCGTTTTAAAATATAAACTTCCACAATGACTACAAGTTATTAATCTAACTTACTCAGATCTTTTCAATATACTTATATCAATTCAAAATTCTTCTGAATGCTGTTTTTATTAAATTATATTGACTATAGAACCTTTGAAAGGTTTTCTCTCAAAGACTTCTAAATCATCTTACACATTTATTAAGCGAATTAAAACTTTAACATTAATGATCCCTTTGGTTTAAACTTAACATATTATCAGTCGTGTCCATTGTTTCGTTATCCTAATATCCTTTTCAAATTTATCCTTGTTGACCATAAAAACCACATTTCCCACTTTTGGAAACAATTCTTTCATAGCAGCACTTGTTGACCAGTGGGTTGTAGAGCAGTTTGCCGCATTTTCAGTACGCGACGCATGGTCTTGATTTTGGAATTATTCTGTTATAACAGCACTTGTAGGCCAGTGGGTTGTAGAACAGTTTGCCGCATTTTTGGTACGCGACGCATGGTCTTGATTTTGGAATTATTCTGTTATAACAGCACTTGTAGGCCAGTGGGTTGTAGAACAGTTTGCCGCATTTTTGGTACGCGACGCATGGTCTTGATTTTGGAATTATTCTGTTATAACAGCACTTGTTGACCAGTGGGTTGTAGGAGAGTTTGCCGCATTTTTGGTACGCGATGCATGGACTACCTTTGTGGATGATTCTGTTATAACAGCACTTGTAGACCAGTGGGTTGTAGGAGAGTTTGCCGCATTTTCGGTACGCGACACATGCCTTTCCTTTGTGGATTATTCTGTTATAACAGCACTTGTAGACCAGTGGGTTGTAGAACAGTTTGCCGCATTTTCGGTACGCGACACATGCCTTTCCTTTGTGGATTATTCTGTTATGACAGCACTTGTAGACTAGTGGGTTGTAGGAGAGTTTGCCGCATTTTTGGTACGCGACGCATGGACTACCTTTGTGGATGATTCTGTTATAACAGCACTTGTAGACCAGTGGGTTGTAGGAGAGTTTGCCGCATTTTCGGTACGCGACACATGCCTTTCCTTTGTGGATGATTCTGTTATAACAGCACTTGTAGACCAGTGGGTTGTAGGAGAGTTTGCCGCATTTTTGGTACGCGACACATGCCTTTCCTTTGTGGATTATTCTGTTATAACAGCACTTGTAGACCAGTGGGTTGTAGGAGAGTTTGCCGCATTTTCGGTACGCGACACATGCCTTTCCTTTGTGGATGATTCTGTTATAACAGCACTTGTAGACCAGTGGGTTGTAGGAGAGTTTGCCGCATTTTTGGTACGCGACGCATGGACTACCTTTGTGGATGATTCTGTTATAACAGCACTTGTAGACCAGTGGGTTGTAGGAGAGTTTGCCGCATTTAGAATATCCGTAACCTTTACAAACTTGTTTCAATGGAATAACTCTACCTTCACAACACTTGCTTACACTAGGCTTATAGTAACTTCTCCCACATATGAGAAAACCAACTTTGGGACAAAGAAATCGCAGTGGTACAATCTTCGTTAAACAGCATCTGTGTGTACTTTTATCATAACACTGCTTACCACAAATACCATACCCTTGCTTACAGCATACACGTCCCTTTGGGATGGGTCTGCCATAACAGCACTTGTAGGTACGTGGATTGTAGCAACCTTTCTTACATACGCCATACCCTTGTTTACAGCATACACGTCCCTTTGGGATGGATCTGCCATAACAGCATTTGTAGGTACGTGGGTTATAGCAACCTTTCTTACATACGCCATACCCTTGTTTACAGCATACACGTCCCTTTGGGATGGATCTGCCATAACAGCACTTGTAGGTACGTGGGTTATAGCAACGTTTGTTACATACCCCATACCCTTGTTTACAGCATACACGTCCCTTTTGGATGGATCTGCCATAACAGCACTTGTGGGATTGTGGATTGTAGCAACCTTTCTTACATACGCCATACCCTTGTTTACAGCATACACTTCTTTTTGGGATGAATCTGCCATAACAGCACTTGTAGGTACGTGGGTTATAGCAACGTTTGTTACATACGCCATACCCTTGTTTACAGCATAAGCGTCTTTTTGGGATGGATCTGCCATAACAGCACTTGTAGGTACGTGGGTTATAGCAACGTTTGTTACATACGCCATACCCTTGTTTACAGCATACACGTCCCTTGGGGATGGATCTGCCATAACAACACTTGTGGGATTTGGGTTATAGCAACCTTTCTTACATATGCCATACCCTTGTTTACAGCATACACTTCTTTTTGGGATGAATCTGCCATAACAGCACTTGTAGGTACGTGGGTTATAGCAACGTTTGTTACATATGCCATACCCTTGTTTACAGCATAAGCGTCTTTTTGGGATGGATCTGCCATAACAGCACTTGTAGGTACGTGGGTTATAGCAACGTTTGTTACATACGCCATACCCTTGTTTACAGCATACACGTCCCTTGGGGATGGATCTGCCATAACAGCACTTGTGGGATTGTGGATTGTAGCAACGTTTGTTACATACGCCATACCCTTGTTTACAGCATACACGTCCCTTGGGGATGGATCTGCCATAACAGCACTTGTGGGATTGTGGATTGTAGCAAACCTTTCTTACATACGCCATACCCTTGTTTACAGCATACACGTCCCTTGGGGATGGATCTGCCATAACAGCACTTGTGGGATTGTGGATTGTAGCAACCTTTCTTACATACGCCATACCCTTGTTTACAGCATACACGTCCCTTTGGGATGAATCTGCCATAACAGCACTTGTAGGTACGTGGGTTATAGCAACGTTTGTTACATATGCCATACCCTTGTTTACAGCATAAGCGTCTTTTTGGGATAGATCTGCCATAACAGCACTTGTAGGTACGTGGGTTATAGCAACGTTTGTTACATACGCCATACCCTTGTTTACAGCATACACGTCCCTTGGGGATGGATCTGCCATAACAGCACTTGTAGGTACGTGGATTGTAGCAACCTTTCCTACATACGCCATACCCTTGTTTACAGCATACACGTCCCTTTGGGATGGATCTGCCATAACAGCACTTGTAGGTACGTGGGTTATAGCAACGTTTGTTACATACGCCATACCCTTGTTTACAGCATAAGCGTCTTTTTGGGATGGATCTGCCATAACAGCACTTGTAGGTACGTGGGTTATAGCAACGTTTGTTACATACGCCATACCCTTGTTTACAGCATACACGTCCCTTTTGGATGGATCTGCCATAACAGCACTTGTGGGATTGTGGATTGTAGCAGCCTTTCTTACATACGCCATACCCTTGTTTACAGCATACACGTCCCTTTGGGATGGATCTGCCATAACAGCACTTGTGGGATTGTGGATTGTAGCAACCTTTCTTACATACGCCATACCCTTGTTTACAGCATACACGTCCCTTTGGGATGGATCTGCCATAACAGCACTTGTAGGTACGTGGATTATAGCAACGTTTGTTACATACGCCATACCCTTGTTTACAGCATAAGCGTCTTTTTGGGATGGATCTGCCATAACAGCACTTGTGGGATTGCGGATTGTAGCAACCTTTCTTACATACGCCATACCCTTGTTTACAGCATACACGTCCCTTTGGGATGGATCTGCCATAACAGCACTTGTGGGATTGTGGATTGTAGCAACCGTTTTTACATACGCCATACCCTTGTTTACAGCATACACGTCCCTTTGGGATGGATCTGCCATAACAGCACTTGTGGGATTGTGGATTGTAGCAACCTTTCTTACATACGCCATACCCTTGTTTACAGCATACACGTCCCTTTGGGATGGATCTGCCATAACAGCACTTGTAGGTACGTGGGTTATAGCAGCCTTTCTTACATACGCCATACCCTTTTTTACAGCATACACGTCTCTTGGGGATGGATCTGCCATAACAGCACTTGTGGGATTTTGGGTTATAGCAACGTTTGTTACATATGCCATACCCTTGTTTACAGCATACACGTCTTTTTGGGATAGATCTGCCATAACAGCATTTGTAGGTACGTGGGTTATAGCAACGTTTTGTTACATATGCCATACCCTTGTTTACAGCATACACTTCTTTTGGGATGAATCTGCCATAACGGTAGCAACTTGTAGGTAGTTTTGGATACGTGGATTGTAGCAACGTTTGGTTACATACGCCATACCGCATTTAGGTACAGCGTCCACGTCCCTTGCGGGATACGCCCTGCCATAACAGCATGTGTGGATTGTGGATTGTAGCAACCTTACTACGCACTACACTGCCATAACGCACATACATGGACTGCCATTCCAGCACTTGGGTATGGATCTGGCCATACCTTGTTTACAGCATACACGCAACCTTTTTAAGCATACGCCATACCCTTGTTTTACCATCATACAGCACTGTCCCTTTGGAATGGATATTCTGCCTATAACAGCACTTGTGGTACTGTGGATTGTAGCAACCTTTCTTACATACGCCATACCCTTGTTTACAGCATACACGTCCCTTGGGGATGGATCTGCCATAACAGCACTTGTAGGTACGTGGATTAGTAGCAACCGTTCTACATACGCCATACCCTTGTTTACAGCATACAGTCCTTTTGGGATGGATCTGCCATACCGCACTTGTGGATCGTGGATTGATAGCAACCGTTTGTTACATACGCCATACCCTTGTTTACAGCATACACGTCCCTTGGGATGGATATGCCATAACAGCACTTGTGGTACGTGGGATTGTAGCAACCTTTCTTACATACGCCATACCCTTGTTTACAGCATACACGTCCCTTTGGGGATGGATCTGCCATAACAGCACTTGTAGGTAGTGGATTATAGCAACCTTTCTTACATACGCCATACCCTTGTTTACAGCATACACGTCCCTTGGGGATGGATCTGCCATAACAGCACTTGTAGGTACGTGGATTGTAGCAACCTTTCCTACATACGCCATACCCTTGTTTACAGCATACACGTCCCTTGGGGATGGATCTGCCATAACAGCACTTGTAGGTACGTGGATTGTAGCAACCTTTCTTACATACGCCATACCCTTGTTTACAGCATACACGTCCCTTGGGGATGGATCTGCCATAACAGCACTTGTAGGTACGTGGGTTGTAGCAACCTTTCTTACATACGCCATACCCTTGTTTACAGCATACACGTCCCTTTGGGATGGATCTGCCATAACAGCACTTGTGGGATTGTGGATTGTAGCAACCTTTCTTACATACGCCATACCCTTGTTTACAGCATACACGTCCCTTTGGGATGGATCTGCCATAACAGCACTTATGGGATTGTGGATCGTAGCAACCTTTTTTACATACGTTATAACCTTTTTTGCAGCATGGGTTTGCAATAGGAACTAACTTGTTATGGCAGCATCTCTTTGTTCTAGTATCGTAGCAAAGATATCCGCACTTGTAACTACAAAGACTTCGTTTTTCTCCTATGTGAAAACAAGAATTTATACGTTTTATTAGATGTTAATATTATGATATTTTATTTGAGAAAATGTTTTTTTAAAGTATTGGTTTGGTTTTTGTTACCTTGAGTAAGATCTTTCGCTTCTTCAGCTTTTATCGTATTTAGTTCTTCGTTTTCGCTGGTATCTTCGTCCTCACTTCCAGGGATGTTATCAATTGTTTCTTTTTCACCATCTACGTCTTTAAACAGGTTATTCTTTTCAGGAAAAGGTCCTTCTTCTAGGGAAGATTCACTTTGTGCCTCTGAATCATTAAATAAGTAATCATATTAAACTTTAGTATAGTTAGGAACCAGAGCTCGTACCCAGAGTTCCTCGGTTGGGAACGAAAGCGGGGGCTCTGGGTATGTTATTGACCAATCATGTGGTTGCATTCGTCATTGTTGAATATAATATTGAAGGTTTGCAATCACATCCAATAGAATCGAGACACAAATTCATGGCGGCCAAATTGGTGGTATTAACAAATATTGGACATTTTAGGGTGCGATACGGGTGGATACCAGAAAAACTTTCCCCTCGTATTCCACCCTAAAAAGTCTGATAAGTTGTTTATTATCCAACTGAGCTTACTTTTCCCCAAAAGAAGGCTTCAAATCGTTTTTCCCCCTTTGAACTAGTTTTTAAAACCGGTCTTTTTACTGTACAAAATAACCTAGAGAACAAATACCGTAGGATTTTTGTACTCTCTCCAGTATTTCTCCTATGTTATTTGTACTCTACTGACCTTAAATAGTTGGATAAAAAATTCGTGTATTAGAATGGGAATAGACCTGGCCTCCGCAAAGAACTTATTTATACGCTGATAATTACTAATAATCTAATAATTATCATGCGATACACTCCATTTCCTTTCAAGGCGCTAATACAAACTGACTCACTACTGAGTCGATTCAAGCCTGTACTACGAACCAAGGTAACTCAGTTTTAGAGACTACAGGGAACACACAAAGATCTTGTTTGAAAGTCGTATTCAAAGCTTATTCAAGCATTTGTCTTTGACTGGTCAAATGCGATTAATGCCACGGACGGATTCAGTGCTACTAATTTCGCCAATCAATCTATCCAAGTTTAATGGATGAATGCTTTCCTAAGAAGACAGAGCAAGTTTCCACTAGGTATTCTTTAGTGCAGTTTTCGTATGACTGTGAAAAGCTCAGTGCCGTAAGCGTGAGGTGCCGTGACCGTGATGCTTTCTAGAATAGAATTAATTGGCTGATTTTTTTCACGCGCAATGTGATTGGTCTGGCATTGCCGTGACCTCGACGTGACCGTATCCGCGCCGTGTTTATGCCGTGTTCCAGGTATTTGATTGGATGGAGAGTAAATTTTCACAGTCATACGAAAACTGCACTATGGATTACAACACTGGCTGTCAAATGTTTCATGAAGAGAGATCCAGAGCTGCCTCCTCGTCAAACACCTCAATAGTTCGAGTTATCAACAAGAATTTATACCATAAATTGGAAAAAATCGTACGAGTTGGGAAAGATCGGATCTCAGTACTGGTGAAAAAAAGTGGGTAATTTATCTCATAGAACACATAATTCAAGTTTAGTTCTAGATAAGGAATTGCTTACTGGTCTAAGTCATTATTTTGGAAATCTATGTTATAATGATCAGTACTTGCAGACCACACTTTTTGTCATTAACGAATGCGTACATGCTCCGACGATGCTAAACGAAGTGAATAAGGTGGACGCACCAGTTGAGTATTCCCATTTCAGAGGAATCAACGTCACACTTGTGACTGCTCGGTGTTTTGAAAAGATCGTCTAGAGCAAGTTCAGTAAGAACATGATTGAGAAGAATCTTATCCACACACTGATTTGCTTACCGCACTTGAATAATGGGATGACAAGAAATCTTCCAAAGTTTCACTGCCGTTCACAGTGGACTTTTAAAATGGACTTTAAAATCTCAGTAACAAATAAGTAAAATAACCAAAATAAGATCGAAATGGTACAGAGAAGAGCAGCCAGATTTGCTTGTAACAACTACAGCCGTGAAGCAAGTGTCACCGCGATGTTGGAAGAGCTTGGTTGGCGCAGTCTTAAACAGCGCAGAGCTGACCAGAGATTAGTCATGCTGTGCAAAATTATAAACAACTTAGTTGATGTAGATCTCTGTAATGAACTGATACCCTTGACAAGAAACTCAAGAAATAATCACAACAGATCCTTTAAAATTCCTCTCGAGAAAAAAACATATATACAATACAGCTTTCTACCATGGACAATAAAACAATGGAACAATCTACCCGCTGAATTAGTCACAGCCCCAAATGTTAATGCATTTAAAAGTGGGGTCTGTAAATTAGAACACTAATTTTGATCCTGACCTACCCGAGCACTTAAGCCTCGAAGAGAGAGCGTGCTTGTAATTTGGTAAATGTAAAAGTAAGTTGAATTTAATCGTAAGTTACTGAGATTTTAAAGTAATCTTTTTCAAAATTTTATCATCATCATTATCGTTATTATCATTATACCTTTTAAAAATATATGTTTTAAAAATTTATCGGCAATAATCGTTAAGAATTTGTCACTAAATATGTAAAAGTGTTATCGGTAATTTATCGGAAAGTGTTCGTCAATCTACGCAGAAATGATAAAGATCTGTCGGCGAATGATCGGAAACGACTCAGTCGTACCTGAATACTTGACGCTACTTATAAAGTTTCTGATAAGCATGCTTGACGGCATTGATTTTTCCGCTTTGAGTTAACAAGTTCTATAAACCGGACTCCCCGACCCTCCCCCCTAGAACCGGCCTTACTGATGACGTGAAGGGTTAGGTAAGCATGCTTGACGGCCTTGATTTTTCCGCTTTGCCTTTAAAGTTGAACAGTTGAACACAGTTTTTCTTTATAAACATCTTCAAGAGAATATTAAGTAACTTACTTCATATTATCATAAATGCTATTCTAAAGGTAAAAAATAAAACTATTTTTTAACTTCAATGACGTTGGGAGAGGTTGGCCAATTCTCCCGAGCCAAGGGCTCATGTTTAATGTGCACTTTACGTACCCTTTTCAGACTAGCAGTGCTCCTTATTACGGGAATTAAAGCTAAAGCTATACGCAGAACAGAGAGAAGTCGAAACATACGTGGAGGCCCCTGATCCGGATCGAACGGTGGACCTCTGGCTTTGAAAACTACGTCTGTTCTTTAGTGCATAAACTATTCGTCCTTTTTTCAGATGCGTTGAGTAAAGTTAGTAGAGAAGTTTTCTAATCTGTGCATTCTTATCATCTCGAACGTTAAAGTTCGGTGCAAAGTCTGAAGAAAAATGTGGAAAGATTCCTGCACGTCGTAGTTATCGGCTTTTAGGTGTAAAGTAAAATAAGTAAGAACTATATGTTTCCTATCGCTGTCCTTTTAAATGTTTAAAAATGAGAAAGAAATAATGCTCAAAGAATTGATGTTTGGTCTGAGTGCAGATTAAAGTAGAAGGTTGAATGTGACTATAAAGATCTAAAATTCTTCGAATAACTTATTGGTATGATTTTCTTTGGATGTTCTTTAAAAAATAAAAAAACAGATAAGGAGAAATGTTATTTACAGTCTTCAGTATTATAGTTTAATTAATAATGAATCTGAGACACTTTCCTTTTAATCCAATATTCCTAAAGACCAGTCCGAACCAATTAAGAATAATTTCTAGCAAAAAAAGGCTTTAAATAGCTAAGGCCAAGGGCAAACGTCGAGCTTTCCATGCACCGAACTTAATTACATCAAGAATGCCGCCTCATCATCACCTGGTATCCATTGTTTTTAATGAGTTCGGTGCATGGAAAGTTCGACGTTTACCCTAGGCCTTACTTTACCTTTTGCAGGAAAAATCACTTCGGCAGGTTGAAGTTCCTCATCATTTTGTAAAATACTTTCATCAGTCTTAGCATTCTTAGTGTTTGTTACCAAGAGAAGAAAAACCCCCAGGACAAGGTAGTTTAGGAAAGCCATTCTCCTTCTTGGGGCAAACCCTGAATGAACTAGGTTGTTTTGAAGATCAAGGTTTAATCAACCTTCATGGTCAAGCTCTCTTGATTCTATTGATGTAGGCATATAATAAGTTCTCAAGGATTTCATAAAGGAACCACTGAGACACGGCGAAGCCTTTCCTAATTATAGAATCTTATTTCTAGATTTATTCTGTGTTCATAATGTATGGCAGAGAGGAGGAGGGGGAGGGGGAGGGGGAGGGAGGGGGGGGGGGGGGGGGGGGCAGGTGAAAATTTGAAAAGTCCAGAATAATTCTTAACACCTCCCTTAAAGAAAGTAATGCAAAAAAATACGATCCCCCCGAAGCAAGGCTTGTAGCTTCTTCCAACAATTGTGCGTCCCTCCCATTTTTCTGATAACCATCCCCCCTTTTCCCTACCAAACGTTTCCGCGATCCCCCCTCAATTTCACCTGCCCTCCCCCCCCTCTGCCATACGTTATGAACGCAGCCTAATATTCAAATTTTTCAAACTTTGTTTTTGATTCTCTAAACATTTATGATTTTAATAACATCATTAAGAAGTATCGCAGTATACTGACCTATTTTATTCTTACAATAATACGAATCTCATTCAAAACAATTAGAAATCATTCTGTGTAATTCCATATAAACGGAATTTGAGTATCCAAAGTAGTTAAAGACCCAGAACTTGAAGAACTTTTTATTTTGATGACGTCACAAAAAGTTGGTTGCATGCGTAAAGAAAAACAAAACTCGAAAGCTACGCGGTCAAATATCTTTAAATTTCTACAGCTTTTTTCTTCGTAGAATGATAAGGCAATTGACGCAATGTGAAAAATATTTGGACTACAGAAAACTTTTTATCTTGAAAAATCGATATTTCTTTAACATTTTGGTTTCTGTAGTCACGATTTTAATAAAACGCTGTCATATAATAGGTAACAAAACAAACGTTTGTACTACACCATCTAAAAAAGATTGACCACAGCAAACTCGAGATTTCAAATTTTTAATAAAAAAAAGGGCCAGTTTTGTGGCTGACGTGATCATTTTCACTTTTTCCTAAGGCATAATCTTTAACATAGTTAGCGTTAGCAGATATTAAGATGTAGATCTGTATTTGCATTGCTCTAAATACCGAAACTATATGAAGCAACCTTAAGTGATGTCCATCTAAAAAGTGGGGGTGGGGATGTAAGACACGATTTCAAGATTTTATTATAGAATTTTAGCAAAAAAAAGGAGCCGTGAATCGAATTTTATGTTCGTGTCTTGAAGTATTCCGTGCTTTTTAGTTTTCTTAATTGATATGTTTTCGAGGTAAATCTTTCGACGATCAATATCGAACTGCTCACTGATTGAAATCTGTTAGTCAAACTTTTGTGTGCTGAAGGTGATTTATATGTTTCAAAATTCGGCTTAATCGAATATTGTGTACATATGTTTGTAGGTGAGAAATTATTAAAGTTAACCTGCTATTTAAGATGTTTTCCTTTTAAAAAAAACATGAATAGTTAGCGAACCATGTCAACATGATATCAAAGGCTTTAGGATAGTCTAGAAGCATGAGTCCATTAACCCGAGTATTGTCAAGGTTAATTAAAGAGTTCATCTACTTTCTGGACTAGGGCTGTTTCTGTGCTGTGTTGTTTCCTGAAACCAGACTGCCGCTGATAGATAAGACTGTTCTCTGATAGAAAGAACAGGCAGGACTGATATTGGGCTACAAGATAAAAGAATTCTTGAATATTTTTGTATTTATTTTCCATAGCGAGTACTCTTTTTTCGAAGGCAGCCTAGACTTGGTATAACTCAGTTTTCACACAGTTCTCTTATTTCACTAGTAAAGTTCCTATGTTTGCTTTAAAGACATCATCTTTCTCACTCAGGTCTGGAAATTTTCTGAATGCATTCTAGCCATTCTGTTAACTTGAAATATTGAAGTTATAGGCTTGTATAGAATACTAAATATAGAATGATGCAAAGTTTTTGCGAATTATGCCCTCGTATTTGTCGATTTAAAAGGTCTGTAGGAAAAGATGCAAAATTCGGTCTCCGTATCGCGTTGCTACTTTTTTTTGAAACTGTTTTCAAAAATAATTATAAAGCTGGTGAAAAAAATGAGCAAAGCTGAATCAATTTAGCTATAGATAATAATTTGTAAAATTTGTTTTTGATAGTTTCAGTTGTTGTCAGCAGATGAATATTTTGTGGTGCTCAAAAAACGGAAAAAACCACAAGTGGAATGACGTCGCAAAGTTGTCTTCTTTGTCAACAACTTCAGTTTTAAAATCTCTCGACGTCAATGGTTAGTGAAGAGGAAAATTAAACAATAGAACGCGTCCCCCGAAATATTAAATGCCTTCATAACTCTTATCGATATTGAACGAGATTTTATAGTTTTCCGTTTCCTATCAAAAAGGAAAATATTTGAGTGCCTTGAGAGCAGAAATCTTGATAATAAATTTTTTCCGCATTTAAGTCGAGTATTGATATCAGTACAAATAGGGTACTTTTAGCAATTCATGGTAATATCCTCCTATGAATCAATTGTTTACAGACTATGAAGTTATTAAAACTCGGTAAAATCTTTGCAGAAAATCAAGTCACAATCCTTAATAAAGAAAAATAATAATGATGATAGAGTGAAGGCATTTAACCCGTGAAATAAAAAATACTAGTCAATGTGTAATAGTCAAATAGACACAAAAGAAAACAATGAATTTAAGGTCTACTAATGAATATTTCACGGGTTTAATGACTTCACTCTAACAATTATTTATCATTTATATGATACTCGCGAGAGCTTTTAATTCATAAATTTCACACGCGCAACTTAAACTTTGCGGATGATCGAGTACTTTGTGAACACTTTTGCAATTTTGCAATTTTTTCTATATTTTGTTTTTACCAACTGCACAACTTTTCTATTCAGGTATTTTTACGTTTATTTTCATTCAACATTTATTCTTTCATTTCTTGTCTTTATTCGTTTCTTCTTGACCATACCTAACATGTAGTCAGACTGCGTATTTTAAATAATTATTCTCAAGGTGTCACTTTATATTTTTAGTCAAAGATTCCTTTTATGCATTGCGCATGCGCATATAGCTATTATAAACTAATTACTATTTTGAGACGATAATACCACGAAATATTGACGGAAAATATATTCGGTATTGGGCGGAGTCGCGAATTTAAGCCGTCAATATTTCGTGGCATTCTCGTCTAGAAATCGTAATTAGTTTCTTATCGCGATTAACACACACAAAAAAAGGAAAAAACTGACCGATTTTCGTCGATTAAAAGCAAAATTCTCCTTACGAACGCACACTATGGCGCTATGGCGCAAGACAGGGCAGGAAAACGAAAAGCCCCCTACTTTTACGATTTTTTTATTTAACTGATTTTAATACTCCAAATTTTTAAGCGTTTCATTTGTGTCACTGCTGCACGAAACTTGTGACAAAATTTTGTCGAATTAGAGTAAATCTACTCATTACTATTCACAAAAATGTCAGTTTTTCTGCTGATCAAAGTATCACCTCTCCCAAAGTACACGGCTTCATATCTCAAACACGCATACAATAAATGTTGGTCGCATTTGATATTTTACTATTTGGCTCCAAAAGAACGTGTTTACAAAATATTGAGCTTAAATACGTAAAGCTGTCTTTATGGCGAAAGGCTAAAAACCGTTTTTCTGCCCTGTCATGGCGCAAACAACAAGCGTAAAAATTTGACGCTCAAGCTTTCCTTTTCGTCGCGCATTAGCCAATCAGAAACCTTAATTTTGAAACGACAATAGCACAAAATATTGTCGTCTCAAAAAAAAAAAAAAAAAAATGTTATTAACTGGCCAGGAGGTCCGGATAGAGAAAAACTGTGCCCGAACTCTTGAATATACGACAGAGGCAATATCTCAGTCCTTGATGAATAAATATTAAAGCCGCGTTCACTGTACAAGTATTCGGATATTTTTGAAAACGGGTTTTTTATCCTGTTCAAACAATTTATAGTGTTTATGAATTGTTTTCGCCCGTCTACACTTACTCCGAAAAGTTGCGCTTTGAAGGTCAATCTCCGCAAAGAAAAAAATCCACTTTTCAGAAAAATCCGGATATGTGTGAACGGGACCTAGACCTCTATCACTGCGTGTAGGAAACGACCAATCACGGAACGGGCTTAATACATCGATTGAACCAATCATCATCAAATCAGTCATCATTACATTTTCGGAACGCCGAGGCACCGGCATCGGACTCAGCAAAGCACGTCCTTCTCGTGAGTCTGTATTTCACGATCACACAAAATTTGCTATATTTCTGCTTGGATTTTTTAAGATCCTTTTATAAAGATCCATAAATATACTTCATTAACCTTTTATGTGACAAGATTTTCGCGAAACATCATGTGAATATAAGTTTCTAAATTCATCAAAATTCGTCTAAAGAAGTCAATCGGTAATGAGAAGTGGTTCAATCAACTTTAGGTTCTTAGTTATATAAAGTTTATCAGTCTGATAACAGTTTTAAAGAAAACATTTCTCGAGTAAGCCTATTTTAGTTCATAACGTTTTGATATATACCCTCAACCAAAACATTTCACATACATTATGAACGCAGCCTTAGCAAGAATAAATACATATTTCAGTTGAATCGCTCTCAAATTTCTTACTTTCTACTTTCTCTCGCGTTAAAGTCTTGGTTTTAAGGCCTGACTGAGGATGATAAAACTTCCCGAGAAAGTGCGTCGATATCTGTTGTAGATTATTCGAAGGAAAATAACTCTTGTTTCTTATTTGGAGTGCTGGTTAAGCTTTCTTCGTCGCTTGTTGACGAGTTCCTGCAGCTTTTAAATCTGATGTCATTCTGTCTTCGAATCTTTCGATACACTGGTATGTTGTGCGGCGAATACAGCCACTCTACTCGTCTTTCATAAATTGTGGAATAATGTATTTCAAAAAGTTCGCCATCCTCTTGCAGTACCTCGGGAATTCGTCTTCCTAATCCAGGTGTGAACTCGGTGAACACATGAATGGCGTCGACCAGAGGCTTACAGCGATGGGGATTTTCAAAATTCCTTGCCTTGTTTTTCTTGTCATTCAGTGCTTTTGGGTGGGAAATCAAACCTTTTTGGGTCATGAAGGCGAGTATGCGACTCATTATGGCACACTTACTTTCGAAGCTGAGTCAGTATGACCTGCACTGCCTTGTGCAGCTTATTTTATAGATTTTATTTCGGATCGTTTTACCGACTGTAGTTGGATAACTACCGCTAATTACTCATCAGTCGGGTTGTCTTTGAGCAAAATTAAGAACGGAAAATTTCCTAATCATTAACACCATCATTATCATTAGCGATTATTCACTTTTCTAAACATTACATAGACTTCATCTCGATATGTGGGGATAAAAATCAAATACGAAATAAATAAACTAATACGAATAGTTCCACCCATTTATATTAGAGAGTATGACAAATAATAATGTATGAGCATAGAAAAAACTTTATTTCACGGCCTTCCATCCTGAAGGATACAAACATTTTACTGAAATGAAGGTGTATCTGTCAAACTGTTTAAATTCAGTTACAGTTAGGAAGTAAAAACTGAATATTCTTTCAAATCAAACTGATTTCTAACAGGGGTTTTTAACTTTTTTAGCTATGTGTTGAAAGTTCCTATACCTAAAGAAGGTATACAAGGTTTTATTTCTTGGAAGAGTGCTGGATCAGCCACTATTAAAGATAAAAAGTTCAAATACTTGGTGATTGCTTGGCACATTGTAAATTTTTGTTTGTTTGCACGTTCTTCACTGAATCTCAAAATTCTTTTATAGGTTGTCAGTGATGAATGGGGAGTTTTTTGTTTTTTTTACTTTTCAAAGACTGTATTTTGAATTCAGTATAGGATACCAGTTTGTAGGCTTGTTGGAGTTTGGCACTTGGTGGAATCAGTGGTACAAAGGACTTTCTAATTCTTTAACTGCGTGTAACGGATATTTCCCGTTCGAAGACATGGCGTGAATGTCTTGTTCATCGAAGGTGAAGATCTCTGGCTTACTATTTCGCCTTGGAGGGTTTATCCTGCTAGCAGAACCTGTGTAAAAACCACTGTCTAGATCAGACTGCTTTCTTGACGAACGATAAAATGGAAGGACAACAGGAGAGTAAAGCCATTCAACTCTACGTTCATAATTATTGGCATATTTAACTTCGAACAGCTCTCCATCTTGGCTTAACTCGGGAATTCTCCTCCCAAGTCCAGGCGTGTACTCGCTGTATACCTGAACCGCTTTGGGAGACACGAAACGATGTGGATTCTCAAAATTTCGATTTTTCTCTTTTTCGGTGCTTTTCTCCTTTCTCTTTTCTTCTTTTTGACTTGAAAATCTTTTTACGAGGGACCTTTTGATTCGATTCATCATGCAAGTGTTTATTTTTGCTCTAAAAGTAACATTAGACCTTGGTTGAGCTTTTAAACCTTCAACATTCGGTACATCAAAAAAGTACTTTTCAATAATGACGTCAATTGATTCGTTTTTTTTTTTCGCTCCATGGAAACAGGCAATTGAATCTTCTTGGCTTTGACAAAAATGGAGATTTATAGCTGTAAAATAATCTATGAATTAAGTATCTAAATTACTGCATTTATTGGAAATCGTGATTGCGATTTTTAAAATTTTCGTGATGTGTGATGAGAAAAAATCATTTTCCGTGACTCGCGATTCTTGCATGTTCTAACGCTTAATAGTAATTCCCTAGAACCGTCATCGTCTATACTTAATTGTGTGTTTGATAACCGAGTTGCGGTGCGGGAAAGGTTGATCTAACGGTGGAAATCTTTTGTCGGTGAATATCCAAATTAATTGAATCCATAAAAGATCTGTTACGATAGTAATATCCTAATTATATCACTTAGGGACTGTTCATTAATTATGCCTTGGGTAGGGGGGCTTTGAAAAAAAATCACACAAAGAAGGGGGGGGCTTTAATAGTATTTACTGACTTAAGGGGGGGTTGAAACAAATAATTAAGGTATGTCTAAAAGAGAACAAGGAGGGGGGGGGGGTCAAAAAAACATTTTTTTAGATAGAATTGGGACGGTTGCGAATTTTTTCAAGGTTTTTTCGATAATTCCTCCAGCCCATAATTAATGAACAGTCCCTCATTGGCAATCAGTAATCATGATAAAATATAGACTATATCAGATATCAGTGACTTACCATTTACCAGGTCTTTATCCTGGAAATTCCGATTGGAAAAAAAAAAGGTAAACGAAAACTCGCTTTTCCGATTGAGGTAGTTCACTTTTCCCGCTCTTTTCGGTTCTTTCGTTAGACGCGTGTACCATTTGTCGGAAGTCAAAGTTTTTCTTAGCATTAGTAAACGAATTTCCTACCACATGGATTGGTTTTAATGTTAACCATAGAACGAGTAACCGATTTGAAGTGCGTGCAAGAATGATGTCACAGAAATAATCTTTTGCGCAAATCCCAAAATAACTGAAAGCTTGAAAAATCTTTTACGAATAGAGCCGGCAGGGGAAAAAGACAGAGAACGCATGAGTTTTACGTGGGAGATACGTAAATTCTTAAGGTTATTTTAAGATTCTTCGGCGGCAAATCATGGGTTTTTTTAAAAGCGTGTAAAATCACGAAGAGAAAAACACGATTACTATTTGCCTATAGTTAGTATTAATTTGCACACGTTATGTCATTTAATTTCTCATACTTAAACGCTTCTCTGTTTTTTTTGTTTTTGTTTTTTGTTTTGCTTTGAAACACCTTTCAGTTAAGTAGACCCTTTACTGAATGATACGGCGATGTTCACTTAATTCATTCAATCAAGCGAACTTTAGGATGCTTTATAGGATTGTAACGTCCTCACCCCTTGACCACTAACAAAGCGTCCACTTTCAGAGTAGCTAGATAGTTGAAATAATTTATGGGTTCAACTCAGTCAATAGCGAACCAATCACCGTTGCAGCAGTTTTCCCAGTGCAAGTAAAAATCTAGTCCCCCAAACCACACAGTATGTGTTTTTGAGGCAATTTTCTTTTCTTTTTACAAACCATGAAACAATCAATAATAAATTTTCCGCGAACAGAGTTTGAAATTTTGAAATATTCTAGCTAATTTATTTGGCTTGTGGGACATAACAACGGTAACTATAGGAATCGGAAACATGAATCGATGCACATACATACATAAAAATGAGCCGCTCAATCCCGAAGTGAAAATCCATCAGCGTAGAGGTAGAGTTCCGAAGATTCATTTCTGCTTGCTCGAGGCTTGCATTTCTTAACAGCCTTGAAATTGTTCCGTAACATTCGAATAAAATCTAAACAAGAAAAACGAAGATAAGAAAAATAGATATTGAACAGGGGCGGTAAGGGGAGGGGGGCGGGGGGTCCGACGCACAGTTCATCACGTTCCTTGAAAAGTTAAACTGCACATGTGGCAGTATGTTACCAGGCTTACCTCAAGTCACGTGTCCTACATAGACCTCGCTTTCACAGATCGGAAATTGATATTTTAGCTCAAAAATAAAATTGCGAACATATCAAGTATTTTTCACGAAAAAAAAAAAATTTGGTTCAAGTGTTACGACGAACATGCCCTTCACGATCTTTCAGGGGCGTATCGAGGACCTGGGAGCTGGGGGAGGGGAGGGGGGGCACTGACCCCTGTTGGCTTTTTTTCAAAAAAGTTGTTTAAAAAGTGCCCCACCTCTCGCTACGCTACTGAGATCTTTAATTACAGAAAATAAAAATTATTGATCAAATTTCACGCCAAACCCCCTTACGACCCTTGCCGCCTCTGAATGAAGAATAAATAAGACGATAACTCTGACCAGTGCTCGTCATTTCTACTAAAGGGATATTTTACAGTTAAAAGAAAGAGAGAAAATTTGAGAATAATAGGATTAAAAGATGTACCATATATTGAAGTAAAACTATAGGAAAAACTGATTGGGTCGAGTTGGACTTGCACAATGCATTGCAAATGTCAAATCGGCGACTTTTTTCCTCGGAATGGCTAAATATAATTCATCTTTAAGGAGGGAGTAAAACCAGAGAAAAGTCCTCGAAGTACAGGAGAGAACCAACAAACAAATCTACCCAAATACGACATCTATTCGGTGGGATTCGATCCCGGGGCGCGTTGTGGGAAAGCGATATTTATTTTAGAAAGAAGAGAAGAGAAAAGCTGTGAACAAAATTGGGGCAAATGTCAGAAACTTTACGAACGCGCTTTTTTCTACTTCTTACTTGTTCATGGTACGATTACGATACACAGACAGCCATAGTTCCTTCTCTTTTTTAATGATCCCTTCGATAAAAACCGTTTCTCTTACCCTCCGTTCCTCGACCGTCCCATAGCTTACATAAGAAGGTTCCTTTATCAGACAGTGTTTTAGTTGCAAAATGAAAGACGGTTTCTGTTAAGTCCTGTAATCAGAAATAAAATATAGGTTTACTATCCCTGTAAAAATCGTGTGTGCTCACACCTAGTTTCGACTATCTCATCGAGACTCGAAGAGGTGGTGGGAGCATCACACAAATCAATTAAAACAGGTCCCCATTTGTGCCCATTGTTTATATCTTATCCCTAAAATACGTTTGACAATTATCATCACTCTATAATCCCATATAAGCAACTATTGTGCAACTATTTTCAAATTCTCTTTCCTGTCCAAATTAAAGACTTAAATTTGGATCGTTTCCATTTGCATTCTTTCGAGGGAAAACTATGATTTATGGAATCAGTCTAGTATAGTTTGGGATAATATAATTAATCTGCAATAGGACTACATGTCTTTCCAATTTGGAAGTAATTGAATTAAAAAAATTCCTCTGACTGCAAAATTGGACTCGGCCTATCGGCCTCTTCCAATTTTGTCAGTCCTCTGAATTTTTTTCATTATTTCCAAACAGCAAGCACAACGCAGAATAGTCGGGCTATACGCAGTAAAAAGTATAACATTGTGTGTAACATTGTATACCTACCAGAATTGCTTCATGATCAAGAGAGTGATTACCTGTGGAATTAGGAGCCATATCACTAGGAAATGTAAAAGGAAAAATTATTTTTTTTACATTCACCCATTCATGCATCTATCCTTTCATCCATCTTTCCATCCATCCCTCCATTTTTTCATCCATTCATCTATCCGTTCTTTCCTTTCTTCCATCCTACCTTCCATCCATCCATGCATCTATCCATCCCTCCATCCATCCCTCCATCCATGCATCTTTCCATACTTCTGCCATCTATTCATCTACCCACCCAACTCCCATATATACAGTCTTTCATCTCATTTATTAATCCCTTTCTCTTGTTATCCTTATTCCTTGGACCAAAACCCTATTCCTTCATCTCTATTCTGGTAGGTCCAAAGACCCCACCCCTGAGCCCTATAAAGACTGCATATACCACCCATGTGATCTCTTATTGCATGCAAGCACAAGTGATTGCACTGCTAACGCACTGCCTCTCACTACTGTGGTCATTGGCTCAGACACTGGACTATGCCATCATATTTTAGTAGAGCAGCTAGTTAGATCTTTCCTGTGCTTTGAAAGGATTTCTCAGAGTCCTCTGGTATTCCTCACTTTCTGAATTCCAATTTGATCATGGAATGAGGGTCACTAGCTTGTAAGCCTCTGGCTATAAGTGATACTCTCAAAGATAACTGTTTGAAAAAATAATGTTATAGTTAAAGACAGATACCTTAGGATCACATCAGCTCCAGTACTTGGAAGTAAAGAAAGTACTTTCTCTTGTGTTTCTTTACTTGTAAAATCATGACTGCTGAGTAATATTGCACCAGGGATTTCTTTTATGTCTGTAAGAAAATAAAACTAACTATTTCATTTATTTTTCTACTTGGTGTAGTTCAGAAAATTTCCATTAATCCTTTTATTGTTGTTTTATTTACTTCTGGTTTTTATTGGCATGTAATTTATTTGGTAGAGGATTGACATTGACCCTCTATCCCCCCCCCCCCCCCCTCAGAAACAGAGAAATGATGTTTTGCCTGTAACAGTAGTCGATTACTGCTTTGATTTTCTGAAAGCCACCCCCCCTTCTCTGAAACCATGCTACAGGCCTGCTAAGTTCCTAATTAAGACACTAATTTAGCAAAGGTCCTTCTTTCAGGATTTCCTAGATCCAATCCTGAAAATGAATAACAGTTCTGAGTAATCTTACCAAGTAGATCTAACCCAATAACCAATCCTTTGCTAGTAGCACTTGAACCTTGAAAAGATAATAAAAAACTATATTCAGTTAATTAAATTCAATCAACAGCTAGCGGATGTACTGGACTGGGTGTAATACAAGGTACAGAGGAAAATTAATATATATATAGAGTCACAGCTTTGGATAGGAAGTAGGCCTGGAGAAATGTTGTTGGCACTGGTTTCTCCCTAAGTTCCTGAGTGTTCCAGAGTTCCAGAGTTTAATAAATGGGTCCAGGGTTTAATAAATGGGTTTTTTTAGAGGCTTAAATTCCCTTCATAAGGGTATTTTATCCTCACTTTTTGTTGATACTAATGGTAATATTGGTAATAATTTAGTTGTTTTATTTTGTTGTTGTTTTATTATTATTTAGAGGTGCTAACTGTTATTTTTATTGTTTGTTTTTCTTATTTTTTGTTGTTGATAGTAACGGTGATGATATTTCTAGTTTGTTGGAGTTTTTTATTATATCTAAGGCCCTGAGTGATTTCTTTACATTAGCTACCTACATTAATACCTTTTCTAGTGTGCAGCACTTTTTTCACAGCAACTTGTGTCCAAGAACCTATAAATATTTTCAAAATTCAATCCAAGGGCGGATCCAGGGGGGGCAAAGGGGGGCTGAATCCCCCCCTTCAGCAGAAAAAAATGATGCTTTTTCATATTGTTTTCCGTTGTGTTGACGGATGAAACTCAATTAGCCCCCCTAAACTCAATTAGCCCCCCCCCCCCCCCCCCCAAATTTTGGCCGGATCCACACTTCCGATCATTATCAATTTTTAAATTTTATTATTTTATAGAACTGTAAAAATGAGGGGGCATTCAAGTTTCACTTCTCGGTATTGCTTCTGCGATATTCCATAGATATCATATTTTATTTTTTTCCAGTCAGGTTTCTTAAAAATTGTGCGTTTGATAATGGCTGCGCAAGCAGGCAGTATATCTTATCTCTGCCCACTGTCCAGTATCCTGATGAGGAATATGTCATCCAACATGCACATGCATGGGAAATTGGAGGTTAAACAACATAGCAAATTACAAATCATCAAGTCAGAGGTGGAAATAAATAGGAAAAAAAAGTTATTTGCTGGTCTAAAGTTGATTTGGATAGAGAAAAACTGTGCCCTCAGAAAAACTGGCCTATGATCCTCAGCCCTTATATTCAAGACCTAAGGCATAGTTTTTCCCTATCTGAATTTCCTGGCCAGAAAATAACTCACATTTATTCTATTATTTTATTTATTCAAATTTTCCTTTCACTTTCATTCTTAGTGGCCAGATACCTACCTGGACTAGCTCCACAATCAACCTGAAAAACAAGACATAAATATTGATAATTTACATAAAAGGGGAAGTCTTGTCTTAATTGAGAGAATCAGTAACCAAAGATTCGCAGGGCTGTCAACCGAGATATTCAAATCTGGAGATTTGATAGGGAAGGGACATGACGTCACAGCGCGTCAAAAAGTGCGCGAAAAGACGTCTTTTGCTTTGTAACATTTGATGTGATTGGTTAATTTCTAACCAATCAGAATATAGCTTATATTACAATGGCCTGCTTGCAAGAACAGTTTATGAGGAACGTTTTGATTTTGTTAGCGATGTAAAATAACACAAACAACACGAAATAATTGGAATTTTATGGTTGTGAAAGTCGAGTCTCACAAGAAATGGTCAGCTTCGGGGATTTATCCGGGAGAGTTGACAGCCCTGGATTCAGCTAGTGCTTAGAACTGCTCATTTTGCTAACTCAGCTGGATCTTGCAAAAAATTTCCTTGATCTTAAAGGCAATAATTAAGCAAGTTTTAGATTATTAAGTCTTCCATTGACTTTATCACACCTTGAAGTATAGGAGTAACACCCATTCTCCCTGAATTACTACTGGTCTATCATAGCTACTAATCTTCCTTCTCACCCCACCCACCTCAGTAGTTTTCTGGGTTGCTTAATACAACAAATATATTTGTATAAGTTACTTACCACAACCTTTCCAGGTTGTAAAAAATGGAATTTATCATCTAATTCAATTAATTTATAAGCACTTCTACAGCGATAACCATCACGAGCTGCATATTTAACATATGGGTCCTAAAACAACACAGAAGCTCAAAGTAAACTCTATAGATTTGATACTCATACAAAGACATAATCTAGCTAGTGACAATTAAACATTTAGAAACCAATCAGACAGTTGATACACATTTTATAACTTATTACATTTATATGTCGCTGTATCCATCTGGATGAACTTGGATTCTTCTGCAATTTATGGCAAGAAATATAAATATCCCTGTGTGAAAAAGAATACACGAGGTAAATAATAGGTTTTTTGTCATGTTGTGTCATTCCCTTGAGAATAATATTCTTCATTTGTGTTTCATTTACATCCATGTTCATGTATCATCTCTAGGGCTACTGGCATATTGAGTACTTAGTAGTACTAAAGAGAATAAAATTAAATTAGGGGGGTTTAAAATCAATAATTTTGAACTTCATCAGGGTTGGGAGATCAATATATCAAAGTTTTCTTTAACAAATATACACATTTTTTACGATTATTGTAATTGTAAGACATCAAAAATTTCAATCATAAAGTGTACCTTGAAATAAAGAGATGTCTTATTTTGAAAGCAGGGTTAGCAGATTTTCGAAGCATGAAATATTTTTTGTTTAAAAAAAAGTTATTTTTCACTAAAAAATTTCATGGCAAATAAAAATGACCGCTGTTTAGTTAATTGCGGGCACAATTTCCGTGCGCTGTCAATCAAGCGGTCTGAACCAATCAGAATGCTTATTTACCAGCTAAAGCCCACCCATCAGACCCGCAAAACTCAAATTGTGCTACAGTCACTTTTGGTGATTTTACAAACTTTATCCCACAAAAAATAGTATTTTACAAATTCTTTTTTACCATTCGAGGCTAGGATCTTGTTTATAGTCTTATGTAGTATGAGTATTGTGAATCCAACCGGGATTGAGTCATTTGGTGTGGAGATATTTAGTCTAGAAAAGTGTAGTTAGTGTCAAATTGCCCGGCATTATAGAGGAAGTCTTTTGAAATCGTAGCGGCATTGTGAGCCTCAGTCAAGCACACCACGTCTAACTACAGTGATCGCAACTTTTATGCTCTCAAAAATCATCTCTGGACCTTCCTACACCTTTAATATTAAGATCACAAGGTTAGAAAACATCTGTACTCTTGTGGTTGTCGGATTAACGAGTTGAGCTGAGTTCGCAGCTCAGTTTGGGAGACTTTTCGCGCACTGTTCACAGTACGAGTATTTCCTTGGCAAGTCAATGCCCCTACTAAAGAGAAAGCCGTTCACCCCCGAGAAACCGCCACCAGAGCTCAAGCCTAGCGATGAAGTCTTCGTTTGTCGACATACAAATGAGGTTTTCACAGATTATGAGTAAGTTTTGCAGAAAAACTATTTCATATCCGGTTTTCAGTCATTCATTTTTTGTGTTGGTTTTTCCTTTCCCTGTACTACTTGCTGAACGTAACACCACGCCATTTATTCTCTTGTCGGATTAGGTCTTTCTTCAAGCGAACCATATTATGCAACAGCTTAGTCTGGAGCTGCCAGTTCAGTGGTAAAAGCAATCTTACTTACCATGAAGCCTTAGAATCAGAGCAAGAAATAATCAAGCAAGCAGAGAGTCTCTGTACTCCCCTTCAACTGGCAACCCTTACTCTGGTACACCATATCCAACGTGGTCGACTTGCTAATTTATGCGATGAAGTTTTTTCCTACCTCAAAGATCGTTACCAAGAAGGCGAAGATGTCGAAGTTCAGCATTTAGGGAAAAAGTAGGTTATTATTTCTCCAAGTTTTGATTCAAATTTAAAGACAGGATAATTTTTTGGGGTAACAGGGTATTAAAAACCCGATGCCCGTAGAGTTTTGTCAACGTCTTGATTCCAGCAATGGGGCCAATAACATGGCGGGCATAGGCGCCAACAACAATTCTCCTTCACTTCCTTTCGCTTTTTATCTTCCTTTAGACCTCGCTCTCTAATAATTTTATCTAATTTCGCTAGAAAGAGGTCCCCTTTACTGTATCTACCTCTTTGGGAGTGGCCTAGGGGTATTTTACCCTCCTTTCTGAGTGTAAGCTTCCAAACCCTTATGAAGGGCTAAAATCTCTTTGTTATTTATTTACTCACAAGTGTCAGCCATCTTGCCATCAACTAATCTGAATAGCAATAATAGTGGGGTGGTGCATGATTCCACATTCTGCGGCATCTTATAAGCACGTTACCATGGGAACTGTCTAATGTGACCTTTTGTAACTTACTTTTCTTGTTTATTTTTGGCTTACTTGTAGATTTATTTTATTATTAATTTTTAATTTATTTATTACACATAGATTATTATAATTATTATCAATAACAATAATATCATGATAATAGCTGTTTATAAATGATAGAAAAAATTTTGATTTGGAAAAATATTAGACCAGAAATATTTCAGATTCACTTTTCTGCCAGAAATATTTCAGATTCACTTTTCCTGGTACTTTATAAATTTCCTGGTCTCTTTTGAGTATTTTTTATTTTATTGCTTATTCCAGGAAATCGTTAGTACCTATTAATAATAATAATAATGCTTTAATTTTCCAGGAGAAAGGGAAAGATTCAAAAAGTAATAGAGCCTGAGAAGCTGACAAATGGCTTGGAAAATCCATTGGGATCTCCAAAGTCCAGGAAATCTAGTACCAGCTCTACCAAAGATAAAAAGGTGGAAAAGTCTACAGGAACACCATCCAAAATTAGAAAAACCAGTGCTACTGATAAAGAGACACCAGTGAAGTCCAGAAAAACCAGCGAAAGTAGCTGCAAGTCACCTGGCAAAGTTAAGTCTCCTTTGGAAGGTACTCCAGGTAAATCCAGGAAAAACAGCTCCAAAGAAAGTCTTGTGTCCCCCAAAAAACTAATTGACAAAGAAACATCAACACCCAAGTCAAAAAAGTCACAGAAAAATGTCTCTGAAAAATTAAAATCGCCCAAGTCAAAAACTTCCCCTTCCGAACCACATGGAGATATAGTCATTGTTGAAGACGACGATGAGTTAAATGAAAAACAAAAGGACAAAAAAGGAGAATCTCCTGTGAAGTCCCCAAAGGGAAAAAGTATGAGTTTCTGGCCTGATCCAAAGACCTACAAATATGCTGTCCAACTTTACCCAGAAAAGAAACCCAAGGGTAAAGAAGACAAGAAAACTTGCAAGGAAGTTATAATTGTTGAATTTAACCAAGTCAGGTAATATCTCAAGGATGTTAACAATCGTACATGAAAAATGATTTAAATGAATTAAACAGTTTTGCCAACATCTGGAAGGGATATCAGGAATGCTTACCATTTAAACCAATCCATCTGGTTGGAAATTCATTCGCTAATAATTGTAAGAAAAGAGCGGGAAACTTTGACTTTCGTAAAATGGTATATGCGTCTACTGGAAGAACCAAAAAGAGTTGGAAAAGTTGATTATCTCAATTAGACAACTGAGTTTTACGGAACATTCCAATCGCAATGATGCATAGCATTTGTTTTCCAACCAGAATTTCCAGTTTTTCCTGGTAAATGGTAAACACTCCAGGTTTTCGTTCCAGTTCATGGAATGTTAACATAAAATAAAGGAGAGGACTGCAGCATTCAATCAGGAAAAAATCAATTTTTTCAAAGAAATTTAAAAAAATTATTTGTTCATTCTTATCTCAGAATTCTAAATCCCACTTTTTGACCAATCAGGTTTTTCAGAATTGTACAAACTCACAAACCTGATAAAGTACTTATTTCAGAAGCATGGTGGTTGTTTAAAAATTTTGGTATAGATTATCATACTTGTAATACTTGAAATTTATTATGATTATTTTTCATCATTAGTCGCATAAGAGGCTCCTTTTCCAGAGATAAACTGAAAAACTTTCTGAAGTTATCCTGTGTGAGAAGTACTCAACAAACTGATGATGGCTTCTACTATGTCAAGGTAAGTACTATCTTTTAACACAAGAATCATATACAAGGGAAGGAAAGATACTTTTTTGGAAAAGGTAGCATGCAACAAGATGCATTGATCATTTTGGCACAGTTGCAGGCTACTTAACAAAAACCATCAGAAACAAACAAGCAAAATTCAAATTTAATCTGTTGGTTAGCCATGCCCTGACTTTGATCAGCCCAGAGGTTGTTTCAGGTTTCAATCTGTGAGTTAGCCATGCCCTGACTTTGATCAGCCCAGAGGTTGTTTCAGGGTTCAATCTGTGAGTTATCCATGCCCTGACTTTGATCAGCCCAGAGGTTGTTTCAGGGTTCAATCTGTGAGTTATCCATGCCCTGACTTTGATCAGCCCAGAGGTTGTTTCAGGTTTCAATCTGTGAGTTATCCATGCCCTGACTTTGATCAGCCCAGAGGTTGTTTCAGGGTTCAATCTGTGAGTTATCCATGCCCTGACTTTGATCAGCCCAGAAGGTTACTATTGTATGTGACTATTAGAGTCAACAGTTTCTATCTCAGTGAATTACATTTACCCTTCTTTATAACCAGGTTCATATGTATAAGCAGTAGGTTTATGTTTTGGCTGCTAAATGTGTTTATTGGTTATAATAATTATTATGTAATGCTTTTCACAGGTTGAATATAGAAAGAAGTTTGATCTTGGTGAACCCATGTTTGAGATACCCTTACAGTTGAGTTCTCCTCCCAAGGGGAAGTCAAGAAAAAGAAAAAAGTCTACAGTTGAAGATGACAAAGAATCTAGTTCTGTTAAGAAGAAAAAGCTTGGAGGAGAAGATGGTAAAGAAAAAGCTAAGAAACGAAAGAGTAAAGGAGATGGAAAAGACAACAAGAAAACCGATACAACGCAGATCAAGAAATTGACACCAGAAGAGAAGCTGAAAATTATAGAAGAAGAACGTGAAAAAAGAAGGATGATGATTGAGGAAGACAAAGAGAAAAGAAGACTTCAAAGAGAACAGGAGAGATTGGAAATGAAAACCAAAAGAGAAGAAGTGAGAGCACAGAAAAAGATGGAACGAGATCAGGTATTGAATGAAATGAGATACCAAGCACTCTCTAAGTTTAAAAAAATGAAATATTTATCCATCATATGGAGAAATCCATATAATCAGTACAAGTTTAACAAAGGTTTGTGAAGCAACAACTAATGACCAGCAACTTTTCTTTTATAAGCTAAGACTAAGCAATAGGAATGGAATGTTTAGCTTGAATGAGAACCTGTCAGTGGAGAGGAATACAGCTGACACTAATAGTGGCTACAAAGTTGACATATGATAAAAAATTAAATTTGAAGAACTTTGGTTACAATTTTTTTCCTCAAAATGTTATTCTTCTTATAGGAAAGAGAGAAATTGAGAGAACAGAAGAGACAGGAAGCCTTGTGGCTGAAAGAATGGAGCAAGCCAAGAGAAGACCTTGAACTTGATGACCTTAAGGTGAGGGAAAATATGATTGGATCTCATCTCTTAGCCTAATCATACACACACACACACACACACACACACACACACACACACACACACACACACATACATTTATTACAATTTTTAAATGACATAAATTACATGCATAAATCTTGACCTGCATTTAGCTATGCTAGTCTAGGCGGGCCAGATTATTAAAGTAATATTAACTATTGTTGATTGGTCTAACGAATTATTAGGTATTTACATTAAATAATTAGATATTTACATTTCAAACTTTTATTTTACTTTAACAGTTTTTATTTTATCACACAATGAAATCTAACGTTTTGGATAAAATTAAAATTTTGATGTTCATTTTCTCATTCAAATTTGCAAACCATTAAACTTGTATGCAATCATGAAGTGTGTCTTATTTAAAAATTTAAAAATTTTCCCATTAAAAAAATTTCTACTACGTTTCTAGACCCCGTATGGTGGTCTCGAATAAAAGGGGCAATGTACCAATTTCCCGCCAAATCCACGGGAATCCGGCATGAATTGATTAAATTTTGGTGCCGAGAACAAACCTTTTTTGGGACATGTTCCTCTCATTCCACCCTCCCTACACTATTGAGCTCTACATTCATCATTGACTTTAAATATTAAACATACTAATATTACAATTATTAAATGTATATATAAATAAGTAAATATATAAAAATGTAAATATAAATATAAATATGTAAATATATCTGTATATCATAACAATATATAATTGCCAATGGTGAGAAATGTCATTTAACGTGATATTAAGACTGTGCATTTTTTCAGGTGTTTCTTAAAAACATTCTCCTGTTCCTCTTCTTTCCAGGATCTTCCCCAACCTCAACCAGTGCAAGTGAAGATCTCCAATGAGTTGTTTGGAGAGGCTGTCATGGTTCTTGAATTCCTCAGTGTTTTTGGTTCACTCTTTGACATTAAGGATGAATTCCCATCTGGTCTTAATTACTGTAAGCATTTTCTTTGTCTGAATTACTTTTCTTAGATAATTTTTTGACTGTTTATCTTGAAAAAATTAGGATAATTTATAATAATTTTTTTAGTTGTGTGTATTTTGTCTTTGTCAAAGTTTTCATTTTCCCCCATTCACATAATTACTATACTTTTGCATAATCCATTGTAATTTTAGTCATGAAACACTGAAGTCTCCTGATAAACCCAAAGCAGTATCTTTATCAATAGACCTCCTTGGCCTGGACGTAATGTTGTCCCATTTCAGACCATGTGTCATTCCCTAGAGTATCCTTTCTTGGTTCAACGGTTGCACATGAGAAGACACATGAATATGGATACAACTCGAACAAAGAATCTCATTCTCAAGACCATGTGTCATTCTCTAGAGTATCCTTTCTTTGTTTAATGGTTGCACATGAGAAGACACATGAATATGGATACAACTCAAACAAAGAATCTTATTCTCAAGACCACGTGTCATTCCCTAGAGTATCATTTCTTTGTTTAGGGTTTGTGCTTGGTTGCACAAGAGAAGACACATGAATATGGATACAACTCAAACAAAGAATCTTATTCTCAAGGGAATGACACATGGTCTGAAATGGGACAACATTACGTCCAAGCCGAGGAGGTCTATCATACGATATACCTTTGTCACTTGGGTATCTTCACATTCATTCACTTCAGGATGAGTTTAAAAATGCAGGGAAAAAAAGGAAAAAATAACCGTGGCTGTTGAGTGATAAAGGTCTATTCAATGAAAACAAAATACTCAATAAGTTGTAGTTAACTATTTAACTAATAAAATAACTGTAGAACTAATTAAATGTCTGTTGTTCCTTGGCCAAAACTCAAAGGAGTGGATTATTTGGAAGAGCACATTTTGGACTAATTTTTTTCATTTCTTTTGAGCAGCGATGCTTGAAGAAGCCTTAGCAGAGCAAGATGCAGAAGGTGTTTTCTATGACTTACTACAATTTCTTCTGGGTGCCATCCTAAGAACACACATGGAGGAAGAAGAAGATGAGGGACTTGAAACTGCTGATGCTCAGACACGCATAGAACTAGATGATGAAGATTATCACAGGGCTAAGGTGTCGGCATCAGCTGCTATGGCTGCTGTATGGCCCATACTGCATCAGGGAAAGCCACTACATGAACTTATTATGGATCCATTTACATGTACAGAGCTGTTGAGGCTTCACCTCTTGTCATCAGGTGCAAGAGTTGGTAAGTCATAGAAAATATTGCAGGAAATATCATCCTACCATGCATTAAGCTATTCTTCCATCCTTACATCTCTCTGTGCTATCTAGATAGCCATTCTTCACTCCTGTCCACCTTTCATCACTTCATCTTAGTATTTATCCATTCATTCATCTTCCACCTATCCATGATGCATCTATCCTTCTATCTATCTCTTTATCCATCCATACAATCCACTCTTCCATCATACCATTTTTTGATTCATCCATTCATCTCTCTATCCATCCATCCCATCCATCCATCTGCCCGTCCGTCCATCCATCCCATCCCATCCCTCCCTCCCTCCATCCCCTCCATCCATCCATCCATCCATCCATCCATCTATCCATCCATCTATCCATCCATCTATCCATCCATCCAACCATCTAAATAAAAGTTGATTCTTCTTCTTCTTATTATCCATCCATTTTACCCTCCATCCATCCATCCACCTATGCATTTATCCATTCTAACTGTGTGTGACTTGTGTCTTCAGGCTGTGGTGATCCTCAATATCGTTGGCAAAGTCGTGGTGGTTTCACCTACTCAGATGATGCTGGTGTTGAATTTCGCCATCGTGAACCTCAAATCATGAAAGCACTGGTGACCAGTTCTGTCTATGATTTATCTGCTGAAGAGAAACTCAAGATCCTGATAGCTTTATGTGGACAGTTAATGACGTACGCAACTTCAAGGGAACACATCGAAGATGGCTTTGACAAGTAAGCTAAGTTATTAAAATCTTATAATTGGCTATCTGATTTTCTTTGAAGAATAAGCTTGAGTCCCTGGGTTGCAAGATATTTTACTGTATGTACTCTTAGTGTGTCTGAGGGCTCAGACTTGGAGATATTAATAATAAGAATTATTTGTTATTTATTTCTCTGTTGAAATTTAAAAAGTCATTGGAAACTAATCTTTGGGTTTGTTGATCAGGTTGAAGAAAGCAAGACGGGAGTGGCTTTCAGACCAGTGGGCAGAGCAGCGGCGAGAAAAGGAAGAAGCTGCCGCCAGATACCGTAAACGACAAGAAGAACGCATGAAACAGAAAGAAGAACTGGAAAAAAAGAAAAAGGAAAAGGACAATGAGAACAGCCAGGAGGATGCAGGAAAACCCGAGGCCATGGAGACAAAGTAAGAACGTTTTTTCCCTCTAAAATATAGTTACTGTATTGTGTTTGTAAAACGTTGGAATTCGTCTTTTCTTAGTCTCAAAGATGAAGACAAAGCTGCCAAAGACGCTGAGACAGCCAAACGAGATTCTAAGAAAGGAAAAAGCAAAAAGAAAAGTGGCAAAGATTCTGAGGAGAAAACTAACGAGAATGAGAATAAACCAGCTATTGAAGAAAGTGAGAATAAACAAGGTCTGTATGAGAATTTAGCTAATTATTTATCGTGAAAAAAATATTTTGGAAGGTGTTAGTCGTCTTTTTTCATGGTAAATTTATTTATTTAATTCTTCATTTTATTTCTAAGAAATTTAGAAATCATACTGCAACATTCAAATGGCTTCTGCCCTGATCCAATCAAAATCCATAAAAATATGATGGACCAATTACAGTGATTGAATTTGGAAACCATTTGAGAGTCGCAGTGCCGCGCATTTTCCCGATTTCTTAAAAATCATCATTTTAATGAACTCAAAAAACATATTTGAGGATTTTATTTAACAAATTTATATTTATAAAATATATATTTTGCAAATTAAGGAATTAGCACGGAAAAACAAGCTTAGTTGGAGAAAAATACAGATTTTCTTAGCAATCCCCCGCGGTTACTAAAGCAAAAAATAGTGGCATAAAATAGTGAACAAACAGTTTTGAACAAACCATTAAAATATTCAAATTGTTCTTGAACTGAAGTCAAACAAGAAAGCTTTGACGTCAGATGTACGTGTAGTGAGGTATGAAGAGAATCCTCGCGGCCGCCTGTCGTGCTACAAAACGCCAGTAAGATTATTTATTCTGAAGAGGAGTGATGAGTCAATTCACCCCAGATATTCTTTCAAATCAGGTAGAATTTGTTTTATTCTTCAGAGCTCGAACGCTGGTTTTTCGCCTGATAGGAATTATTTGAGAATTTTTATCATCAAGAATACATAAATGAAAAGTCGTCAGAAATAGAAATATGACATAAAAATGTTTTCGGACTTGATAGCTTTTGGTAGTGAAATTGTCTACGTTTGAAAAATTAGAGTGAGTAAAAATATATTGGGAGTTTTGTGTTCTCATATGGATCTCTGTTTGTTTTTAAATAGAAGAAGTTCAGTTGCTGTCAAAGGAAGAAGAAGAAGAACTAGCCATGCAGAAGAAGATCGATCGTGAGCGTCGAGAGCAGGATTACTTGAATGAAATGCGTAAAGCTGTGTCCATGAGCAGTATTCAGCCACTTGGTCGAGACAGAATCTATCGACGTTACTGGATGTTTAGATCCTTGAACGGCTTGTACATTGAAGATGACGATCCGGACTTACCGAAGTTTCTGGAGACGATTTTTGAAGAGGAAAACTGCGAGGTAAAGAGGTGTCACTAATTCTATTAATACTAGTTTGTTCTGAACTGCATAATAATATAATACTTTTTATCTTATTGGATAATTGTCGTTGTTTTTTCTGGGTGTTTTTTTTTTTTTTTTTGTTTTTTTTTTTTTTTTGTTACAAAAAGTAGAGAATTACTTTTTGAGTTAAAAAAATAATCAAAAAATGTTTTGGTATTCAACATTTTCTTTTTTTCGCGGGAGGAAGGGAGGGAGAAGAGTAGAAGTGGATGGAAGAGATAAAGAAAGGAAGAAAAAGCGTGAAGAAAAAGAGCGTTACCAGTAGAGATTTTATTCGGTTTTTCAACATATTTTTCTGAACACTAAAATATTAGTTTAAAAAAGATTATTTTACCAATTATGTTAACATTGTTCTTTTGAGATCAACTTCAACCACAAATTGTCTCTCGAATCTCATTTAACTCGATGCTTTTGGTCATAATAACGTATTTAGAATATGATTTACGTCAAATCCAGATTATTCTACGTCACGCGAAATTCGTGTTGCGTCATTAAGCCGTATTTGAATGTGATTCATTAACAATAAATATATTAAAAATTTACAATGCTTTGAGATAAAAACTTGCTGAAGACAAAAATTTTATCTTACTCGTAATTGGACCGATTTAAACCAATCACAAGACCAGAAAATTTTTAAATAAAATCACAAGACCAAGAAAAGTAGTCGCTGACCAATCACAGAGCCCTGATACGGAAGCCATTTGAGAGTCGTGTAAAATGTTACCTTTTCACTCGTTGGCATTAAAAGCTATTTCCGTTGCGACTTAAAAATAACATCTCGCAATTTAAATTTATTATTTCGTTATGTTTTAGGAAGAGCAGCAAGAATGCGATAATCAAGAGAAAACGGAGGAAAACCAAGACCAAGGTACCGAGGGGGCTGACAAGAATGAGAGCAAGTCCAATGACTCAGTTGGGGCGGAAAAAGAACGTGGAATTCAACAGAGTGCAGACAAATTAACCGGATTAAAATCAGCGTTGAAGAGTGACTTTGATAAGATGGCCAAGGATAGGGTGATAACAAAATCCTTGAACATGCAACAGAAAGCAAAACGATCCGAGGTTATCGCTAAGTACAGCGACAGGGAGGAGATAACTCGATGGTCCTTCATTGCTGGAGTCGATGACTTGGAGAGTCTTGTCAAGTCTCTAAACCCTCGAGGACATCGTGAACGACTACTACGTGAAGCTTTACAACTAGACTACAAGTACCTCTCTAAGACCATTGAAAAATGTCCGTTTAAAGAAGAAAACATCGTCCCTAAAAAGGCCCCAAAACCTAAATCCCGCAAACAACAAACAGTTGATAAAAGCCAGTTTAAGAACACAGAGGATTTCGTTGAAGCCAACCTTCGCGACCAGATCTTGGATCTGGAAGATCGGCTCTGGCAGGGAGGGTTAGGAGTTGTTAAGGTAGAAGATCGTGCTGCGTGGAGAGCTAAAGTCGAAAATGGGATATACAGTCATTTAGACAAGACTGGAGACACGGAGAACAAAGAAGCAGGGGTGAACGGTGTAAAAGAGAACGAAGTCAAGGCCGAAACAGATAGTGATGTGTCCATGAAGGAAGATGAAAAGAAAGACAAAACGCTCGTTAATGGAATGAATGATAAACCAATGGACGAGGAAGTGAAAATAAAGGAAGAAAAAGAGGACGCAAAAGAAGCAGTGCTGACAAACGGAGACTTTGACGGCAGCGAGATAGATACGGAACCAGAACTAGTCAAAGTCGAAGCTCAGACGAAGGAATCCGTGCCAGACAAATCTGTTTTTAAAGCAATTCCTCCCCATTTGAAGCTTGATCTTGGCAAAGGCCGCACTTCCTTCTCACCACCTGACTCGCGCACAGGGACCCCTGTCATTAGCTTGGCACCAAACTTCGAGCATACTAACCCAGCCGTGAAAGAACTGGCACTAGCTCTTCTAAAGGTGTGTTTTGAGTCGGTCCAATCAATTAATTTCTTAATTCTTGTTATTTGTTCTTTGTTTGGCTTTCTGAGTTTAAAAATGTCTTTATTTGTTCCTAGGTTGAGCAAGGAATAGAGTCGAAGTATTTAAGTCCTCCTCTCGGAGAAGACGAAGAAACCAAACGCCAAAAGCAGAAAGACGCTGCAGCTCTTGCTTTAACAGAGTTCAACGAAATGATGAAAGCTACAGTCGAAGGGAAAGACAAAAAGAAGAAAGCCAAAACCGAACAGAATGAGAAAGATGGCTCCGAGACGAAGAGCCCTGTAAACGAAGACACCGAAGATGGCGAGACAAAAGAAGACGACGATGATGACCGAAGTAGTAACTCAAGCAAAGCTAAAGACCCGCCAAAACAGAAAACGTGCCTTGAACGTTGGGAAGAATCCCTTATGGCCTGCACAAGTCTCTCTCAAGTATTCGTTCATCTTAACACTCTCGATGGATCTGTGACTTGGAGTAAATCGGTGTTGAACGCGCGATGTCGGCTGTGTAGGAGAAAGGGCGACGCAGAGAAGATGTTACTGTGTGACGCTTGTGATCGCGGTCATCATATGTATTGCCTTAAACCACCGATCAAAGAGGTTAGTAAAGCAATGCAGCAGGACCAGAAAATTGGCGCGAAGAAGAAATATTAATGAAAGATTTCGGGGAAATGGCGGGAAAATAGCAAACATCTATATTATTGGTGAAAGATGGCGGGAAAACCGCGAAGCACCAGAAAATTGGCGGGAAAATAGCGAACTCCTACTATTGGCTGTGAAAGATGGCGGGGAAACACGTTTGCCACACAACCATACATTTCTAACATAGTGTTTTTAAGAAAAATTTACTCTCAAAATATTGAACATATTACTCTCATGTTTTCAGTAGTTACTAAATAAGACATTCTCTTTCGATTTCTGGAGTCGGTTTGCTTGTAGCTTGATTTTTTCTATACTATTGAGGAAAAAACGTAAATAAAGATCGGCCTATGAACACATGGCAACACTGAACCCTTATAATCGATTTATTAAGAACAGTTATCTGCCTTATATTTGAACGTTTTATTGGGTATTTCTGTTTTACTGACTGGATTACTCCAACATTTTAAATCAGATTCCAGAAGGTAACTGGTTTTGTCCAGATTGTCGTCCAAAAGAAACGAGACGAAGCGAACGAAGACGAAGAGCACCTCGCGCGGCAGACGATGAAGACGAGACCGATGAACAGGCAGAAGATGACAGTGATAGTGAAACAGAAGAAGAAAGCAAAGAAGAAAGTGACACAGAGGAAGATAGCGAAGAAGGTAAAAATAATAAGTGAAAACTGACGAAACATTTCTCGTAAACTGTACTGACTCCATTATTGCGGCTAGTGACACACGAATTTGACCTCTTTTTTTTTTACAGAAGAAGTTAGCGATGCAGATTCGGAGCATGTGGATATGTGTGCACAGTGTGAACAAGGTGGTGAACTACTTTGCTGTGATGTTTGTCCTCTTGCTTATCACGTGGACTGTGCATATCCACCCCTTCGACGCATACCGCGAGGGAACTGGGCATGTCAGGTTTGTACTGGTGCTGACGAGGAGCGCCCGAAGAAATGTAGAGTCAAGAAATCAATAATCAAAGGTATAAGACACTCCTTTACTAAATGGCTAATATTTCGCGCATGCGCATGTAATAAATTCATTTCCCAGCAACCAGGGGCGCTTTCCATTTACCCGGAAAAACCGTAAATTCAGGTTGGAAAAACAAATGGTTTGTGTCATTCCGATCGGAACGTTCCAGAAAACTCGGTCTTCCAATTCAGGTAATCCACTCTTCCCGCTCTTCTCGGTTCTTCCGGTAGACGCGTGTTCCAGTTTTCGGAAGTCAAAGTTTCCCGCTCTTTCCTTAATTACTATTACTGAGGAAACGAATTTCCAACCGGATGGCTTGGTTTAAATGGAAAGCACCCAAGTATAACTAGCTTAACCTGTTACGTTAATTTTGTTCTCGATATAGCTGCTCTTCGTAACGCAAAAGAGATCGAAAAGCAGAAGTCTGGTCGAAGTTCTAAATCGAAGAAGACAAAAAGTAACAAGCGTTCCTTGTCACCGGTGACACCAAAACAACGAGGAAGAAAAGAGAGCACTGATAGTGGACCAAAATCATCAAAACGACGCAAAGTACAAGAATCGTCGTCATCAACAACGCCGTCATCAGCCGCACTAACTACGTCTACAAGAAGTAAGCGAAATATACCCGCTTCTCTTCGAATCAAAGGCCGCTCATCGGTCGATTCATCTCGTTCTCCATCACCCGTCCGAAAGGCGCCTACGAGGCGCGATCCGCGTATTACTGGTAGACTTATCAAATGTGGAAGGCTTTTGGATGAAGTTATTGGGCATGCTGACGCTGATTTCTTTACTGAAAAGATTAGTCTTTCTAAGGTATGAAAACAATACGAACAAGTGTCCATTGGTTTCACAGTCTACTCCCATCGTACAAATAAATGACTATATATGGCTCATCAAGAAATGAGAAAGTAGAGAGTCCGCTTATCTTTATGTGTTCTAGAATCCATATTTAGAATCTAGTGTTTTAATACGTTCTGTCTTTTTTCTCCTTAGTTTCCAAACTATAATCGTAACCCAACAAATCTGGAAATCATCAAGACAAACCTTAGAGAAAATGCTTATGATTCTGTGGAGGATTTCATTTCCGATGTCAGAAAAGTGTTTATAGACTGTGCCGAACATTTCCGACCGAGAGCGAAGGAAGCCCGAGCTGGCGTCCGGCTCTCGGCTTTTTTCGAGACACGTTTATCTGAAATGGGACTTGACACAAGTGAGAGATCTGTGCGAAGCTGTCGAAGGATGTAAATGTGCTTGTTCGACATTACGGTTGTAAAACAGTTTCGTTTGGTTTGATTGACTGACAAGAAGCCATTTATATGTTGGCATCTGGAATGTTTTCTAAAGGATGTGTCCTGCAAGCCTTAAGAAAAACAATACAAGTTGTGTGAAAGTAAATCTCTCACCTTTTCAGTGCCTTACTAAATATGGAGACTATCTTCAGTGATGAAGAAACTATGCGAATAACCTAGACAGTACTGTTAAGGCAGGTCACAAGAGGATTTCTGCAAATTTTGAATCTCATTCTCAGAATATGACATGCATTCTCAATGCATTGAACTGTACATGCATGCGTTTTATGTTTTATTATTATTTCGTCGTTCCCCCCCTTACATTCTTTACTTGATTCTTGCAATGTGATTATTAAGTCATTAGACATTTATCATAGTGTAGTAGGCCTTAGAATCAAATGTACATTCAACTATGATACTCAGTGAACTAAAATGAATTTGGAATATTTCACTCTGTGTGTTTTTTTCGAATGGTCATACTCGCAAGGCATTATGGTTGGATGTACAAATTGAACTCTCAAACCCTCAACTGCAACAGTCTTGCACTAAAGGTGTGAATGAATAATGAAGTGCAAGGAAAGAGATTAGCCTTTGAGATGGCCAGACCCTGTCTCCTTATCCTCCTGTACAACCCCAGGGGTGGATCCATGATTTTATTGAGGGAGGGGTGCTGCACACGAATTTAACCCAGGGTGGGGGGAACGCCTTAGGTCAAATCGAAAAAACTTAATTTGTTATCTTTGAAGTAGGGGCACAAAGTCAAACCAGGGAAAGTTGTGCACCCCCCTGCACCCCACCCCTGGATCTGCCCCTGAACCCTATACAGGTTTTCCTTATAATGCCCATCATACTATAGTGGGCACTACTGTGGCATCTGTTCTGGTATCTCATGAAACACATCTGATAATTTTCACAAAAAAAACCTCGTTTTAATTATTATTTGCTTGAAATTTGTGTGTGAGCATCATTTTAAGCTTCTAGTTGTAAATCTTTGAGCTATAGTGTACACATTTTTTGCTAAGAATTAGTATCAGGATTCAAACTTTTCACATCGACTCCTAATGTACCCCCTAATAATGAATCTGTGGATAATGAAACAAAAACTTCTGTTTTCTCTCCAAGTTGGGAATTGCTTCAAACAGTTAGAGTAAGGACAATTTTATATATAAAAAACGATCAATCTAGTGATGTATATATGCATACTTTATATCTTGTAATAGCAAACAAGGTGTGTTTTTCAGTTTTTCTTAATTCCCAGGTTTCACACTCAAACCCCCCAAAAGACATAAAGAAAATACTGTAGCAGGCAAATTTTAACCAAGTTGTGCAGCCTTCATTGTCGCTTATATTAACGAGCTATACTCAACAAAAACAATTGTATTTCTACATGTTTTTTTATCAGGACAAATGAATGGAGCAAGGATAGAAGTGTTGTGCAGGATTGAAATGAACAAATGCTTTGCTCAAGAATGTTCCTGATCACTATTGCAGGATTTGTTTAGATGCTGGAAAGCTTGATAAAATAAGCTACATGCTATAAAGTGCATAAAAACAATATATCTTTATAAATGGTTTATAATAAGTATGATGAACAGAGGTGTTGAAATAAAACTGGGATTTACAATGATGTATGCATTTGTTGGTTTGACCAGGGGTGTAGCCAGGATTTTGTCTTTGGGGGAGGGGGTGTAAAACTCATTTTCAAAACGTGTGCCCACGTGCCCCCCCCCCCTCCCCTCTCATCTTACCCTGTAGAAACCTAAACTTGTATGTAGTTATGTAATAAATTCTTACTCTTTGATCAGTTTCTTTCTTTCAAATGGTTGTATATAGATGTTCTTATCTATATGTTTTTTTCTTTCTTCTTTTCCTTCTCTTCTTTCTTTCTATTTTTCTCTCTTTCTTTCTCTCTCTATTTTTTTCTTACATTTCTAGGTGCTGGTATACCTGTGTTATTTGTTATTCCGCTGACCATCATACATTAGTCTCATGTGCCATCCCATAATCCCAATCGAGTGCATCATCTCGCCTATATAAAGGTCTGTTGTCCTGGCTCAACGCTCTCACAAAATTTCATTTATCTCGTGTTTCTTGCATTATTACGAATTCATATCTCGCAGAAAGAACCTTAACAACTGTTAGGATAGTTCTCTGCTGAGAAACCAGCGAGAGAATGAGCCAAGAGGACGAAAACCGCTATGGCGCCGGCAGTTCTCTTCAGGTACGTGTTTATTCTCACCTTCCTTCTCGGATGCAGGGAGTCCTTCGTATCGCGTCGTCATTTCTTTGAATTATTGAAGTTCTTTTCGCTATTCAAATTAATAGCTTTCACTGTCCTTTTGCAAGGCTCAGTTAATTTTTTTCTGCCATGAATTTCTCACTATTTTCCAAGCTTGAAGAATAAGATAATGGGTGAACGTTTCTGTAAAGTTTTGTCATATCAAACTGTCAAGTATAGTGAACTTATAAACTGTTATGATTATAATGGATGTATTAATGTTATACGAGAACAGTCATGTAAATGGCTTGTTCAACTCATAAACTGGCTACCTATAATGAGAATAAATTTAATAATTTTCCCTGTTTTCTAGGCACATGCAGGTATAATGACACCAAGCCCAGGAATGTCAACGACTACAGGCTTACCAGGAGGGTTGGCTGCCTATCCCCATACTCCTAGTCCCATGCCACCCCTAACACCTATGACCCCCATGACACCAATGACGGCTGAGCAGTCTGGTATCATCCCACAGCTACAGTAAGATATGCTTCTTTTTTTTCACGGGCATTAGGGGGTATTTGTGTGATGAGAGCGTTTTTAGCTTGTGAAGAGTTATTAAGGTGGCTAGATTTCACATTTTTCGGATAACGCTTCTCAGACAATCAATTTGGGTAATTCCCATAACCATGGAATCCATTTTATTCGCCAAGTGACGTCACTGGAAGAATCCACGTACGTTGTTTGCAGAGGAAGCCATTTTGGATTTTCGATCACTTCATAACCAGCAGCGTATTTGTCATTAAGTTGGAAGAAGAATCCGAAAACAGCCTGGTTTCAGTATTGGAAAAGAAAGGTTTCTAGCCAATCAGAAGCCAGTAATTTAATTGATAAGACAACAGTTTGTTTGCACAAAACATAAATCCGACTTAGTTCATTGGTACTCAAAAAGCTTCAGGAGCTTACCATGGGTTACCTTTGATTCTTACTTTTCGTGATCTGCGATGAGGAAAAATTATATTCTTTGATTTATGATTCTAGCATGTTTTAATATTCATGAATCGTGAATGTGTAATATTAATTTCAGGGAACCATGATCATCTTTTTTTGATTGTTGTAAACTGTGTGGAGACCCCCATTATCGCCCCTGTTGTTTGTCTTAGCAGCAATGAATGTAGTTCCAGAAAATCTCCATATCCCTGGGATATTTAAAAAAAAAGAAAACCCTTCTCTTGAGAATAATTTGAAGTATATTTTGATGTCAATGTTAATTGTTTTGAAGCCTATGTAATGATTCAGTATAATGCCAGGGTATATTAGAACAATATCTTCCTCAGACAATTATTACCAGCAGTGGAAAAGCTATTCCAAATTGATGGATGTTGACAAGATTAACAATCTTTCCATCTCTTCAATTGTAGGAATATAGTTTCAACAGTGAATCTTGGATGTAAATTAGACCTCAAGAAAATTGCACTGCATGCCAGGAATGCAGAATACAACCCCAAGGTATAGTAATGCACTAGTTATATATTTTATTCCTAAATCTGCTTCTTGATTAACTGGTAATTTGCTTTTTTTTTCCAGCGTTTTGCAGCCGTCATCATGAGAATCAGGGATCCAAGGACTACAGCTTTGATATTCAGTTCAGGAAAGATGGTCTGTACTGGAGCAAAGAGGTATTGATTCAATTATTTCATCATTTTATTGCTAAAAACTTCTTAATTTTTTTTACTCTGTGAAATTACTGTTAATTCACTTCCTTTTATTGAACCAAGTAGGGTGTGCAGTAATACTGCCTAACCAATCAGAATGCACAATGTGCACCACTGCAACCTTACCATTAATGAAATAAAAAATGTATCAGTGTACTAAACATTGCTCTTTCATTTCTTTGCTAGTGAGGAACAATCAAAACTTGCTGCTAGAAAATATGCCCGTGTTGTACAGAAGCTTGGCTTTCCTGTATGTAAACAGACCACTTTACTTTGGACCTAGTGTTTTCACATATTGGGCCATGTCATTCCCTAGAGTATCATTTCTTTGTTTAACCCTTTCACTACTAGAGGCTAAAAGGGTCCAACACAGGCTCTTCCTGGAACATAATTAGGGTGTTTTTTATTTCTCAATATCAAAATGTGCTCAGTAGATATTGAGGCCTTATAACACACATCAAAGCAGTTAATAGAATCTGATTGGTAAATGATTCAAAACAATGGCCCATGTGTTTCAACACCTAGAAATTTTCTAGGGGATGGATAACCGAAAAGCAAAAATCTCTCTCCGCTGGCCGCTTTTAGCTGTTCTAGGAGAAATGTCTAATTTCTGGATGCCGCTTTTGGCTGCTCTAAGTGTGAAAGGGTTAATGGCTATGCATAAGAGGACAAATGAATATGGGTACAACTCAAACAAAAACCCTCTTATTCCCAAAGGAATGAAAAGTGGTCTGAAATGGGAACACACATTATGCCCAACAGGGTAGAGATCTGTTCTCTTAATAAGTCAACAATCGTTTTAGCTTTTATTTGACTCACAGCTTTTTTTCTTACTGAACAGGCAAAGTTCACTGAATTTAAAATCCAGAATATGGTAGGAAGCTGTGATGTAAAGTTTCCTATTAGACTAGAAGGGTTGGTGTTAGCACATGGACAGTTTTCAAGGTATGTTGATCATGTATGCTGTTTCCTAATAATGTAATAGACCTTGTATGTGACGTCAAAGCAGCTTATTTTCAAGCACAAAATTAAAGAGTTTCATTGTCCTGGGAATTGGAAACCTATTGTTATGTCCTCTAAATTGAGCTGCATTCCAACGTACTGCAACTGTGGTCTACAGAACAGGGTTTTTTTTATCACTCCGTGACAAAATCACTGAAGATGTGTGAAAAGACCTGTGAAGAACAAGTAAACAAAGCAATAAAAGAAAGAAAACAAAATAAATATAACAAGTGAAAGAAAAAAAGTCTAAAGGTCATTTATAAATAATATACATATATAAACAAATATTTACATTCATTTATAAATAATATACATATATAAACAAATATTTACATTCAAAAACATTATTTTGTTATATTTCATGATATTTCCTCTTTTTTTTCTTCCAGTTATGAACCAGAGTTATTTCCAGGGCTTATCTATCGAATGGTAAAACCAAGAATTGTTCTTCTCATTTTTGTATCTGGCAAAGTTGTACTGACAGGTGAGAAGACAGTAATATAAGCATACAATCTTTCTTTTGAGCCTTGAATGATGATTTGATATTCAAAATGTGGTTGTACACAGGAATAGGTATTAGAAAATTTAAGAAATGATACTCCCTAGAGTATCATTTCTTTGTTTATGGGTTACACATGAGAAGCACATGAAATATGGATACTACTCAAACAGAGAATCTTATTCTCAAGGCAATGACATGTGGTCTGAAATTGGCAAAACATTGTGCCCAAGTGGATTTGGTCCACTAGTGCATTATCAGGGCAACAGCTAGCAATACAGTTTTATACATGACTAAAAACTGCATCCATGCACATTGGTCGCACATCGTTTCTAGTCAACATAAAAAACTGTCTCGCTAGCCCTTGTCCTGATTTAAAATATGTAAATTTAGGTGTAAGAAACACAATTTTCTATTAATTTTTTTAAATAGATTTATACAGTGCATGGTGCAAGTATATACAGCTGGGCCCAATATTGTACGGAGGGTGGACAGTGCTATCTGGCAGATAAATCTTATCCAGTCGATAAATTTATTGAATAACAGCATTGACTCATCCACTGGATAAGGATTTGTCTGTCGGATAGCGCTATCCACCCTTTGTACAACTAGGTCCTGTTTTGAAAAATGCTGGTGAAGTTTTTTTAGCATTCCAAGCCTGAAATGCACTGTGGGAACATGAATCCACTCAGTGAAAATTGAAAACCATGTAGACTTGGAAGTTTCTTAAATATTGTATGTGAGTTGTTTTTGCAGTCTTTTCTTCTGTGCTGAAAATATTTACATATGATCCAAAATGCATTCCAGGATTGGTAAACAACATGCAAGAAGACCTTCATATTGCACTTTTCATTATCCAAGTAGTTATTTCAATGGGCTTTGCAAACCAACGTTCTTTATATTTTCTGAAAATATTCTCATTTCCATTTAATACTTTTCTTTTCAGGAGCCAAAGTTCGTAGTGAAATTTATGAGGCATTTGACAACATTTACCCCATATTGAAGACCTTCAGAAAGACATAACAAATTTATCAACCTGTTTTTGTTCTAAATAATATTAATATTTATCAACATATCCTTTATCCGTTCTTCATTATAAAGTAATTAGTGTGTAAAATTGATAGTCGAAGAGACATCAGCTGATGCTGTTGTTCTGTTTGATACAGCTATTTCAAAAAACATTGAAGGGCCAATGGCGATTGCAAATCTGAAATGCACCGTGCATCTAAACACAAATAATCAAGGTGTTTTATATGGTTTTGTTAAAATATCTCAACAACATCTGTGTAATTTCCAAGAATGATGATAAGAGATACGAGTCATTCCAGCCATTCCTGCATTTTGGAATGGCCTATCTCCTATTGCTTTTTGCCTGTCGCTTATTATCTGTTGCCGTTCACCCCTTCAACCTTTTTTGAAATAACTGTATATCGTTTCAAGTCTACCAAAAAAAGCTTATTAGTTAGCTCATAGTTAATAGCTATTAACTATTGTTACCTCTTGTTAGGTACATGATTACTTTCTGCTCTAGAGATGCTTCAGTAAACCTGGGATACAGATACGTTTAGAGTTATTTATTTATCCCAAAGCTTAAAAAAAAAAAAAAAAAAAAATTTAGAGAAAAAATAAAAAATAACAGGTTTTTTGAAACAACAATCATTATTTTAGAGTACTGTTCACGTTTTTTCTGTAACCTGCACAATAGAGTGCAGGCACTAAAACCGTGAACATTAAATAGTACTAATTAGTACTATTTCATACAGAATCCTTTGTTTTCTATTGTTTAATTATCACAATTTAGTGCTAAAAATTAGTATTTGTTTCACAGATTTAGTGTGAGCACTCTACTCCATTTTACAGTTGCGTTCAGTAACCATCAAAAATAGTTCCAAGCTAAGGTTGGAGAAAAAAAGAATTTAAAGAAAAAATAAAGAATAACCAATTTTTCGAAACAACAATCATTATTTTAGTGCTGTTCATGTTTTTCTGTAACCTGCACAATACTTCATTTTACAGTTGCGTTGAGTGACCACGAATAATAGTTCCAAGCCAAGGTTGGAGTTGCTGCGCATGATAAAAAGAATAGTTTTTCTTTGCATGGCAACTCCAGCCTCAACTTGGAACTTTAATGCGTGGTCACTGAACGGAACTATGGAGTATTCAACACCATTTTCATGTATTTTTGCTTTCATCTTCATCATCTCATTTATTATTAATTTTTGATGCAAAACAACCAGAAGTTTTCTAGAAGTTGTAGAGGTGGTTTCGTACAGGCTACAGAAACACTGAAAACAGGTCTATTTAGATGCAACATTTTTGGAGCAAACATGATGTAAATATTCTATATTTCTATATAATTTACAACTATGAATTAACAAACAAATAATTAAGTAGCAATAATATTGTCCTACAAACTAAAAAAATATTAGTGTATTCAAACTTGAGTTCTTTAGTAATACAAACATTTTTGTAATAAAGCGATTTTACTTTGCTCGTAAAAGAATAGTCAACATAATACCAGTAGTAGAGAAAAATTCCATTAGGATCCCAAGGGACATAAAGGACAAAACTAGCTCCTTCATGCAAACACAGTTCACTGAAATTAGGTTTATATTTACTTGTCTTACCCAGTTTTTCAATTACATATGATAAAAAAATAACATAAAACTACACAGAATAATAAAAATATTAAAAATATAATATTTTATTTTCTTCAGATGTGATGATAATTACATGGAATGGCTTTTTTTCTTTCTAGAGCTACAGAATCCTTGCAGCATGTTCCCAATATGGCAAAGTCTAGAGGAAAGTTTTTTTAACTCTTTTGAGAAATTGAATTATTTTACCTTGGGAATAGTCCCCTTCACAGTTCCCTGCCCCATCTTGAAAGGTAGCCGTGCCTTTGCATCGAAGCGAGACGAATGGTGAGCTTGCAATGAATTACAATTTATTCACAGGTCTCTATCATTGCAAGCTCACCGTTCCTCTCGCTTCGATGCAAAGGCACGGCTACCTTTCAATATGGCGCAGGAAACCGTGAAGGGGACTATAGAGATGTATTGCAAACTACCAAAAGGGAACTATTACACCTTTTGCTGTTCATTAACAGAAAATGTACATTCATTTGTGCCAATAGTTGTATCAATAACGTGTAATGTACTTTCATCAACACCACAAGTAACATCATTAGCGCGGATCAACTTTCAATAACGACAATTGAATATGCGTGTACATTCATAGGCATCAATGGACAATCAATAGCGCGTTTGTACATTCATATGCGCGGAATGTATTTTCTTGTGCGCGAAATTCAACTTCAATTGACACCAAATGACAAACAATTGCATTTATGGACAATCATTTACCCAAAAGTGAAAATTCATTAGTGCTATTAGCATAATCATTGACAATCTGTAACGCGTTTGGACAATCATGAGGGTCAACGTTATATTCTATAGCGTGGTTCGACAAACATTTGCATGATTCGAATAAACAATAAGAGAAATAAAACAATCATTAGCGGAAACTGCCTCCATAATAGCGGCTGCGTAGGAGAATAGCAATTAGAGAGTTTTAGATTGACTTTTTTTTCTCCCCGCAAACGGCAAACGTGACCACGTTTTCATCGTTTTCCTGTGTTTTACTTTACTTTTTACAAACCTTCTCACCAAGCGCAAATACTCTTTTGTTTTTCTACTACTTGGACTTTTTTGCGATTCTTTTTCAGTCATTTGAGGAATATTTTTACTGGTCAACTGACGTTTCACGTTTGCCGTGAACGTAAATCTAAAACTCTCTAATAGCTCACTTAAGGCAGCAATCAAAGCCGACCTCAGCCGTCCAGAGATCCAACAACATACGAACGATCGGGCTGAGGCAAGACGACAAGGGATTGCTCTAGGTCTCTACAGAAAGCAGTTGCTAATGGAAGGGTTCCAGAGAAATGTGGCAACCATCACTATCGCTAAATGTGATCAGTGGTTCAGATATATGCAAACGTATTTGCCACGATGTATAAAGAAATTGAAGGCTAAAATAGTTTTTTAAAAAATCGCTAATGATTGTTTTATTTCTCTTATTGTTCATTCGAATCATGCAAATGTTTGTCGAACCACGCTATAGAATATAACGTTGACCCTCATGATTGTCCAAGCGCGTTATAGATCGTCAATGATTATGCTAATAGCACTAATGAATTTTCACTTTTGGGTAAATGATTGTCCATAAATGCAATTGTCTGTCATTTGGTGTTATTGAAGTTGAATTTCGCGCACAAGAAAATACATACCGCGCATATGAATGTACAAACGAGCTATTGATTGTCCATTGATGCCTATGAATGTACACGCATATTCAAATATCGTTATCGAAAGCTGATTCGCGCTAATGATGTTACTTGTGGTGTTGATGAAAGTACATTACACGTTATTGATACAACTATTGGCACAAATGAATGTACATTTTCTGTTAATGAACGGCAAAAGGTGTATGTGTTACCTACATCACTTCCATGCTCTGTTCTATAGACCTCTCTCTAAACTATTCTGAAAGTGGGTAGCAAAAAAAATATGACATTTTTTCTTGTTGGAATTTGTGCCATTTATTTCTCATTCCCCTAACCTTTCATCCAAGATAACAGAGACCTTACGCATGTGGGCAGCAAAACCAGGACTGTGGGGCTAGGACGATGACACTAACATGCTTTCACTAAACAGTTTCCATGCACAAGGTGTTATGCTTGCCATTGCTGTTCTCTCTAGATCATCAAAAAGCACCGGCTGATGTTGCCTGGTGGATGTTTGTCGAAGTGTAAGGTCTCTAATTTTGTAATGGGGTCTATATGGATATGTACTTCATTATACAATGATTAATATGCCAACTCCTTGGACAACTTCAACAATATGAATAGTTCTGTGGACTTTCCCTGGAGCACATGAATATTCTACATGAATGAAGATAACTGAGTTACAGAGAATGGGCCCTTCCCACCAGTAAGCTATGTTGACTGGAACAATAGTTTTTCCCTCTGTTTCCTAAAAATTCAAGCACTTCAGGAAATGTATATGTGGGGTTAAACAAAAATTTTTATTCTTGTGGGAATACACATGGCACCATGTGATCATCCATTCAAAATTTTAAAAAACTACACCGGCGAATCTGGGTTTTTGAATAGCAGCCAATCATGGTAGTAAAAGACCTAGACTGCCCAGATTTCTAAACATCTATACATGCTGCAAGTACCTTGATACAAGATTTGTCAGTCTCCAATTTCACTCCCATATACGCCATGGGGCATGTATATCGCATTTACAAATGTGCATTTCTCTCTTATCATCCTCATCAAGACCAAAGTTATCAAGACCTGCAATCTTTGAGTCTTTGAAATTTATTCTTGTAAGTTCTGGACAGCCATTGCTGATCAGTTCAAACAAACATGGGCAATTCCTTCCCTGGTAAAACTCAAATACATTGATTGCCATAAATGTGTGTAGACGTGGTAAGTGTAATTCTCTTATTCGTAAACCTTTAGACCAAGAAAATTCAAGGTGTTCAAGAGAATCTGACTTCAGTGAGTAACCTTTGAAGCTTTCATTCTTCATTTGTCTGACTTTAATCTTGAACTCCTTGAGTTTATGTAAGGAAGACAAGATTAACTCTAAGACTCCTCCATCAATGACCTTAACGTCACTTCCTATGAAGACGAGGTTTAAGGATTGAATGTTTTCAAATTTTCCCAGGACTTCTGCCATGTCAAGAGAGCCCACGAGTTGACATTTCAAGAAAGAAACCTCTGGACTAAGGGTTGAGAGTTTCTCTAGAACTTCCTTGAAACATTGTGATTGTTGTTCCCTTTGAACTGGTGATAAGTAATGCCAATAAGCCGTCCACCTAATGTCAACATTGTTCAAGTTCCTTAGTGAACAATTTTCCAATAAATTACAAAACGTTTCCATTTCTTTGTCGATGTCAAAAGTAATACGTAGATGAGACAACATGGCCTTTCGTTTGATAAGGAAGTTGGCAAACATTTTCCTACGCTCCAGGTCTGTTAAATATTGAGGTATGTCTTGACTCATATCCAGTACGTGAAAGCAGCGTGCAAAGAGATACGTATCAAATCTGAAGTCTGCAACACGCCACAATCGAGGGTTGAATGAAACATCGTAGAATTTCTTACAAACTTTCATTATTTGCCACATCTCGTGTGGTTTAAAGTTGAGTTTCTCCAGTATCAAAACAATACATTCGTCTGGTAAATCTAAAATAGAAAGAGTGTGTAAATTCGCTTGTTTCTTTGCAGACGTCGATGTTTTAAGCTTACGCATTTTTCTGCATGGTTCATTTTCTGCATCGTTATTTCCTAATCGGACAAGTCTTTTGCCTCTTCGACACCATAGTCTCTCATATGAATTCCTTTTCTTGCGTCTCGACATTTTAAACTACGAAAATACACGAAGAAAAGACCACAAATACACGTGTTAAATTTTTCTCTCTCACTTTGACTTCGTCCGCCATCTTGAAAACAAGTAATAAAAGGAGCGTCGCTGATTGGTTATTTAAGCCAAGATCATCTACAGCCAACCAATCAACGAAGACCTCCAGGACCTCTCCCATAAGCCTTCAGTACATCTCCATGGTGATGGACGCCATCTTGTTTTAACACAACATGAAAGTCGAAAAATAATTTGATAAAAACAAGATAAAAAACTTCTAAAATCTCTGTTTTAAAATGGTAAGGTACTTACTATCCGTGATATATCCTAACTGAACTTTTCACGGTTATTTTAACTTTTTTTCTGAGTTATTTACTGTCCTTTTTTCAGTCAAAAGGGACGACTATCAAAGATGCCCTCTCCAAATGGGTGAGTTGTTTTGTGGTTCAGCCTCCAAAGTATTTATATCTAATTATTCGTTTGTCATTTAAGCATCATAGAAAGAGGTTTTGGAACTTTTAAAGAACTTCTTTTTGTTTTTAGGAGAAGGACAACGAGACCAAAGCAGGAGAAGCTAAAGAAATAAAGCTGTATGCACAGTACCCTCCCATTGAAAAAATGGACGCATCTCTGTCAACGCTAACAAACTGCGAGTATGATTTAGAAATTATTAAAGGCACAATCACATAAAGCAATTTTCAACAGCGTTGCAACACAAAGCATGGAGTATTGCAGCATGTAACCTACAGCACAATTTGAAAAAAAAGTGGAAAAGACAAGTTGCAGCAATCTTTGTGAAAAGTAGAATTTGTTCCTACTTTTAGCAATAAATGTGTCTCCTTTGCACTGTGTAAATGATCTTGCAAGTTGTGTCGCAATGCTTTTGCGAGACAAGTTGCAGAAAAAAATGCTCTGTATGATCACGCCTTGAGAATATAAATATCTATGTGCACTTTAAGAGTCTTCAAATAAGCCCTTAGTGTGATACAGGGAAGGGGATTTGAATTGACTAAAATTCTGGGGGGGGGGGGGTGGGGTTGGGAAAGGTACCAAGATGAGAATGATACTGTGCTATGTCCCTTGGCCCAGTTGTACATTGTACAAGTGTGCTTAGTACTATACAGAATTACAGAGAGAGTGCAGAAGAAGTACAAAATTGCTAAATCATCACACCAAGCATCTTGCATAGGGTTTTGTTGACTCGATAAAGCCCTTCAAATCTAAGTCTAATATTATATCTGTTATGATCAAAGTCAAGATACATCTTATTCACAGATTGAATTAGGATTTAGCTTGTTAGGTTTTGTGGGGGGAAGAAAACCAGAAAACGTACGGAGAAACCCTCAAATTAATAGAGAAACCTCACAAACTCTACTCACATGTGATGCTGAGTCCCGGAATCAAACCTGAGACCCTAGACGTGAGAGGCCAATATTTCAGGAATTTCTTGCACTGATGTTATACTATCTGTTTTTCTTTTATGTTAGGAAACTGTCATTATCTACCAACTGCATTGAAAAGATTGCAAACCTCAATGGACTAAGTATGTCAAAAAAGCTTTTGGTCATACTCTTGATGTGAATACCATTGTAATTGAGATTGTTTTATTTATTGATCCAGAAAACCTCAAAATTCTTTCCTTGGGTAGAAATAACATCAAGAATCTAAATGGTTTGGTAAGTAATGAATAAACAATAACTAAGAAATGGTTCATACTTAGCGTTTGCCCAAGAAGCTGGAGTAACAAAAACTTAATGGATGCACGTTAAGCATGAACCATTTCTTTTGTAACATAGCAAAGCCAAAAAATTCTTTTTGTATTGTATAAAACAGTCTGAACCCTTGTGAATGAATGTTAATCGAAGTGTTATGATCATCCAGCTGACATTTTGACAACCTGAGCGGAAGTCATCTTCAGAGTCAAGTGAAGAATAAAGTCAGATTGATCATATTTATACTGCTATAAATATGAATAACAATATACTGTCATAAATATGACCAATCTGACTTTATTCTTCACTTGACTCTGAAAATGACTTCGCTCAGGTTGTCGAAACGTCAGTCACATCAAACAGTCCTTCTCAGGACTACATCCACCCGGATGATCATAATGCTTTTGATTAACAAAAAATTCTTCGTTAATTGATCAAAATTCTACTTTCATTCTTTAAACGAAATCTTCAGTACATAGCATGTGCTTGTCTCACATCAGCATGCTGTCCATGGAGTTATTGATGAATGCTTGTGCACATTAAGTAATCAATAAGAGTGCTCGTTATACTTTAGCTATGTTAGATAATGGCAGTGAAGTCTGCTATAATCTGGGGGGGGGGGTACTCCCCTATATTCGCTATACGGGTACGTGCCGCCAAACAGGGTATGGAACAGGGTATATAAAATCACGCTCGCTCTTGAACAGGGTATATGAAATCACACTCTCTCTTCTCTGGAACGGGGTATCTATTTTTGCAATACTGGAACAGAGCATGGTTTTCAGCGATCTTGCTCTGGAACAGGGTATGAATTTCAGCGATTTTACTCTGGAACAGGGTCAGGGTTCAGAGCGCTCAGCGGCACATCCCTACCCTAAACTGGCAAGAGTAGCCTATAATCATAAAAAACCTTTGCTTATTAATCACTTGATTGGTGAATTAACTACAGGAGGCTGTGGCAGATACCCTAGAACAGTTATGGATCTCTTACAATAACATTGAAAAGCTCAAAGGCATTGGTGTCCTAAAGAAACTCAAGGTATTTAATTGTCTTCTAGACAACAAAAGACCTGCTGTTGGTATCTTCATTCTGCTTTGTTTCTTTTGTATTTAGGTTCTGTACATGTCAAACAATCAAGTCAAAGTCTGGGATGAGTTCCAAAAACTAGTAAGTCCTAGTGAAGAAATAGAAAACGTGTGCATGTGTTGTGTGCAGTCATAAAACACGTGGGGGTTGGTAGAAACACAAGAGAAGCGTTAAGGGAAAGAAACACGACACATAGCGGAGTGCTTCTGGACACTTCTTGAGCATTTTGCCAATCCCCAAGTGCTTCATAACTGCACACAGCATAGCAAGCAAGCTTTTTATTTCTTTTATACAAATTACAATTACCCTTATTTTAGATAGGAATGACGCAACGGAAAGTGCACACACATGCAATGTGCTCTCATAAAGCACACGCTCCAAACCAATCAGAACAGGACATTCATAACAGTTATTTTATAATTCTCAATAGCACGTGTGGAATTTTCATTGTGATCATTAGCAGTGCACAACACCAGCACTTACCTCTAGGTAGCTCACTGATATTATATGTGACAAACAGACTAAGGCTTATTAACTAATCAGACAATACTTTTATCATTTTAAAGGCAGAATTACCTTTATTAGAAGACCTTTTATTTGTTGGTAAGTACTGTCCATACGATAAGCTGGAATATTCACTTCTTAGAATTATGCTCATAATCATAAGCATGGTGGGATTTCAGTAATAAACATTACATTATAGATGTTAACACACATTTGCGCATGGGTTATGCAATAGTCCCTTTCACAGTTCCCTGCACCATCTTGAAAGGTTGCTGTACCTAGCTGTACCTTGGCATTGAAGTGAGACGAACAGTGAGCTTGCATCGATGAGACATGTGAATAATATATTGTTCAAGGCGTTAAAAATGTCTCTATCATTGCGATCTCACCGTTCATCTTACTGCAAAGGTAAAGCTACCTTTCAAGATGGCACACTGGGAACTGTGAAAGGGACTATACCTGGATCATAAATACTGCTTGTGAGAAGGCCAGGGGTGGGTTAAGATAGATTACTATTAATAAAGGAACTTCTGGTTCCTTTTCAGTAGCCATACATGTTTGATGCATGAGTTAAGGAATAAATGAATGGATGGATGGAAGGATAAGGGAATAGATAATAGGGTATTGCTGGGGTTCAATCAGCTGATAAAATTCTTGGAATCTCACTATCTGCTCCAAATGGTGATCAACCACTGACCACCATGTGCTGTCAACCAGAAAGAATTCTATTGAGAATTTGTGATTTAGCTGATGAACATTTCGCATGAGACAGGAAATGACGTCAAATGAAACCATGCAATAGATTGGGTATAGATTCAAGTATAGATGGATTGTACGACAAATGGATAGTTGGATGGATAGACAATAAAAAATTTTTTAACCAGGAAATCCACTAGAGGAGAAACATTCTACAGAAGGGGACTGGAGAGACCAAGCTACAAAAAGGCTTCCCAAGCTCAAGAAACTCGATGGTAAAATCAAATGTTACATTATACTATATCATACAGGGTGTTCATTATAATAACAAACCAATTTTTACCTATGTTACTTGATTTCTTTCTGCGTGTGATAGAGTGCAAACAATTAATCCGTGAAACACTAATTACTGAATAGTACAAAATAGTGCTAATTAAACAATAGAAAACAATGGAATTTGCATGAAATTGTGCTATTTAGTATTACTAAAGTTTCTTGGTTTTATTGTTTGCACTCTACTCAAAATCCATAGATTTTATGGAATGCAAAATGACCACCTATAACAGTATAAATTCTTTCTTCCCCTTTTTGCGTAATTTTTTTTTGAAAAATTTCCTCAAAAAGGCGGCAAAGGGCGTGGCTAACCATCCCTCCATCAAAAACACTCTTTATTGTAATAGCTTCCTATCCAACTAATTTCTAAATTTGGCCCTCTAAATCTCTCTCTTCTTTTTTTAAAGGTGTTCCAGTTGTCAAGGAAGAAGAAGAGGAGGAGGAGGAGGGTTAATGCAGTCTTTGCAACACAATTTCTATTGGTATCGCAATCCTTGTAAAATATTGTACAAATTCTATCAAAATGTATATTTTGCTTGTGGTAAACCTGTTCTTAACCTTATAGAAGATGCTTTTTTCTTCTCCATTCTTGTATGTCATGGCAGTAAGATCTCACTATATATTCTGTGAAAGCATGCATTTCTTAGATTTATCATTTATATTAGAAAACAGGATATTGTCAGTCTCACCATGTGCATATTGCCAGAAGCTTCTGTAAAATGAGCCCATCTACATGAGTTCATCTTTATTGAAAATATACCAGCTTTTATTAAATTTTTAACAAGCTGCTTCATTATTGTGCATATAAATACACACTTGCCATTCAATTGTTCTTACAAGATTTCCCAACTCTGATTTCCAGAATATTTTTAGCTTATGAATGTAAAAGAAATCCATTGGAGACACTAGTATTCTAACAGTATCCTCGAAGCCTGTCAACATCATAGTTAGGTGTTATAGCACACCATGGACGATTGTGGTCTACTCTTGTACAGCCATTGTAGAGCTTTCCTTTATAGATGAATGGAAAGACACAGATGTCACCTGAAGTTGTTTTCTTAGCAGCATTGCCTGTAATAATTAAATATTAGAAGATGAGTTTGTAAAGGTCAGGTGCTGGTGATGTTTGGGTTGTGTTACAAGTGATTCTACAGACTGGTGTATCTTCTAATAACTCACCTTCCAGTACATAGACATCATTCCCCCACGGTCCTCCCTTGCCATTTCTACAAGTGTTGTATCGTCCATACTTCTTGTAGGTACGCCCTGCAGTTGGACTAGAAGCGCACCATCCTTGGTGTTGTACTGCAAAAACACTCCATCCAAGCTTGGCAGCAGCTAACGCGCACTTCTCGATGGCAAATGGTCTCTTCTGGTAGTTTCCAATCAGGATGTAACTTTTACCTTCCAATGATGGAATGGCACGATTCCACGTGTCTCTGTAACAACCAACTCTTCTAGCTAAAAATCATTAATTCAATTACTAAAATAGAAAGTTTTGAACCATTTACGATAAGGTATAGCTTCTTGCTCACCAATTAGTCCTTGGGTTATCGTCAGAGGCGTTCCTGAAAAAAGCATTATTTACCATTATTAGAGTCTGATTGAGGCTCAGGTCAAACGCCGAACTTCACATGAGCCGAACCTAATTGAAACAATGGATAGCAAGGCGGTCTTCTTTGATGTCATTAGGTTCGGCTCATGTGAAGTTCGGCGCTTGACCTTAGTCTAAGATATTAGGTAGTTTGGCTGGTCTCTTTTATACCCCCTCATTCCATTAGTGCTCTGTCTTTAGGGTCTTCAATGATAACGTTAACAAATAGACGTCAGTTTTTTATGTGACTGTCCTCTTATCATTGACGATAAATTGCGTCATCACACTGTCAAAATAGTGTGGATCCACGATGCGTAGTGTTCATAAAGCACGCGCTAACAACCAATCAAAGCGCGAGATTAATAGCAGTTATTTTAATATTGCCATTATTGACTTTTTATTAAGATAGCTAGAATTTTGTCCCAGTTGACTTACCTTGTCCAGAGACGCAAGGAACGTTCCTGCTGATGCGCCTTTGATGGCAGCATTTATGCAACCTCTGGTCGATGCAAGCCCCACCACAGCGGTAACAACAGGGTACTCGTCTCGACACGACTCTGCCGTTACAGCAATGATGGACTTTTGGGTCGTAGCACCTTTGGCCACATACAGCGAAATTCTTTGGAGTGACAATACCGTGACAACACTTATGATGCCTAGGGTCGAAGCACCGCTGACCACATAGATTGAACCCAGGTTTGCAACAAGGTGCATTCTTCACAACAACTTTACCGTTACAGCACTTTTCTCTTCTTGGGTCAAAACACGCTCTTCCACATTTATTAACACAGCCAGCACAGTTTTGTGATTTCAGAATGACCTTGCCGTTGCAACATTGCTTGGTTTTTTGGTCGTAGCAGACGTTACCACAGCTATGTGCGCAGCAGCGCCAGGGACGTTTAACGATTTTCTTTTTGCAGCATTGTTGTTGGTGAGGGTCGTAGCATTTCTTGTCACATTGATATTTACATGCTTTCTTAACTGCTTCCATCCTTATTGATCCTAGAATAAGGATGTATTAATGAAGATGATGATGATGACGATTATGTTGATGATGACAATGATGGTGACGATGACAATGATGGTGATGATCACGATGAAAATGATGTTGGTGTTGGTGATGATAGTGATGGTGATGCATGATGGTGATGATATTGAGGATGATAATGATGATTATGTTGATGATGATGGTGATCACGATGATAATGATGTTGGGGATGGTGATGATGATGCATGATGGTGATGATATTGATGATGATGATTATGGTGATGATGACAATGATGTCGATGATAATGATGATGGTGTTGGTGACGGTGATGATAGTGAGGGTGATGCATGATGGTGATGATATTGATTGTGATGATGATGATGATGATAGAGATGATGATGTATTTTGCTTCCCATGTTAGAACAAATTGAATTTCAACCACACCTCTTGCTTTCAGTTTGAACAGACTTTTTCTTCATATTCTATTCATATCATCTATTGTTGGGTCAAGTATTTGTTAGCATTTCATATACTCACCAAAGAATGACCGATGGTTAATATCTACGTCACTTTCTCCACCGGTTGCATCAAGCATCATGTCAAGATCTCTCTGTTCGAGCTCCTCATCCACGAAATCCTCCACCTCCTCCTCCTCTTCATCACCAGCGTCGTTCCCTTCAAAAGCATCATTTGTAACGTCCCTGGAACTTAAGTCAAATTGTTCTGTCGAGTTGTCATCTTCTTTGTCCATCTTCAAAACTTGAACAAGACAACGTGAAAAAATACTTGATGAAAAATGAACAAATACCATTAAAAAAGGAAGCAAAAAAAAAGAACATAAAACACCTAAACACAATTAATTGATAATAATAATAATAATAACAATAATAATAATAGTAAAAATAATGGTAATGATAATAATGGTAATAATAATAATAATAATAATGATTATATAATGACATAAAATCTCTCAGTAATTTCCAATCAAGCTTTACTTGTTTTGTCATAAATTTATTTTAAATATTCAAATTTTGGAGTTTCGTTTGTTTATTTTAGAAATTTAACAACAAACGTCACGTCCGACGACGTTTTTGTCTTACGTAGGACGCTTTGTCGTACGTGAGAAGATCTGAGTTAATTTATGCATGACGTCAAATGTATGACGTAATAGCTACCACTCCCCACTTCCCCCCTACCCACTCTTCCCTCGTGCATTGCAAACATGGAAAAAGCCGTTGATAGAAAAAAATAAACGAAAACTAATAGTCCGTTAAAAATCACTGAGCCAGTTTTCGTTATGACTGTTTTTATTGTTAGGTGCGTCAGTCTTAAATAAACTTTCTTTTAGTTTCCGCCTAAAAATATTTGTTAGATATATATATTTTTTAGAGTATAATTTCCATGCTTATCTATGATATACAGAAAAGATATACTTGACATTCTTATAAAATCTAAGAATGTGTCTAAGATCTTACCCTTAATTTTTTCAACATTCAGTTTTGCTGGCAGTGCTTGGAGCTCTAGATTTTGCCCGCGATCCAGGCTTTCTAACGTTAGCACGCTAGTCTCAATGAGCAACAAAATGCAAACGAGAAAATTCAACTTCGCCATAATTGCTTCTCTCTCGGCATGAACATTTAAAGTGTTTTAAATGGAAAGTATTTAAAATCAGGGCTTGTGATTTCATTGGCCATGCATCAAGAACCAAACGCTTCGTTTCACAAACAGTGTTATAACATTGTTGGGGGTGTGTTGATGAGCTGTCAATTACTGACCAATTTATCACGGAACTGTCTTTATTCCATTAAAAAGATTATTTCCATCAACAAAGATTTGAATTCGCGAGAAAAAGTCTCAAAAGTGAAATTTCTGCTCTCTCAAATAATCCAAAAGTTGACTGCATTTCTACCGCTTCCATGTACTTGTAAAGATCTCTTTGTTTCAATAACTTAATATAATTGAATTTGTCTTTGTTTTAGTTTCACGGTATTTTTTGTTGTTTTATTACTACCACAGAATTTTTGACCAAAGTCTCTTATAATTATATGTTCTGGTTTACATACAATTTCATAACGTTTTTCAAAAAATACAAGTATGAATTTTGGAAATCTAAGGCGGTTACTTTATTATAAATTGTTTATTTAAATCGCCGAATATTAACGTTTCTTTTAAGTCTTTCATGCATACGAAAAGTCGTTGAACTGTAGAAAATTATCTAATGTATATTTGTTTTGAACTTCTTTAGTCTTTTCATTGGGTCTTTCTTTGGCCAAAGAAATTCTATAACAATCCGCCTGATCCGACATTTTGTCCAAGATGGAGGTTCACGCTGCGATAAGTGGCTGAAAAACTAGCGCATTTATCATCTAGTGAAGGAATGCAAATGATAAATCAGTCAATTGATAATAATAATGGCATTATGATAGTTATAGTTTTTTTTTAATTAAATATTTCTAATCTAAATAGTCTTTAAAAAATTTTATTTGAAAGAACGACAGAAACAAAAATGATATGCTTCACAAGTTTATTCCTTGTTTTGGAGTACGAGTTTGTATTTACATTATAAATATTTATTTTATATTATTAAGACTCGCTCTAATGGTATCGCGCCTTGTGCACACCGTATCATGACGAGAAAACAAATTGGGAGCTCCTTCCCCTTTATTATAAGGAAGTTTTTATAATTTGAACTTATGAACTATTTTCCACTTTAAGTACTGAACCAAAATATGTCAACAACCGACGAAAAGGACAACTTTTTTAGACTAAAGTCGCTTGCGTGCTGAAGAACGGAAAAAACTTTTCAAACCCATTAAAGGGTCGGTAATACGGATCAGTAGGGTCGAGAGGCCCATTACTATTCACTTTGAAACCGTAGCTAATCATGTAGTGAACAAAATATTTGTGTTGTAAAAATAGAATTAGATTCAGGGATGGTAATTAAAGGTTGAGGCAATAAAGATGTTTTTAAAGATGTAAGGGCGCGTGCATAGGACTAGAGTGCAAACAATATAACCGTGAAACTTTAGTAATATTAGATAGCACAATTTCATGCAAATTCCATTGTTTTTTATTGTTTAATTAGGACTATTTTGTACTATTTAGTAATTAGTGTTTCACGGATTAATTGTTTGCACTTTATAATACGAACTGTAGTTGATTTTCTAATGCATTATAACATGTCAAACCGTTCAGTGTTTCTTTTGTTGGAAATTTGGATCAATGGGTGGATGGATAATATAAGATTTGTCCACACCGACTCGATCGTGTTCTGTGTCGACAATCAAAACAAACTTACGCCCTATTTGATGTAGTCTTAGTGACGTCACGAACCACATGAAGGACTTGGAGACGTGGGTCAAGTATTTACCCACGCTCTTTTTAAAACCTAACAAACTGATGAAGTGGAAAAAATGGATTCTTTCAAGCATACAAATTAAACACTCATTTATGAATAAAGTGCTCAATAAAGAATTACAAAACGGTGTTTGCCAGCGAAGGTGTCAGAGTGGTGAAAATGGCGAACCGGAGGTTTTTCGCTATAATTCTTCTCCTCAGCTTAGCTGTGTGTGCTACGTCGATAGAAAGCTTTGGACAAACACAAGATTATATACTTAAACCAAAAGCAGGTAAGATGGTCAAATCTATTCTTAAACTTTTTCAAAGTACTTGATGGTTGGTGCTAAACTACTGACTGTATATCAATATGTACTGTTTTATACCACGACAATGCTTATTGGTAAGACCATTTAACAAAAATAATTGCGCTTTTGAAGAACTCAATGGTTTAAAAAATATTTTGAAAATGCTGTTACATCAGGGGTGGAACATGTTAGCGCAGTACTAAGGTATTCATGGATTTGTTTCTCAGTGGCTTTTTCTTCTTTTTCTTTTTCTTCTTCTTCTTCTTCTTCTTCTTCTTCTTTTTCTTCTTCTTTCTCTTCAGTTTTTTTAAAATATGAAGTAGCTCGAGTGAACGTTTTTTTTTTCCAAACTAGTGCATTGCGTGCGTACGACTTTTTGTAAAATTGTTCGATGAATTATGAATGAGCGTCTTTTTTTTTGCACCACTTCACAATCAAACAACCATATGCAATAATTATTTTACATAGATTCACATGGTTAAGTTATGATTTTTTCACTTGTTTGTTTATTTATTTTCATGTACGGACTATTAGCCGGTTGATTGGTAGCTTAGAGAATGCAAGTTAAAAAAATTGTTGTTTATAAACCACGGCATTGGAACATGACCCTGGCAGAATTAATACGTGTGTGAATGGAGTGGAAGGGAGTTCTCCAGGATTCATAATTCTTGGTTAAAGAGATAGCCTGTTTGCTTCAGTCATTTACCAGCATTTTTCAAAGGGTTCAGTTCTCGGTGTGCCTACGGTTTCAAAGGCGTCTTATCAAATTTATCACGGACTCATTAGCTACTGTTCTTATTGGCTCTTGTAAAAATCGGTTCAACCAATCAGTTCTCTTGGTTACCCATACGTGTCTGTTCCACGTGATTTAGAGAGTCACGGCACTGTTAGACCAATCAAATTGCGCGAGAAAAAATCAGGCAATTGAAATTCTAGAAAACAGCACGTTCACGGTACCCTTACGGCAATGAGCTTTTCACTTATTACCTTCGACTTTTCATTGCACATAAAAATCAAATGCCAATTACGAACAAGACAAGTGCATCATGGGTCATAAGGAAAGAATGGAATCATGGTTAATATATATTGATATTTTTCAAGTTTTTAGTGAAGGAAGGGAGCTTGGGAAGGGGGGACATTTTTATGCCTATATACAACAGACAAAATACTTGGTTGCCTATAAAAAATATAAAAAATACTTTTTTGATTTCAGGCGTTGGAAAAAGACTTGAACTGGCTGGATATAATGAAGCAGAATACGACAAGTTTATATCAATGGATGACGATGATTACAATGACAACCAGATTGAATTCTCTTTCCTTCTTGATGATAAGCAGGATACCGAGCAAGGTATTGGGAACTACATTATAGTATTCCCCCCCCCCCCCCCCCCCCCCCTCAACCCAAACACACATACAAACCACTTAATAAGTAACGAACGAAATAAAACATGCTGGAGCATGTTATACCAACCCTAAAATGGTTTTAATTTTTATAACTACAGAATCATCCATCGATTTAAGAGCTTGCTCTCATCAATGTAATGCAAAGTGTTACGACCCTATGACCCATCAGTGTTGTAACGGAATACTGATGAATGGATTCTGGTCATGCCCTGAGTGCGTTCATAAGTGCGTCGATCGATGCTATCCTAAAGGCAAGGGCTACAAGTGCTGTTCCGGAAAGGTTATTCCCGATGCATGGCCATGTTGTCCACATCACTGTGCAGGGAAGTGTTTCAATGCTGAAACCCAGAAATGCTGTAACGACAAGATTATCGATCGAAATAAAATCTGCTGCAAAGACTATTGTGGTGACAACTGCTACGATCCTAAAAAAACCTCTTGCTGTAATGGACAAGTCATTGACAAAAATGGCAAGTGCTGCACCAGCAAATGTGGACAAGTTTGTTACGACAAGGTCACAATGAAGTGCTGTAACAACAAAGTTATCCCAATCTCTGCTACTTGCTGTACTGCTGCACAGAGGGCATGTGGTAAGACATGCTACTCACCCAGTACCCATCAGTGTTGCCACAACAGTCTCATTCCAGTTGGAAGTCCATGCTGTACTTCTGCACAGAGAGCGTGTGGTAAGACATGCTACTCACCAAGTACCCATCAGTGCTGCCACAACAGACTTATTCCAGTTAGAAGTCTATGCTGTACTTCTGCACAGAGAGCGTGTGGTAAGACATGCTACTCACCCAGTACCCATCAGTGCTGCCACAACAGACTTATTCCAGTTAGAAGTCTATGCTGTACTTCTGCACAGAGAGCGTGTGGTAAGACATGCTACTCACCAAGTACCCACAAGTGCTGCCACAACAGACTTATTCCAGTTAGAAGTCCATGCTGTACTTCTGCACAGAGAGCGTGTGGTAAGACATGCTACTCACCCAGAACCCACAAGTGTTGCTTTGGAAAAGTTGTTCCAAGTTATTACCGTACATGTGGCCAAATATGCTACGATCCAAAGAAATCCAAATGTTGCGATAATAAAAAGTCACTCCGTTGTCTAGTCCATGTGGTTGTGTCCGTTGCGGCGGTGTCTGTATCAATACAAAATTCCAAAAATGCTGTCATCAAAGAATATTATTGAAAAGTGTGCCGTGCATCTCAGGGTCTGGTAAGCTATTCTGTAAATGACGTCTGTGAATCATAAAATAGTTCTTTATTTTATAGTCTGTTATTTTCTTTCCCACAGGAAATCCTTTAAGAATTACAACAGGTTTAAATGGTGAGTACCCAAAGAATATTGGGATTCTTCGCCTTTCCTCATGATTCATCTATTAAATCCTTTTTGTTTATATTTGCAGCCAGAAGAGTTGGTTGTTACAGAGACACGTGGAATCGTGCCATTCCTACACTGGAAGGTAAAAGTTACATCCTGATTGGAAACTACCGAAGGAGACCATTTGCCATCGAGAAGTGCGCGTTAGCTGCTGCTAAGCTTGGATGGAGTGTTTTTGCAGTACAACACCAAGGATGGTGCGCTTCTAGTCCAACTGCAGGACGTACCTACAAGAAGTATGGACGATACAACACTTGTAGAAATGGCAAGGGAGGACCGTGGGGGAATGATGTGTATGTACTGGAAGGTGAGTTATTAGAAGATACACCAGTCCATATTCACAAATATGGACCGTACACTCTTAAAACATCCCAAATACTAGCAGCACCTGACCATGTGAGGGGTAATCCTTTGAAAGAAATCATCTTAAATAATTGAACTCTTTCAGGCAAAGGAAGTAAAAGAACAACCAAAGGAGACATCTGTGTCTTTCCATTCATCTATAAAGGAAAGCTCTACAATGGCTGTACAAGAGTAGACCACAATCGTCCATGGTGTGCTATAACACCTAACTATGACATTGACAGGCTTTGGGGGAATTGTTAAGCAAGAAAAAAAAAACTGGGAGTAAATTTATAATTGTCCTCAAAATCCCTCTAAAACTAAGTCACAGGGCGGATCCAGGAATTTGTTAAGGGAGGGATGCAGCACACATAGTTAACCCAGGGAGGGGTGCACCCCTTAGAAAAAAAAGGGAAAAAACATTATTTTGTATTGGTTAAATCTTTGAAGTAGGGACACAAAGCTGAACCAGGGAGGGGTGCGTGCCCCCTGCACCCCTCCCCTGAATCCGCCACTGAGTCAAATTGCAGAAACGATGTACTCTCTCTTTGCATGTATGCTAAACAATGTATTTGTGTGTAGAAATATAGTCAATAAAATAATAAAATCAATTAAATTGAGTCCCTCTTTTTACATTGTCTTGACCATTCTACCTAGTTCTTTTTGAATTTAGATTTCTTTGGCTCTTTTCATTAACTCAGCTTCAACTGCTGACACAAGTTTGGGAGAAAGTGCATGCTCACAGAACTGCAAAATGTAAACCACTTCATCTAAACTATTCTGAGACAAGTCTGCAAAGTCTTGAAATAACATTGCATTTGAGATCTTTTGAAGGAATTTCTTATTCAAAAAGCCTGTTTTTGTAAAAGACCATAGAATCCTTGCAAGTCTATGTAATGACCAACCCCCCAGATCTATTGACATTAATTGTTTCTCAATGAGCTGAAAGAGTCTAGGACTTTTGTTATCAGTATTAGCATATGACCATGCTATGATAACCAAACTTTGGTCATCGAAATACAGTTTTGGCCGAGTTAGTATCTCTCTTTCTACTGCAGCAAATAGATCTTGCGCTTTGATTCGTTGATTGGAAAATGACCATAAAATTACTGAAAGATCTTTTGTTCCATATTCAGACAATCTTTTACTGTTGAGAAGCTCAGATTTAAAGAATCGAAATAAAGGTTTAACATTAACTCCTTCTTCAGAATATGCCCACATTAGCATGATCAAGTCCTGGTTATTGAACTCAGTGATGTCTCGTTCTTGGATATCTTTACGTACAGCAGCAAAAAGCTTAGCACTTGCCCTCATCACTCTTGCAAAAGACCAAACGATTTGACAGAGTTCTCTTGTAGTGAACTCCTTTGCATCTCTCCTCAGAATCTCCTTTTGAATATGACTAAAAAGAATGGGAGCAGCTATGTTTGTTTTGCCATGTCCCCATAGAATCATCGCTAAGTCTGCATTGGAAAAAGCTGTCAAGTCTTGCTTAGACTCAATAATACTTCCAAAATAGGCAAACCATTCTGAATCCGTTATGTCTAGCTTTCCCAAAGACCATATAATATCTGCTAGTTCAAATTCCTTAAGCTGAGAGCTTTTGTTCTTGATGTCGTTTAAAAGACCCTCGTATAGTTGAACAGCATTATTTTTATCTCTCTTGTATTTAGTATGGTCGTTCGACTTTGCCAAACGTACGAGAACACGTACAAAGTCGCCATCAGAGAGCACCCCTGTACTTTTGTACTTGGCGTAGTTTTCAAGCGCTTCCGATTTTGATCTTATTCCTCTGACACTTTCTTCGATCTGCTTAGCAATTGTTACTACAGGATCATTCCTCGAGAAACTCTTCTTTCCAGACTTTTCCGTGATATTGAAAATAGATTTTGGCGTCGTGTTTTGGGAGAAACTTTGTGCTTGAATTCTGAAGTAATTTGAGAAAAATAAAGGTCGAGAAAACACGTTTTGGTGTAAAAACGAGCACCTTGGACTAAACGCAAGGCATTGTCGTAAATTAGATTGAAGGAGTTTCTTAAAGAAAGCCATACTCTTAAATAATCAAGAATGAAGATTTACACACATTTTTTCATGTTTGTCCTCCATTTTGAAATTTTCCTTAGACCACAGGAAGCCCAATTGATTGAAGGAGAGTCATTAACAAACAAACATGGCGACTTCATCCACTCCAAAAAATTATAAATAAATCGTTAAAAATGGCTCCAATATGTAGCCTCTGATAGTGAATTTCCTTCATTAAGAAAAGTTTAGGAATTATTGACAAGGTAGGTGAGTCAAAGAGTTTTAAAAAGCTTTAAAAGTTTAGGATTTGACTTGACAAGATGACATCTGTGCATCTGTTTTCAGCTTCCTCGAAAGAGGAGAGGTCCCTTGTTAACGAGATTTACACTCCGAAAATATCTCTTTCTATTGTTATATATTTAAGAGAAGGATAAATTGCAATATTTCAAGATTCTTGTTATTTTAAAAACGTGTTTGGAGCTTGATTTTTAGCATTTGGCGTTTTTGAAAGCTGTACTGTCTAATTTGTTATTACCATTCGACGTTTTAGAATTATTGTAAATAAGATAAACGTAGCAGTCTTTAATCTTAGTTAATACCCTTTTCATTTACTTCATAGAAAACACAATGTATTCGGAGTGGGTGTCCCTAAACCACACGTTAAGAGCAGATAAGAGGAATAGGAGTGTGTTGAGAAGCTTTCCCCGTCATGTAGGCAGAGAAATCGCACATACTATTGTAACGACACTGATTCAAGACCAAGGGCTGCCCGATAAAAAAAAACTGTCCTCGTCTAGTGAGGTTGACTGGGTCATGGAAGTTTTCTGTTATGGCCTTTCTCTGCCGATGACCGAAACAGATGGAGAAATCATTAAGGGGTGTGTGAATGTCTACATAGAGTGGCTTGGTGTGATGCTTATGGAAGATCGAGACAAGGTCATACCAGAACCGCTACTCAAGGAGCCTGTCAAATACGTACAGAAAATCTTCCAGCATTTGAAAAATTTGTTCTTGATCCGAAATGATGACGGCAGTAACCTTGCTCTCCAAGCATCGTTGTGTATTCGCGTACTCCAGTTTTTCAAAGTCATTGCCAGCGAAAGTCAACTTTCTCCAGAAATTTGGGATGCTTTACTTTGCTTGATGCTTGTCATTAATGAACAGCTACTTTCGCCGCCCTACAGTGCAGGAGGACTTAGTGAACATCTTAAAGAAATCCTCATTAATAGTCTTCTGGAAGTATGGCTACACGCAAGTGTTCAGTATTTTCCTCCTCCGTCGATGTGGAAAACATTACAAGAGCTTTGTATGTCTTGGCGACATCATAATGCTATGATAGAGTACTGGAGCAGTACTGTGTTAATGCTGACAAGAAAGGTTATCAAATATCTCTATGGGAACTCCTTCCCTTTGCCACCTCTCAAGTCCAAGAAAAATGAAGTCCAAATTCCTGCAGTAATGAACAAAGAGACACTCCTTCAGACATGGTTCAGGATACTTCACATCATTAGCAACCCTGTGGATCTTTGTAACAGAGAAATTATTAGTGATACGCAGAAATTCAAGGAGTTTGCTCTGTCATGCCAAGACGTTACCTATCCATCAGCTCATCCATGCTTGGATTGTCTTCCAGAAATCTTTTTGCAAGCAATGAAAGGAATTGCAGTAATGGTGAACACTTTTCTGTGTATCACAACCACACACAACCAGCCTGTGAAGCATAATCCTATAAATGCACCTGTTAAAGGATCAAGTCCCTCGGCATCTAAAAAGCGTGAGATAAAGACACTCAGCACAGGACTGGCTTTAGGCCTGGCGGATAACAGAGGTCTAGGTATACGATCATTGACCATGCCATCTCGGCACAGTAGTGGCACATCTATGACTGGCGTCCCAATGCTTGATGATGAAATGATAGGCGATGAGAAAGAGAGTCAGACTCCAGCATCTTCATTGTTCTCTAAATCACCCAGCTCAACTACCGCTCCATCTGTGGACAGTGTACTAGACTTGTATGGTGCTTGGTTGTTTGACGCAGCATTTGCAAAGGTAGACATGAAAGCAAGTTACGAAGCAATTGGCGATATCTACGCCAAGTGTTGTGAGACATCTGAGAATGCTGAACGGAATATCCATTCCCCAAGAAAAATAAGGTAGTGATCAATTAACATCCTATTATTATTAATGTATCTTTCCCAATATTACGGGAAAGAAATGCACCCATACATACCCGAGGAAATTGAATCATGATATTAGCTGTGTTGTGTTTGAGAAAATGACTGGGTTGAGTTAGTGCATTGTGTAGTGCATTGTTGAACTGCCTTCTGTAACAGGTGATATTTTCAAGATGACATCTATTTTGTCCACTAAAACATTCCTAAAATGCATTGCAATTAGACCTTATTCGTGGTGTGACAATGTTTTCCCAATTCAGCGTGACGAACCTCCAGGGGATTCATTTTCTTTTGTTTTTACTCTTCGAAAAATTCATGAGTATCCCAAAGGATACGAAAGGAATAGCGATGATATCCCGACGAGTTTCAAATAATAGCTCTTCATTCCCGCAGAGGTTTGTTAGCTGAATTGGGAAAACATTGTCACACCACGAATAAGGTCTATTCCAACTTAACCTAGTCTTTTGATTCTCTGTATGATATTGGACACTGACATGGGATTCTAAAGGAATATTGTAATGGAGGGCATGAAATTAACTTTTAAACCCACTAGCAAACTGTTGTCATACTCACAAAACTTAGCTAGTTAAATTTTTTGTCACTCGCTAAATACAAAATTTCACCCACATTTTGGGAGTTTGCGAGCATTAATTTCATGCCCTGTATTATTCATTATTTTGTATACATTCCTCATCTCATTACCACAGGATGTTACTATTACTTATAAAGTAATATATTATCTGCTATCAAGGCAATACTGAGCAATAGAGAATTCAACATAGGAGTTATATGTAGGAAATTTTTTTAAATGATGTTAATGCATGAGTCAATTTAGGCAAAGGAGGTGCATTCTGGTGTAGGCTGAGTAAAGAAACATCTAAAGACTCTTTAAAAACGATGTAGTACCTAGCTGCAATGATGGCAAACCAAAAACTCCTACTAATTTCTGCAGCTCCTTTAGTTTGTTCCTAAATATTTTTGTGTGAAATGTTTTCTTATTAGTGTTGAGAGCAGCAGTAGCATAGCAAAGAAAGACTACGCTGATGATGCCAATTTCGAACCAGGCAGAGCAGAGGCATTTGGTGCTCTTTGCCGTATCTTCTGTAGTCCAAGGGCAGAAAAGAGCATTCGACCAGTCTACCTCTCAAGGTTCTACTTGGCTATAGCTACTGGTCTTCTTCATGATGAGGTACATTTTAACATATACACTGTGAAAACTCTCTGCTCTTATCTATTCATGTTCACATTGTTATGATTCCTCTAAATCATTAAAACGCTTTGTGTTAATTTATAGACATGTACAGGTCACATACTGTGCAGTATACTCCTCAATGCACCTGATCTGCTGCGAGTCGACTTACAAGGGGTACAGGTCCTTTTGCCGCACCTCTTAGCAGCCTTGGAGATCGTTCTCTCTAAAAGACAAATTAATGTTTTAAAGTAAGACACTAATCTTTTCTTTAGAATGACTTTTTTCTTCACAACAACTGTTAGTATTTTCTCCAAATTCATATATATTTGTGTCTTAGATGTCCAGTGTCTATTACTGATCTGCGCCGAGCTGCAATCCACCTACTAGTATCCATGCTTTGTCTTCCCTTGCATTTTCAAAATCTACCAATTCAAGGTAAGTTTAATTTACCTTCCCATCCGTTGTACACAATTAGATTTACCTTTGTTAAGTATTACCACACAAATTGGCCATCAGCCTCAGGGTACATCTTTAAAAGGTCTGATTGAGAGTTTGGATGACATTGTAATACAGTAAACTCTCGTCTTAAAAATCCCCCACAAAAATGCTGACAAAGTAATGACTGTAAAAAAATTTTGATATTGCTGGTGCTCGCTATTACAGACATGAAGTGACCGTCCCAAGGGTGTCCGCTGTAACGAGAGTTGACTGTATTTTGCAAGATTGTAAATAGTTTAACAATATCTGTACTCTATTGTTTATTTGCGTTCATTCTATGATGAAATATGCATTACATTTTCAAATGTTGATAAAATGTATTTTACGACCTCACTCCACACGCACTACCATAAGTAGCATTCAAGCCCTTGCAAACAATGATATAATCCAACCTAATCCTAGAACTTTAGTTTGAAATGAGATTGTTATCCTTGAACAGATATGACAGCTGGATACCAGAAGAAGACACAGCCACCATGTGATGCCACGCCCACCCACCCAGCAGCTCGGTTGACGTTTTTGTCATTGAAGCCCAGGATCACTCGTCTGCTGCTGGATGCTTTACAGATTGAATCTGATTCTTATAATGTGCAGATCCTCCTTGGAGGTGGAGTATATGTGATATGAACATTTTGTCGGCATTTTAGAATTAGCTTTTTTGTTCATTGATTTCTCCATCAATCATGAATTCATCCTTACTGCCATCCATTCACACTACCATGCATTTATCCACTCATTCCTCCAATCCATCCACTCATTCATGCATCTCATCAATCTATTCATTAATGCTGCAAGCATCCATCCCATCCATCCATCCCATCCATCCTTGATATATCACTTATATCACTTATATTGACCAGGAGTGTCCTTAATCATCCAAGACACAGAGATTGCCCAGTCACTCGGCATAGCAGAAACAATCTCATCACATTATGTCCCTATCACTGAAGACAAGGAACTTCCCAACTGGACTGACTTCTCAGCTCGTCAACGGGGGAGGGCCAGTACTGGAGGGAGTAGCATGATATCTGAGGCTGGTAGCATCTCCATGGTTGATGCCGAGACAGAAGATAAGCTCACTTTTCTTAAAGTATCCAGTGAATCTTATGGTATGGTTTGAAAGCAGTGTACATACATTTTACCCTGGAGAGGGATTATAGGGAAAGATAGGTAGACTTCAATGTCACTAATGAATTTAAAAAGGGTGGCGTAGTGTTAGTGCTGGTATGTCTCAGGTCTCTATGTGAGAAGATTTTTTTGGTCTCTACCTTGATTCAAGGGATTTTCTCCAGGTTTTCTGGTTTTCCAACCTCAAAACCCCATTTAATGCACTAATTTCCAATTCAGTCTGTGAGATACATGTACCTGTACCCTGACTTTGATCAGCCCAGAAGCTTTTTCAGGGTATTGATAAAATTGAAATTTCTTATCATGTTTTTGTCTATCGAATGGTTTCAAATCCACCATGAAAATGAGAAATATGTTTACATATCGACTTTTTTTTTTTTTCCAGATCCTGCTACAATTTCTGGCCTGTTTGTCCAGATGACACATCTTTTATGTAACAAACTAGTGGTAACAAGAAGCAGTAAGTGGAAGCCTGACCTCCATGTGACCCTAGCTTCTTTTGAGGTCTTGTCTGGGCTGGCACAGCTCGGCATGCAACTCCTGGGTAGGTAGACATCTGTTGTGTGTTTGATGTACTACATTGTACCCATACTTCCCTCACAGGGGAAGGAAAAAAACTGTAATAACCCCACTATCACTAGGGGACTTATTAATGAAGCCGCAAGAAGATGCTTTCCTCACACCATTCCACTCCTTAGGAATTCCAGTTAAGGAGGTATGGGTATTTTCTGAATGTCACTATACCCTCTCACTCCTGGAAGACCCATTTCTCTTCTTTGGTAGAAGTATGGACCCCCTTTGGGTGTATCATACTTGGAAGACTTCACCACTGGATATTCTACTCATGGTCCTTTACTAATTTTGATAAACAGGATGCATTGTGGTCTAGCTTGGGTAACAAATGCTACCTTACAAAGTGGGATGAACAAAAGATATTTGTACCCAAGCTAGACCACAATGCATCCTGTTACCTTTCCTTGGTCTAGCTCTGATCTACGACACATAAGGCATGACAAGCAAAAGATGTTTGTACCCAAGCTAGACCACAATGCACCATGTTTCCTATCTTATAATTGACTTAACTTTTGATTTTTATTCATCAACAGACCAAACAGAGTGTAAAAGTACCATTCACTGGCTGTGTGACTACGTGTCCTACCAGGCCAACAAACCAGCTACCCACCACTCACGTGACCTACACTCTATGATAGTTGCCGCATTTCATTGTATTAAGACGTGGGTTGTTGCACATCCCTGGTTGATGGATGCCGAGGTAAGACCCCTGATTGATGGTAGCGCTGAAGGCAGACTCAACTGTACTATTCACCATTTATTAATGGAGTATTAACTGTTATTAATTATTGGTAGGACTGTCTTCAAGCTGTCATGGAAGTGGTAGAACTGGGTATTTCTGGCAGCAAGTCAAAGGATGCAAGACCAGTAAGTGTATGGGCTTCCTTTGTAGAGAATGCCACAGGGTTCCCATGTAGTTATAATTACTCTTTTGACTTTCAGGAGCCTGGGCAAGTAAAAGAAGAACCGCCTCTAAAAGGTGAAATATGGTTGAAAATATAGAATGAATGAAAAAAGAATAAGATGAAAGAATGAACAAAGTATAAAATGAAATGATATAGTAATGAATAGAAAGTGGATGAAAAAATGAAGATTGGAAGGAGAGAAGGAAAAACCATGGTATAGACTTCTGTATATTTGCAGGTGAAAAAGAGCTGAAACCAGTGTCCTTCCGGGTACGTGAGGCCGCAGAAGGACTGCTGACATGTATCATGGAACACCTGGTAAGCCATGTCTTCACAAAACATCTGGTTAATAGCGTATCGGCAGTCATTCAAGAGTGGCATACTTGCCTATAGGGTGTCAGGCTTAAATCATGAACTCAACATCTCATTTGAGTAGGGTTTGTTTGGTCTCTCCCTTGATAGAAGCTTTGCACCATCACATGCCCACGCCAATAATACAGCTTGGGCTGCCTGTGGTAATTAGATTTCAGAACAATAATATTCCTTTGCTCTCAGGAATCGAATTCTTTCTCATGTAAAACGATTGTATTGTTCCTGCCATCTAACATGGCTGCCGTCACGTGATGGTGCAAAACCTCTATTCAAGGGTTTTTCACAGGGTTCTCAAGTTTTTCTTCCTCCAAAACCTTAGCTGCAAAATTTCAATTCAATTCGTTAGTAATCTATGCCCTGAATTTGGTCAGCTCAGTAGGGGTTGTTTGCAGATATCGATAAAGTTTGAAGGTTTTTGTTACTAGTAAAGGGTGTGCTTAATATATTGATTAAATGAATGTAGGGTTGTTTCCCTTCACCTTGTGGCCCTGCTGCCATGTCTTCTCTGCTCAATGAAGAGACTTTACTGGAGTACTCCAGGAACAAGAAGAGATTAGACAAGGTGAGAAAACATAACATTACTATGGATTATCGTCATTCATTATCATTTATCATCACCAGCATCATCCTCATTATCACCATTCATCATCATTATCATCATATTCACCGTCACCATCATCATCCTTATAATCATAATCACCATCATCATTCGACATCGTCATCATTATCATCAACATCATCGTCATCATCATCATCATCAGCAGCAGCAGCAGCAGCAACAATTACAACAACATTAAGCTATCATCACCATTCCCCCATGGACATCGTCACCATCACGACTATCATTTTTTAATATATCGTCATTTTTGTTTAATGAGCGACATGTTGTACTGTTTTCATCTCAGAACGATCGTCAGTTCCGTTACTTCGTCATACGAGACAACACGCTGATCCTGGGGCTACTGGAAGACTCCCTGGAAGAGAAAGGTAACGCAATCCCACCTGAACCACAACCATGACTGTATGTGTTTACATCTGATAACATTGTATCTGATGGTTGTTTTTAGATCGTCTGCCTACTGTTGGTGCGATTATCCGTGCTCCAACTGGAAGACACGTCTGGACCATGGAGCTAAGACAGTTCTCCAGGAAAAAACATGTGAGTTGATGTGACATCCTGTTACAAATATCATGACACGAAGAGAGATTGCGTGACAAGTAATGCGTTACAAGTATTTCATGAAAAGCATTCCTTGATTCGTTGGGATTGCATTAGATGATGCATTAGAGCATGGATACGGTTACGTTAACGGTAAAAGATAACATCCTTTGAAACAATCACAGTGCGCGAGATCTCTGCTCAGCCAATCAGAGCACGTGGGCACGGTTACGGAACGAAATTAACGACATCTTTTGAACCAATCATGCACTGCGCACGAGATCAGTCCACAGCAAATGAAAATGCTTAGACACAGTATCGTTACGGTCACTGCACGTTGCGTCCTTACTGTAGATTCTTCACTGTCACTGGAAATTTGCTCTACAACTCGTGTACCCATTTATGTTGCGTGACAAACTGTCTCTCGAGGGAAGTAAAGTTGCTTTTCATTCCAGACACATTCTAGGAAGCCCAATGAAGAGAAGATTGATACCAAGTATTCATTTTATTACCAGGGGCTGATTGAGGCTCACTTGACTGATCCTGGTCGTCCAATGCCAAGGATTGATCGTCCTACTGCACCTAAACCTGTAGTGCACAGATACTTCCCACCTGCGGTAGATAATGTACCGCTCACCAAGGCGTAAGTGATCGATACGAGTCAATTAGCCATTCCGAGGTGGAGGGGAAAACTGGGTCGGGTTGGTATTGCAATGCATTGTGGGACTGTTTTAGAAAACATTTATCCAAGATGGCGTCTACTTAGTCCCCCAAAACAACCCCACAATGCACTGCAATGCTTACTCGACCCAGTTTTACCCCGACTTAGTTCTGCGGTCCTGAAATATTCTTTCCATATTTACTGTAAAACAAACCTCTATTCGACGAACACCCTTCATTAAACAGACAGCTAGTCGCACGGTGGCAAGATTTTCTTCCCATATTTACTATAAAACAAACCTGTACGTAGCGGGCACCAGACAAAGTCCCGAAGGTATCCGCTTAATACAGGTTATAGCTGTGGTTTATTAATATCTTTAACATGATTGTGTGCAGTGACCGCAGTATTCCAGACTTGGACGATATCCTTGACGACAAGTTGTACGAAGTACAAGACCACATGAAAACACTGATGCAAAAACAGGTTAGTCTACCTTGACTCCTTTCTCTCTCCCATTCGTTTATTCATATCCCATCCAATCTCTTTCATCCTGTACCTCAAAACGTACTTACAACAACTGTAATTCGTTTGTCTAACAGGCTGAACACGAAGCGGTAGAGCAGTGTAAGGTGAACCGTGAGAAGGCAAGACTACGCTTCCCTAGTGACGATACTGAGAGTATACCACTGGAGTAAGTATGTTGTAGTGTATACTAGACCATGCGGCACGGTACACAAATAACCACGTGGGTTTCAACCAATCACATTGCGAAAGTTTAGAGCAGCGTGACAAATCACGGCACAACACGGTCACGGTAAAGAATCAATCACAGCGCGTGAAATTATTGTTCATCACGATGCTAAATATTATAGATGACGCAAACACATTTAGCGCAAATCAAGACTGCGCGCTGTTAATGTTATTTTGAGATGAAGCTTTATTCATTTTTAGACCTTGTGAAAAATTCCATGCATCACGGCTACTGTTATCTCACCTGGGACTCTTAACGGTTGAAGGTTTGAAGGTAAGCAAAGAAAACCATACGGTAATGCTTTCTTTTACTTGATTTGTCGTAGGCGCTAGTGAATAGACAGGGTCGTTCGGTCACATTCCTGTCATCCAACATGGCGGCGCTTTTTCTTTCGTCATTTCATTCTTTTGGTTTTTTTCAGGGTAATCCCGAAAACCCTTCCGAAAACTCCCTCTTCGCTTTAGACTCAACACGCGAAGGATTTCGCGCAGCTCTTGAAACCCTGGACACGTTACCTACTCGCACCCAGGACACTGTGTTCGTGTTTTACATCAAGAATGGTCAACATGAAGCTGACGAGATCATTGAAAATGAGGTAAGGATGTATTGAATTCCGCTGAATCAAACGAGGAATCTTCCAAATCTTCTTTGATTTTCCAAAATTTTTCAGGTCTCTAAAAATTCCAAACTTAGAAGCTTAAATCAAATTTTAGAGGTTGGACATGCTTTATCTGTACATTAAAGTTATCCACACCCTTAAAAAACATGAAAATGTGATAATCTCCGCATCTCCGGTTTTCTCCCTTGAAGTCAATTTTCAAATTCCAATTTGATCAGAGAGCCAGATTGGTAACAAGCCTTCTCTTTAGGGGAGGGAGTATTTAACTGGAATAAATTAATTTCTCATGTTATTATTTCCTCTATTATTTTTTCCAGATCAGCTCTTGTAAACACAGCAAATTGTTCGTCGAGTTTCTGTTATCCCTGGGTTGGCCGGTTGATGTAGAAACCCACCCAGGCTGGACAGGAAATATTCACGAGGCCTGGACACCAGCTGATAGTGCTTCAGCAGATGATACACGTCCGAAGATGAGCAGAGATAAATCAAAACTAGCTAACAGTATGTCCACCATTACGAGCAGCACATCAACCATGGGTATAGATGGGGATGTTACACACAGCTCTGACGAAGACAGTTGGCTTGGTCGAGACCGCTTCCTTACGTGCAGGGAACAACTTGATAATGAGGATGGTGCGCAAAAAGATTCTCTCACGCAAGAGAGCTCTTTCACAGACTCAGTCACACTAGTAGATTCAGACACTGGAGCAGATTCTGTCACGCGGGAGGATTCCGTGACGCGAGCAGATTCTGTCACGGGGGAAGATTCAGTCGCACGTGATAACTCTGTAACGCATGAGGATTCTGAAACTTCTGCGCAAACAGTCACACAACAGCCAGATAATAACTCTGAAACATCTCCTGAAGGCCACCTGGACAAGGAACTGAACCAGATTCTTTACTATGCTGATATAAGCCGAGAGGTTGCGTTCGTCGTACCATCGTTACTCCCTCATTACCAGCGCTTCCGTAAAATGATCGTCAAAGCCGAGACATCTGATGAAGATAACGAAGAATCAGAAGAACTACCGAGGAATCGGCTGCGCGCTCGATCAGAGAGCATGGGCAGCCTGGAGATTAGTAGCAGTAGTACTAGCAGTATGGATATGAGGGCACAACTGGCCAGGCAGACGTCCGACGCGGTGGGGGCGTTTGGAAGTCGAATGGGCAAGTTTTCCGATGGTCCTGTGGACACAGGGTGAGTTCAAAGCATATATACTACGAGATGCACTGGAAAATCCATTGACTTGTATCAAGAGAGCATAAATAAGAGAAGGAAACTTCTTATTGTGGCGCGCGCCATGGAAATTCCCGGTTGGGCTATTTTTAGTAACCGGATGCAGTTTAAATTTCACCTTACCCTAATCCCGTGCGTCAACTAGCGCACGTGCCCGTGCTCTTTCCGTTTGTTGTTTTGATCACTAAAACTAAAAATAGCTCAACCGGGAATTTATGTGCCGCGCACCACCTTAAGAAGTTTTCCTTTCTTATATTTATGCTTTCTTGCATGTATATTATTTATTTTACCACAGGAAGCCCATAGTGAAACCCAGCGCACACAGCACATCGTCAGAAACTAATGTGATAGTAGCCTGGCTGGAACATTTCCCTGACCATGCTTGCTTCCCCATCGATGACTTGCTGCTCGAGATGGACTTCGGTAACACGCAGGGGGGTTCCCACAGGGGATTAGTCGACAAGGACACTGTGGTGATCTTCATTCATATATTACATAATGGATTATATCGAGTACACATAAGGTCTACCATAAGGTTAGTTATACTTAATACTACCCATAGGGGTACCCAACGGGGAGAGGGGGTACACTATTAGGTGACCAGGGGTACATTAGGGGATTGCTTTGCATAAATGCCCGTTGTGTCACCAAGGATAAGATAAATGAGTTCTAGGGTGTTCCTCAGTGATCTGTATTTGGTCCTTAACATTTACCAGTCGATGTTTCATGACTGCGTATTTCTCATCGAAAACCATATACTAATATAAATAAGTTCCAGGGTGTTCCTCAATGATCTTTATTGGGTCCTTAAACGCTCACTTAAATGTATCATCGGGGCCTGGTATATAAGTTTTTGGGGTGTTCTTTAAGGATCTATTTTGGGTCCATTATACTCTTTATACCAGTTCTAGAGATTCTACAATTGCACATGTGTACACCCACCACAGCACCCTCTAAGAATCATTTTAAGGTTAAGGCCAAGGTTATTCCAAACACCCTACTGTGCTATCTTAAGTGATTCTGATGTTTTTCGATCGTTCTCAGGTCTCCCATTGGAGGTCCACTATTGGACGGGATGGTTGTGAGTCGCCGTGCCCTGGGTGCCATGGTACGTCAGACAGCCATGAACATCGTTCACAGACGGCGACTGGAGATCGATACGTAAGTTCTAACCAATCACAGCGCGCGAATTCACTAGTCAACCAATTAGAATGCGCAGACAAGGAACGGAATTGACTTCATTTCCGTTGAACCAACCACAGCACGCGAAATCACTAGTCAACCAATTAGAATGCGCAGACAAGGAACGGAATTGACTTCATTTCCGTTGAACCAACCACAGCACGCGAAATCACTAGTCAACCAATTAGAATGCGCAGACAAGGAACGGAATTGACTTCATTTCCGTTGAACCAACCACAGTGCGCGAATTCACTAGTCAACCAATTAGAATGCGCAGACAAGGAACGGAATTGACTTCATTTCCGTTGAACCAACCACAGCACGCGAAATCACTAGTCAACCAATTAGAATGCGTTGACAAGGAACGGTTATGGCACGACTTGCCCTTACCAGGACCTTTACACAGACATAACCCAATTATTATTCTCATTTCCCTAACTTCATTTCATTGTTAGAACATATTATTTAATGATTCCATTCTCAAAACTACGCGACCAACACTACGTTTTTGGCTTCCTTCAATTAAATTTGCAGCGGTCCTAGTATTTTTTGACTGACCGCAACCAAAAACCCTTGGGCTGTGCTACACACTATGTGTGGTCGCTCGTTTGTACCCCAAGCTAGACCAGAATGCACTCTGCGTGCCATTAAAGCGAGCGAGCGTGATATACTACATTATATTCTAGTTCTGAGCGATATTCTGTATATCTTTCCAGTTATTCTCCCCCTCAAGTTTGCCGAAAGCTGAAAATCCAGGATATCGTAAAGAAATACAGGAAAGAAATGTCAGTTCCGGAGTTCTACGTGTCTTTATTTGGTGAAGAACATTGATTCATTATTCAGGTTAGTGACTCATGCTTCGATAACATAAGACCTCTAGGATTATGAGCCACACGACCAGGTGTAATATTTTGGCTATGACTTCTTTAGTCTCCTACGCATTGTCGTGACGCAATGCTCACTTGGCTTCTTACAACTGTGAAAAATCAGAACGAAGGGTACAATAACGGTAAAGCGAAAGTTTAACGATTTTTTTCAATAAATTTTGGTAGAGGCGACAAGTTTAATACGAATCAAACGCGATACTTTTTATTTTTCTTATTGAAATTGGGACCTTATTTTTCGTAGGTAGAACAATCTTATATTGCTTACTCGTGTTCTGCAATAAAATTTCTATATTTTCAAAATCCGATTTTGAAGTTGAACGACAGACGCCCCAGCTGTTGACTATCACATCCCTCGAAGCACGAGCTACAATTAGCAATCACCCAAAACTGTCATCTTAAGTTTCCTTAAGACTGTAAATCCTGTCACACTCCGTAATTTTCTCCAAACGAGAGAAAAGCGTTGTTATTGATGAAGATTTCGAAGTCACCTTGAAGATGTACAAACAAAAGACGCTCTTCATTTCCTGACCATTTGGCAATAGTAATTCTTATCGTCATGATTATGTCCGTTGTGCCAACCGTGTTCCTTCCAAGGAACAAAGAGCGATAATATCTAGAACGATTAAAACTGTCATTATCAAATGATTAAATTAGAAGTCGAAAATATTTGACGGATACTCATGATAGATGAGAAGAAAACTTGTTAAGGATTTGAAAGGATTATTTGAAGTGATAGGCTGCTTACCATTACACACGCTACTAAAAACCCGACTCAATGGCCCCGTCGACTAAACAATGAAACGATGAATGTTTCTTAGAAAACGATTATGAGTAGAATTTTTTATTACAAAAAAATTAACTGAATAAGTTTAAGTTCGGTTTTCACAAAGATTTCGCATCCCCTGGTTAAGGTTTTTTTGGCTTTTGTTTTGGGTGAAGGGAGAAGTACGAATATTTTTTGAAATAACTGAACTGGCATTTCCTCGTACTCGTCTTGTGGTTTGCTAACTAGATAACCAATGACAGCCAATGCGTGTTGTATTTACCACTGTTGTTCCATGCCAGGCTATACGTTCAGTTGCGTTCGTTTTCGTTTCGTGAGGTTAAGTAATGCTATCGAGGAAGATATGTTATATCATTAGGGAAATTACTAAATCTTCTATTTCACATATTTTTGTTTTTAATAGACCCCTTGCATTGATCTTCTAGAGGAATTGCCTGGGGACAGCACAATAGGCAGTCTTTTCTTATGCAAAAAAAAAAATCCATTGTTTTTTCCCCCAGAACAATTCCTCTAGCGACTCAGTGCAAGGGGTCTGTACTCTCTCGATCATTGAAGTAACTTCAAATTACTATTGATTTGTGAATACTTGCGAATCGGAAATAATATGATATGATTATAAGTATATTTAGGGGGGAAATATTCAGAAAAAAATATCAATTATCCACCCCGCTAGTTTCTCCCATGAAAACCCACGTGAATCGGCAGATTTCGCTAATTCTCCGAAATCACTGCCTTCAAGGGCTTCTAAATATATAAGACATCATTTAGGTATTACAAGAATAGCTTTGCTAGGAGGAATCCCACTCTAACTAGACATAGAACGCCTTACATTTTATATATTAAATCATCGATAAAATTAAGCGTTTCTAATGTTTGTTACGTCAAGGAACAGTTAGATAAATACGCCGTTTCCAACTGTAATCTATTTTTTGTTTGGGAATGATATTAGGAGAAGCGTTTCTATCAATCTAGCCAAAAATAACTCGAAAGGGAAGTTTTTAAATCCGAGGAATAAATTGGCTAAATTAAAGAGTGTGGCTGAAAGGCGGGGAACTCGAAAAACCCCGAGAAAACTGAAAAGCTGCAAAAATAACTCTAACTATAATAAGAACAACAAAAAAAACGCTTCTAAAGCTAGGGGAGATTAAACAAAAAATACAAATAATTCGTTTTTTTCGTGATATGTTTGGAAGGATATAGCAGACATAATGCATGCAACATGTCGTACTTTAACCGTCCAGAGTCAAGTCAAGAGAAACTCTCAACACCTCTGCTCTAGTTTTAAGTTTCCTTCAAGTGCGAAGTCTACACGAAAGATGTCCTTAAAAGTGTCAAAGTTTTTATTCAAAAATGAAATTAGAAAGAGCAAATCATGGTTTTACAATTTGGTAATTGTAAAAATATTGGCGTAGATTTTCAAAATGTCATGTTATATACAACTCCTTTCGTGGCCTACATCGGCTTCCGGATCACTCATTCATTAATTTATCTTGTCAAATAATACAAAACTAGTCATTATGGCGGTTAAAAATGACGATAAATACAGCCTCTCTTTGTGTACAACGTGCAATTCAATAGTACATTGAGCCAGAAGGGAGTCTAGGGACTCGTAATCCACGAGCACTACGATATATCGACAGGTTAGTTTGCTAGTTTGAAAATTTTCTATCATTTATCACTTCTAAGTCTTCAGAATTATCAAACAGCTTCTAAAATCTTATGTTTTAAAAAGCTAACCATTGAATCTCGTTGTTAGGCTTGACAATTAGCTCTTTAGCACCACTATAAATTATAACGAGTAGAGAGTAGAGAAGTAAAAGGGTTTTGTAATTTCCTAATCGAATAGGTCCTAATATTGGTCAATTTGAGAGTAAGTATTTTATTCCTTCGCACAAGGCTTGTTAAATCCAGCACGAAAACTAAGACCAGGCGTCATTGCAGAATCCATCAACATCTTGGAGCTTTGTTGTTTTACCTATATTTCTACTCACACCTTGGTATAAACTACCAGTTGGCTGTTCTTGTTGAATACAAATATCGCGCTTCCCATAGCCAAGATTCCGTGAATTTAGCAAGACAACTCAGTCTTCTCTCGACGAGTAATCCGGTTAACAGAGAATCTATTAGGTTAGTTTTTATTCCATTAACGGAATCTATTTTAAAAAATTCTTCAAGAAAATTTCCAGTTGGCTTTAGGAAAGGAAATCTTCTCCTGTGCTTTGAAGGTAATTTTCCCGGTTTTTTCCCTCCGCAAAACTTCTAAATTCCCATTCGATTATGGAACGATTATTATTTCAAAATTAAGCAGAGGATTTTTAAAGTTGTTGTGGTCACGATATAGCGACAAAGACACTCCTTTAGCAAATTACGCTAAGTTTATAATCCATTAACTATTGATGTCGGGATTTCCTGGTCAACTAACTATTCCTTTATCCTTGAGAGTCATTTCCTCGGTCTGTCTATCAATACGGCAGCAGCTGACGAAGTCTATCGATAAGCATATTTATGCTATATTAGTATAACTAAAGACCATGCGCACTGTATTTATCCCACACAAAAATCTTGCACTTAAATGTACGCGTTGCTGTTGTATATATTTGATACATTTTGTACAATGAAATTTTCTTCATAAGTAATTTCCATTTATTCGTAAAGCTGATACTTTGAAAATTTCAAAGCGTAAATCTTTTCTGTTTGTTTCCGATTCCTTTTATCGCAAATTTAATTTTTGTCATCTTCTTTGCTTCTGACTTCGGTGTTACTTTGTATTGAATCCAAAAAGCCATAGATTTGCGGCAGTCAGTTTTAGAGTTACGTGGAAACTCGTGCTTCATACATGACGTAGAAGGAAAACAATATCCTGTAGTACCACTAAGTGGTCCATTCGGTGAAGTATCAACAGATAAATAAGGTAAATTAGTCCACTAATCACATCAAATAATACCAATGAGCGATGAGTAAGCTAAATGTACGCGTTAAGTTTGTTAAAACTGATTCACGACTTTACGTAATGGAGATTTGAGTGACGGAAAATCTTCAAAACCACGTCTCGAAGTTTTTTAATTAGGCAAAATTTTTAAAGTTGTTCAAAGGATCGGTGTAATTAATTCTTGTTTGAAGATTGTTATATTTGTATCTATGTAATGTTTGGTGGACATGTGAACATCTTTCCGGCTCTTCTGACTTGATCCTTGTAAACACTGTATTTCATACTTAATTAAAACCGCGGTACAAATGATATGTGATGTGAGTTGAATATAGGAGCTGCGCTAGAATACTATGAATAAATAAGAAGAGTAGAAGAGGGTAATACTAACTCAATCATGTGTCATCAGAGAGATCAGTGTTTAGATGGCGCGCTGTGATTGGCTGATAAAAGTAAAGGCACAACTAACTCACAGATCCAACCCTGAAACAACCTCTGGGCTGATCTAAGTCAGGGCATGGCTAACTCACAGATCAAACCCTGAAACAACCTCTGGGCTGATCTAAGTCAGGGCATGGCTAACTCACAGATCCAACCCTGAAACAACCTCTGGGCTGATCTAAGTCAGGGCATGGCTAACTCACAGATCCAACCCTGAAACAACCTCTGGGCTGATCTAAGTCAGGGCATGGCTATATCAGATGGAATTAGAATTTAGCGTGTTGGACAAAGCTGGAAACCCTTTGAAAACCCCTCGAATCACGGCCCCACAACCTCAAATCTACCGCGTGTTATTCACCTAACGTGGCATTTGACTGCAGTGATATAGACATTTAGATGCGCTAACCCTATAACGTTATTAGTGGGTGCTGTATAACTATGAAAAACTAATTACGCAGTGCGGTCATAACCGTACTACATTGTGCTGTGCACTTCATGGGCGCACCATTGTTAAGGTGTGCGCAGGGACTGGAGATTATTGCACATGCGCAGACAGCTGATATTGCATATCAGTGAACTGTAAATAAAGTGAATAAAGTACAATTAAGCTCTGATTGCTTTCCCATTTCGGACAACTCGTCTTTGAAATGGGCGTAGTTTTATAGATTTTTAAACCCCAACAGATATCATACATAGATTATGAGTTAGGGTAAATTTAATTTTCTTAATGTTGAATGGATGACATCGATGTATGCTTGTCTTCTGACTAGAGTGCACGCACTAAACCCATGAATAATATTTAGTACTAATTAGTACTATTTCATACAGAATCCTTTGTTTCCAATTGTTTAATTTTCACTATTTAGTACTAAAAATTAGTATTTGTTTCACGGGTTTAGTGCGAGTACTCTATTATTTACCAGGGCTCTAAATTTCAATTTCAATACCTTGAGAAATCAAATCGCTAATTTTAAATAAAAGGTAGAACGAGCATAGCTGATACCTTTACTCTGGAGTCCTCCCTGAATACTCAGTAAGCAGATTGATATTTATCTCTTCTTTGTCCAGATTCACTATGAAGACATCAAATCTACTGGTAGCGTACGCATGTATTTTAGCAATAACCGTATCGTATGAAAGAGTCACCGCACGCTCAGATGATTGCTTACCCATCTGTGATGGACTGTATTATCAGTGTATGACGGGATGTTATGGGTGGGATGAATGCAAGATGTGCGTTAATGGAGCCACTCATTGCAGAGATAGATGTAGTAACAAAAGATCTCTTTCATCTCCTGGGAATAGTGGAAGAAATGAAATAGGATGGAAAAGACTTCTACGTACTCTCAATAAACAATAGTAGTAGTGTTCCTTGAATGTAGTTAAGGTTAACAATAAAAAAAACTTGAATGAAATAGAAAATTAATAAATCTTATTCTTTTAAATCGTTTTATGTATTCTACCTGGATAACTTCATTTTTATTTATGTATTTAATAGGCTATAATAAGTCTAACTTCTCACTTCTCTCTCATCTTTTTAGGAAGGAAAATTAATATCCAATTATAAAATAGAACAAACCTATGAAAACCATGGGGTATAGTCAATGCTTTTTGGCCAAAAACACCCATTTTTCAAGTGTGATAAATAATTCATATTTTTTCAAAAGGTGTGAAAAACACCCAAAATCCATCAAAACCATGGGCTATAGTCCATGCTTTTTGGCCAAAAACACCCATTTTTCAAATGAAAAAAATAATTCATATTTTTTGAAAAGGTGTGAAAAACACCCAAAATCCATCAAAACCATGGGCTAGATTCCATGCTTTTCGGCCAAAAATGGCCCATTTTCGACTTTCTTTGAATAATGCATCATTTTGAAAAAGGTGTGAAAAACACCCAAAATTGACCAAAACCATGGGCTATAGTCCATGCTTTTTGGCCAAAAACACCCATTTTTCGAGTGATATAAATAATTCATATTTTTTGAAAAGGTGTGAAAAACACCCAAAATCCATCAAAACCATGGGCTATAGTCCATGCTTTTTGGCCAAAAACACCCATTTTTCAAATAAAAAATAATTCATATTTTTTGAAAAGGTGTGAAAAACACCCAAAATCCATCAAAACCATGGGCTATAGTCCATGCTTTTTGGCCAAAAATGGCCCATTTTCGACTTTCTTTGAATAATGCATCATTTTGAAAAAGGTGTGAAAAACACCCAAAATTGACCTAAACCATGGGCTATAGTCCATGCTTTTTGGCCAAAAACACCCATTTTTCGAGTGATATAAATAATTCATATTTTTTGAAAAGGTGTGAAAAACACACAAAATCCATCAAAACCATGGGCTATAGTCCATGCTTTTTGGCCAAAAAAAACACCAAAAATATATGAAAACTTAAAAAGTAATCAAAAATTGTATATTTAATGTTATCTTAAACATTTATCGTAAAACAACATTGCTGATAATTTGTGACTTTAAAAAGGTTTTTTAGTGTGATGATTGGATGGTGTGGGATTCTCACATTTTGACTGGTTCACAGGTAAAACCAATCGAAAGTCAGGATCGCATGTCATGTCTAATAGTGAAAATTTCTTGTCTGTATTCAAAAAAATTGTCTTTTTCATAAAGACTAGAGAGAGCTTATACTTTATGCTTTCAACAAAGATTTGCATAGGGCGTGACAAAACAAGTGAGATTTACTTTGAAACATGTAAAACTAAATTGTTAGGTGGCAAGTTTCACAGAGAACTATGCCTTACTTAAAAGGAATTATGTAACATAATAGAAGTAGCTTCATATGTGTGTTGACTCAAGGTGAAATCAGAGACAACTTGCTATTTGTAGCTGATAAACACGAGCTCCTTTCTTGAGCAAAAAGCCTTGATTATTGAGCGAGTAAATAAAGTCCTCAAAACTTGGAATCTGTAGGCGAAGATCCTGGAAAAAGGAAATAAATAGGATATAAGGAACATTACAAGAGGTCACTGATCCGTTTACATCATATTGGAGGTCTCCATATATCATCCAACATGGCTGACAATGATCATGTGACCTATAAAAACGACAGGTTACAAAATTTAGGGCTCTTTCCATTAAGTTGAAGCAAACGGTCCCAGCAACCAGTTCTCAAAATCGTACACGTTAGTTCCGAACCTGTTATAAGGGAGGACAGATGTGTACCATTTGAGAACTGGCTGCCCAGACCAATTGGTCCAACTAAATGGAAAGTGCCCTAAATGTGGTACCTTGGCTACTGCTCGCATTTGGTCGATAGTAAAAATAGAATTGTACTCTCTGTCAGCAATGCGACCCAGCTCTGCAATGAATCGCTTTCCCTGAAACAAATATACAAGATAACATATAGTTAGCTATTCAATCAGAGCAAACCATTTATAAAATTCAGGGTTCTCTAACCACCATGCGTACCACAGCTTTGGAGCTCATGCCTGAACCATGCTGTGACCGTTGAAAGTCTAGATTTCCAAAGTCATCACTGTAAGTATCCATTAGACTGTACTTCATGATCACAACCACGTCTTCAGCATCTTGACTTGTGGCCTTCTCACGAAGCTCGAGACGAGCACGTGCCTGAGATACAGGGAAATGAGAATACATGCTTTAGATATGGGGGAATAAAAAATGTGCCTAGTTACAGAAACCACCATGGAAATATGTGCCTTAGATACAGAAAACAAATGATTAGAGTGATAATGATTGTTACCTCTGTTAATCTGATCAATGACTCTAGCTGTCTGGTTGTTATAGGGGTGGAATCACCTGCTTGGTACTGACGCCTTAGTGAAAGATAAAACCTCTGCGGAATGCAAAAAATACATAATCAAATAGTAAACATCTAATCTCATTAACTAAACTCTTTTGATAAAGTCTAATCTAAATTAAAATTCACACCATACTATTCATTCCTGGCACGATCTATTAACTCTAAACGACCATCCCAATATATCAGCACACATTAACATCTAACATCATAGTGATTCACCTGTAACACCTTAGCAGCAGATGATGTCAGCTTCGGATGAACATATTTCCTTGCGTAACCAATGTACTACAATAAACGATATATTGCACACTCAGTAGGCTGCATTACATTAGCGGGACCTTCAAGTCATTCTCATTACCAAGAGGTCATATTCCATTACCCATTACTCTCTCCTCATCTTGCACGTGCTTGAGGAAGTAGCCCCTTAACACACTATACAGGTAGTTCAGTCCCTCCCCCTATGGGATCCAGATAGTACTGTGCCTTCCTGTCCCCCCATGGGATCCAGATAGTACTGTGCCTTCCTGTCCCCCCATGGGATTCAGATAGTACTGTCCCCTCCCCCCATGTGATCCAGATAGTACTGTCCCCTCCCCCCACGAGATCCAGACAGTACTGTCCCCTCCCCTCATGGGATCCAGATAGTACTGTCCCTTCCTGTCCCCCCATGTGATCCAGATAGTACTGTCCCCTCCCCCCATAGGATCCAGATAGTACTGTCCCCTCCCCCCACAGCATTTATGTGTGTCCTACCTTTCTCAGGAGCGGTGGTGGGATTGGATCGAACTGTTCACCAGGGCTAACCTAATAATTAGACAAATAAATGCAGTGATGAATATGCTGCCAAGGTCATACCACAGGAGTAGCTTAAGAAGCATACTGAACAGGCTGTAAGTCCTGAGTGTTGTCCAATACACCAGATATGAGACGGATCTTCATGAAGAATAGGTGATCAGTCTAACTACTCAGATGTTATTTAAGGAACAAGATCACAGGACTGGTGTAAAGGTTATGCGCATGAGATATAGGCAACTACAAGCACTAGGATACTTGGTGACATAGAAGGAGTTCTCTTCGAACATGTAATGGTATTGTCAAATACTTTATTCTTAGTATGTAACCTTCTTCATATCCCCACCAAGAATGTTATTATTACATACCTTGAGTCGTTCAGATAATGGTTTGTCTGCCTCCCATTGTTGTCTTGCTTCATCTTCATCTTCACTGGTCCCCTACATGACAACAAACACTGTTATTCCCTTATTCAATAAAGATGGTCTTCACATGCACGTGTGGGTCATGATTGCCTTACCTCACTAGGTCGTCTTGCTGTGACTTTTCCCAAGGCACTAAAATACACCATTAATACAAGTGTTCAAATATCAAGAACAAATCCAAGGGAGGAGTCCAAGAGAGAAGTCCAAGGGAGAAGTCCAAGGGAGAAGTCCAAGGGACGAGTCCAAGAGAGAAGTCCAAGAGAGAAGTCCAAGAGAGAAGTCCAAGGGAGAAGTCCAAGGGAGAAGTCCAAGAGAGAAGTCAAGAGAGAAGTGCAAGAGAGAAGTCCAAGGGAGAAGTCCAAGGGAGAAGTCCAAGGGAGAAGTCCAAGGGAGAAGTCCAAGTGAGAAGTCCAAGGGAGAAGTCCAAGGGAGAAGTCCAAGGGAGAAGTCCAAGGGAGAAGTCCAAGGGAGAAGTCCAAGGGAGAAGTCCAAGGGAGAAGTCCAAGGGAGAAGTCCAAGGGAGAAGTCCAAGAGAGATGTCCAAGGGAGAAGTCCAAGGGAGAAGTCCAAGGGAGAAGTCCAAGAGAGAAGTCCAAGGGAGAAGTCCAAGAGAGAAGTGCAAGGGAGAAGTCCAAGAGAGAAGTGCAAGGGAGAAGTCCAAGAGAGAAGTGCAAGGGAAGGGACAAAAGAAGTTGGTCATGGGAGGCTGGGGGTTCATGGGCAGTCCAGTTAAGAGATTAAAAAGAATGTCCCAGGGAGTGTCAGGGATTGGGTGGGGTAGAGTAGTGGGGCAGTGTGTATGCATGCAGAGGGTGGAGGGGGAGAGGGAAGAGGAGAGAGGGGAGAGGGTAGAGGGGAAAGGAGAGAAGGGAGAGGGTAGAGGGGAAAGGAGAGAGGGAAGAGGGAAGAGGAAAGAGGGAAGAGGAGAAAGGCAAGAGGAGAGAAGAGGAGAGAAGAGGAGAGAGGGAGGGAGGGATTTGGAATGTTCACATTCAAGAGACTCATTCCAATGTCTATAAAGTTTTCTCATTTCAGACTACATTAAATATATTTGAGAATATAGTTCATTGAGTTGTATTCTCATTCCCCCCCCCCCCCCCCCCTCCCATACATAACTGGGGAACAAAGAAATAATATTCAAGGGAATGACCGGTGAGAATAATTTGGAAAACAGTGGATTAGGACATTAATGACATCTTTGAGCTTTTGAGCTCTGAAAACGTAGAGTGACATTGAATTAAATATTATAAAATATTCATGAAATTGAGCACACCTTTTCTTTCCAGTATGTAGCGCCATGACATGTTCCGTCAACATGCAATCCATTTCCTGCAACACAAACACATCATAACACTTTAGTGGCTTTTATTAAACATGACAAATAAATCCATACATTATCCATAGAATGACCACATGGGTGAGGACTAACTTTTAAAGGGTACGAACCTCATCGGGCTTGTCCAAGAGAATGAAAGCCTGGAAGAAATGAGGAAAAAAATAATCAACTTTGGATCTAAAATTCCTTCGTGTACAAGATGGTAGTAAGGGCATTGTGAAAGCAAAACTTCATATTGTTCTTATCTAAAATAGCTGATATGGTTTGGTAGAATCTCTTGACTAACTGGTGTTCTTGAGCCTAGGGGGTCTAGAAGGGGTACCTAGTAATACCAGGGTAGAGTGATCAACACTTACCAGATCAAATCTGGATAGGAGAGCACTACCCATCCTGAAAGACAAAGTAGGCAAGATCAGTAACTCATCTTCCAATGAATCCAGTTTGAGTGAAGGGTTTTAGGGAGGAAGGAATTAATTCAGAGGACTAAGAGAATAAATTCTAGAAACAGAGGAGTTAGACCTAGAAACAGACTGCATTCTTACTTTAAGTTCTCTGAGACTGTCTTTGCCTTGTTGTAGTGACCACCAACAGGGTTAGCAGCTGCTATAATGGAGGTACGGGCAGGTAGACTGAAATATAACAACCAATAGAATATTAAACATTGAAGACTAACATGGTAATGCAAGGTCAGTTCTACACTACAAGCCATATTCAGCTACTACGCTGTCTCTCTTCACTGCATAGTTCATGCCTGGGGTTGTGGGTTTGAGATGAACAAGTGACATAATTTTACCCTGGTTTCCTGAGGATATGGGTTTGATTTCTGGCTGAGCCACATGAGTTTGTTTGATGTGTTGTTCTCTCCCTTGCCATGAGAGCTTTTCTCTGGGTTCTCTATTTGATTCCTTCCCTCCATAACAATCAATGTGCGAGTTGAGTTTGTTTTATGTGTTCTTCTCTCCCTTACTTCCCTCCGTAAACATCAACATGTAAGTTGAGTTGTGTGTAAGTAGTGAACGTAGTGGTAGTTATGCAGATGGTTGTAAAATATAAGTTTTTGTTTTGATTCACCTGCAGACTATACCAGCCTTGGCTATACTGATGCTCTGCTGTTCCTTGGTTGGGAAAGAACAAATGTTCAGTCGATAAAGCACAACACACAAGGAAAAGAGATGATAGGTATTGTGAGGTCGTTACCATGGCTTCAAGTAATGCCTGATGCTGGTTGCCCATCTTATCAAACTCATCAATGCAACAACACCCTGCAAAAATATATCATCATCAGTATGATTAACACCATGGTCGACATTATAACTGACCATCATTTATTATGACCTTCATCATCATCACCACCACACCACTACCACCAACACTATCATTTTATTGTCATCACTGCAAACATGATGATGATGATCATCATCATCATTATCATCTTCAACAACACCATACTGATTATCACTCCACCATCATCATCACTTATCAGTAACACCACTTATCATTCATCACCATCACCATCATCATCAACAACAACATCACCACTCGACCACCACCACCATTATCATCATCATAAACTCAATCTTCATCATCATCATCATCATCATCATTATCATCAACAACACCACATCATCAACTCAATCTTCATCATCATCATCAGCATCATTGTCATCATCACTTGACCACCACCATTATCATCATCATCCAATTCTCTCCTAATCTATAGTATTAATGCAGCTGATAAAGTTCAATCTACACACCTTGGTCCCCCAGCACCAAAGCACCTGCCTCTAGAGCATAGTCTCCAGAAGAACCATCTTTAGTCAATGTAACCTATGGTAATCAGTCAAAGACTGTGTTATCTATATGATTGTATTTATCTAATATATGATTGTACGTTAACAAATGATAAATATAGGGTTTACTTACTGTTAATCCAGAGGTGGATGTAGTATTACCACAGACATACACACCCCTTGGCGCGACATTAGAAACTGCTTGCAACATCTACAAAACAGGAATCACAACTCAGGAACATAACCACTGATTATACTTTACGGCATGAATCAACTTAACCTTAAATTACTGGTATATAATACCAAGATACTACTATTCATACCTGGCTTTTCCCTAATCCTGGGTCACCAACCACTAGGATGTGGGGGTTTCCCCTGACAGGTATGCGATTCTGGAAATATAATTAATTATTAAATATAGATAAATTAATTAATAAGTTAGGGACTTGTCAGAAATTAGCAGAGGGGGAGGGAAGGGGGTTGAGATTTGAAATTGAGCACCGAAAATAATGTAACCCTCCCTAGAAATAGGAATGAATTTTCCTGACCCTCCTCTTGGGCATGGCTAAAACATCATTACCCTCCTCTAAAAAATACCCCCCCCCCCCCAAAAAAAAATGAAATAAGACCTGTCCTTGATCAAATATCAAGAAATAAAATATACTATAAACACAATAAAACAATAGTTCCAAGCCGAGGTTGGACTACAGGTTTTCATACATTTACTGTATGGTATTTTATCAAGTCCAGCCTTGACTCGGAGCCATCTTTTTGTTGTCTTTCAAGTTAATCCATGAAAGGTCTTACCTTGTCATTGAGGAACCGCTGTGTTCCTCCAAATAACCCCATTATCAATCCTGCTTTTACCAACTAAAATAAAGAATACCAAATGTTACCTTTTTACTGAAAACCTCAATGAACCAGACTGAATTAATGATCAATAGGCATCAAATAGTGGTAACAGGATGCTGTAAATGTTTGAAAAACATCTTGAAACTGGGAACCAGACATTATATTTTCATTATTGATTATATGTTCATTTAAGAAATTTCCAGTTGTAAGTTCCATTAGTATGGACCAATGATGCTTAAGGGAAGCAGGGATGGTGTGCATTGCTCTTCAAGGGTTGCGGAGTTCTCTGGTTTTCCTCCCTCCTTAAAATCATTATAATTACTAGATTCCAATTTGAAGTCAAAAGCTTAAACATGAACCGCTGGTTTGAGAGACTGTGCAATCTCTGCCCCAGCAATTGACAAAATAAATGATACATTTTACATTCTATGACATTTAAAGCGTAAATACCTCATGTCCATATATTGAAGGGCATAAGGACCTGAAAAGAAACCTTGCAATCAGTACTGGAAATTGACTAATCCCTTATATCCAGAAATATCTGTAGTGCATCAGTCTTACGTACCCTACAATGAGTTTGAATAAGTTCCTCTCTGCCTGGATCTCTTGAATGGCATAGAGCTCCTGTGTTAAATATTAATTATTATTTATTACATTAGATCTTGTTACATTAATGTATTTGTGTAGCGACAGGGACTAATGTAATCCACTACTGTTATGCTTTCTTCATCATCACCACCATTTTCACCATTATCATCACCATCATCATCATCATCATCATCACAATCATTATCACCATCATCATACTCATGGAACACCATCATCATCATGGATCATCATCATTAATGCAATCCTGCATATATAATCATACCTTGAGAGTAAACTCCATAGAAACAGCACTACTAGGATCATTATTATTTGCATTTCCTTTGTTATTGTTGACTGAGTTAGCATGGATGTACAATAAGAACATACACTTGTCTTTGTTGTACTTGCTACGACCTGAGATTAAAAGAAAAAAAAGAAAAAAAAAGAAAAAGAAAATCATTCCACATACAGATCTTTTTCATGCGTCAGCCATGTTAGCTTGAACAATAGATTCCACCTCTTTCATTCCACCACGTGTCGCCTAGTTCCATTGCTTGAGAATCAATTTATGCACGTGAAACAAACTTGAGATTTTTATTCTCATAAGAAAAAACATCGCTGCCGTGAGATAAAGGTCCATAAAGAACTTTACTTACATTCTTCAGAGTTGGTAACCTTGACGATTCCTGTTGCCGTGACAACATCCCCGGGTACACAACTATCCACTGAAAGAACAAAGATTCAAAATATCAAAAACACCAAATCAAGTTCAATGTTTACATTTTATTATATTACTTTTAATATGTCATATAACATACATCCCATACCTAGGTCAGCCGTCAGCTCGCACTCTACTGTGCGAGGTATGCGTCCTGCCTCTCGTTGGTTGTCATCCATGATTTCTTGTATTCTGAATGAATAAAGTGAAATTAATGTAATGTAAAATATAAAGGGAATAATATGATGATATGTGATATATGAAATGAAAAATACCTTGATGAGAAATATCATGACTGTACCTTATAGTCTGCCAGTCCATAGTAGTGGTGAGAGATGAACTACGTTCAGGTGTAAAAGCTCTTCCACGGCACTCAGATGATGCACACTAAACAATAGAGTACAATTACAGTTAACACCGTCTTTTGCATCTAGACAGGAACACCAGACGTCAAAACAAGGTCTAAACGTCTCTGAAAGAGGGTATAAATCTTTTAAAATATCAAATAAGGCTGCCTTTTATCCCTTTTTTAGCTGACAAACATTCAAGTTTCAGGAGCCAGTTAGAACATGATTTGATGTCTGGTGTTTGCACCTAGATGCAAACCACAATTTTATATTAAATGTTGTGTAATAAGCTTGAATGAGAGAATTTTTGTTCTAAACCCTATACAACCTTCAAAAATTACGAATTACCTATTTTAAAAAAATTCTTTCAAAATATTATCCATAGATTTTCATTAAAACTTTTACCAAAAAATAATTTTAACAAAATTTCTTTACCGTTGTTGGTATTTTGTACTTTCCATCTTGTAAAGGTATGCTCTGAAATAGAGAATTGAATAAATTCTATTTTTTATTTTTTTACTTTTTCTGGCAATCAATAAAACTAACCTGCTGGAAAGAACATAGGTTGCAGGAGAAACCCATCTTGATGACAAGGGGTTTAACATTACTAACGCGTACCACTGTACCCCGTATTGCCACAAATTTACCTGTAAGAGAAAAGAGGATGATCAAAGCAACGATAGGAAAATGGGAAAGGAAATGGGAAAAAGCTTACCAAAGTAGTTTGCTTTAAGATTCTTAAGAGGAATGATGGAGTCATAGTTGATAATCCTACAATTAAAATGAGTAAAAAATTAATGAATGAATGGATATAGGATGGGTGGATCAATGGATAAATAGATGGATGGATGGATGGATGGATGGATGGATGGACGGATGGATGGACAGACGGATGGATGGACAGACGGATGGATGGACAGACGGATGGATGGATGGATGGATGGATGGATGGATGGATGGATGGATGGATGGACAGACGGATGGATGGACAGACGGATGGATGGATGGATGGATGGATGGATGGATGGATGGATGGATGGATGGATGGATGGATGGATGGATGGATGGATGGATGGATGGATGGATGGACGGACGGATGGATTGGTGTATAGACTGTTGAATTAATGAATGCATGATCATAGCAGAACTTTTTACGCATTTTTGTTTATAATCTTACTCTTCTGATTCTTTGCAAAAACAAAATAAATTGTGAGCTCCAAAACTTTTTCTTTCGCTAATTTGTATCATATTATTTCTTATAGTTTAACCAATGGAGACCATCGATAGTATGTGATAACGCATGCTGTAGCAGATATACATACCTTGCATGGATATATGGGAAATCAAACATAGGAGCAGTAGAGACTGGGTTGTCTTCAGCCTCAGCCAAAACCTGACATCAAACATGATTAAGAAATGATCATACGCAAATATGTGGTTCAAGAAAATTTCAATACCCCACCATGGAAAAAGTTCATAAAATGGTCCCCCCACCCCTTAGGAATTTATGTTTTCTTCCATAAAAACCTTGTAATTTTGTTTTTCTTCTGATCCCCCACCCCCTGGGAATTTTCAATTTTCTCCATGGTGGAGAATGGATATTTTCTAGAACCACACAATATGAGAAAATAAGTACATATTACAGAGTTTGAGAAAATGTAATTCACTGTTGGTAATAACAGTCTGTATACCTGATACATGGCTATTCCAATGCATTGTAGGATTTTCTCTGGTGTTTCTTTAAGTTCAGTAATAAATGACGGCAGACTAGCTGCTAGACCTGATAGCAAAAATATGAGTATTGTGAGACACAAATATCATTTTAGAAACATTGCTTAGGTTCGTACATTGCTCATCTATCTCACAGGGCTCCATTAAAACCCTCCTTGAAGAGGTGGGCTCATTGTCTAAATATCATGACAAATAGATAAATCTAAAATACTAGTTAACACATTTCAGACTATGTTCCCATGAAGGTAATATTCATCCATTAGCATGTAACAATACTCAATAGAATGACATGTAGTTTGGAATAGGAAACACATTATTTTGCAAACTAATATATCTTTAAGGCTTGGAGCATAAGGTTGTCCTATTTCAAACCATGTGTCATTCCCTAGAGTTTTATTTTTTGTTTAACAGTTGAAATGAGAAAAAGCATTTTATTCTCAAGTGAATGACACATGGTCTAAAATGGGAAAACATTATGTCTGAGCCAAGGAGGTATATTCAGCTGGAGATTGACACTGAGATGCAATTCTATACACTGAATAGAAATATGGCAACCAATTTGAATAACTATTGTTCTGGACTGACTAGCGACTGACTAGCCTCGTGTTCATGAGGATACCTAAAAGCGTTTTCACATGTTTGAAAGCCTAGTCAGTCACTAGTCAGTGCAGAACAATAGTTAATAGCATATACTGCAGATGTTTGATGCATAGATATACAGTATATATGTATATCAAGGGTACTGTGCAGTACATTACCAGGATCACTAATTATGTCTGGATATTCCAAAGTAACAGATCCTTTTCTTTCAATATCATCCTACAGTAAAAAAAATCACAATATAATTATGAATTCTTCTGAAATGTACTGTACAATACTTGCACTGTAGATTATTAGACTTGATACTTACCTTTGAAAATTCAGCCGAGTGTTGTTCAAAGTATGACATGAAAGCTTCTATCTTTGGGATGAATGGAGAACCTGGTACATATTCTGCATTATGTGTACAACATTGAAAATGTATAATAATTCATTAATTAAAATCGAAATTAAGGGGCAATTAATTAACCAATAAAAATTGGCTGAAATCCAAATAAATTTTTTTAAATATTTTAGGTAAATTAGCGAAGAACAACATTTTAGTTTCAAAGATTTAAGTAAGCTGAACGATGAAAATAGAAAATGAGAAGAGAAGGAGAGAGAAGTAAGAGGATGAAGGAGAGAAAGAGAGAGAGAGAGAGAGGAGGAAGGGATGGGACTGAAAGTGAAAAAAATATAAAGTGAATCACCTAAATTTTTTAACTTGTTCACTTGGTAACTGTTCACATATTTTCCTCAATTATTTAAACAATCTTATTTCCTTAGTTAAAAATAAACAAAAGTTTACCTTCTTCAGGAAAGTACAAACTCCATTTCTTGTAAGGACAAGGGACCAATGGCGGCTGCTGTTGTGGTTGTCGTTGTCTGGGCTGTGGAGGTCTGTTGTTTGTTTGGCTTGATGTTCCACTACCAGAAGAATTATTATTGCCTTTTATAAAACACAAAAAATAGGTGCAAAACACTGAGCAACAAATATAAAATGGCTACTTTGAAGAAAATCTAGTTGAGGAAACTTACCTCGTCTTCTGTAGCCTCTTCCACGTCCTCTCCAGTTACCTCTCCCTCCTCCTCCTCTAGAACTCATTATTATTTCATTTTTAATCCAATATACCAAGAATATTGCTCATTTATTACGACAAACCAGACTTTTGAAGCAGGAAAAACACTTTTTCATGTTTTGATCGCCGCCATTTTGAAATAAGCGCGCTAAAATAGTACGCCGCTGCTAATTGGTTAGTGTCTCAAAATAGTAAGCCAATAGGATGGGTCCTTATATCTGCTGCTAGATCCAACATGGCGTCCAGTGGCACAAAATTCGAGAGAAGAAGAAAAAGACCTTACGAAAATACAAAACAAAGGAGTCCAAATAAGAAAAAGGTGGACGAAAATTCCCCTGTGTTTGTATTCTTCAAGGAAATCCAGCAAGATCTTGATTCGCGTTATGACAAGCACGAAAGAATAGTAAAGTTAAGCAGAGATGTGACCATTCATAGCAAGAGAATTATCTTCTTATTACAACGTGTTGCTGGGGCCGAAAGCAAAGATGATATACTGAAAGAAGCTGAACAGAAGCTGGTCGAAGTAAAGGAATACTTAAAGGGTATCGCTTTGGAGCTGGTGAACGAAGATCCGTACAGATTTGGAAGAGCATTTTCACCTGGGATACAAGAATACGTGGAAGCCCTCTCCTTGTACCATTACAACAAACACCTTTGCTTAATTTCTCACAAAGAAGTCCAAAATGAGCTCCGATTTTCTTTAAGTGAAGAAATGATAGTGCTAAATCTTAGCCCTTTTGATTACGCTCTTGGGATTGCGGATTTGACTGGTGAATTAATGCGTCTCTGCTTGAATTCTGCTGCCAATGCTGACACTAACACACCCTTTGAGGTCTGTAAGTTCCTAAGATCCATCCATGATGATTTTGTTGCACTGGGGAACATCAACCGAGACATTTCGTCTAAGCTTAGAGTACTTAATACCAGTTTACATAAAGTAGAGAGAGCATGTTATAACTTGGAAGTGCGCGGATCTGAAATTCCCAAACATATGTTGGCTGACTTAGTAAGCTCTGCGGCTGATGATCAACAAAACACTAACAATGATAGTTCACTGGTGTTGTAATTCATTAATCTAATTTTGGTTAAATAATAAAGAAACTGAAGTTCAAATACTCATCTTTTCCATCAGTAATAGTCTTTAAAATTGTTTTTCTATAACCTAAATGTGCTCTGCTGATATTCAATTTCACGTGACTAACTCACTACTTCGCAAGTAAACTGATCTCTCAATAAGTCCAATCCGATATAACAATCATTTGTATTACGTATCATCATTAGTATGTGCCCTAACTAGGACTGCATAACTATTCACTATCTAGACAGTATTCACTCGACTGCGCACTCATTGACCCATCTCCGATAACCTTTCTTGATATTCTAGCCACAATAGCCACAAGTCTGTCACACAATGTTTTTTCAGCCTCGTCTCGATGCGCGTTCCAATTCTCGGAATTCACTTACCCGGAAGTAAGGCTTTCCAAAGCTGCTTCTTCGTTGTTTGCGCAGTTCTATTGCATGGTGGTTTACAATATTTTCGATATATCTCCAGCGCTTTGCAGTGGACGTTAGAAGGTTCATTTATATAGAATCCCGAAATCTGTAGAAAGGTAAGCATCAACGTAATGTTGATAGCCATAATCCTGTCCAAGCTCAACTTGGTTTTGAAGCAAGTTTGCTTACTTGTGCTTTAAGTATTTCTGATCTTTTTAGGATATCTTGCTGCCCTTGACTATAATTTTTTCATGGCTTAAAAAGGTGTCGGGTGCATTTTTGAGAAATGAGTCGTAAAGACTAAAACATTTTTCGTGTTTTTGACTTTCTAGCAAACAGTTGACTTTCTAGCAAACAGTTGACTTTCTAGCAAACACTGAAATACTCGAAACTACTCGCTTTATTTACATAGTAAACCGATTGACTTCTTTTGGAAATTGAAAATTGCTATATCAAACGAAAAACCTATTTTATCAGCCGAGAATCATTGGATATCACTGAACTAAACATTGTAGCGACTCTAAGTACCAAAGCGTTTTATACGAGAAATCGAGAAACCGTAATCTTGTGCTTCCTCATTTCACCCTCTCTCGAATACTCACAGGAAAACAGATATATAGTTTTATTTCGAAAGATAGTTACAGAGACAGAAACGGTAAAATCGAACGCAAAAGTTCAAATAAGTTCAATAATTATCGATGCTGCAAGATAATTGCTAGTACTTGCGTTGTTATGACTCAAAAGCTTAATGTATCCAATCAAATCGTTTGGAATTCTACAGACCAGAGCGACGCTTTTAATATTCAATAATCTATCTTAAACCCCATCCACACCTAAACATGTTTAGTTATACTGCGTTTTCATTAGGGGAAAAAAAGAGAAACTAGAAACCTACAATATAATGAAACTTTCTAAAATATTATCAGAGCAAGACAAAGGATAGCTTACATGCATTATTTCACCAAAGATTGTGCAGCGCTCGTAGATAGTTTTTCAAACCTGTTTAGTTAAACCACTTTAAAACATGTTTAAGCCTTGGTGTGAACGGGGTATAGGCCTTATGTATAGATAGTCTGGTAAACAACCGAATACACGGATGCATAGTATCATATATTATGCTCCCTATTATTGTTTTTCCGACCTGGTACTGGCTTTTCTAACATCGACCCTAGTGAATGATTGCAAATCGCCTGTTTCAGGGGAAGGTGAATCTCATTTTGTCTTGCATGTTTATGATTGTATTTTTGTAAACCTTCTTCCAGTACTGTACAATGGCCATGGCAGCCCCCATTGTCGTTCTGGGTCACTACGAAGTCAATTTTCTTGACAAGTTAGGACAGGGAATGTTTGGAATCGTGTTTCGAGGTACGTGATGTCCATCGGTCTTAGCTTAATCTTTTAAAGTTGAGGGGAAAGACCTATCCTACCGATTGCAGAATATTTAGGAAAACCCCACGGGGAAAAAACCCAATACACCATGAGCGGGGACAGATGTTTATGACCTCTTGGAAATACTTTGACGAGATTGCAATGCCTTCAATCCCGATACGATCTTTTTCAAACGCCCTGTAATGGTATTCAGAGGTTTAGATGGAATTTTGATTCATTTGAAAGGGACGGACGCACGGCGAGGCATAAAGGTGGCTGTAAAGCAAATGGAGCTGAATAAGGACGATAAGGCCGGGGCTGACAAAGTTGGAAGTGATGCAATGACAGAAATCAAGAACTTGCAGGTGAATTTTAAAAAACTTGTTCGGTACCCTGGAACAACCTCTGGGCTAATTAAATTCAGGGAGAAAAAGTGAATTTTTTTCTATTCTTTCGTTCAATCTCCACATCTTTTGTTTTAATTTATTATTCACAAGTATTTTCTGTTTTCAGAAACTCCCGTTCCACCCCCACATAGTCCAGTTTTTCGACTTCCACTTCCAAGCCAATTCCTTCTGGATGGTGATGGAGTTTTGCAACTTTGGCAATCTAAAGCAGTACTTTGACAAATACAAACCCATAGACTTTGTAACCAAGGTGGAATTCATGCAACAGGCAGCTAGTGCCATCGGTCACTTGCATGGGCTGCCTGTTCCGATTATACACAGAGACTTGAAGCCAGCTAACATCATGTTGCATTATACGGGCGACAGACCAGTCATTAAAGGTAGTCTAATGTGGCGCATGAGCATTCTTCTTCTTGTTAGACTTACAGGCAACCCAGTTAACTATTAACCCGGACCCTCTCGTCCAAAACCAACACAGCATTTCTACCCAGTATCTTAGTTGGATACATATTATTATCAGTGTGTGCTTCTTTTTTTAGTGACTGACTTTGGCTTAGCCAAAGTTGCCGAAGACAAGGCAGACTTGGCCAAAACCTACATGATGTCAACCGTTGGAGGAACACCAGCATTCATGGCCCCAGAATTCTTTCTGAGGGAGAAATACACATCCTCTGTAGATGTGTTTGCCCTTGGTTTGGTGTACTTAGGTATGCTTAACTATGATGAGTTTGGCGACATTTTACCTTGTAAGTACTACCTCAGTAAGCTAGCTAGTGTAGCGGTCCCCGTGGAGCGAGTTTGAGAGATGAAGCTAGGAAAAATAAGGGCCCTCCTCCCCAATTCCCACCCTGTGACAGATATACTGAGTATGATTAAGGAATATAAAACGCGCGCGCATGTCTCTGTACTGTGATATAAACACGCTGGGAACTTTAAAACACGAGAGAAGCAAGATTAGGAAAACGAGGCGTAGCCGAGTGTCTCACTTGATCTGCGAGTGAACTACAGCTCTAAAGTGTTTATATCATATTACAAAGATATTTAGCAGCCGGTTTATATTGCTTTTATAAATAATTTTGAAAGACTTTGCTCGACCATGCCTCTGTTGTCTGATATAAACACGGTAGCCAGCCAATCAGCGCACGCTTTATATCTTAAATGCTTCTCGGACTTCTTGTGCTTACGGCGCTTACCGAGTGCTTTATTACTGAAAGTAACACGGAAAAAGTTGTTTTATTATATAGTTACTAATTTTATTTCGGTATTGAATTTATTTACGCAAAAAGAAAGACGGTCGCAGGATCTAACAAAGCTTCGCGCGCGTGAATGTCGCAGCTATGTGCTCCGTTCACTAATAAAGCACAGTTTTCGACCAATCAGCGCGCACGTACTATCCCAACTATAAAATAAAAAATGATATAAACCCGCGCGCACGAGTACGACGTAGTTGATGTTACCTAATATTCATATTATCGTTTTATTTTCAGTATTTGGGTCTGACTTTCTGTTGATGCCATTAGGAATGGTGGTAGCGCAGGCGCTGAAAACGGGATCTTCTCCACCAAAACTTGTTGAGATAAAACCTAGCGATAGTAAAGACACGAAAGAAGTAAAAGAAGTTATCGGGAAAATGGTGATGGCTAAGAAAGAAGATCGTATGAAAATTCAAGAAGTTAGCACCACATTTAAAAATATTTTCGGTAGGTCTATTTGGGAACTATACTGTTATCCAGTTTTGATTTTAAATTTTGAATTTATTTATATTAAATACTTTACATTAAAAAACTACAAAAAATGATAGAAAAATAAAATAAAAATCCAAAGGTGCCTATTCTGAATTCAAGGTGGATCAGGTAATTACTCCTGACAATCCCTTATAGTTGGTATTATTCATTCACATCTCGCTTTTTTTAAGCATGTTAACGTTTGTAATCTTTCCAGATAAACTTAAGGACCGTCTTCTTCCGCCACCCACTCCTCCCACCGAGATCACAGGAGCAGAAGCTGCAGGAGAAGATATACCTAACAATGAACTTAGTGACGACTCGGAAGAGGGGGGCATTGGCTACCACCTTCTGAGGCAGGCTGCTGGTCAATTATTAGAGGTAGGTTCCGTCATTGGCATAGAAAGGGGGCAAGAAAAGACGGGAAAAAAGGAACGAATCCCCCTTCCCTCTAAATTAGATTTTCCATTTAATTTCTTAGAGAAAGTTATATATTTTTTATGTCGTGATAAAGAAAAGCTCTTTGTGTACTCTGGATATCTGATGGGGTTCCTGTGGATCTGGCGGGAACTTTCGCGCCAAAAAGCACACGCTCCGCGCGCGCCCGGCCTTGCTTCCAACACAACTCTCACAATATATTTGGGTTCGTTTTTGTTCGATAATTTTGCTCTACAAAGATGGTTATAAGATATAAAACTAAACTACCTGTAAACAATGGTATTGTTGTTTTCTTAGGAAAAGGGAAGGCCAGGAGAAGAAGACAATGCTCAAAAAGACTTGTTGGGAGCTGGCAGGATGCCACTCTTGGAAATGCTGTTACTACAGGCACTCGGAGAAGGAGGAGGAGACGACAAAGAATTACCTGGAGGAGTGAGTAGACAAAAGATACTATTGGACTTGCACTTACACGTTATATCAGACAACATATAAAAGCAGGAAAAAGTTTAGGCCAAGATTAGGAATTGAAAATAATAATATAGTAAATATTAGACAGAAAAGATTCACAAGCGGATAAAGGTTGTCGACATCTGTCGACATGAGGTAAAGACGAATTTCGAATAAAAAATACTGATCAGTCTATCCTTACTACGATAAGATCGTTGTAGTCAGAAGTTCTGTTGTAGTCTATGACTAAATGCTAAAGCATTTATCGTATTTATTCCTTTCCTTTTCAGCTCAAGAAAGGAGATAAAGTTCGCGTTGTTGAGGGTGATGTTGAGAGGGCAAAAAAGCTTCAAGAAAATTATGGTGGTTGGAGCGAAGCAATGGAACAGGTGAGACTGAAGTCAGCAAATGAACGACCTGAATGTTTGTTTGCCTGTTTTGGCTTCTAAAAACCTGCATTTGTAATTCTATTTTGACAGTACCTTGGTAAAGAAGGTGAAGTTCAAGGGAAGGTTCTTCATGTCATCAAAGTCAAGTTCCCGGATGGAGTTTCGTATGTACATGCTTGAATTTTTACTTATTTATGATGCTATTCAAAAATGTATCATGGCCATTATTATTATTATCATTATTATTATTATCATCATTATTGTTATCATCATTATTATTATTATCTAAATGACTATCAGGTGGTCCTATAACCCTTCCTTACTCGAGAAAGTAAACTCTGACGGCTCTAGCACTCCTATTGTAAATTCAAGGAAGTCAAGACGGGAAGAGGTAACCGGCCATACCTTAGTGCTTGTTTATGATGACATTCATTTACGTCAAATATTCAATTTTTTGTTTGGTGTACCTCGACTGATTTCTACTTTTGCAACCGAAACTTGTGTCTCAAAACAAGTTTCAGGACGAAATTGCGTAGTGTAACAACCCCGTGAAACTTGTCTCGCAACGGCGTTGCACTCAAGTTTCAGCTAAAAGTTTCAATGTGAGTGTAACAGGGCATTAATCGAAATTTATCTCTGTATCAGTATCTTAAAAATAAAAAGCTGCAACATATAATTACGATTTTTCCAGGTCGTTCGAGGGCTGTTCCATAGATTTGATGTGGTCCAAATACCGAAGGAACAGAGTGTGATGGAATTATTGCAAGATGGACACGGTGGATGGAATGATAGAATGAAACTCGTATGTATATGATAGTGATTCAGCCATGGTATTGCTTAACTGTTTCCAGGAAGGCTTATGTATGTTAACTCTGTTCTTCTCCTTGTTCCGCTGCTAGAAAAAAGATGTTCGATCCTCTTTCTAGAAAGTGAAGCCTTAAAACAAAAAGTTAATCAGAAACGCAAAGTATATAAATGGGGTTTTCATATAGCCAAATAGCAAGAGAATATGAACTAACAGAAGGAATCCTACCTATATAGCCTTGTAACTATCATGTGAACAGTTTGATGCTATTTTTAGCTTGGAGATATTTTGCGCGATGAACCTGATTGGTTGATTTCTTGAGGGTACACGGCTTCCAGTGTTGCAGTAAACAAAGCCTCTGTTTTTGTCGTGGACGTAGCGAAATATGGCGCTTTTCGTGTCCTAAAACGAGGCATCAAAGGGAAGCATGATTATTGCAGAGGCAACGAGTTAAAATTAGCATCAATGATTCTAAAAATAGCATCAAAGTGTGCACATGATGGAGCACGGGGATTCCTTCTCTTAGTTCATTTTCTCTTGCAAATAGCCAATGACATCGTTTTGTTAATCAACCGTGTTATGGTTTTCATTCCAGTGTCTGGGGATCAAGGGATTGGTGAACAAAGTGGACAAAGATGGAGACGTGTTTGTGGAGTGTATTAACGGTGATGAGTAAGTAAAATGAAGTTGCCGTTGATAAACACAGAATGTACTCGTGCAGTGATGAAACGTTTTGCCAAATATTCAGTGTCTGCCGATGATGACAAGTACAGCTGTTAACGATAAGGTATATACGTTTTATGGTCAGTTCTATTCTCTAATCTTGTGAAATTGAACTTTGCAGTTGGACTTTTAACCCCGAATTGCTGATCAAGGTGGAGCCCGATCCCGGTGCCAAGAAAGAAGCTGGGGATTTTGTGTTAGTAATGGACGATGTGGAGACTGTGAAGCAGCTTCAAGTCAATCATGGTGGATGGGTGAAAGGCATGGAAAAGGTAAACACTGATTAATTAATACAGGTTCAATCGATTGATTGAAAATTCTAAAAGTATTGCATGGAAACGTTGTCATTTGCAGTGCTGTGGCCATACTGGGATCATCAAGGCTGTTCTACCGAATGCTCGTTTGAGGATTGAAGTGGCTCATGACACATGGATCTTTAATGAAAATGCTATTAAACTAGTAGCCAAGGGAGGTAAGAACAGTTGTATGGGACAGGATGGTGGGTGGGTGGGTGGATGGATGGGAATGGATGGATGAATGTGAGGGCGAAGAGTCTAGATGATCAGAATAGTATGGGTGATCGGACAATATTGATTGATAGACAGCATGAATGGATGAGTGGATAGTTAGGTAAATGGATGAATGCAAGGATAGATAAATAGGTGGTATGGATGTAGATATGATAAGAGTGCAAACAATATATCCGTGAAATATTAATAATACTAACTTTCACTATTTTATGCTAATTCTATTGTTTTCTTTTGTTTAACTAGCACTATTTTAAACAATTTAGTAATTAGTGCTTCATGGATATATTGTTTGCACTCTAGTATGTATGCATTTATACATTGGACAGTATGAATAGTCAGGACAATATTGATGGATGGAATTTAGACTTTTAGACTTTTATTTACAGGTCTTTAAAGTCTATTTTTTTACGTTGCAGAGGAACTGCTGGAAGCGATTTTGAGAAGAAAATTGAAACTCTGAACAGGTTCTTCAGGAAAAAGGAATGATGAGGAATGATGATTTGACCAACCTACTCCACTTAGTACGTTGTTCTGAGATTTTTACTCTAAATCTGAGATCGAATTAGAATTTCGATTTGTAGATTTTAACATGGCGAGTGTGAGCAAATTTATGCCTGCTCATCGATAACTGGGGATTCTAGTCCAATTATTTATTTTTCTTTTACCAATACATAGGAAACAGAACATTTGAATATATTTTGGGTACTTTTCTCACCTAAATTGCATTCACCCCATCCTTTATACATTTTCATATTATCAATATGATATTTCGGCATTGTTCAAATATGGCCGGCTTGGATTGAGTTAAACATTGCATCATATTTTTTAATTTGATTTTGTTTTTCCGCCACACCCCTTAAAATACCAAAAGCTGAAAATGAAAGTACAATCAACTTCCTACAGTGTTGAGCTGACAGAGAGGGGAGAATTCAGAATTTCTTGGTGAAGGAAATCAATGCTAGATGGGGCTTTCGTTTCGAAATGATGAAAGTGGCACGATTTTGAAGGTCAACAACGAGATAGCAGTACCCCTCCTGTCAAATGAAATAATAAAAATGTTAACCAAACAAACATTAGGAGAAATAAAAGAAATACCACATAGAAAATTGACTTCCCAACAGCATTACAGTACGCTGATTTAATGTAATATCCTACAAAAAAGATGATTTTACATCTCCATCTCTATGCTTAACTTGAAACAAGCACTTCGTTTACATATCTAGTAGACTATACTTGTAGCTATTGGTCATACTTAGATTATGTTTATTTAGATTCATCTTGAACACTTACTGCTGTATCTCAGTTGTCAATGTTTTTGATTTTCTAATGTTTAGTTTGAATGAAATAATTAAAAAACAAACTCCTCAATTTAACTAGTACAATTTACTGATTAATATCCCCCAATATATCAAATCAAATCCTAGACAATTTTTTTAAAATACAACAACTGATACAAGATCTGCTTCAATGAAGCTTGAATAATTAGAACTTATCAAAGAGATTGATGTGAAAACTATAACATGAACTAATGATAAAATAGCATGCAAGAACTGCTAAAAAATAAACGGATAAGAAACTGTTAAACTGTTTATTAAGAAATGCTAATAGTAAAATTTAATATTAAAAGTTTAATGCTGCTTTTATTATCTACTCAACAGTAATCTGTTTTATTAACTAGTTGAATTTATACATATATAGTGTGACGTGGGGTGTTTTCCCCGATGACTGGGATGGGGCGGACTAGCTCGTCCCACGTACACACATGTAGACCTTTATGGATTTTCTTTTTCTGGTCTTTTATTCGCTTGGTTGTTTTCTTCACTCTTCTACTCTTAGTGTGACTTTGAACTCGAACTCGAACTCGAACTAACTCTTAGTGTGTGCTACAAGCACTTAAGTATTATTTGTGGTCTATAGAAAGTGACATCAAGCCGATAATGACCTGACGCTAACTGTGATTGGTCAATGCGACTCAGAGGAGTTAATGAGCTAGTTCCTAATTCCCGAGGAGGAATTTGAACTAACCCAAATTCCTATGATTTACTCAACTCTAAATCGCATAGATCATACAGTAGTCGCTATACACTTAACTTAACTAATTACCACTTGAAGGTGATTCAAGTTTGAAACAAAAATGAAGGAGATTATTGAGACTAAAGTTGGAATGTCAACAGATTGTTGACACACCTGATTATGCAGTACTATCAGAGAACAAAAGCTTTAGAGATGTCAAAAGTGAATAGAATGTTTGCTCAGATGGCCAACAACTCCACGTGCTGAGCTGTCGACCTTAATCTCAAGCAAACCATTAGGACTGACATTTTGGTTCCGAGAACTGATACTGTTTAACTTTGACACGCGTTTCTGTTCTCCCTTGTGACATGTGGAACCAAAATGTCGAGCCTATTCATGTAATCCTAGAAATAACACTCAGAGCAAATAGACCTACTTTTCTTAATTGATTAATTGATTCCTACTTAAGTTTCGTGCTTGATAATCTGTTTTCTATGATGATCTACAATAATCAAACTTGACAAACATTTTGTCCATGACAATAGATATTTTATTCATATGTGATTTTGTACATAGTCATTTTTATCCACAAATATTTTTAGAATTTTGTATTTATGTATGTATACGTGTTCCTGTTTATATTAATATAAGAAGAACAGTTTTTATATGGGAATTCAGTTTCCCCCTACTGTTGTCCCCTCTTAGTATATTATCGTTAGTATGTACATTTTTCATTTCCGTTTGTATATTCTATATTTTTTTTATATATTTGTATGTTCATTATTTTTGGGAAAGTCATCAAATAAATAAATAAATAAAAATGTTTAAAATAGGTATCTTGGAAATCACGCAAAGAACTTCTTTGCATACGAAACTTGATACTATTACTAAATCCACAGGCAGTCCAAACAAGGATCCTGTGTATGGTTTATAAGGGAATGTATGGGAGTTATGATTTAACAGATCAAAAACAGTTTTCCGTGTGTAAAGTTGTGTGAATTTTTCAATAAATTCTTTTGTCAAAACCACTTGCAATCTGATTCATAGCTGAGCGCCTTGCCGCCGGTTACATTTTTGGTGTCAGAAGTGGGATTGCAAGAAAGTTGACATTAGTAGTTACTGATTATTTACCAACGGGAACGAGATTGAAATCATGGCAGAAGAAGCTGTGGCTGCACTCACAGAGCAATTGGCTGCACTCAAGGCACAGCTGGATGGCATGCAGGCTGAAGGAGGACCCCCTGCCCAACCTGTTCCTGCACCAGTGGTACAAGTGACAGTGCCAAGGGAGAAGAAGCTGAGAAAGTATGCTGGTGGCAGAGACGACAAGGTGCTTGAAGACTGGATAGCGGATGCACAGAGGTCTGTGGCTGCCCAGAAGTTAACTGATCAAGAGGCGGTGGATTTCCTGTACCATAGCTTAGAAGGAGCGGCTCGAGATGAAGTTCGACTAAGGCCTGCGGATGACTGGACAGACCCGGAGGGTTTCTTCAGGATTCTGAGAGACGTCTTCGGAGAGAAGCTCACCAAGACCCAGCTTCTCCAGAGGTTTTTCGCCAGAAAACAAGGTGACAGGGAGCCCATCCAGGACTTTGCCCATGCCCTGATGTCGATGGCGGAGCACATAACCAGAGTACACGTAGGAGCCCTGGAAAACAAGGACCAGAACCTCAGAGACACATTCGTTGAGAACTTGCGTGACAACCTGTTGCGCAGGGATCTCAAGCGCTATATCAGAGAACATCCCGAGAAGACCTTCAACGAGGTGAGGCAAGAGGCCTATCATAGCTCAGAAGACACAGATAGAGGAGCACATCGCCATGCAGCGGCCAAGGAGGTGTTGGTGGAGAGCAACCAAGTAAATGCCATCCAAGAGCTTACCGCAGGACAGAAGGCCCTGGTGGAGAGGCTCATGCAGCAACAAAAATTGCTGGATGAGCAGCAGAAGCTGCTAACCCAACTTACCATGAAGTTAGCAAGCCCATCACCACCACGAAGTCCCCCACGTGGTCCGAGGAGATGTTACAACTGCCACGAGCTTGGACATCTTCGGCCGAACTGCCCAAAGCCCCTGAAAGACAAGGCACCAGCAGCACCACAGAAGGAGTCAAACTCCAGCTCTCCACGGCAGTGAGCCACGCCGTGGAGAGGAACTGTAGTGGCTCTAATTCTCTTTTTCAGAACGAAAAGTTTGTCGGGACAAGTCCCACAGTGGTGGCGAGGATTGGCGGAGTACCTGTGAAAAGCTTAGTGGATACGGGCTCCATGGTTACCCTCATCACCGAGTCGTTCTACAGGGAAAAGCTACAGCCAACCCTAGGAGACCTACACCCTGAAACAAGATTACTGCAGCTGCGAGGAGCTAACGGTTTGGACATCCCTTACATTGGATATATCGTCGCTACAGTAGAGATCGGAGGAGTGGTGGTCCCTGGGTGCGGCATCTTCATCACGAAGGACACAGCAGCCACTACAGTAATGCAGAGGAGGGTACCTGGCCTACTGGGAACCAACGTTCTTGGGCAGGTGCCCCAATACCAACAGATCCTGCAAGATGAAGAGAAGAAGAGTAAACGTAAAACTGGGTTCGTGAAAGTAGCCGGCTCAGACAAAGTCTGGGTCCCTGCTTTCACAGAATCTGATATCTTGGTCACAGGCCCATCATGGGGCACTGATGCTGTGATCGAACCCCTTGGTGTACCAGTAGAAGGAAACCTCACCGTGGCCAGTACTCTCGTGGATACTACCAAGACGTGTTACTATGTCAGAGTTGCCAACCAGACGGCAAAGGACATATGGCTAAAGCCGAGGACGCGGATTGGAATTGTGCGAGAGGGAGAGATGGTCAAGAGAGGAGAGCAGTTGGAGTTCCTACACGAGAATAACATGGTGACAGTGTGCTGTAACCTTAGTGCTGACCCTCAGATGCCACCCCAACGGGAAGCTGTGGGCAAAGTACGTTGGCAAAGGATACAGACACCCCCTCACGGGATTACCCTGGAACATTTCCCCGGGACGGAACTTCAGAGGGAGAAAGCTCTCCAGATGTTCGAAAGAAATGAAGAGGTGTTTGCTTCATGTAAGGAGGACCTTGGCTGTACAAAGACAACATATCATCGCATCTACACAGACGATGATGTGCCTGTCACAGAGCGTTACAGAAGGATTCCTCCAAACCAATACCAGGAGGTGCAACAGCATCTACAAGACTTGCTAGAAAAAGGAGTGATATGTCCAAGTGAGAGTAACTATGCCTCCCCAATAGTGCTTGTACGAAAGAAGTCTGGAGCCTTGAGGATGTGCGTCGACTACCGGAAGCTGAACCAGAAAACCAAGCGTGATCAGTACCCCCTACCAAGGATTGAGGAATCACTGGAGGCACTGCGTGGCGCAAAGTACTTTTCCACCATAGATCTGGCATCAGCCTACAATCAAGTTGAAGTCCATCCTGATGATCAGCACAAGACTGCGTTCACAACGCCCATGGGTTTGTTTCAGTACACTCGGATGCCGTTTGGACTACAGAATGCCCCAGCGACCTTCCAAAGGTTGATGCAAGGAGTCTTCCGAGAGGACATACTTCGCACCCTGATGGTCTACCTGGACGACATCATAGTCTTCTCATCCACCATTGAAGAACATCTTGAGCGGTTGGAAACGGTATTCAGTAAGCTGAAGTATCATGGATTAAAGGTTGAACCAACCAAGTGTCAACTCTTCAGAGATCGGGTGTCCTACCTGGGGCACGTGGTCTCTGCTGACGGTGTCGAGACAGACCCTGAAAAGACAAAGACAGTTAATGAGTGGCCAGTCCCCCAGACAGTGCGCGATCTGCGATCATTCCTTGGTTTCGCGTCATACTACAGAAGATTTGTCCCCAAGTTCGCTAAAATGGCAGGCCCGCTGCACAAGTTAGTTGCTGAGCTCGGGAGCGGAGGAAGTAACATGACCACCCGGAAGCAGATTGGCGTACTGTGGACAGAAGAATGCCAAAAGAGCTTCAACAAGTTAAAGAATCTACTAACCTCAGCACCAGTGCTGGCCTACCCGGACTACACCAAGCCCTTCATCCTAGAGACGGATGCGTCCAACGAAGGATTGGGAGCCGTGCTGTCCCAAGAACAGGACGGAAGAGTCAAAGTGATCGCTTATGCCAGCCGAGGCCTGAGAGGTGGAGAGCGAAACATGGAGAACTACTCATCGAGGAAGCTGGAACTACTAGCCTTGAAGTGGGCTGTATGTGAGAAGTTCAGGGAGTACCTGCTGGGATCGAAGTTTGTCGTCTACACAGACAACAACCCGCTGACATACCTACAGTCAAAGAGTAAGCTGAAAGCTGTGGAGCAGAGGTGGGCTGCAGAGTTAGCAAACTTCAACTTCACCATCAAGTACCGCCCTGGACGTCACAACCAGAATGCAGATGCTCTAAGTCGCATCAACCGAGATGAAGAACCAACCACAGTTGAAGTAAGAAGTACACTAGCCTATTCTACCAATACTACAGACCTACCAGAAGAGGTACGTCAACATTTGATGGTATCAGCAGCGTTCATAAGCAACACAGAGACAAGTGCGCTGGAGGAGCAAGCAACCTCATTCCCAACCACACCTCTCACAGAGATCCAACGACTACAGCAGGAGGACCCATGTATCAGTCGTCTCCTCCACTACCGAAACCTTGGACGTCGGCCAAGTAAAAGGCAAAGCCAACAAGAGACAAGGGATACAAGGAAGTTGCTTAGTCACTGGAACAGGATTGAGGAAAGCCATGGAGTTCTCTACCGCCGTACAGGAGTCGGACAGGGAAGTGAGCTTCGGTTACTGCTACTCCCCACATCAATGAAATCACAAGTACTGAAGGGTGCGCACAATCAATGTGGACATCAAGGACAAGACAGGACAGAACAGCTCTTGAGGAAAAGATGTTGGTGGCCCGGTATGCAAGGAGATGTGAAGCAATGGATCTCAAATTGTGAAAGATGTGTCATTGCCAAAGGATCCTACCTTCCAGTCAAGACGCCGATGGGCAGCCTACTAGCTACTAGGCCATTGGAAGTGCTAGCGATGGATTTTACCTTGCTTGAGCCTGCAACAGATGGAAGAGAAAATGTCCTCGTGTTAACAGATGTGTTCACAAAGTTTACAATTGCTGTACCTACCCGTGATCAGAAAGCTACAACCGTAGTCAAGACCCTGATTAAAGAATGGTTCCTTGTGTATGGAATCCCCCAAAGAATACACTCTGACCAAGGCAAGTCATTTGAGGCAGAACTAGTCAAGGAGTTGTGTGCAGTGTATGGAATTAAGAAGTCAAGGACAACCCCCTATCATCCTCAAGGAAATGGGCAGTGCGAAAGATTCAACCGTACACTACATGAGCTTCTAAGAACTCTACCAGCAGAAAAGAAAAGAAGGTGGCCTGAACACCTGAAAGAGTTATGTTACGCCTATAATGCTACGCCACATGCAACGACTAGATACTCACCCTTCTACCTGATGTTTGGTAGAGATGCAAAGCTACCTTTGGACATTCTACTTCCTGATGATGACAGACAAGTGACAGTAGACAACCAGCAATGGATTACCAAGCACCAGACTTGTCTACGAGAAGCTTACACCACTGTGACACAAAACTTGAAGGAAGCTGCTACCGTCAGAAAGAAGATCCATGACCAGAAGGGCAGAGCACTGGCCGAACCACTACAAGTTGGAGAGCGAGTACTCCTTCGCAACCGTAAAGTCAGAGGAAGAAACAAGATTCAAGATAAATGGGACAACCAAGTGTACAAAATCGTCGAACGAAGAGACAACAATACATATGTCGTTGAAAGAGCTGATGGACATGGAGGAGATAAAGTTGTTAGTCAAGGAGAAATGCAAGTGTGTCCAAGGCCAATGCTGGAGATACGAGGACGACACAGGCAAGCTGACAGGTCTAGACAAACATGTACTGCATCGCCAGAATCATCAGATGAAGAAGATGACATTGGAGGAATGACAATCGCCTTTCAACCAATGACAGAACCAGCTGAACCTGATGATGATGATGATAGTGATGATGCGTCTGAGGAAGAACTGGCTGCACCTGTACTCCGACGTTCCACAAGGACAACGGCAGGCCAACACAGCAACCTCTATAATCTTCCAAGATCCGCACTTCAGTACTGACGAGTCCACCTGCGTATCATTGTTCCTGAATTTGCTCGAGGACGAAGCAAACAAAAAGGAGGGGCAAGTGTGACAGAGTCAAAAGACACTATTTCGGACAGTAATTATTTAGTCATAAATCTATATTTTTAATTAGGAATGCCTCGTGTACACATAGGAATGTAATTCTTTAGTTAACTGTTTGCGTGGAAAATGCGTAAGCAAGAAATAATTTCCGTACGTAATTACATTACAGTGAGTCATGCCTAGGTTTGGCGCTTGTTTACGTAAGTTCGTGTTTGGGACATCCTGTTTGCGCCTAGGGCGTGCAACATTGCGTAGGATGTGTAAGGTCTTAAGAATGCAGGTTTTCCCATAAAAGTAGGCCCAAACTAAGCTTAAATCAGTGTAGTAAAAGTTCTTGAAGACGTTGCACATATCAAGACAAGGAATTCTCTACGATGTAAAGGTATGAATCTTTGAAGCCTTTTACACTTTTACCTAGGATAGATTTAGGACAAATCTATGTTAATATCGTTAACTAGTCGTTATATTTTATAGCTTAGATTTTCTACATATTTGTTAAGCATTCGTTTCATGTTGTTGTAATGCTAGTCGCATTAGCGCGTAATTTAGTACAAAGTTATTCACGCAGTAGTAATTTAGTAATCACGCTGAGTGTATCTTGTCTTTTAAACTCTTTAAAACGTTTACTATAGGATCGCTACCGCCTTACTCGCTTGTTTAACCTTTTTACTACGATAAATAGCCTTAACTGCGGGATAAAAGACCTTTTCTTTCCAACCTTTAATTTGTTCGCTACTTAAACTCTACACTCAAGGTCATTGTCGCGACCGCGTGTTCAGTAAACCGTGTAATTCTTAGTTTGTCATAAACAAAGGTTAAAATACTTACCTAAAGCCATAGTTAACCTCTAGTCAATTTTTCCTATTGCTTTTTCCATTGGTTTAGTTCATTTTAAACGGTTTACCGACTTGTACATTAAACTTTGCAACCTAGTAATTTTCACTCGCGTATTGTAAACACTGCTAATCAGTATGCAATATTCAAATTACCTGTGACGTAATTTACGTATTTCCGTTTCTATTTATATCTAGCAAAACTGTATTTTATTCATAACTTTTAGCTATTTAGATAAGCTACAAATTTATTTTATCTCATTGTAAATATTTTTCTTGTTTTCATTAGAGATATCCTGTAATCTCGTTCCCGTTTTTTTTCATGTATTGTAAAGTTGTGTGAATTTTTCAATAAATTCTTTTGTCAAAACCACTTGCAATCTGATTCATAGCTGAGCGCCTTGCCGCCGGTTACACGTGTTTGATAAAACAGATCAAAACTTATTTGTTGTGACTGTTACAAATGTAATTTGTAATAACGAAACACATGATATCAAATGGAAAATAATCAAGAAAAGTCAGCCATATAGTAATCACAAAAAAATTAATGTAATTTATGTCTTAACGAGAAATTTATAATCATTTGTAAAAAGAATCTAGGTACCTTGAATAAGCGCAATGAATTAGCAACCCCATGTCCTCACAGAAATAGATATATACTCAAGAAATTCTACATCCCTATGTAATATAAAACCGAACTGTCACTTTGCAACTTTTTTCATTTTAAATGCCAGCGGATTACACCAACGGGCATTCATTGTAACTTGCCTGATGAGTGTGGTCATTGCGACCATACGAAACAGATTTGTTGCATTAAACAATGAATCAATTCCAAAAGTCTTGATTTAGTTTAAACTATATTTACTGCTCCTTTAATGTTGAGCACTCTAGAAAACCATTCTACGAAAATAAGTTAAGTATGTATATAAATATAAATAAATATATATATATATATTTAAGGAATACTAAATGGCGCACATGTCTATACGCTGTGATATAAACACGATGGGAGCTGCAGAGCAAGAGAGAAGTCGTAGAAAAACACAAGGCGTAACTGACTGTTTCTTTGACTTCTCAAGTGCTCTACAGCTCCCAGAGTGTTTATATCACAGTATATAGACCAAGCGGACGTTTGATATCGCTTTTATAAAATGTTTTTGAATGATTTCGCACGACATATACACATCGTAGCCAGCCAATCAGCGTGCGCGTTATATCTCAAATATTTCATAAATATATATATAAATATATATATATATCAAGGGTACTGAGCAGTACATTACCAGGATCACTAATTATGTCTGGGTATTCCAAAGTAACAGATCCTTTTCTTTCAATATCATCCTACAGTCAAAAAAAAATCACAATATAATTACAAATTCTTCTGAAATGTACTCTACAACACTTGTACTGTACATTATTAGACTTGATACTTACCTTTGAAAATTCAGCTGAGTGTTGTTCAAAGTATGACATGAAAGCTTCTATCTTTGGGATGAATGGAGAACCTGGTACATATTCTGCATTATGTGTACAACATTGAAAATGTATAATAATTCATTAATTAAAATCGAAATTAAGGGGCAATTAATTAACCACTAAAAATTGGCTGAAATCCAAATAAATTTTTTTAAATCTTTTAGGTAAATTAGCGAAGAACAACATTTTCGTTTCAAAGATTTAAGTAAGCTGAATGATGAAAATAGAAAATGAGAAGAGAAGGAGAGAGAAGTAAGAGGATGAAGGAGAGAAAGAGAGAGAGAGAGAGGAGGAAGAGATGGGACTGAAAGTGAAAAAAATATGAAGTGAATCACCTAAATTTTTTAACTTGTTCACTTGGTAACTGTTCACATATTTTCCTCGTTTATTTAAACAATCTTATTTCCTTAGTTCAAATAAACAAAAGTTTACCTTCTTCAGGAAAGTACAAACTCCATTTCTTGTAAGGACAAGGGACCAATGGCGGCTGCTGTTGTGGTTGTCGTTGTCTGGGCTGCGGAGGTCTGTTGTTTGTTTGGCTTGATGTTCCACTACCAGAAGAACTGTTATTGCCTTTTATAAAACACAAAAAATAGGTGCAAAACACTGAGCAACAAATATAAAATGGCTACTTTGAAGAAAATCTAGTTGAAGAAACTTACCTCGTCTTCTGTAGCCTCTTCCACGTCCTCTCCAGTTACCTCTCCCTCCTCCTCCTCTAGAACTCATTATTATTTCATTTTTAATCCAATATGCCAAGAATATTGCTCATTTATTACGACAAACCAGACTTTTGAAGCAGGAAAAACACTTTTTCATGTTTTGATCGCCGCCATTTTGAAATAAGCGCGCTAAAATAGTACGCCGCTGCTAATTGGTTAGTGTCTCAAAATAGTAAGCCAATAGGATGGGTCTTTATATCTGCTGCTAGATCCAATATGGCGTCCAGTGGCACTAAATTCGAGAGAAGAAGAAAAAGACCTTATGAAAATACAAAACAAAGGAGTCCAAATAAGAAAAAGGTGGACGAAAATTCCCCTGTGTTTGTATTCTTCAAGGAAATCCAGCAAGATCTTGATTCGCGTTATGACAAGCACGAAAGAATAGTAAAGTTAAGCAGAGATGTGACCATTCATAGCAAGAGAATTATCTTCTTATTACAACGTGTTGCTGGGGCCGAAAGCAAAGATGATATACTGAAAGAAGCTGAACAGAAGCTGGTCGAAGTAAAGGAATACTTAAAGGGTATCGCTTTGGAGCTGGTGAACGAAGATCCGTACAGATTTGGAAGAGCATTTTCACCTGGGATACAAGAATACGTGGAAGCCCTCTCCTTGTACCATTACAACAAACACCTTTGCTTAATTTCTCACAAAGAAGTCCAAAATGAGCTCCGATTTTCTTCAAATGAAGAAATGATAGTGCTAAATCTTAGCCCTTTTGATTACGCTCTTGGAATTGCGGATTTGACTGGTGAATTAATGCGTCTCTGCTTGAATTCTGCTGCCAATGCTGACACTAACACACCCTTTGAGGTCTGTAAGTTCCTAAGATCCATCCATGATGATTTTGTTGCACTGGGGAACATCAACCGAGACGTTTCGTCTAAGCTTAGAGTGCTTAATACCAGTTTACATAAAGTAGAGAGAGCATGTTATAACTTGGAAGTGCGCGGATCTGAAATTTCCAAACATATGTTGGCTGACTTAGTAAGCTCTGCGGCTGATGATCAACAAAACACTAACAATGATAGTTCACTGGTGTTGTAATTCATTAATCTAATTTTGGTTAAAGAATAAAGAAACTGAAGTTCAAATACTCATCTTTTCCATCAGTAATAGTCTTTAAAATTGTTTTTCTATGACCTAAATGTGCTCTGCTGATATTCAATTTCACGTGACTAACTCTTTATACAATGAAAAGATATAACTAGCTAAAAACTAGTGTGAGCTGCGTCGGTGTTTCTAATGAAACAGTAATGATGAAAAGGTAAATTTTACACCGTGAAAAGATGAAAAAACTTACTGACGTTTCGGACGCTAGTCCTTCGTCGGAGTAAAAGAGAAAGAAGTGGTAGAAAGGAGTGTATATATGATAGAATAAGACAAAAGAAACCAATGAGAGCAAGGTAGGCAAGGAAACAAAAACAAACAATCAAAAGATAAAAGAAAAGGTTAGTTGAAAATAAAGCGTTCATTAATCCCGTTGGGACTAAGAGTGCCCAATAGGTGAATAAGCCGCATTTCTTTGGTCTTGCGACAATCATTGTTGCCGTTAAGCAAAGAAAGACCGAAAACAATGAAGTCAGAAAGAGAATGGTTAGCTAGATTAAAATGGCGGGAAACTGGTTTGGTGGGATCGTTATTGCGAATATCATAAAGATGATTGCAAATGCGATCACCAAGACGGCGGCCAGTCTCGCCCACATACAAAAGATTACAGCGGGTACATTTAATACAATATACAACATTAGAAGTGGTACAAACAAAATGGTCAGTGATTTTAACAGTAGATTTAGGACCGACAACAGAAGTGTGAGAGGCTATGTGAGGACAAGTATAACAACGTTTACGAGAACAGCGAAAAGTACCAGGTTCTTTGTTAGAGGGAAGAACTCCCTTGACCAAGAAAGAACGGAGATTACGATCACGTTTATAGGAAAAGAGAGGGCGGTTGTTGAAAATAGCAGAAGTGCGAGTATCAGAGTCAAGCAGAGAAGAGTTGCGGTTAACAATGGGTTTAATGGAAATGTTAATAGGATGATACGTAAGAGTGAAAGGAATGCGGTCATTAGAGGGACGAGTGTGAGGAGTGAGAGCGGTGGTACGATCAATAGTAGAAACTTTACGAATGGCGCGATCAATAACATGAGCAGGATAATTACGCTTAAGGAAGAAGGAACGCATCTCAGAACATTTAACAGAAAAATCAAGATCATCACTACACAAACGACGAAGACGAAGAAATTGCGAGAACGGAATAGCGTTAAGAGTGTGCTTAGGATGAGAAGACGAGTAGAGTAAATAAGAATGAGAGTCAGTAGGTTTGTAATGGACACTAGTGCTAAGACGGTCGTCATTAACACTAAGCAAGATGTCAAGGAAAGTGACTGATGTTTCACTAACCTCCCACGTAAAGTCTAAGGCAGGGTGAAAAGAGTTAACAAAAGAGATGAAAGAATCTAAGTCATTACGCGAACAAGAAGTAGCACCAATACAATCATCAATATACCGTCCAAAAAACTCAGGTTTAGGTCCAGTATATTGTTGAAAAACAAGGTTTTCGATATAACCAACAAACAAATTGGCATAACTAGGGCCCATCTTAGTACCCATAGCAACACCGTTTACCTGCCGATAATACCGATCACCGAAAGAAAAACAATTGAGAGTACCTGCCGATAATACCGATCACCGAAAGAAAAACAATTGAGAGTGAATTTTTTACAATGCACTACTTCGCAAGTAAACTGATCTCTCAATAAGTCCAATCCGATATAACAATCATTTGTATTATCATCATTAGTATATGCCCTAACTAGGACTGCATAACTATTCACTATCTAGACAGTATTCACTCGACTGCGCACTCATTGATCCATTTCCGATAACCTTTCTTGATATTCTAGCCACAAGTCTGTCACACAATGTTTTTTCAGCCTCGTCTCGATGCGCGTTCCAATTCTCGGAATTCACTCACAAGGAAGTAAGTTTTTCCAAGAAAGCTGCTTCTTCGTTGTTTGCGCAATTCTATTGCAGAGGGAGTGGTTTACAATATTTTTCGATCTTTTTCGATCTCCAGCGCTTTGCAGTGGACGTTAGAAGGTTCATTTATATATAATCTCGAAATCTGTAGAAAGGTAAGCATCAACGTAATGTTGATAGCCATGCTCTTGTTCTAGCTCTACTTGAAGAGTTAACTAGGTAAAAACTAGTGTGAGCTGCGTCGGGGTTACTAGCTAGTGTAACAGTAATGATAAGGTACTTACTGACGTTTCGGACGCTAGTCCTTCGTTTACGAACTTCATGGCTCAAAAAGGTGTCGGGTGCATTTTGAGAAATGAGTCATAAAGACTGAAACTTTTTTCGTGTTTTTGACTTTCTAGCAAACTGTTGACTTTCTAGCAAATAAATACTTCGAAACTACCTGCTTTATTTACACAGTAAACCGATTGACTTTCTTTGGAAATTTGTTATTTGAAATGGAAAGGTTGTTACTGATTTTTCTGTGATTCTATTTGTGTTGAGTTTTAACGAAACTCCTAATTTATATTTCGCAAAAACCTATTTTATCAGCCGAGAATCATATTGGATATCACTAAACTAAACATCGTAGCGACTCTAAGTACCAAAGCGTTTTACGAGAAATCGAGAAACCGTAATCTTGTGCTTCCTCATTTCACCCTCTCTCGAATACACAGAAAGATAGACATATAGTTTTCTTTCGAATGATAGTTACTGGGTTTCTTTCAGGAGAGGAGAGACAGAAACGGTAAAATCGAAAGAATAAATTCAAATAAGTTCAATAATTATCGATGCTGCAAGATAAATACTAGTACTTATGTTTAGCGAACATTTCCGTGTTATGACTAAAAAATGATCGTATCCAATCAAATCGTTTAAAATTTTACAGACGAGAGCGACGTTTTCTAATAATATATTGAATAATCTATCAAAGCCTAATGTATGTACAGTCTGGTAAACAACCGGATAGACAGATGCATAGTGTTATACTGAATACTGGCTTTTCTAACATCGACCCGGTAACCGGTCGTTATATCTCTTATTGCTTCAAAGTCTAGTGAATGATTGCAAATCGCCTGTTTCAGGGGAAGGTGAATCTCATTTTGTCTTGCGTGTTTATGATTATAATTTTGTAAACTTTCTTCCAGTACTGTACCTTGGCCATGGCAGCCGCAATTGTCGTTCTGGGTCACTACAAAGTCAATTTGCTTGACAAGTTAGGACAGGGAATGTTTGGAATCGTGTTTCGAGGTACGTGATGTCCATCGGTCTTAGGTTAATCTTTTAAAGTTGAGGGGAAAGACCTATCCTACCGATTGCAGAATATTTAGGAAAACCCCATGGGGAAAAAACCCAATACATCATGAACGGGGACAGATGTGTATGACCTCTTGGAAATACTTTGACGAGATTGCAATGCCTTCAATCCCGATACGATCTTTTTCAAACGTCCTGTAATGGTATTCAGAGGTTTAGATGGAATTTTGATTTATTTGAAAGGGACGGACGCACGGCGAGGCATAAAGGTGGCTGTAAAGCAAATGGAGCTGAAGAAGGACGATAAGGGCGGGGCTGACAAAATTGGAAGTGATGCAATGACAGAAATCAAGAACTTGCAGGTGAATTTTAAAAAACTTGTTCGATACCCTGGAGCAACCTCTGGGCTAATTAAATTCAGGGAGAAAAAGTGAATTTTTTTCCATTCTTTCGTTCAATCTCCACATCTTTTGTTTTAATTGTCTATTTACAAGTATTTTCTGTTTTCAGAAACTCCCGTCCCACCCCCACATAGTCAAGTTTTTCGACTTCCACTTCCAAGCCAATTCTTTCTGGATGGTGATGGAGTTTTGCAACTTTGGCGATCTAAAGCAGTACTTTGACAAGTACAAGCCCATAGACTTTGTAACCAAGGTAGAATTCATGCAACAGGCAGCTAGTGCCATCCGTCACTTGCATGGGCTGCCTGTTCCAATTATACACAGAGACTTGAAGCCAGCTAACCTCATGTTGCATTATACGGGCAACAGACCAGTCATTAAAGGTAATTTCCCGTGGCGTATGCGCATGTTTCTTCTTGTTAGACTTACAGGCAGCCCAATTAACTATTACGTCATGATGGCCCTCGTAACTAGAACCCAGAGCCTCTCGTTCAAAGCCAACCACAATATAGTATTGATATACTAGGATCAGCTCAATTTGATACATTACAACTGCAGTAAAATTATATAGTTTATATATATTCTCATATACATAGCATTGAGTCTCAGTACTTTATTTGGATACATATTATTATCAGTGCGTGTTTCTATTTTTAGTGACTGACTTTGGCTTAAGCAAAGTTGCCGAAGACAAGGCAGACATGGCAAAAACGTACATGATGTCGACCCTTGGAGGAACACCGGTATTCATGGCCCCAGAAATCTTTATGGAGCAGAAGTATACATCCTCTGTAGATGTGTTTGCGCTTGGTTTGGTGTATTTAGGCATGCTTAACTATGATAAGATTGGCGACATTTTCCCGGGTAAGTTCCAACTCAGTAAGCTAGCCTGCTTAGCGGTCTTTGAGGTGAAGTGGAGAGAGGGAGGGGAAGACGATATAGGAAAGGAAAGGCCCTCCTCCCTGGTTCCTTTCAGTGGACTGCTTCGCAGGCTCAGTGTTTCACAGGACTGGTGAGTAGGTGTTTTATCCAAACAAGCCCCGTCACATAGTCTGGCATATTTCAACTGAGTACGATTGTAGCGATTGTAGCGATTGTACGATTGTAGCTGGATCTTAGTCTACAGTACTGACTATTAATCGTATCGATACGTTTATTCGATGAGATAAATCGCACGTGAACAACAAAAAACATTTTATATCATTTACTTATTTTGTTTTCAGTGCTTGGGTCTGGCTTTCTGATGATGCCATTAGGAATGGCGATAGCGCAGGCGCTGAAAACAGGATCTGCTCCACCAAAACCTGTTGAGATAAAGCCTAGCGAGAGTAAAGACATGAAAGAAGTAAAAGAAGTTATCAGAAAAATGGTGATGGCTAAGAAAGAAGATCGTATGAAAATTCAAGAAGTTAGCACCACACTGAACAATATTTTCGGTAGGTCTATTTGGGAGCTATGTACTCGAGTTACTACGTTTAATTTGAATTTTGTTAAATACTTTCCATTGAACAAAGAAAGAGGATATCAAAAATATAAATTCGAAAGTGCCTATACTGACTTCAAGGTGGATCAAGTAACTCCTGACAATCCCTCATAGTTGGTATTATTCATTCCCATCTCACTTTTTTGAAACATGTTTGTAATCCTTCCAGATAAACTTAAGGACCGTCTTCCTCCCCCACCCACTCCTCCCACCGAGATCACAGGAGCACAAGCTGCAGGAGAAGATCTACCTAAAGATGAAGCTAGTGACGACTCGGAAGAGGGGGGCATTGGCTACCTCTTGCTGAGGCAGGCTGCTGCTCAAATGTTAGAGGTACGTTCAGCTGTGCTTTGAAATATTAGAGCACATTAGAGCGAAGAGCATCCTATGTTTTCAATTTTCCAAATGTTTTTTTCAGGATGGCTGAACTACTAACAAAGCTGATTTTCCTTAAATATCATATTTCGTTACTAATCTAGGAAAAGGGAAGGCCCAGCGAAGAAGACAATGCTGAAGAAGACTTGTTGGGAGGTGGCAGGATGCCACTCTTGGAAATGCTGTTACTACAGGCACTAGGAGAAGGAGGAGGAGACGACAAAGAATTACCTGGAGGAGTGAGTATAGAAATCACGTCTATACTATAATACAAATTATTATTGCAAAATTGTATATTCAATCAGATGTTGTTTTTTCGTAGCTCAAAAAGGGAGACAAAGTCCGCGTTGAAAGTGACATTGAGAGGGCAAAACTCCTTCAAAAAGAGTATGGTGGTTGGACAGATCCTATGAGAAAGGTGAGACGGCATTGCACTGCAAAATTCTCTTCAAGAGCTAGAAATCCATAATCTGTGTGTCAGTAATAGCTCAGTCTTGTATGGCGCCTCAAGGAGGTTGAGGACGGCCTGATATGCAGGCTAAATTAAAGTTATGAAACAAACGTCAGTGTTTTTGCGTGAGTTTTATCCCGTGTCCCGATCTGAGCATGATAAATGTATTTTTAACACCATAAAGAATTTTTAAAAATTCTTTTTCAATTCAACCCGTTTTACAGTACCTTGGAAAAGTTGGGGAAGTTTTGGGGAAGTTTCTTCATGTCATCAAAGTCAAGTTCCCGGATGGAAATTCGTACGTACATGCATGCTTATATTTTTATACCTAAAAGATAAGCCATGTAAGAAGGTTACTTCATAAAAGATTTTAAAAAGCCCAAAGGTTTCATCCTCAAGAAGTCAAGTTTTTGTCATCGTTTTTGGCCCTCTTTACATGGGATTATAGGATATTATCCCTGATATTTTTTTCGAGTTGTATATATATATATATATTAATTTTTTGTTACAGCTGGTCCTATAACCCTTCCTTACTCGAGAAAGTCAATCCTGACGGCTCTAGCACTCCTATTGTGGATGCAAGGAAGTCAAGACTGGAAGAGGTAACCGGCCATGATTTTAGTGCTTGTTATAATAATAACATCTTTTATTGAAGTAATTCGAATATTGCTTATAGTATCCAGCATTTGGTGTAGCGCGACTACGGCGAAGTTCATGTATTAATTCTTACCTATTTGGAGCATGGTTGACCAGATCGAACCCTGAAAAACCTCTTGGCTGATCTAAGTCAGGGCATGGCTAACTCACAGATCAAACCCTGAAACAACCTCTGGGCTGATCTAAGTCAGGGCATGGCTAACTCACAGATAGAACCCTGAAACAACCTCTGGGCTGATCGAATTGGAATTAAGCGTTGATAAGATACGGATAATCGAGAAATTAAAAACTAAACAAAAATTAAACATTTCAGGTTGTTCGAGGGCTGTTCCATAGATTTGATGTGGTCCAAATACCGAAGGAAAGGAGTGTGGTGGAATTATTGCAAAAAGGTCATGGTGGATGGAATGATAGAATGAAACTTGTAAGTATGATAGTGGTGATCCAGCGAGGATATTGCTTTTAGGTGGGTTGGGGAAGGCGTATGTATGTTATCTCTGTTCTTCTCATAAGTCCAAAGGGGAACGCTAGCCTTCATCCCCTCCTTTGATTGTCCTAGCTACCAGCGGCTAAAGCGGCTAAAAAAATAGGGTTTTTCTTGCTCCACTACTGGCAGTGTAGCAAATGAGGCCTTGAAACCAAAAGCTAATCAGAGACGCAAAGCATTAAGGAAAAAAAGTCCTTTTTTCACGAGGGTAGCACTTAATAGCCAGTGGCTACCAAACCTGTGGCCCTCATTCCATGATCGAATTGGAATTTAGGAGTTGATTTTTGTGGAGGGAGGAAAACCGGAAAACCCGGAAAACCTTCAAAGCACAGGAGAGAACCAACAAACAACTCTACTCATATACTACATCGAACGCGGCGGGACTCGAGCTCGGGTAGCATTGATGAGAGGCGAGCGCTCACACGGCTACGCCACCCGTGCTTCCCAAATGATAAGGGATTTCATATAGTCAAAATAGAGCTAAATAGCCAATGAAATTGTTTGGTTATCAACCGTACGTGTTATGGTTAATATTCCAGTGCCTAGGGATCAAAGGAATGGTGAACAAAGTGGACAAAGATGGAGATGTGTTTGTGGAGTGTATTAACGGTGATGAGTAAGTAAAATGAAGTTGCCGTTGATAAACACGGAGAAGGTACTCGTGCAGTGATGAAACGTTTTGCCAAATATTCAGTGTCTGCCGATGACAAGTACAGCTATTTACGATAAGGTATATACGTTTTATGGTCAGTTCTATTCTCAAATCGTGTGAATTTGAACTTTGCAGTTGGACTTTTAACCCCGAATTGCTGATCAAGGTGGAGCCCGATCCCAATGTCAAGAAAGAAGCTGGAGATTTTGTGTTAGTAATGGACGATGTGGAGACCGTGAAGCAGCTTCAAGTCAATCATGGTGGATGGGTGAAAGGCATGGAAAAGGTAAACGCTGATTAATTAATACAGGTTCAATCGATTGATTGAAAATTCTAAAAGTATTGCATGGAAACGTTGTCATTTGCAGTGCTGTGGCCATACTGGGATCATCAAGGCTGTTCTACCGAATGCACGTTTGAGGATTGAAGTGGCTCATAACACATGGATCTTTAATGAAAAGGCTATCAAACTAGTAGCCAAGGGAGGTAAGAACTGATTAATTTGGGTGGATAACAGTCCCCTTCACAGTTCCCTGCGCCATCTTGAAAGGTAGCCGTGCCTTTGCATCGAAGCGAGACGAACGGTGAGCTGGCAATGATAGACATGTGAATAATTGTCTAAGGTGTTAAAAAAGGTCTCTATCATTGCAAGCTCACCGTTCGTCTCGCTTCGATGCAAAGGCACGGCTACCTTTCAAGATGGCGCAGGGAACTGTGAAGGGGACTATTGGATGGATGGGAATGGGTGGATGAATGTAAGGGCGAAGAGTGTAGATGATTGGAATAATATGGGTGATCGGACAATATTGATTGATGGACAGCATGAATGGATAGTTAGGTAAATGGATGAATGGAAGGATAGATAGATAGGTGGTATGGATGTAGATATGATACAAAACTGCAAACAATTTAACCGTGAAACTTTAGTAATACTAAATAGCACAATGTCATGCAAATTCCATTGTTTTCTATTGTTTAATTAGCACTATTTAGTAATTAGTGTTTCACGGATTAATTGTTTGCACTCTAGAGGGAAGGCATTTAACCCATGAAATAAAAAATACTAGTCAACGTGTAATACTCAAATAGACACAAACGAAAACAATGAAATTAGGGTCTACTAAAGTGTATTAATCAAATATCTATTTCACGGGTTTAATGACTTCACTCTATTGTTTGCAATCTAGTATATATGCATTCATAGATTGGGCAGTATGAATAGTCAGGACAATATGGATGGATGGGACAGTATGGATGGATGGAGCAGTATGGATGGAAGAGACAGTATGGATGGAAGAGACAGTATGGAAGGATGAGACAGTATGAATAGACTAGACAATGTGGATGGATGGGACAGTATGGATGAATGGGACAGTATGGATTGTCCTGCAGATAATACCCAGTGAGGTGCTTTATGAGGCAAAACATTCAGGTCTTTAAAAAAAAATTTTTTTTTTACGTTGCAGAGGAAATGTTGGAAGCGATTTTGAGAAGAAAATTGAAACTCTGAACAGGTTGTTCAGGAAAAAGGAATGATGAGGAATGATAATTTGACCAACCTACTCCACTTAGTACGTCGTTCTGAGATTTTTACTCTAAATCTGAGATCGAATTAGAATTTCGATTTGTAGATTTTAACATGGTGAGTGTGAGCAAATTTATGCCTGCTCATCGATAACTGGGGATTCTAGTTCAATTACTTATTTTCTTTTTGGCAATGCATAGGAATCAGAATTTTTGAATTGGGTACTTTTCTCACCTAAATTGCATTCACCCCATCCTTTATACATTTTCATATTATCAATATGATATTTCGGCATTGTTCAAATATGGCCGGCTTGGATTGAGTTAAACGTTGCATCATATTTTTTTAATTCGATTTTGTTTTTCCGCCACACCCCTTAAAATAATAAAGCTGAAAACGAAAGTAAAATCAACTTGCTACAGTGTCGAGCTGACAGAGAGCGAGGGGGGAATTCAGAAGTTCTTGGTGAAGGAAATCAATGCTAGATGGGACTTTCGTTTCGAAATGATGAAAGTGGCACGATTTTGAAGGTCATAAACGAGATAAATCTTGCTAAAACGTTTCCAGTCCAATATTAGCCAGTGATGATATTATTTCTTTTGTTATTTTCACCTAATTATTATGCCTTTCTTCTTTTTTGTCATTATAAAAGTATTATTAGCATGTGTGAAAATAGACCCAAGTTATTTATCTTTTTAATGTAATATTTGTGAATACCGTTAGGCTACCTGACTCGATTAGTTGTTTGACTACTTCAGGTAACCTAACACCTTCTTCTTTTTTTCTATTATTATCTGTAAAATGTAATAAGCATATCTTAATGTGGTGTAAAAAAAATAAACTAATCAGAATTTTTCGGATAGCAGTAAAAATTTATGAACTGTGTTTTTGTCACTCGGTAATGATCTATATGTTAAGTGTATGCTACATCGAGAGCATAAGCAGATTAAAAAATCTGCCTCAGTTGTTGACCAAACAAACACTAGAAGAAATAAAAGGAAAAAAAAAGATTTTTGACCGACATAGAAAATTGAACTCCCAACAGCATTACAGTACACTGATTTAATGTAATGTCAGTATTTCATTTCTATATCCTACAAAAAAGATGACTTTACATCTCCATCTCTATGCTTAACTTGAAACAAGCACTTCGTTTACATATCTAGTAGACTATACTTGTAGCTATTGGTCATACTTAGATTATGTTTATTTAGATTCATCTTGAACACTTACTGCTGTATCTCAGTTGTCAATGTTTTTGATTTTCTAATGTTTAGTTTGATTGAAATAATTAAAAAACAAACTCCTCAACTTAACTACAATTTACTGATTAATATCCCCCAATATATCAAATCAAATCCTAGACAATTTTTTTTAAATACAACAACTGATACAAGATCTGCTTCAATGAACCTTGAATAATTAGAACTTATCAAAGAGATTGATGTGAAGACTATAACATGAACTAATGATCATGATAGCATGCAAGAACTGCTAAAAAATAAACGGATAAGAAACTGTTAAAGAATTGCTAATAAGAAATGCTAATAGTAAAATTTTGAAGGTTTCCTCATTTCTTAATTTAGATCAATGTTCTCCATTTGAATGTCAGTAATAATAACCCATGATCCAGCAACATCTAAAAATGAACTATTTTCAAGTTTTACATATTTCTCGTTATTAGCGGTTAAGTTGTCCTCGAGCTCCTACTAAACAACAAACGACAACCTTTACAAATCAAAAAACAGTTAGAAATTGATGAGTTACCAAATCTTTAGTTTTTGCCAGCAGTACGTAGCAGCATCCTTCAACATTTGTTTGATTTTTCTTTCGTCTTTGATTTCTGCAAGTATCTTGGCCTCTTTACGGACATCATGGAGAGCACTAATGCGCTGCTGAAAGTTTGGTTTACATTCCAACCTCTCTGATTCTATCAAGAGGTCAAATTGTACTGTATCTCGGACAAAGGGTTTGGTCTCAAGGCTATCTCTTCTAGACGATGAAGTATTCCATTAGCTTGCCTGAGCATACCAAATACGGTAAGGTACAGATTTTCAAGGTCTTTTTTCACGCCTGCCGTGACATTTTCTGCTGCTGTCTTCTTGCTTGCTGCTTCATAATAGCGGCGTTTGGGCTCTTCTGAGGTTCTTGTTACTTTACCTGGACAAAATTCGATGCGATGGCAGAGGTTCTTGTGGTTACTCCAATGGCACTGGTTGGGACAAACCATGCAGTTTGGGTTATTCCCATTTGCCATTGCTCTGCATTTGGCTTTTTTATCGTTGTCGGCAATATAACAAGGATAGTCATTTACCTGGTCATTTTTACAACATATATTTTTAGAATTTTGTATTTATGTATGTATACGTGTTCCTGTTTATATTAATATAAGAACAGTTTTTATATGGGAATTCATTTTCCCCCTACTGTTGTCCTCCCTTAGTATATTATCGTTAGTATGTACATTTTTCATTTCCGTTTGTTTATTCTATATTTTTTTATATATTTGTATGTTCATTATTTTTGGGAAAGTCATCAAATAAATAAATAAATAAATAAAAATGTTTAAATAAAGGTTCAAAACATAGGGCGAGGGCTTTCATTGAAATTCAAGACAGAAGGCGCAATGAAAGTCCGAGCCCGTAGTTTTGAACTGGTTTAATAACCAGCCATGGGCTGCCTGTGGATTTAGTAATAGTATCAAGTTTCGTATGCAAAGAAGTTCTTTGCGTGATTTCCAAGATATCTATTTTAATAACCAGCCACGCCCCAATTCTATTGTTTTATGTAGGTTTCGAAACCCAGAGTAAGACCTACATTCTTAAAGCCGGGGGCGGCTTTGATTATCAGCAGGGGAGAGCGGGGCTGAATTCAAAACCCGGGCCAGGTTTTGAATTTGAAATTCAAGACCTGTCCCGGGTTTTGAATTCAGTTCCGCTGTTATCGCGAAACTGGAAAAAAAAAAAAAAAAAAAAAAAAAAGAAAAAGAAAACAATAACAATATGCAAATAGTTTTAATCAACTTAAACAACAAAAAATAACTTGGTAATTAACAACACTTCATCAAGGTTTCTTAATTTTGTAGTCTTGCACTCTGATCAGAAAAAATTTATGTTAATATTGAACTTCCCTTTGATCTCATCCAAACGTCTCAGCTTCAGCTCATCTGATTGAGACTTCAGAACTTCTTGCTTCTGATCTTCCATCTTGGCCTTCTTTGTTTTCTCCTCCGCACAGCCATACAAGATATGGGACACCATTACTTCTTGATTCGTAGAAGTGCGTTTGTATGCTCGTACGGCACTACTACGATGACCTAAATCAAATTTAATTTCAAACTTAGCAAACGTTCATTTCGTTAGCTAACATGCACATAAATAACATCACAAAACTTTGAAATGCATCTTAGTGGAAAAAAGTTTAATTTCTCGCTCATTCCATTCCATTGTTTTCTTTTTTATATTTATGGCTATTACGTTTCGAATAATACGATTTGTTTCACGGCTTCATAAAATCTCGAAGGGCTTGATGTAGCTCTTTCTAGTACAAACAAATGAAACTAATATCTAAGAAACACGTTGGAATGCAACAGGTATTGCCCAACTTGCCTGTCTTTTCGCAAATTAGCTGTTCATCAACATCAACATCAAACATACGGGTCGCAGCCGTGGCACGTAAGGAATGATTTGTTCGGTATCCTGACAAACCACTGGCATCACACAGTCGCTTCACAGTCGACGTCAGTTTGTTGTGCCCTACCGGCACCGAACTATACCAACAGTCAGGTTTTCGGTGTTTTAGAGGAGTCAAGTACAGCGCATCACTTTCACCAGTTTTATGTTCGGGGCTTCAAATGAACAAAATACCAATAAAAATCAAACAATCAATCTAGATATGCACTTCGTAGTATAATTAAACGAGATAAATCATTGTTAACAAAATGTTAAGCATATGCATTTTCTTACCACAATCTCAGATATTTCTCGTATAGCCATACCACACATCTTTCTGGATTTCTCTTGTTTTCGTACGCTCGAGTAACTTTGCCCTTCACCTTACGATCTTTTAATCCGCCTGCATTCGTTTTTGATATGTCCTCATGGTATTCAAGAAACTTCAAGCCACTTTTTCTGTCATAACCAGTGGCTATCTGGGAATTTGCTTCTTCCTCTAACGTAATAATTTCCGCTTGCTTCTTCGAGTTTCCTAACCCTTCAGAGGCAGATTCCTTCATGGCAGCATCTAAACTTGACCTGAGTTGTGAAAATTCGGTATTATTAAAGAAACTCACAACATGCCCTTCTTGTTTCATATGGTGTTGTATAGCAGCTATAATACCGTGGAGCGTATTTGGAGGATACTTATTACCATTAGCTTTTCTTGCTTCCATTATGAATAACGAAAGGTTCTTATTCAATTCTTGAATCGACATATTTTCCAAGGGTTTAGATATCACTCCCAGGTTGGCTGTATCATTACAGCCCTCAGAGTTACCAAGTCGCATATTTCGCTCGTTACGCCATTCTTCGAACATCTTAATGGCCCATGCATCTTTATACAAACTGGACTTCGGAACAGGCTGCTTAACTTTAGCTAGAACTTCGCTTTCATTCAACGGTTCACCAAACCTGAAGTTTTCTTTTGCTATAGCCTCCCCCTCCGCTTCATTCTGTTCAACAACGCCACCTAGCAGTTTTTCTATATCATTCACTTCAAAGATTGGTAATTCTTGGCTCGAAGAAGGTTGTGGAGTAATAAACAATTCATAGTCTTCGCCCTCAAGCTCAAACATCTTGCGACACCAACGTCCACGGCAAACTGAATTATTTCTCATGATTTTCAAAATCGTCGTTACAAGATTGCATAACCATGTTCGTGCATCCAAAAATCTTAGATGTAATTTTCTCACAACTTTTAAACATTCCATGTTGGTCATTAACAAGCTATTCAAAAGCTCACAAAAATCGATATCATTGACATCGAATGGCCACGCTCTCACAAATCCAAAAACTGATAATTACAAATTGTCTTCCATTAAAACAATAGAATTGGGGCGTGGCTGGTTATTAAAATAGATATCTTGGAAATCACGCAAAGAACTTCTTTGCATACGAAACTTGATACTATTACTAAATCCACAGGCAGTCCATGGCTGGTTATTAAAATAGATATCTTGGAAATCACGCAAAGAACTTCTTTGCATACGAAACTTGATACTATTACTAAATCCACAGGCAGTCCAAACAAGGATCCTATGTATGGGAGTTATGATTTAACAGATCAAAAACAGTTTTCCGTGTTTGATAAAACAGATCAAAACTTATTCGTTGTGACTGTTACAAATGTAATTTGTAATAACGAAACACATGATATCAAATGGAAAATAATCAAGAAAAGTCAGCCATATAGTAATCACAACAAAAAAATTAATGTAATTTATGTCTTAACGAGAAATTTATAATCATTTGTAAAAAGAATCTAGGTACCTTGAATAAGCGCAATGAATTAGCAACCCCATGTCCTCACAGAAATAGATATATACTCAAGAAATTCTACATCCCTATGTAATATAAAACCGAACTGTCACTTTGCAACTTTTTTCATTTTAAATGCCAGCGGATTACACCAACGGGCATTCATTGTAACTTGCCTGATGAGTGTGGTCATTGCGACCATACGAAACAGATTTGTTGCATTAAACAATGAATCAATTCCAAAAGTCTTGATTTAGTTTAAACTATATTTACTGCTCCTTTAATGTTGAGCACTCTAGAAAACCATTCTACGAAAATAAGTTAAGTATGTATATAAATATAAATAAATAAATATATATATATTTAAGGAATACTAAATGGCGCACGTGTCTATACGCTGTGATATAAACACGATGGGAGCTGCAGAGCAAGAGAGAAGTCGTAGAAAAACACAAGGTGTAACTGTTTCTTTGACTTCTCGAGTGCTCTACAGTTCCCAGAGTGTTTATATCACAGTATATAGACTCAAGCAGACGTTTGATATCGCTTTTATAAAATATTTTTGAATGATTTCGCACGACATATACACACGGTAGCCAGCCAATCAGTGTGCACATTATATCTCAAATATTTCATAAATATATATATAAATATATATATATATCAAGGGTACTGAGCAGTACATTACCAGGATCACTAATTATGTCTGGGTATTCCAAAGTAACAGATCCTTTTCTTTCAATATCATCCTACAGTAAAAAAAAATCACAATATAATTACGAATTCTTCTTAAATGTACTGTACAACACTTGTACTGTACATTATTAGACTTGATACTTACCTTTGAAAATTCAGCTGAGTGTTGTTCAAAGTATGACATGAAAGCTTCTATCTTTGGGATGAATGGAGAACCTGGTACATATTCTGCATTATGTGTACAACATTGAAAATGTATAATAATTCATTAATTAAAATCGAAATTAAGGGGCAATTAATTAACCACTAAAAATTGGCTGAAATCCAAATAAATTTTTTTAAATCTTTTAGGTAAATTAGCGAAGAACAACATTTTCGTTTCAAAGATTTAAGTAAGCTGAATGATGAAAATAGAAAATGAGAAGAGAAGGAGAGAGAAGTAAGAGGATGAAGGAGAGAAAGAGAGAGAGAGAGAGGAGGAAGAGATGGGACTGAAAGTGAAAAAAATATGAAGTGAATCACCTAAATTTTTTAACTTGTTCACTTGGTAACTGTTCACATATTTTCCTCGTTTATTTAAACAATCTTATTTCCTTAGTTCAAATAAACAAAAGTTTACCTTCTTCAGGAAAGTACAAACTCCATTTCTTGTAAGGACAAGGGACCAATGGCGGCTGCTGTTGTGGTTGTCGTTGTCTGGGCTGCGGAGGTCTGTTGTTTGTTTGGCTTGATGTTCCACTACCAGAAGAACTGTTATTGCCTTTTATAAAACACAAAAAATAGGTGCAAAACACTGAGCAACAAATATAAAATGGCTACTTTGAAGAAAATCTAGTTGAAGAAACTTACCTCGTCTTCTGTAGCCTCTTCCACGTCCTCTCCAGTTACCTCTCCCTCCTCCTCCTCTAGAACTCATTATTATTTCATTTTTAATCCAATATGCCAAGAATATTGCTCATTTATTACGACAAACCAGACTTTTGAAGCAGGAAAAACACTTTTTCATGTTTTGATCGCCGCCATTTTGAAATAAGCGCGCTAAAATAGTACGCCGCTGCTAATTGGTTAGTGTCTCAAAATAGTAAGCCAATAGGATGGGTCTTTATATCTGCTGCTAGATCCAATATGGCGTCCAGTGGCACTAAATTCGAGAGAAGAAGAAAAAGACCTTATGAAAATACAAAACAAAGGAGTCCAAATAAGAAAAAGGTGGACGAAAATTCCCCTGTGTTTGTATTCTTCAAGGAAATCCAGCAAGATCTTGATTCGCGTTATGACAAGCACGAAAGAATAGTAAAGTTAAGCAGAGATGTGACCATTCATAGCAAGAGAATTATCTTCTTATTACAACGTGTTGCTGGGGCCGAAAGCAAAGATGATATACTGAAAGAAGCTGAACAGAAGCTGGTCGAAGTAAAGGAATACTTAAAGGGTATCGCTTTGGAGCTGGTGAACGAAGATCCGTACAGATTTGGAAGAGCATTTTCACCTGGGATACAAGAATACGTGGAAGCCCTCTCCTTGTACCATTACAACAAACACCTTTGCTTAATTTCTCACAAAGAAGTCCAAAATGAGCTCCGATTTTCTATAGGTGAAGAAATGATAGTGCTAAATGTAAGCCCTTTTGATTACGCTCTTGGAATTGCGGATTTGACTGGTGAATTAATGCGTCTCTGCTTGAATTCTGCTGCCAATGCTGACACTAACACACCCTTTGAGGTCTGTAAGTTCCTAAGATCCATCCATGATGATTTTGTTGCACTGGGGAACATCAACCGAGACGTTTCGTCTAAGCTTAGAGTGCTTAATACCAGTTTACATAAAGTAGAGAGAGCATGTTATAACTTGGAAGTGCGCGGATCTGAAATTCCCAAACATATGTTGGCTGACTTAGTAAGCTCTGCGGCTGATGATCAACAAAACACTAACAATGATAGTTCACTGGTGTTGTAATTCATTAATCTAATTTTGGTTGATGAATAAAGAAACTGAAGTTCAAATACTCATCTTTTCCATCAGTAATAGTCTTTAAAATTGTTTTTCTATGACCTAAATGTGCTCTGCTGATATTCAATTTCACGTGACTAACTCTTTATACAATGCACTACTTCGCAAGTAAACTGATCTCTCAATAAGTCCAATCCGATATAACAATCATTTGTATTATCATCATTAGTATATGCCCTAACTAGGACTGCATAACAATTCACTATCTAGACAGTATTCACTCGACTGCGCTCTCATTGATCCATTTCCGATAACCTTTCTTGATATTCTAGCCACGAGTCTGTCACACAATGTTTTTTCAGCCTCGTCTCGATGAGCCAATTCTCGGAATTCACTTACCCGGAAGTAAGGCTTTCAAAGCTGCTTCTTCGTTGTTTGCGCAGTTCTATTGCATGGTGGTTTACAATATTTTCGATATATCTCCAGCGCTTTGCAGTGGACGTTAGAAGGTTCATTTATATAGAATCTCGAAATCTGTAGAAAGGTAAGCATCAACGTAATGTTGATAGCCATGCTCTTGTCCTAGCTCAACTTGGTTTTGAAGCAAGTTTGCTTACTTGTGCTTTAGTATTTCTGATCTTTTTAGGACATCTCGCTGCCCTTGACTATAATTTTTTCATGGCTTAAAAAGGTGTCGGGTGCATTTTTGAGAAATGAGTCATAAAGACCAAAACGATTTTCGTGTTTTTGACTTTCTAGCAAACTGTTGACTTTCTAAAGAAATATTTCGAAACTTCTCGCTTCATTCAAAGAGTAAACCGATTGTCTTTTTTTGGAAATTTGTTATTTGAAACGAAAAGTTACTGATTTTTCTGTGATTCTATTTGTGTTGAGTTTTAACGAAACGGGCTCCTAATTTATGTTTCGCAAAAACCTATTTTATCAGCCGAGAATCATATTGGATATCACTGAACTAAACATTGTAGCGACTCTAAGTACCAAAGCGTTTTATACGAGAAATCGAGAAACCGTATTCTTGTGCTTCCTCATTTCACCCTCTCTCGAATACTCACAGGAAAACAGATATATAGTTTTATTTCGAAAGATAGTTACAGAGACAGAAACGGTAAAATCGAACGCAAAAGTTCAAATAAGTTCAATAATTATCGATGCTGCAAGATAATTGCTAGTACTTGCGTTGTTATGACTCAAAAGCTTAATGTATCCAATCAAATCGTTTGGAATTCTACAGACGAGAGCGACGCTTTTAATATTCAATAATCTATCTAAAACCCCATTCAGACCTAAACATGTTTAGTTATACTGCGTTTTCATTAGGGGAAAAAAGGAGAAATAGAAACCTACAATATAATGAAACTTTCTAAAATATTATCAGAGCAAGACAAAGGATAGCTTACATGCATTATTTCACCAAAGATTGTGCAGTGCTCGTAGATAGTTTTTCAAACCTGTTTAGTTAAACCACTTTAAAACATGTTTAAGCCTTGGTGTGAACGGGGTATAGGCCTTATGTATAGATAGTCTGGTAAACAACCGAATACACGGATGCATAGTATCATATATTATGCTCCCTATTATTTTTTTTCCGACCTGGTAATGGCTTTTCTAACATCGACCCTAGTGAATGATTGCAAATCGCCTGTTTCAGGGGAAGGTGAATCTCATTTTGTCTTTCCTGTTTATGATTGTATTTTTGTAAACCTTCTTCCAGTACTGTACAATGGCCATGGCAGCCCCCATTGTCGTTCTGGGTCACTACGAAGTCAATTTTCTTGACAAGTTAGGACAGGGAATGTTTGGAATCGTGTTTCGAGGTACGTGATGTCCATCGGTCTTAGGTTAATCTTTTAAAGTTGAGGGGAAAGACCTATCCTACCGATTGCAGAATATTTAGGAAAACCCCACGGGGGAAAAACCCAATACACCATGAGCGGGGACAGATGTGTATGACCTCTTGGAAATACTTTGACGAGATTGCAATGCCTTCACTCCCGATACGATCTTTTTCAAACGCCCTGTAATGGTATTCAGAGGTTTAGATGGAATTTTGATTCATTTGAAAGGGACGGACGCACGGCGAGGCATAAAGGTGGCTGTAAAGCAAATGGAGCTGAATAAGGACGATAAGGCCGGGGCTGACAAAGTTGGAAGTGATGCAATGACAGAAATCAAGAACTTGCAGGTGAATTTTTAAAAACTTGTTCGGTACCCTGGAACAACCTCTGGGCTAATTAAATCCAGGGAGAAAAAGTGAATTTTTTTCTATTCTTTCGTTCAATCTCCACATCTTTTGTTTTAATTGTCTATTCACAAGTATTTTCTGTTTTCAGAAACTCCCGTCCCACCCCCACATAGTCCAGTTTTTCGACTTCCACTTCCAAGCCAATTCCTTCTGGATGGTGATGGAGTTTTGCAACTTTGGCAATCTAAAGCAGTACTTTGACAAATACAAACCCATAGACTTTGTAACCAAGGTGGAATTCATGCAACAGGCAGCTAGTGCCATCGGTCACTTGCATGGGCTGCCTGTTCCGATTATACACAGAGACTTGAAGCCAGCTAACATCATGTTGCATTATACGGGCGACAGACCAGTCATTAAAGGTAGTATAATGTGGCGCATGAGCATTCTTCTTCTTGTTAGACTTGCAGGCAACCCAATTAACTATTACGTCATGATGGTTCTCGTAACCTAGAACCCAGAGCCTCTCGTTCAAAGCCAACACAGTATTTCAACCCAGTATCTTAGTTGGATACATATTATTATCAGTGCGTGCTTCTTTTTTTAGTGACTGACTTTGGCTTAGCCAAAGTTGCCGAAGACAAGGCAGACTTGGCCAAAACCTACATGATGTCGACCCTTGGAGGAACACCAGCATTCATGGCCCCAGAATTCTTTCTGAGGGAGAAATACACTTCCTCTGTAGATGTGTTTGCCCTTGGTTTGTTGTACTTAGGTATGCTTAACTATGATGAGTTTGGTGACATTTTACCTTGTAAGTACTACCTCAGTAAGCTAGCTAGTGTAGCGGTCCCCGTGGAGTGAGTTTGAGAGATGAAGCTAGGAAAAATAAGGGCCCTCCTCCCCAATTCCCACCCTGTGACAGATATACTGAGTATAATTAAGGAATATAAAACGCGTGCGCATGTCTCTGTACTGTGATATAAACACGCTGGGAACTTTAAAACACGAGAGAAGCAAGATTAGGAAAACGAGGCGTAGTCTCACTTGCTCTGCGAGTGAACTACTGCTCCCAAATGTTTATGTTTATGTTTAAAGTTATCTAAGTTAATTAGCTATATTTTACAGATTCATACTTATATTATATTTTATTTATTTAATTTATTTTATGCACGACCCCACAAGCTTTTAGCTTTAAATTTTATCGTGTTTAAATAAAGGTATTCTATTCTATTCTATTCTATTCTATGTAATATATACAGTATGAGTGGCCGTGTTGTATCCGATATACGAACTCGAGGCGTAGCCGAGAGTTTGTATATTGGATACAACACGGACACGAATGCTGTAGATTACTTATCAAACGTCTAGGTTAGTTCCTTTGTGTTTCGCTAAAATTTTCAAGATAAAAGTGAATCTGGCCAAGAAAATTCATCTTAAAGTTTATGCAAATGAACAGGATTCTGGATCTGATTTACAAAACTCTTCACGGTCGTAATTTCTGTTGTGTTTTCCTCATGAATTATCAATGAGTTTAATAAATCATATTACAAAGATATTTAGCAGCCGGTTTATATTGCTTTTATAAATAATTTTGAAAGACTTTGCTCGACCATGCCTCTGTTGTCTGATATAAACACGGTAGCCAGCCAATCAGCGCACGCTTTATATCTTAAATGCTTTATTTAACAAATAAAACAGCTTTTCCTTGCTCCGTTCAGTAAAAAAGCACTCAGGAAGTGACGTAAGGACAAAAGAAGTGTAAGGAGAAGCACGAGCGCTTCTCAGACTTCTTGTGCTTACGGCGCTTACCAAGTGCTTTATTACTGAACGTAACACGGAAAAAGTTGTTTTATTATATAGTTACTAATTTTATTTCGGTATTGAATTTATTTACGCAAAAAGAAAGACGGTCGCAGGATCTAACAAAGCTTCGCGCGCGTGAATAAAGCACAGTTTTCGACCAATCAGCGCGCACGTACTATCCCAACTATAAAATAAAAAATGATATAAATCCGCGCGCACGAGTACGACAAAAAACATTTTGGTTGATGTTACCTAATATTCATATTATCGTTTTATTTTCAGTATTTGGGTCTGACTTTCTGTTGATGCCATTAGGAATGGTGATAGCGCAGGCGCTGAAAACAGGATCTTCTCCACCAAAACTTGTTGAGATAAAACCGAGCGAGAGTAAAGACACGAAAGAAGTAAAAGAAGTTATCGAAAAAATGTTGATGGCTAAGAAAGAAGATCGTATGAAAATTCAAGAAGTTAGCACCACATTTAAAAATATTTTCGGTAGGTCTATTTGGGAGCTATACTGTTATCCAGTTTTGATTTTAAGTTTTGAATTTATTTAAATACTTTATACATTAAAAAACAGCAAAAAATGATTAAAAAAATAAAATAAAAATCCAAAGGTGCCTATTCTGAATTCAAGGTGGATCAGGTAATTACTCCTGACAATCCCTTATAGTTGGTATTATTCATTCACATCTCGTTTTTTTTAAGCATGTTATAAACGTTTGTAATCTTTCCAGATAAACTTAAGGACCGCCTCCCTGCCCCACCCCCTCCCCCTTCTCATACCGAGATCACAGGAGCAGAAGCTGCAGGAGAAGATATACCTAATAATGAACTTAGTGACGACTCGGAAGAGGGGGACATTGGCTACCACCTTTTGAGGCAGGCTGCTGGTCAATTATTAGAGGTAAGTTCCGTCAGAAAGAAAGGGGGCGAGAGTAGGCGGGAAAACGGGAACAAATCCCCCGTTCCCGGCTCTAAAATTGAACTTTCTATTTCATTTGTTGTTGACAACTAAGAAAAGTCACTAAACAATGCGAGAAAAATTCTAGGAACGAGAAAAACTCTAAAGCTAAATTTCCATTTAATTTGTTAGAAAGAAGTTCTATATCGTTCTTATGTTGTAAAATACGTATTGTTTATCGCCTGATTATTGCACGTGATTCGTATCAAATTACCCTTTATATATTCAATTACTCTTTGTAATATGTAGTAGTACGCTTGTCGTAACGAAAATAAAACGAGAAATCGAGTACCGAGCAACCGAAATATAACATATGTTTTTACTCTGGATGTGCTTCTGTGGAATTAAAGTGCACATGAACCCTTCGACAATACTTTCAGTACTGGTTCTGCATAAAGTAAATAGTTGATTGGTAAAATATTTCTTGATTTGAGTGATGCGTCTTTAAGTTATGAAGGTTTATACTTCCAATATGTTAATGATGATGACGTCAGGTAAGGTATTTGAGTGTTTTTGTTGTAACTAGTAATACTAAATGCTGGCCATTTTGAAAATAAAAATTGTAAATAGCTTTCATGTAAACCATGAGTAAAATAATGATGCTTTTTAAATACTGTTTCTATGAACCAGTTCGATTTTGTATATTTGATTAAGCCTTAATAGACGTCACACTCATTAGCATATTGGAAGTATAAACCTTCATAACTTAGAAACGCATCACTCAAATTAAGAAATATTTTACCATTCAACTATTTACTTCGTGTAGAATCAGTACTGAAAGTATTGTCGAAGGGTTCATGTGCTCTTTAATTGAAGGAACTTGCGCATCAAAAAGCGCTCTGCTGGCTTTGAGCTCATTTTTGCTCGTTTTGCTCTACAAGGATGTTTATAAAACATAAAACAAAACTATTATCTGTAAACGATGGTTCTATCCTTTGTTTTCTTAGGAAAAGGGAAGGCCAGGAGAAGAAGACAATGCTCAAAAAGACTTGTTGGGAGCTGGGAGGATGCCACTCTTGGAAATGCTGTTACTACAGGCACTAGGAGAAGGAGACGACGACGAAACCTTACCTGGAGGAGTGAGTAGACGAAAGAGACTATTGGACTGACTTATATAGTAGCACTTATTACACGTTTAATATCAGACGATATATGAAAGCCGGAAATAGTTTAGGCCAAGATTAGGAATTGAAAATAATAATATAGTAAATATTAGACAGAAAAGATTCACAAGCGGATACTAGTAAAGGTTGTCGACATCTGTCGACATGAGGTAAAGACGAATTACGAATGAAAAATACTGATCAGTCTATCTTTACTACGATAAGATCGTTGTGGTCTAAAACTAAATGCTAACACATTTAACGTGTTTTCCTTTTCTTTTCAGCTCAAGAAAGGAGATAAAGTTCGCGTTGTTGAGGGTGATGTTGAGAGGGCAAAAAAGCTTCAAGAAAATTATGGTGGTTGGAGCGAAGCAATGGAACAGGTGAGAAAACATAGCAAATGAACGACCTGAATGTTTGTTTGCCTGTTTTGGCTTCTAAAACCTGCATTTGTAATTCTATTTCGACAGTATCTTGGTAAAGAAGGTGAAGTTCAAGGGAAGGTTCTTCATGTCATCAAAGTCAAGTTCCCGGATGGAGTTTCGTATGTACATGCTTGACGTTTTACTCATTCATGCTAATCAACGGGCGCTTTTTCCAAAAATTTCAAGATATGACAGAATAATTAAGAACCCCCCGAATGAGAAAGAAAAAATGTTTAATTACTTTTATGGGACTATTTTTTTCTGAGGTCCCTATGTCTATTTCATTACATTGTTGACATTATTACTATTTTGCTATTACTACATTACATTGTTATTATTATTATCATCATCATCATCATCATTATTATCATCATCATCATTATTATTATTATCTAAATGACTATCAGGTGGTCCTATAACCCTTCCTTACTCGAGAAAGTAAACTCTGACGGCTCTAGCACTCCTATTGTAAATTCAAGGAAGTCAAGACGGGAAGAGGTAACCGGCCATGCCTTACTTGTTTGTAATAACGCTCATTTACGTCGAATATTCAACTTTTTGTTTGGTGTACCTCGACTGATTTCTACTTTTGCAACCGAAACTTGTGTCTCAAAACAAGTTTCAGGACGAAATTGCGTAGTGTAACAACCCCGTGAAACTTGTCTCGCAACGGCGTTGCATGACGCAAGTTTCAGCTAAAAGTTTCAATGTGAGTGTAACAGGGCATTAATCGAAATTTATCTCTGTATCAGTATCTTAAAAATAAAAAGTTGCAACATCTAATTATGATTTTTTCCAGGTCGTTCGAGGGCTGTTCCATAGATTTGATGTGGTCCAAATACCGAAGGAACAGAGTGTGATGGAATTATTGCAAGATGGACACGGTGGATGGAAGGATAGAATGAAACTCGTATGTATATGATAGTGATTCAGCCATGGTATTGCTTGACTGTTTCCAGGAAGGCTTATGTATGTTAACTCTGTTCTTCTCCTTGTTCCGCTGCTAGAAAAAAGATGTTCGGTCCTCTTTCTAGAAAGTGAAGCCTTAAAACAAAAAGTTAATCAGAAAAGCAAAGTATATAAATGGGGATTTTATATATAGCCAAATAGCCAATGAAATCGTTTTGTTAATCAACCGTGTTATGGTTTTTATTCCAGTGCCTAGGGATCAAGGGATTGGTGAACAGAGTGGACAAAGATGGAGACGTGTTTGTGGAGTGTATTAACGGTGATAAGTAAGTAAGACTAAGTTGCCGTTGATAAACACAGAGAAGGCACTCGTGCAGTCATGAAACGTTTTGCCAAATATTCAGTGTCTGCCGATGATGACAAGTACAGCTATTAACGATAAGGTATATACGTTTTATGGTCAGTTCTATTTTCTAATCGTGTGAAATTGAACTTTGCAGTTGGACTTTTAACCCCGAATTGCTGATCAAGGTGGAGCCCGATCCCAGTGCCAAGAAAGAAGCTGGGGATTTTGTGTTAGTAATGGACGATGTGAAGACTGTGAAACAGCTTCAAGTCAATCATGGTGGATGGGTGAAAGGCATGGAAAAGGTAGACACTGATTAATTGATACAGGTTCAATCGATTGATTGAAAATTCTAAAAGTATTGCATGAAAACGTTGTCATTTGCAGTGCTGTGGCCATACTGGGATCATCAAGGCTGTTCTACCGAATGCTCGTTTGAGGATTGAAGTGGCTCATGACACATGGATCTTTAATGAAAATGCTATTACACTAGTAGCCAAGGGAGGTAAGAACAGTGGTATGGGACAGGATGGGTAGGTGGATGGGTGGGTGGGTGGGTGGATGAGTGGATGGGTAGGTGGATGGATGAGTGGATGGGTGGTTGGGTGTATGGGTAGGTGGATGGGTGGGTGGCATGGATGGGTGAATGGATGGGTGGATAAATGGATGGACGGATGGATGGATTTGATTGACAAGAAAATATGGAAAGATAGGACAGTATGCCGGGATGGTCCTACAGATTGTTTCATAAATAAATGGCCAAATATTAAAAGTCTTTTTTTTTTTTTGCGTTGCAGAGGAACTGCTGGAAGCCATTTTGAGAAGAAAATTAAAACTTTGAACATGTTAAAAATTTTTTAACGTCTTCAGAACTGAAGAGGTGATGAGCTAGGTTATAGATTAATCATGCTTATGAACAATACTGACACACTATTGCATTTCTTCGTCCGTGGAGGATTTCTCAGCTGGTTTCGAGTCAAGAGAATATTCTGTTGTTCGAGTATAATTGGTTATCTAGAAATCTGAGGCCAGACTGAGCAAGAGAACATTTGACCTTTGAGTAAGAAATGTGATTTTTCGTATTTTAGCCAGAAATCATAAAAAAATCTGAGCCACGAATGGTTTAGAGCATTCAGAACCTTGTTACTAGTTCCAGTGGGTGTAAAAGACTAATACGGAATCCGTTCTAATGAGACGAAAATAAATAAAATTTATTGAATGCGAAATGCAAAATGATTATTAGCATATTATTAAATTTATTTTCTTGATGAAATATTCTTGGTTTCTGATAACTGATAAATAACACTTACCTTATCGGTTTCTGTTTCCCCTCCTGGTAATGAGTGATTATGACTTTGGTTTCAAGATGGCCGCTTTTCTCACATATCAAACTTCGCGCTGAATTTCCTGACTTTCAGAGGAAATGTACTGAATCTTTCGATTAAACAATTGAGACATTTGTCTTTAATTTAGCACAAGGCTTTTTAATGGAAAGAAATTAACGAACAAAAAGTTGAATATTCAGGAGCATCGTACAAAAGAAATGTATGGCTGTTACACGTTTCGTTTTTTATCTGTTTCTGTGCGCACTCGGTGTTTCTTGCTTGTTGTATTCACTACCACTCAAAAACTTTGGTTTTACCTATTTTATTCCCCTCAAAGTTTACATTGTTTTACCTGATCAGGTTCTCTCTGTTGATGACGTCCTTAAAGAACCTTAGTCTTTACTACTATGAAAAGAAAATTTACAATCTTTTACGACCTAGATATTAAATGCATAATTTGTCTAATCTTAAATTCAGTCAGTGTTCCAGAAAAAAAACAGCAGCTTACAAAACTTGCATCAGCTAAATCATTATTATTAAACACAAGTTTCTTTACCAAAATGTCATTCTTTAAACAACAAAGAAGTTTTAGATTGTTCAGTTCCAGACTATAGCATGTACACAAAATGAATATTTTTGATCAAGCATCAAAATTATCTTTGAAAAAAATTAGCTAGTGTAACAGTTACTGCAGCTATTTATACAGCTGTTAAAATGGTAAGTGTCGAAACCAACCAGTGCACCTGTAGTTGTGGCCATAGAAATCACAAGAAGGTTTCTTGAAAACTTTGCCAGAGTTTCTCGACAGGTCCTTTGTTTTGCTCTTTTAATGCATTTCTATCTTTTATTTTTGACAAAACCATTGCTTGTTTTCGGACTTCTTTGTATGCTTCGACTCGTCTTGTCCAGCCTTCCTTGGCCTCGCACTGCTCCGACTGGATCAGAAGGTCGATGTAATCTACTTCTGACAAAGGATTCGGTTTCAAGGCTATTTCTTCGAGGCGCGCGAGGATATCTCTAGCTCTTGAAATCATAATGAAAACGGCATTATACATGGTGTCCAGCTCTTTCGCAAGGCCTTCCATCATTTGTTCCTTTTCCATCTTCTTGCTTTTGGCTTCTTGGTAGCGTTTCTTCAGTTCTTCTGACGTCCTCTTTTCTTTTACCGTGTAGAGCTCAAAGCGGTATCCATTATTGAAGTGTTTCGTCCAGTGACAGTTTCCTGGACAAACATTGCACGTATCACATGGGTGTATTGCTGCACAATGATGTTTGTCTTCATCACGGGGAATATAACAAGGATAATGGCATGTCATGTGGCATGTGATGCAATTTGTGACATATTCACCAGCGGGCAGATCGATCTTGCGTTGTTTGATTACGTCAACTTCATACTCGAAATCCTTATTTGTCAATATATCTTTCTCATGTAGCTTTAGAATCGTTTCTTCTTGGCGTAGCTGGTCAACTTTATGCAACCCAACCCTTATTTGAGGCCCCAGACCTTCAGCTACGCATTCCAGCTCCTCTCTTTCGTTCAGTACCTCTCTGGTTAGTTTCAGACTGACACTCTTTGCCTTAGCGAACGATTTGAAAAAATTCTCAAAGCTGGTTTGTCCCATTTTCCAGTACATTTCATTGAAGCTGTCGTCATCATCATCATCCTCCTCTGGGTAAAGGGCCGAGTTATTGAATTTAAAGCTTTTCTGGAACTCAACTTTTGCTTCTTTGATAGCAGCCAGAACTGGAGGCTTTTTCCCGTCTGCAAACGTGACCATCATAAAGATGCTTTCGCTGATGTCTTTACCGAAGATACTTAGTATGGAGTCGAAGATGTACCGCTGGGTATGAGTTAGGCGAGGCAGGGAGGCCTGAACTACGAAACCAATACCATTCAGCTGATCAATACTGTCGTTACCTTTAAGCGAAAAGAACTCTTTGATTTGCCTGGTAATCTCCTTATCTCTCTCAAGCCCTTGTGTGTCACCATAACCAGGAGTGTCAATCACGGTAAGCTTGTAGGGCAATTGCATTTTGTCATCCTTGTTAAATTTGTAGGCTGTGATCAACCTGGTTTGGCTGTGAGCCTGAGAACGAGTTTCACCATCATCAACCAACTTGTATCGATAATCATCTTCGTAACGTACCCCCATGATGTGATTAACCATCCCATTGATCAAAGTGCTCTTCCCTGCGCCAGTAGCTCCAACAAGCATAAGAACCTTTCCTTGACCCGGCCAAGACCAAAATCGCTTCTTGCCAACGGTCATTTTACGTATGTTGTGTGCTTTATTTTCCATCATAAGCGATGTCTCTAAAGTCCGTATCTCTGGAATTACCATGCTGCTAGTTGATAACTATATGAACACAGAGAAATAGTCATTTTATATGAATTGTTTTTTCTGTCATTTCTCATTGAGAGTCATTACATAACCAAATTTTGAGAAGGTCTATATTGCAAGTAGAAATAGTGGACTGAAGAAGAAGGAGAGAAAAAGTTTTATTGGAAGGGACTTGGTACTTCAAAGAGCAGCTAGGAAGATACTAAGATTCTAAGTCTTCATTAATACACCGTTTTTTGTTTTGTTTATCTATTTATGCAAGTAGGTTTGTGTTTTTGTATGGTAACATTCGTGTTTATGCTCACACGGTTGTAAAGTTAATAAAATAAATAAATAAAATAAAATGACCTATTTTTAAAGTATTTTCAAAGGCTTTTTCGTCAGGGAGTTGACGAAACCAGACTCTCAAATTTATTTTAATTTTAATTTCCAAAATAACAATTTTCTAGTCTATCTGTATAAAGTCAGAGATGACAACTCAGTGGTACTCTCAAAGAAAAAGTCTGATTTTAACATTTGTTCCGCAAGTTCCAAGAAATTGTATTTTTTACATATTTACTCAAACAGACCAATTGTTCGTTAAAGCAAGGGCGGTTTAACAGCTTCATCAGTAAACTGGTTATATCAATGTATTGGTGTGCTGTCGTATCAGTGTGTTGTTATATCAATGTATCAGTGTGTTGTTGTATCAATGTATTGGTGTGCTCATGTATCAGTGTGTTGTTATATCAGTGTATTGGTGTGTTGTTGTATCAGTGTGTTGTTATATCAGTGTATTGGTGTGATGTTGTATCAGTGTGTTGTTGTATCAGTGTATTGGTGTGATGTTGTATCAGTGTATTGGTGTGATGTTGTATCAGTGTATTGGTGTGATGTTGTATCAGTGTGATGTTGTATCAGTGTGTTGTTGTATCAGTGTATTGGTGTGATGTTGTATCAGTGTGTTGTTGTATCAGTGTGTTGTTGTATCAATGTATTGGTGTGCTGTTGTATCAGTGTGTTGTATCAATGAATTGGTGTGCTGTTGTATCAGTGTGTTGTTGTATCAATGTATTGGTGTGCTGTTGTATCAGTGTGTTGTATCAATGAATTGGTGTGCTGTTGTATCAGTGTGTTGTTGTATTAATGTATTGGTGTGATGTTGTATCAGTGTATTGGTGTGCTGTTGTATCAGTGTGCTGTTGTATCAGTGTATTGGTGTGCTGTTGTATCAGTGTATTGTTGTATCAGTGTATTGGTGTGATGTTGTATCAGTGTGCTGTTGTATCAGTGTGTTGTTGTATCAATGTATTGGTGTGATGTTGTATCAGTGTGTTGTTGTATCAGTGTATTGGTGTGATGTTGTATCAGTGTGCTGTTGTATCAATGTATTGGTATGTTGTTGCATCAGTGTATTGGTGTGATGTTGTATCAGTGTGTTGTTGTATCAGTGTGTTGTTGTATCAGTGTGTTGTTGTATCAGTGTGTTGTTGTATCAGTGTGTTGTTGTATCAGTGTGTTGTTGTATCAGTGTGTTGTTGTATCAGTGTATTGTATCAGTGTATTGGTATGCTGTTGTATCAGTGTGCTGTTGTATCAGTGTATTGGTGTGCTCATTTATCAGTGTGTTGTTGTATCAGTGTATTGGTGTGCTGTTGTATCAGTGTGTTGTTGTATCAGTGTATTGGTGTGCTGTTGTATCAATGTATTGGTATGCTGTTGTATCAGTGTGTTGTTGTATCAGTGTGTTGTTGTATCAGTGTATTGGTGTGATGTTGTATCAGTGTATTGTTGTATCAGTGTGTTGTTGTATCAGTGTATTGGTATGCTAATGTATCAGTGTGTTGTTGTATCAGTGTATTGGTGTGATGTTGTATCAGTGTGTTGTTGTATCAGTGTATTGGAGTGTTGTTGTATCAGTGTGCTGTTGTATCAGTGTATTGGTGTGCTGTTGTATCAGTGTGCTGTTGTATCAGTGTATTGGTGTGATGTTGTATCAGTGTGTTGTTGTATCAGTGTATTGGTGTGCTGTTGTATCAATGTATTGGTATGCTGTTGTATCAGTGTGTTGTTGTATCAGTGTATTGGTGTGCTGTTGTATCAGTGTGCTGTTGTATCAGTGTATTGGTGTGCTGTTGTATCAGTGTATTGTTGTATCAGTGTATTGGTGTGATGTTGTATCAGTGTGTTGTTGTATCAGTGTGTTGTTGTATCAGTGTGTTGTTGTATCAGTGTGTTGTTGTATCAGTGTGTTGTTGTATCAGTGTGTTGTTGTATCAGTGTATTGTATCAGTGTATTGGTATGCTGTTGTATCAGTGTGTTGTTGTATCAGTGTATTGGTATGCTGTTGTATCAGTGTATTGGTGTGCTGTTGTATCAGTGTATTGGTGTGCTGTTGTATCAGTGTGATGTTGTATCAGTGTATTGGTGTGTTGTTGTATCAGTGTATTGTTGTATCAGTGTATTGGTGTGATGTTGTATCAGTGTGTTGTTGTATCAGTGTATTAGTGTGTTGTTGTATCAGTGTGTTGTTGTATCAGTGTATTGCATATTGTGTTTGTATATCACTGCATTGGTGTACTGATATTGGTCGCGGTAATTTTACGCAATGTTCCTTTATGTGACCCGCTGCAAAGTGAATTTTAAAAATCAGGTTGAAAGAAAATACCAAACTAACTCAACAGGCTGATCTGGCATCTGAAAACGTCCACTGTCATAGCTGTGAAACTTCTTGGTAAGGAAAAAATGGAAACTCAGAAACACTGAGTTTTTTGCCATTAACATTAACTGTTCCTTTTTGTAACTTAAACACAATTTTATATGTGTTTTTAGAAAAATTACATCTCGTCAGTGGTATATCGTATAGATTTGCTCGAAACGGCAAATTTTCGAGGAAGAGCATTTTTTGAATTTCACTAGTAAAACTTTGATATCTCCCAAATGGTTTTAGATTTATATATGAAACTTTGAGCGCATCTTATTTGTTAATCTTGCGTGTTTTTTGAAAAATTTGAGAGCGTTTGTATACATATTTCAAAAGTTATAAACCGTTTTACTTAAGGTAGTTCCGGACCCTTGCTACTGCGCATCCATTTCGCGCTTCTATAACTTAACAAAGTATTTCGCTAATTCATGGAACTTTTGAGGTAAAAATGAAATGTTTTCAAAACATGCTTAGATTTTCATTGCCTGACTTGGTCACTCTTTGGATTCAAAACAACAAATTCATAACTATAAAAATGAAGTAACAAAAAATGAATTGGATATGTTATTCTCAAAATCAATTCGAAACACGTCTTAGATTCTCTGGAGATTACAAAGACGATTTGACATGTTTCAGACGGAGGTTAATGTACTAGAACGCAGTCCCGCGCGGACAGGATTTGTGTTTTTTGACCAAAAACTTGGATTTAGTCGCTCATAGCTCGTCTATTAGTACGGTGACTCCCATTTTTTTCTTTTCATTCGGAGCTAGATATCATATTCTTTAGATTTAGTGCGGAAAGAAAGAAATTCATAGTTAAAATTGTCATGAATTTTCAACATTTTTACAACTACACACGCATATAACTGCGCCGAATTACAAGCAATTTCGCTTCTAGAATTAACTTTTCACATTACTTCCAAAAGGTTTGATGGATTTTTTATCTAGATATGTTTTCTAGACTCAACACCTATAGTTTAAAACAGTTTTCTGTTTTTCTTTGTCAAATCGATTCGAGTAATTCGAATTTATTAGAGGAGGCAGATTTTCGGCAAAAACGCGCGGAAAACTGAAAAATCCCTCCTTTTTGAAGCCTTATATCTCGATAACCAATACGGTGACCCCTTTCTCTTTTCTCGTTATTTGAATACCCTAACAATGAACTTCAAATGACAGAATTAAAAAAAAAAATTCATAGAAGAATTTTGAAGACGCGGTACTACCTAAACATGGTCATTTTTCGTTACTTTTGATTTTTTTCAAACCCTAATGCCTTAGAACAAGAGAATATGAACTAAGAGAAGGAATCCTTCCTATATAGCCTTGTAACCATCATGTGCACAGTTTGATGCTATTTTTAGCTTGGAGATATTTTGCGCGAAGAACCTGATTGGTTGATTTCTTGAGGATAGGCGGCTTCTAGTGTTGCAGTAAACAAAAGCCTGTGTTTTTGTCGCTTTTCGTGTCCTAAAAGGAGGCATTAAAGGAAGCATGATTATCGCGCGGGCATGGTAACGAGTTAAAAATAGCATCAATGATTCTAAAAATAGCATCAAAGTGTGCACATGATGGGGCACGGGGATTCCTTCTCTTAGTTCATTTTCTCTTGCTTATCAGAAGGTTTAAAGTGAATCACTCGAGAATATTCGCACGCTTTTCACATCAACTGGAAATCATCAGTGGACGTAAGTAGTTAGTAGTGGACGTTATTAAGCTTGATCTATCCCTGTGTTTGTTGGTGTTTATGTTTTGTTGTTAAATCCAATATGTTTCTGGGTTTCCTTAGACGCAATAGTCCTTATTCTGCAGGGCCTGTTTTCTCTCAGATTTCAGCTTTATATTACGTTTGTGCGTTCAATCCTTTTTAATGGCAGTCAGGTTTGGGCACCGTAATCAAGCTCGCAGGATATCCTACTCCTCGAACGTGTCCAGCGCCGCGCCACAAAATGTATTCTCAAGTACCAATCAGATCTATCTTACAAAGGCAGGCTTGTCAAACTCAAACTAATCCCACTGTCTTACTGGTTTGAGTATTTAGATCTCCTATGTTTTTTCAAGTGTCGCCTTAAGGTTAATAATATTGATCTATCTAGTTATGTTACCCCATGCTCGCATTAATTCAGATCTACTAGAAGCACTTCCAGTACAGACTATAGGGTTAATTAATGCAAAACATCTACCTACAGGGATTCCTTTTTCAATCGAATTGTAGTCTTGTGGAACTCGCTGCCTTCTATGATTCAGTCTTCTAATTCAGTTTCGTCTTTTAAGGAGGCTTTGGGTAGTTTTGGTCTGGCACACCTAGCCGCATTGAAACGGCTACAACTTCGTCTTGAATAACTCGATCTGCAAGCGCTTTTCACACAATGTCAGGAAAGGATTAAAGGTTTCAAAAATGATAAATCACAGGCAGCCCAAAATAGGTTCCTGTGTATGGTTTATAAGGGAATGTATAGGAGTTATGATAAAGTTACGAAAATAAAATGTTTCACTCAACAATTTGCCTCAAAACTTGCTGCAGATGTTGCTTGGTTCAGTCTTCTGGCGAAGTTTCAGCGCGTTTTGAGGCCGTTTAGCGGGTTTTTTCAAAATCCGCTCTTCTCTACCTAAATAATGGACTTTTTGAATACCGCTTTCATCGATATTTTCTATCGCTTTTGACAACGAATGGGGTCATTTAGCTTCATATCAAAAAATCCATAACGTTAGAAAGAAAGTCACAATTTGATTCATACTCAATAAGGACAGTGTCTATATCCGTACCTATTAGATTCTAGCTACTAAAAATATTGAATCCACTAAATTAAAGTCCCGATTTTGAGGGTATAATGTTGACACGCTGGAAATAATAGTAAAAGTCCATGAAAATATTCACCGCGTAATATTTGGAAAACGCTCTCAAACATTTTTTTCATATTGCAATATGTTAGGTGCCTTGATGCATACTATCGACTGGTGCAAGTCGCTTTGAAAGTTTAGGTCTTGTTTTCGAGAAAATAAGCGGTAAACGATTTCAATGATGTCATCATTACGTCATAATGAAAAGGCCGCTTTAAACTAATTTATCATTTTTGAAACCTTTAATCCTTTCCTGACATTGTGTGAAAAGCGCTTGCAGATCGAGTTATTCAAGACAAAGTTGTAGTCGTTTCAATGCGGCTAGGTGTGCCAGACCAAAACTACCAACAGCCTCCTTAAAACACTGCTGCGATCTCACTACTTTTCTCTCTTGCTTTCCGCTTTTGACCCTGATCGTAAAAGATCTTATAAAACCGTTTGCTCCAATCCACTAATATCTCTGCTGTTTGCTGTGGCTGACGCCTCTAGTATATATTTATTGTCTTAAGCTTTACTTTCATTTTTTATCTTAATGTATTTTTGTCTAAATGTAGTTTATATGTACATGTATCTTGTCCCAGGCTGAGCTCGGTAACCGGTCATGACGCCCCCTTGTCATGACGCCCCCTTGTCATGACGCCCCCAGCCATGACGCCCCCACGTATACCATGACGCCCCCAGTCTGTACTACCATGACGCCCCCAGCGTAAACCATGACGCCCCTAGTCTCTATTAACACTTATTTAATAAGAAGTTTAACGATGATAATATGGCGCTACGAACCCATGTAAATCGAAAACTATTGGAGTTGTTTCATGGTCATTACGGTTTTAAATAACTCGTTTCTACGCTTCGCGTATCCACGAGTTAAAAACGATACCTACAAGCTGGCGAACACTAAATCTCTGTAGTTAAGCGATGTACTTCTTGAATCTTGTCATTAATAGTTAGTTCCAGAACATGATATAGCTGAATTAGGAGTTAAAGAACATCATTCAGATGCATTAGGAATCCAACCATAATTCTAAGACATGTTCATCGATCAAAACTTTTATTTCGTGCGATCAAGGTCGCGCTGTTGTTACTAAGCGCTCTCAACACGGCCCGTAATCAACATTTCGGAATGCCTTTATCGGCACGAGAAACCTATAAAAAATTCTTCATATTTAAAGAACATCATTTCGGTGCATTTGGAGTTCTAGAACATCATTTCACAAAGAACATTAAAACTTTTTTGTAAGGATTGTTTTTGAGACGCGCACCTTTGTGTTTTCAAACTCTTTTGTCATTTACACAAATGGATATATGGGTCTATTTCGATAGCTTTTTCAAGTGATTTCAGCAATCGCCGGTAAAGACAAAATATTTCGACTCAAGGTCAGCCTCGCTTTCATGAAAATCCAAGATGGCGTCCAGGTAACCGTGAAATGGACTATTCAGCGTGACGAACCTCCAGGGGATTTCACTTTCTTTTGTTTTTACTCATCGAAAAATTCATGAGTATCCCAAAGGATACGAAAAAATTCATGAGTATCCCAAAGGATACGAAAGGAATAACGATGATATCCCGACGAGTTTCCAAACAATAGCTCTTCATTCCCTCAGAGGTTTGTTACGCTGAATTGGGAAAACATTGTCACACCACGAATAAGGTCTATTACGAAAGACGACTTCGACTTCGACGGACAATTTGCTAAGTCTTCTGAAAAACGAATCCAGGATTTTGTTTTTAATTTAAAAGTCAGGTCGAGTGCTTTATTTCAGGAATCATTCTTTTTGGCTAACAAAAAGCGTTGCGTTATGCGTTACTACTTATCTTGACCTTCAAGGGTCACGGCGCTTTGAAGTTTTTTCATAAAACACTTTACTTACACTGTGAAATAAGCGAATATTTTATAGAAATTGGTTTAGATTGGTTTAAATTGGTTAATTTCTATTTGATTTGTCTTCATTCAAGTCTTTAAATTACGGATTATTTATTGGAGCGAATTTTCATTATAGTTATTAGTTGCCTCGAGCGACATCTATTGCTTACATATAAGAACATTGCTACGGCGATCAATCTACTTTTTAACTCGTGGATACGCGAAGCGTAGAAACGAGTTATTGTGAGGGGTCTGAATATGCAAATGTGTCACTCGCTCACTCACTCACTCACTCACTCACTCACTCACTCACTCACTAAGATGTTAGCAGATCGATAATTAAACGTTTGTCGATCGTCTTATGTCATCCGATTACGAATGTTACACGACACTAACAAGCACAAAGCTCTTATACCATATAGATTACTTTGATATTTATATGAGGAAACGAAATGCTCATGTTCCATGTGGGATACATTTCTATCACTTGTAGACGCCGTGGGGGCCCACTGTGCATGCGCACACTCGCACATAGTTTTATCTTCGAATTATTCATATTAAAAGAATCAAGGAAAGATGCAAGTTGAAGTAAAATTATACAATTAACGCCTGAAATAAAATTTCAATGAGTTAGACTTTTTTTTCTGATGTATTTTTAAAAAGTAAACAAAAACGCTTATTAGGTACGACGTCAACATTTCGATTTCAGACTGAGACTCGTAGATCGAGCCGGTTATCGAAAAAATTAATTAGAACTCAAGAAGAGAGTCTGATTTCAAGCTCTGGAGGACTTTATTCTCCATACAGACAGCTCAAAGTCACGGCGGTATTCAGCAATAAAATCTCATAAACTCGATCGAGAGAAGTCTTATTATTACTGATCAACAGTTGTATTTACTAAAGTAAGCTTCTTAAGAAAATAATCAATGTAGATGTATACGTAGATCGTAGAAAAAATAACAAAAGACGAAAAAAAGACCAATTCCAATGGAGTTTTGAAGGAAGTTCGGCCAGTTTTGTCATTTAAATAAGCCGTTCTGAATAAAAAGTAGATTGATCGCCACGCATTACAAGATTACAAACAGCCGAAGCAATGCTCAGATTGTATGTTGAAATGTGCGAAGGTCTAACGAGAATTCGCTCCAATAAATAATCATTAATTTACCGACTTGGATGAAGGCAAAATAAATAGCATTTATAAACGTATTTCTATAAAATATTTGCTCAGTTCACAGTGTAAATAAATAGTTTCATCCGAAACAAATGTAGGAGCCGTGACCATTGAAAGTCAAGATAAGTAGTAATGTAAATCAACACGCAATCTCGTACCCAGAGCCCTTATTTCTTACTGCGCATGCTCGACGAAATAATTGGGCTCTGGAAAACTCCAAACCGGAAGACCCAGATTCTGGGTTTCTCGCACATGCGCATTATTACGGACTAGGTAAATTCAAAATGGCGGACGATGTTCAACGAGCATGTGAATTTGCGCTTGGAAAATTAGGTTTTGAAGATGGTTTTCAGTTAAATTAACTCCTAAAATATCTATTGGATGGACATCAATACATTTTCCATTACAAAACCGGCAAAACTTTGAAAAATCCGGCCCTATAGGCTTTTTTGGTGTCCTTAATTCGAGACGCCATCTTGTTTATTTTCCCTAGTACTGTAATTTTTACTTCCGGTATCTTCCTTTGTTCTCGAGAACCAATCACAGCACAGGAAATATTGGAGTTTTCCAGAGCCCAATTATTTCGTCGAGCATGCGCAGTAAGAAATAAGGGCTCTGGGTACGAGATTGATCAACACGCATAACGCAACGCTTTATGTTTATCGTCCCGATCGGCCGATTATCTTGTATATTCAGTTTTTGAGCTCGTAGGTCGAATGTTTGCTGGAATAAAACACACAGCCCGCCTTTGAAATTAAAAACAGAGAAAGCGTTTTCAAATAAATCTTCTTCCAATTATACTCTATACTTGACTCAATTGACTCTATCGAAGTCGTAGTCGAAGTCGTCTTTCGTATTAATTGAAGTTCAGACAATTAATTCATCACAGAAATCGCTTTCAAACTCAACAAAATAGCGAAGAACTAGGTGTTAAAAGGAAAATAAAAAGGACAATAACTCATCTTACTTGATAAATTAAGTATTCAAAATATTAAATCGAGCGAAGTATTTGGAATCCTTTGAGAATGTCAACAAGCATGAGGGCACAGGAAGACCAATCTAAATATAGTCGAACCTCTATTAAGCGGTCACCCACGGGACTTAACCAAGTGACTGCTTAATAGAGGTTGACCGCTTGATAGAGGTTTTACTTATTTAGGCCTCATTTTGTAGAAAATTAACAAAAGAGTGCATAATTGATCACGAAATGTACATTTTATTCTTAGAAAACAGTAACACTAGAAAATAGAGCAATAAAGTGCAAAATTGCTCATTCAAAATATTTTTTTTCCGTCGCAAACTGTAGAACAACATTGCATGACTACGTACGTACAATACAGTGGTTTGTTCTTGCTATAGAAAAGCACAAAATTCACATCGCTGGTGTAAACATGATTTGTTTCAGGTACAGTACAGTATTATGAAAAAAACTCAGTTATGGTTGTTTGTAATTTAGGGGCAGACAACTTAAGTTCATGAAACATGTCGTTCACTTTGCTAAGCGCTAGCGACAGCTCTTCGTGACCATGGAATTGCGCGAAGTGGAAATTGGCCGAAACAAACTGGCTAGTGCTGCGGATTTGCTTTATATACAGTGACGTAGAATACGAACATCTGTTATTGAAGTTATGCTATCTAAACAACTGTTAAAAGAATGTTGACATGTTTTATGTATTTGGTGTCATAATACATCAATGTGTAATCAGTAGGTGACCGCTTAATAAAGGTGAAATACAATGCAAGTTTACAAATTGGTACGTTGATATGGTGACCGCGTCCGCTTAATAGAGGTGACCGCTTAATAGGGGTCAAGTTTACAGTATACATGAGAGAGAAAATTCGGGACTTTAGTAAGTGACCGTTGAATAGAGGGTGACCGCTTAATAGAGTGCCGCTTAATAGAGGTTCGACTGTATTCGAAAAGTGCAACAAGTATCCACGAGTTCGCCAAAGGGCCTTTGATTATTCGTATTAAACGGCTTATTTGGATGACAAAACTGGCCGAACGTTCTTCAAGACTCCATCGGAATTGCTCCAAATTTCGTCTTTTGATAATTTTTCTACGATCTACATCCACATTGATTATTTAAGAGGTCACTTTAAGTAAATAACTGTTCTAACAAAACTTCGCTCGATCGAGTTTGCTTGCTGAATACCGCTGTGATTTCGACCTTTCTCTAATGAGAATAAATTCCTCCAAAGCTTGAAATCTGAATCTCGTTTTGAATTCTAATGAAAAGTGTTTTTTTTTCGATGCATCTGGCTCAACCCACGATGCGAGTCTTATGAAAATGAGTCTTTTCTAAATATGTTGACGTTGTACACAAGTGTTTCTGTTTACTTTAATACATCAGCAAAAAAAGAATTAATTCATTGAATTTTTAGTTCAGGCTTTAATATTGTATTATCTTACTTCAACTTGCATATTTCCTTTCTTCTTTAAATATAATTTTCCCGAAGAAAATACTATGTGCGAGTGTGCGCATGCACAGTGGGTCACAGTGCAAGAAACATCCCACATGTATCATTAGCACTTTATTTCCTCATATAAATACCCAAGGTAGTCTATACTGAATAAGAGTCAGTCGTTGTTGTTAAGTGTCGTGTAACTTTCGTAATCAGATGACTTTAACGATTACTAAACGTTTAATTATCGATCTGCTAACATCTTAGTGAGCGAGTGACACATTTGCATTTTCAGACCCCTCACAATAACTCGTTTCTACGCTTCGCGTATCCACGAGTTAAAAACACATGAATATATGAATAAGGAGGCTATTAAAGTAGAAGAAACGTTACGGATGAGTCAAAAACTTTAGGCGCGAACGAGTTGCCGTGACGACATACCTAGCAGTGAAAAGACTTGTAAAGTGAAAACGGCAAACTACCCGATTTTCGTACGAAATCTTTGCCGATTTACCAAAATATTTAGCAAAAACACACGTTTCAAAAATACGAATAAGTCAAAAACGTCCTACGCCAAAGAACTATCAGGTTACAAGTCTGCGTACTACAACTGCAGAAAACAACTCGTTCGTTCGAAAACAACTCGTTCGTTCGTGCACAGTTAATGGTCGTATCAAAGGTTTTGATTTTTTCGCAATGTTTTTCTTACTTTATTCACCAGCACTCTCTTTTCTTTTGTGGTATATTTTCAGTGTCAACCTTTTTGGACATAGGTTTCAGAACTTATGCGTAAGCGTTCTTACGGCAACTACGGCGTACTAACTGGAATTACGAATAATTTATCGGACTTACGAAATTTTGTCGTCAACTTTTTTCCTTTTCGTTATTTTTTTGTCGTTCTTGGATTTATACCATGAAATATTGTTAAACTTCTTATTAAATAAGAGTTAATAGAGACTAGGGGCGTCATGACCGTAAACCCTGAGCTCGCGTGGACTTCGAGTCCTTTCTCAGCCTGTGTAAAATTACTAAATAAAATAAATAAATAAATGTTTTAGAAGATTTAAAATCCAGAGAACCCACGAAGGTGTTCCCTATTGTAACATTTTCCGACTATTTTGATTGTCATTTTTAGAAGAAAGAGTGAAAGACAATGAAACTCTTATGGCTTATAATATTAAACTCTCAACTCTCCTGATCTACGATTACATAGCTTTATCTTTCGCCAATGAAAATGCTTACAGTGGGTTGCTATAATACGTTACTTTAGGAAACACAGATAGATTTAGAACTTAGTTATAATTTTTATAATATTTAGAACGTGTAAATCAGTCATACCTTGAGAATGCTGTCGAGTAGAATGACGCCCTTCTTCCTCCTTCTCCTCTGAACGTGTTGCGAAACAACTCCCCAGTTTACGACGCTCACCTAGTAGTTGTCAGCGTCAGTAACGCTGAACCGCCCTTACTTCGAGCGATACGATTGGTCTGTTTTAGTAAATATGTAAAAAAATAAATTTCTTGGAAATTACGGAACATGTTTAGAATAGATAATTACTGTGGGGGTCCACCTAAAGTTAATGTAGGCCGTACCGTGGTGGTCCCCCTAAAGCATACGTAACTAGGGCGAAACATTTTTGCTTAGAATATTAACTTTTGATCGGTTTCGCTTTCCTTGACAACCGCCTTGACAACCAAACTCAGAGAATTTAGCATAGGAGTGTTGTGAATAGAAATATCATATTCTTATTTGTTACTAAACCTTTATTTTTACTTTTTACTTAATGTAAGGTTTCCAATGGAGCAAATTTTGTTTTCAAAAGTAATCTAGAACAGAAATTAAGAGAAGTCATTTTGATATTAACTTTGGTTTGTGCGACAAATATTAACTTCGGCGTCATTCCACTTCAAGTCAGTTATAACTTAAAACTTTTTTAACGCTTCGTCTTTCACCGCTGTAAGTCCAACGGGTCGGGTCGCTGGTTCGAACCCTGCAGTCGTCACATGTGAATTGAGTTTGTTTGACGTGTTGTTCTCTCCTGTACTACGAGACTTTTCTCCGGGTTCTCCGGTTTCCTTCCTCCGTAAAAATCGACATGTGAGTTGAGCGTTGTGCATAGAACATTGAATGTAGTGGTGAGTGAAGTGTCCGAGTGGAACGATTTCACACTTAAATGAAAGTGATTAACTTATTTATTTATTTTATTAGGCATGCATCCCCTGTTTGCTATGAATGAACAAATGTAGATGACATGATAAACAGCTAGACACTGATATTTTGAATGAGTACTTTAGATTTGTGTGACACATAACAGCACACGTCGTCTCTGAAACTTTTTTGAAACTTAAACTTTGTCTGGCTGCTTCATAGCAGCAAGCACTGGGGTGCTTTGTTATCATCGGATGTTTTCCAAAGACTATGGAGTCAAATAAATATCTCTGGGTTGGAGTAGTCTTGCCTGAGAAACTTGGTTTTCTGTGTTTTTGAATGAGTCTCAGGATGAATGTTATATAGATTGCGCTTCTGTTTTGTTCGCTGCGCTACTGGAAGTTAACAAAGATTATTACTATTATTAGATCCCAACTTGCAAAAAATGTAAAGTATTTAAAAAATTGGCCGCATTACATCCTAAAGCAAACCGGGAAATTCTATGTCATTTTATACTCTTACATGAAAGATTTTTAAAATGTACAAAATCATCTACCATAGGGAATTTAGATGTGACAAGATATTAATGTTGGTGTTAATAAAACGTTTCTCAGAAACGGCAAGCAATATTACATATGCATGAAAATCCTTCATGTCTAGGAAAACCTTGTTTACAAGCAGTGCTATTGGTCCATTGGATGACCTTTGAGTTAGTGCTTAGTGCTTCACGTATATATTGTTTGCACTCTAGTATGTATGCATTTATACATTGGACAGTATGAATAGTCAGGACAATATGGATGGATGGGACTTAGACTTTTAGACTTTTATTTACAGGTCTTTAAAGTCTATTTTTTTACGTTGCAGAGGAACTGCTGGAAGCGATTTTGAGAAGAAAATTGAAACTCTGAACAGGTTGTTCAGGAAAAAGGAATGATGAGGATTGATAATTTGACCAACCTACTCCACTTAGTACGTCGTTCTGAGATTTTATTCTAAATCTGAGATCGAATTAGAATTTCGATTTGTAGATTTTAACATGGTGAGTGTGAGCAAATTTATGCCTGCTCATCGATAACTGGAGATTCTAGTTCAATTATTTATTTTTCTTTTACCAATACATAGGAATCAGAACATTTGAATATATTTTGGGTACTTTTCTCACCTAAATTGCATTCACCCCATCCTTTATACATTTTCATATTATCAATATGATATTTCGGCATTGGCCGGCTTTAGATTGAGTTAAACATTGCATCATATTTTTTTAATTCGATTTTGTTTTTCCCGCCACACCCCTTAAAATACCAAAAGCTGAAAATGAAAGTACAATCAACTTCCTACAGTGTTGAGCTGACAGAGAGGGGAGAATTCAGAATTTCTTGGTGAAGGAAATCAATGCTAGATGGGGCTTTCGTTTCGAAATGATGAACGTGGCACGATTTTGAAGGTCAACAACGAGATAGCAGTACCCCTCCTATCAAATAAAATAAAATAAATGTTAACCAAACAAACATTAGGAGAAATAAAAGAAATACCACATAGAAAATTGACTTCCCAACAGCATTACGGTACACTGATTTAATGTAATGTCAGTATTTCATTTCTATATCCTACAAAAAAGATGATTTTACATCTCCATCTCGATGCTTAACTTGAAACAAGCACTTCGTTTACATATCTAGTAGACTAGAGTGCAAATAATATACCCGTGAAATAGATAGCTAGCTAACTAATTACTAACTTTGTGCTATTGGTTGCCTAAGTCTAATTAGTCAAAGAAATAGGCGAGCCGTGACGGGTGAACTAGTGCACGTGTGCTACTCAAGGGCGCGCATTTTTAAATATTTTTAAGCACGCCTGCAAAAACTGAAACAATATTTTATTGTACATGCTTTTCCTTCGTATAGTTTGACATGTTCGCATTTTCGAATTCGTATCTGTTCAACAACAAGTGGAGCTTGATTCATGTTTTATGACTTGATATTCAGCTGATGACTGTATAATCTTCAAATTGTCTAGTGTTTAAGTCATTGCTTTTTCGTTCTTAATGCTAAATTACAAACGACGATAGTTTTTCTTCATTAATTGTCCACACTGCGGGCAGAAGCAAAAGTGGCGTTCTACGAAGCTCAAACAAGTAGGGCTAATACGGTTCAAGCGAAATGGTTTTTGGGCAAAGCCAATACGCAGAAGACACCTGGAGTACTTGAACACAACATGCACATTGGAGTAATTTATGCCTTTCTCGCCATTTCCAAGGAACAAGTAAGAAGATTTTATGGAAGATCCTGGCGAATTTATATTTAACTTGCTTTTTAAATTATCTAATCAATAACGATTTTGATGTTCTACAAATTTTAATTATAAAAAATATAAAGATAAAAATGGTAGAAAACACGTTCATTTGCGTACTGGGTCTTTTTTAGCTATAGTTGTTTGAGTCTTGATTTGTTTTAGTTTATAAATGCGTATCGTCTTGATCTTTAGCGTGATAAAACAAATAAAAATGGTAGAAAACACGTTCATTTGCGTACTGGGTCTTTAATTTTTAGCTATAGTTGTTTGAGTCTTGATTTGTTTTAGGTTATAAATGTGTATTGTCTTGATCTTTAGCGTGATAAAACAAATAAAAATGGTAGAAAACACGTTCATTTGCGTACTGGGTTTTTTGTGTCATGATTTACTGCAGAATTAAATGTGCGTCTTGTGTCTTGGTTTTTAGCTCAATTCAATAAACTTGTTAGAAAAAAACGTTCATTTGCGTAATGAGTTGTTATTCTAGTAAACGCCCGTGCCCTTGTCATGCCTTACTGAATTCCTATGTGTTGTCTAATTAAGCACTAACTATCTCCTATTTAATCCTAACTATTTCACGGGTATATTATTTGCACTCTACTTTGCATCCGTCTGTCTGGATTCTTTTAACCATACTTTTGCTAATGCTTAGATTATATTATTACATGTAAAAAGCGTCGCTCTGCTCAATTGCGCTTTTATTTGTGTGGGATTTCAAACGATTTGATTGGATACAAGCAATTTTTTAGTCAAAAAATAAAATGTTTTTTTAGAATAATTATCTTGCAGCATCGATAATTATTGAACTTATTTGAACTTTTGCGTTCGATTTTACCGTTTCTGTCTCTGTAACTATCTTTCGAAATAAAACTATATATCTGTTTTCCTGTGTACTCGAGAGAAGGTGAAATGAGGAAGCACGAGTTACGGTTTCTCGATTTCTCGTAAAACGCTTTGGTACTTAGATTCGCTACAATGTTTAGTTCAGTGATATCCAATATGATTCTCGGCTGATAAAATAGGTTTTTGCGAAATATAAACTGGGATTTTCGATAAAACTCAACACAAATAGAATCACAGAAAAATCAGTAACTTTTCGTTTCAAATAACAAATCAATCGGTTTACTATGTTAATAAAGCGTGTAGTTTCGAAGTATTTGTTTGCTAGAAAGTCAGAAGTTTGCTAGAAAGTCAAAAACACGAAAAAAGTTTTAGTCTTTATGACTCATTTCTCAAAAATGCACCCGACACCTTTTTAAGCCATGAAAAAATTATAGTCAAGGGCAGCGCGATATCCTAAAAGATCAGAAATACTCAAAGCACAAGTAAGTGAACTTGCTTCAAAACCAAGTAGAGCTTGGACAAGAGCATGGCTATCAACATTACGTTGATGCTTACCTTTCTACAGATTTCGAGATTCTATATAAATGAAACTTCTAACGTCCACTGCAAAGCGCTGGAGATATATCGAAAATATTGTAAACCACCATGCAATAGAACTGCGCAAACAAGGAAGAAGCAGCTTTCTTGGAAAGCCTTACTTCCTGGTGAGTGAATTGCCCTGTTTCACTATGACGTCACATCAAAAAAATTTTGGTTTTAAACACAAAGGACGTCGGAGGGGGTCAAATCAACGCAAATTCACCGAAAATTGTTCTAAAACCCGTATCAATCCACGAAGAGAAGTAGAATAGCCAACAAACTCTCAGAATATGTTTTAGTACATATTAAAGTGCTACTTGGACGAAAATCGCTCCAAAATTAGAACTCTTTTATTCGAGCTGGAACTTTGCTGAAATAATCTTGAATACATTAAGAACCACTCACTGAAATATCTTTCTGATATTCGAAAGGAAAGTGCCAAAATTTTACGATTTATTTTCGTCCGCCATTAATTTCTTGTTACAAGAATTCGGCTCAAGAAGACTGGCACGAGTAACGTATGACGTCATACATTCAACCCAAACCAAAACATTGGTGGCTAATGTATGTAGCATGTATGTAGCATGTTCGTAAAACTCGATTTGGTTTATTCAGAAAATATATAATGTTTCATTCGATTCCTTAACTACTATATGACCAAACAATGTCTAGAAGCTGAATTTTTTTTTCAGTTTCGATAATATTGACGATCATTTCGATAATATTGACGAAATTTCAGTACATCTCGTCACGCCGAAAATCACAACGAAGCTCAGGACGCATGGGAGAGATTCTAGCGGCTCTATCGCGCGAAGTGACAGGGAGATTCGGGATTTATTCGAATCATTCTAAGAATAACACTAAAGACAACAACTTTTCAAGGTATATTTACATACAAGCGCAAAGAGCAACCTCACAATTTGGGTCCGCGAGACATCCGACACAAAAGTAAAATCTACGAGCTGAGTGACAGACGCCGCTGTCAGGCGAATAATAAATAAGAAACCTTTGACATGTTTTTTTTACAAAAATGATATTAGATAATCGCATGTTTTTACCTATTAAATGCATAATAAACATTTTGGAGCAAATCAGGAGAATTACAAGCTCACATTCTAGATTATTCGGCACAGAGATCTAAGTAATTATCACAAATATTTATATCACAACGCAGAATATATTCAAAAGGCAATCAGATTTTTTCATAACATCAATAGCTGTTAGATTATATTGAAACTTCAAATTTACGATCTTTATATCATGGACACTATGTAGCAAATACAAATCATGGAATGAAAGTAAGGAATTCTTATGAAAACCTCTTCGCCAGCATTGCTGCTTCTTCTAGTTCGGCTTCATCTTCTCTCTTATACACGATAACTTCTTCGTTGGTAGCAACTGGTTCTAACTTTTCAGGATTGACAGAGAGAGCGTCCAAAGGACTTTCCACCATTTGAAAAGGTATCAAAGCTTTAAAAAAAGGTTTACTGAGTTCATTCTTTTCACGATAACGCGTTAAAACATAAAATAAACTTCTGGTAATCGAACAAGAAATGTATGGTCAAAGCGACGCTAACTTGAATGGGTTGCATGTATGACGTCACAGAGAGAAACCGCTGTACATAATGACTCTTTGGCCGTGAGACAAACGAATTAATGGCGGACGAAAATCACCCATAAAATTTCGGCACTTTTCTTTCAACTATAAGAAAGATATTTCAGTGAGTGATTATTAATGTATCAAATATTATTTCAGCAAAGTTTCAGCTCAAATGAAAGAGTTTTTATTTTGGAGCGATTTTCGTCCAAGTGCCCCTTTAACACATATTATATCTGAAAATTAGGCCATCTTAGATTAAACTTTTTCGCTAGGAGCAAATTTTGTTGAATTTTCTATTAGATTTGGCGATTCTATCCCCCACATAAACAAGCAGTGACGTCATAGTGAAATAGGGCAATAGACCTTTTTCGAGTTCCAAATTACCGCTGTGTTTCTTGATTCGGACTCATTTGCACAGGGTTAGCCTCAAGTTTGTGCAGAATATTCACGTGTTCCAGTCAAGGTCCATCAAGTTTCAAAGTGTATTGTTGAAGTTGTGCATTCTTTACTTTACCGTTGGTATTTGTGAATATTTAAACACTGATACGAGGCTAACCCTGTGCAAATGAGTCTGTAATCAAGGAACACAGCGGTAAATTGGAATTCGAAACTGGTCTATTCCGAGAATTGGAACGCGCATTGAGACGAGGCTGGAAAAAAAAAACACATAATTTTGGTTGATGAATAAAGAAACTGAAGTTCAAATACTCATCTTTTCCATCAGTAATAGTCTTGAAAATTGTTTTTCTATGACCTAAATGTGCTCTGCTGATATTCAATTTCACGTGACTAACTCTTTATACAATGCATTTACGGTATAACAGACAAGAAAGCTAACGTATAAATCCCACAAGTAAACTGATCTCTCAATAAAACCAATCCAATATAACAATTATTTGTATGTTATATACACTCAATAAGCCTGAAGTGAGATGACGTTTTACCCCAGACTCTATACCATAATAGTTTTTTAAATTCTTTCATATTGAAATTTTTGATTCCTTAGAGAATACAGGAACAATAGTCATAATTAAAGAACAAGGAAGCCAATGTCGCGAATTTTTATCGAAATACACAATCCCAACTTTATCGGATGAGGATAGAGATTCGTGTGAAAAAGAAAACACAATAGAAGAATGTTACAATGCTTTAAAGCAAATGGGACCTTCTAAAACACCAGGCAATGACGGTCTCACAAAAGAGTTATATATGTTTTTATGGGACGAAATTAAAGAAGACATAATAATGTGTTTTAACCAAAATTTTAAAGTTGGCTCTCTGTCTACTACGCCGAAACAAATAATTATAACATTACTTGAAAAACCAGGGAAAGATAATAGATTTATGGATGCATGGCGTCCAATTAGTCTTATAAATGTGGATACGAAAATTTGTAGTAAAGTTTTAAGTAATCGTTTGATAAAGATCTTACCCGCTTTAATTAATAATATATCACCTATATTATTCGCCGCCGATTTTGAGAAAGCGTTCGACTCGATCGAACACAACTTTATATTTGCAGTCCTTGAAAAGTTTGGTTTTGCGGATAATTTTATTAAATGGGTAAAAATTCTATTGAGTAATAACCTCAGCTGTGTCTTAAATAATGGAAAAGCGACGGATTTCTTTGACATCGGAAGGGGAACCAAACAAGGGGATCCTATATTCCCATATATCTTCATCTTGATAATGGAAATCACGGCAATCATGATTAGACAAAGTGAAAGCATCAGAGGAGTAAATATTAACGGTAAAGGAAAAAAACTAGTTCTCTTTGCAGATGATACGACTTTTTTTATGCAAAATGAGTTGTCACTTGCAAAAGTTCTTCAAGAGTTGGATCATTTTTATAAGTTCTCATCATTAAGACTGAATAGGAAGAAATCAGAAGCAGGATGGTTGGGAAGGGAAAACCGTGACCAACCAAAGCAATTTAAAGATATTAATTGGATAGATTTTCATCAAAAAGGAGTCAAAATTCTGGGTATTTACTTCTCTTATAATGATAATTTTTTGTATGATAATAATTTAAAACGTATAATTACTAATTTTCAAACAACACTTTCTATATGGAAATCAAGGAATCTTACTGTTTTGGGAAAGATTCTGATTCTTCGTACTCTTGCAATACCTAAACTTTTATTTGTATGAAAATTTATTCCAGTCCCTGAGGATTTTATTCATTTAGTTGAAAAGTTGACAAAAGATTTTGTATGGAACGGGAAAAAAACCGAAAATTAAGCATAACACGTTAATTGGTGACTATTCGGATGGGGGTTTAAAATGTCCCGATTTTGATTCAATTTTGAAAGCAAATTATTTAAAGTGGGCTACACGCTTAGTTCTATCTGCAAAAAACAAAACACAACTCCAATTAATTCCATCTACTTTTATTGACACAATAGGAGGTTTTAAACATATAAATTTAAACTTCAATCAGGAACGAATTCCTACAAATATTCCCATTTTTTATAAATTGATTCTAAAAGGATGGGCCGAAATAACTGACCAAAAAGTTAACAGTCCTACTAAAGTAGGTCAGCAGTATCTCTGGAATAACAAATATATTAAAATTGCAAATAAATCAGTCTTTTACAAGGATTTTTCCAATTGTAATATAAATACAATTGACGATCTATACGATAGAAGTTACAATCTAACATGGGAATATGCAAAAAACAAAGGCCTAAAAAAGAAGGACTACTTAAGGTGGGCAGGAATAATCTCGGCAATTCCTTCATTATGGAAAAAGATGATGAATGAAAACATAAACAAGATAAAAAGCAAAATTAGTTCAAAATTATATTTAGAATTAAGGAATGATAGGATAGAACTTGAAAGCGTTACGACACATAAGTTTTATCAATACCTTATCGAAGTGAAATTTCGCCCTCCTACGTCGCAAGAGAAAATAACCAAGAAAATGAATCAAGAATTGAACCCCCTTGACTGGAAAAAAATTTATAACAGAATTTATACCACAGCAATCGATACATACTCGAGATATTTTCAATACAAGATTTTGAATAATATATTATATCTCAACCGGGATCTTCACCGTTTTAAAATTTTGGAGTACTCGTCCTGTTCTTTTTGCTCATTATATCCTGAAACTATTGATCATCTTTTTGTAGAATGCATTGAATCAATAAATTTTTATTTTGAATTAAGGAATTGGCTCTTTGATTTTGATATTCACTTACCAGAATGTAATAAATCCAATATTATTTTAGGTGTAGATGATACCATAATCAACTATATCATATTAACATACAAAATGTGTTTATATAAAGCAAGAGAGAGCCAGAAAACTCCTAATTTAAAGTTTATACAAAATGTTTTGAGACAAAATGAAAGAATTGAGTATAAGGTAGCCAAGGAGAATAACGTTATTTTCAAACACAAAAAGAAATGGGGGAAAATATGTCTCGCACTAGATATAATCAAATAACTGGCAAATCTTATGTTTGTTCGTGTATTTATATTTATATTTTTTGTGCTTGTTGTTGTGTGTGCTGTAATCTAATATCAATATATTTATATTAGTAATCATGTTAAAATGATGTAAGCTTTTCATCATAAGATGCAAAAAGATGTAAATCATAAAATATAACTCATGTCGTAGAAAAATCTCGTGTAGCACACTTAGTGTGCTACTCTTTAAGTTGTAAATAAATAAATATACATATATATATATAAAAAGCTTGTAAATTTCAATTAAAATGTATGTAAATAAATAAAAAGAAAAAAGAAAAAAAAAGAAAAAAAAAGAAAGAACAAAAGCAGTGTGAAAAGGATTATGGTCTAGAGACGGGGGTAAAACGTCATCTCGCTTCAGGCTTATTGAAGAATCGTTGTCGGGTTCAGAAACATAGAACATAAAAGCTGAGACCGAAATGGCACATGGGAAATGACATAATTATATTATAATTTTTTTCATTTGCGCCATCCATGCGTCGGTTTAGAATGCCTAATAACGCGTACTAAAAACAGTGGATGATGCCACGGGTCGCCGGTCACAGCATGCATGTAATTAACGTACTTCCCATGTGCCATTTCGGTCTCAGCTTCTATGTTCTATGTTTCTAAACCCGACAACGATTCTTCAATTGAGTGTAAGTATATACCCTACCTGGAATTGCATAACTGTTCACTATCTAGACAGTATTCACTCGACTGCGCACTCATTGACCCATCTCCGATAGAGTGTTAGTACTATTTATCATCAGAATTCTTTGTTTTCTATTGTTTATTTATCACCATTTAGTACTAAAAGTTAGTATTTGTTTCACGGGTTTAGTGCGTGCACTCTAACGTTTAATTTGGTGATATTCAAGCCACAATAAGGGACCGTTCATTTTTTATCAGGGAGGGGGGGAGGGGGTAGTGGAATTCCAGCAAGAGCCCATTGGAGAAAAAACTAGCCCCCCTATATTGCTGTTGACATCTGCAGTCTCCCCTCATGTTCTATACCTGAATGGCCCCCCCTTTTGACATTGTTTCTTCTACATGTGACCCCCCCTCTATAAGCAGGATTTTTTCCATGCCCCCCCCCCCAGATTTCCACCAGCCCCCCTACCTGATAAAAAATGAACATTCCCTCTTCTGCTGTTGCTGTGGAGAAGCCTTCCTCCATTTTAAAAGTTGTGACTTGTCCTGTTTTTAGTTACTGTTTTTGTACTGTTTTTATTAGTGCAGTTTTCGTATGACTGTGAAAAGCTCACAGCACGCACACGGTCGTGCTACGACAAGGGATACGCCAGACAATCCACAATGCTCGAGAATTTACTCTCCATCTAAACAAATACCCGGAACACCGCATAGACGCAGTCACACCAAGGTCACCTCACTGACAGGCCAATCACATTGCGCGAGAAAAAAATCAGCCATTAATATTCTAGAAAACGTGACGGTCACGGCACTCACGCTTACGGCACTGAACTTTTCACAGTCATACGAAAACTGCTCTACAAAGGATACTCAGCTTATACATTATATTTCAACACCTATGGTTTTGAGGTTGCACCTGTGACAAGTTGTGTTCTTTATACAGTAAAAAACATAATGAATGTTTATTTTAAATACATTTATAAGCATCTTTTTAATTTTATAGTGAACAAAATCCCAAATTGACTTATGACCCCCTCTTCATATTTAAAAGCAATTAGTTTCTAACCCCCCTACCCTACACTCCAATTTAACTGTTGACCCCCTGTTAATTTTAGAACCCCCCCCCCCCCCCCCCCCAATAATTATTGCACAGTCCCTAAGCATGTATGTACGTACGAAACACCATCAGGGAACTTGACTTTGATGACATGAAGAAACTTCCCCAAAACTTCCCCTACTTTTCCAAGGTACTGTAAAAAGGTTAAATTGAAAATGCATTTTTAAAAATTCTTTATGGTGTTCAAAATACATTTATCATGCTCAGATCGGGACACGGGATATTAAGCAGCAAGCACTGGGGGTTTGTTACCATCTACAAATGTCACCATCATAAAAATGTTCTGACCAATATCTTTTCCAAAGATGCCGAGTATGGAGTCAAATATGTATCTCTGGGTTGGAGTAGTCTGGCCTGAGGAGCTTTGACAACAAAACCAATACCATCAAGCAACTTAGTAGTTTCTAGTTTTCTGTGTTTTTGAATGAATCTCAGGATGAATGTCATATATGTTGCTCTCCCCTCAGGCTCAGTGATTATGGTGATATTTACCTTTCTGCTCAAATATATAATTTTCCTCTGATATTCACTTTGCCTTCAGCGAATAATAATTGTTAAATATTCACTGTGGTTGAACAAATTACTGACTAATCACACCATTCTTATTTAGACTTCAAACAAGACTAGTATTCTTTTAAAGGGGCACTTGGATGAAAATCAATAAAAATTGGAAATGACTTGAAACTTGTTTTAACTTATCTATATGGCCCAGATAGTAGCCAAGCAACATGTTTCCTTCACAGTCAAAAGTGGCGGGAAAAAATTATCAATTTTATTCAGCATCTAAATTGTGAGTAAATAATGTCATTTACTCAACCCTATTGTTCTTTTCGCTTTTAACCCAAAATATCTCAATATCAAGTGGCTCCCAGGCTAAAATTTTCACTAATCAGATTTTCATAATTATAATTGAATCATATTATCCTCTAATACTTCAATTATTTGGACTTTCAAAAATCGGGGCGTTTTCATCCAAGTGCCCCTTTAAGAATTAAAAAAAATTATTGTGGAACTGTTATAAATTATACTCATCTATTTGTATCCTCTTGCAAAATATAGTTTTTTAAAAACTATTGTATTGTTAAACAGTAACTGTGCCACTTAATTGCCCCATTTCTGAAATCCTTATGACGGCACATAAAAAATCTTTAGTAACTGTGAAAGGATTTTAACACAAATTATTGTTAGCATTGTTGAATTCATCCCATGGCTACATCAACTTTAGATGAAACCTTCTTACAACCAGAAGTTGAAAAAAGTTGAAAGTCCTGAGGAAAATAACTCATCTCATCTGTTACATCAGTGACCATCCTCTCTAGTACAATATACCCCTTGGTCTTCATGTCTCTGTGTACGCATTGTTTTACATGTGATCTCTCCAGTGGTAGGAATGGAACAAAATAGTCTATCACTTCAGATTTTAGTAGTTCATTGTACCATGCATTTGGATTAGTCTCTGCATATCTGTGTAGTAGCCCTTCGAGGCTGACAAGGTCAATAGTCTCTCTTGCATATCCTTGTTTGTAATGGTTTAATACATATTTGTTTATCAGTTGTCCACCAGAATTGGAAAGAAAAAGAAAAACAAATTTATTCAAGTTAAGAGAAGATTTCAATCCTCTTGTATCAAGAAATGGCTTCAATATGCTCACAAGCCCATCTGGAACCTTATCCATCTCGTCAAAAATAAACAGGCCTCCTTTGTTGCACTCAGTAGCATTTCCAATGATCCATTGTCTCAGTTGTTGCCTGTAGATTTTAACATCACTAACATGTGGGAAATGCAGTGGGACAATAAACTTGTGAATATAACTACTCTGAGCTCCATGTTTGAAGAGATGTTTGGCAATGATTCTGCTGACGTAGTTTTTTCCTGTCCCTGTCCAGCCATGTAGTGACAATACCAATGGTTTGTTTCTCTTTCCTTGGACGTGGCTCTTTAATGATGATAGCAGCACCCTTCTTGCAAGGTGCTGTCCATAGAATTCTTGTTGAAGATCTTTTTCAAGCCCTGTGAGGTTGACCTGAAACTCACTTTGAAGACACAAGCCAAGGTGATTGAAATTTAGATAAGATATCATTACTATGAGTAACCCTAGCAAGCTGAATATTATTATTTTTGCTTGTTTTTCATTCTGTAGTGATTTATCCACATTCGTTGTAGCTTCATATTGATCTTTAGATGGCTTTGTACCTTCCATCTTGTCATCATCATCATCATCACTAAAATAGTTCAAGCTAGACCCCTTAGATGGAGGTTTATTTTCCATGTGGTGCTGTCGGCATGGCAACTGATTATCAAGAGTACTTTTACAGTCTTCATAAAACGAAGTGGTAATAGAATCATTATCCTCATCATCAGTAATTTCTATTACATCATTTTGTCCTTGGTTTTTGAGTTTTCCATCACACTTTTCATCTTCTACAATGAATTCTGAATACAACATTAACTTGGATTGTTGGCTATTTTGAGTCCTAACATTGGATCCTTTACTATCAATAGTAATATCAGGTAAGCTTTCGTTCCATGGAAGGGCTAGAGTGCTATACTCCGGTGGAGGTGTATTGGGAATATCATCATCATCATCAATGCCAACATTATTAATCCCATAGATGTTTCTATGGTGACCACTTGGTTTGCTTTTCTCCTTTTTTTGGGCCAAGGGAGGGATCGTGTAGAGTAATGTGATATCGGATTTATTATACTCCTATTATCTTGACATCTATTTGCTACTTTAGCTCGTCTTAACTCTTCAGCTCTGGCATTTTTCGTCAAGTCAATGTCTTTAAGTCCTACAGCTCTCATAGGTCTGCCAACTACAAGAGATTTAGAGCTCGCTCCTGAGAGAGTATACTTGCTATTATACTGAGGAGATTTCTGTTGAGCATTGCTGGCCATCACACTTGATAACAAAGGAGTTTTAAGGATGAACTTTGGTCCTTGACTGTTTGTCCCGCTTAAATTCTTGATGTCCATCATGCAATCTGTCTCCATTGCTACGTTCTCTTCGTCAGATTCAAAGTTTGGGTCTGAATCATCGCTTTTAGGACTCCATTTAGTGCTAGTTTGATCCCTAAACCAAAAGGAATCTGGTGTTTTAGAAGAAGACTTTGTCCACCTGCCGTACTCTGATGACATTTTTTACGACTCAGGAGAAGAAATGAACCTTTGCTTTACAGCAGAAGTATTAACAGATTTTTAAGCAACGTTTCAGTAGAGAAAACAGATATTAAAACCAATCATAGCAGCAGTTAAATGAAGTATTCTCGAAGGATGTCTTCTCCACCAAGGACAAAAAATTCAGCTACCATCGTTCCGCCATTTTGATAATAGTGCCCAGGCTACACAGTGGACCACAGGAAGCCCAAATCATTTCCTTCGCTTCCCGTTTCAATCCCATTTTTCGCAAGAAAAAGAATAAAATAAAGAAATCTCACGACCGCGTTTATTGGAAGATGCTTTATTAATAACTCAAATTATATAAGAAGACATTATACGAGTTACAGATTCATTAAAGGATTCAAATTTGTTATTATACGATCTGGAGCGATCCCAGATCCATTGGCGTTTGAGTCTTTATATCTATCAACAAGATAAGCAGACATGCCTACATTTATCGATGGATAATAATCGAGATTAATATTATCTCCAACATGTAAAGCCTCTTTAGGACTCGCTCCACCTCGTTCAAGAGCGAGCTGAAATATCTCAAGCGATGGTTTAGCAATTTTAACTTCAGTAGAACACAAAACGAATGAAAAATATTTGATCAAATCTAAACTGTCCAAAATCTTTGGTAGCCGTTCGTCAAAGTTTGACACAACTCCTAGAGTAAAGCCCTTGGATTTAAGATGTTGTAGTACTGTCTTAACCTCGGGGAATACATCCCACTTTGATGCATGAGTGAATTCTGTATACAGAAAGTTCGTAATGTCTTGAACAGCTTGCTCATCTTCACAGCCCACTTTTTTGAACGCTTTGCTTATCACTTTAAACCACCATTCACTAGTAGACATACCATCCCGAACTCCAAAATTGGGATATTTGTCGCGATAAATCGTATAAGATTTTCTAAATTCCCTGTCCAATACCTTGGCATCAAAGTTTAGGCCATATTTTTGAGCTGTTTTACAATAGAGTTCCCCAACACTTCCACGAACCCTAAGTAAGGTGTTATTCGCATCCAGAGTTATAAGTCGCAACATGGACATAATATAAAGCCCCAAATCCTTCAAACATCGAATAATTTTAACAGGCTTTTTGTCAGATATTTTAAAGCCCCAACGTTTATAAAGAGGCCATTTTGTATGTTTAAAAGACCAAAAGGAATTCTGGGTAAAAAATTAAGGAGGCTCGCGACGACTTCAGGAGACATGGTCAAAGATAAAAGCAACACCTCTTCTACTAGATAGCAGCCTTTTTTAGTTTACATCAACAGATAAAACAGACTTTTTAGATTTTTAAAAGAGTACTTTATTTAAGTCACAAGATGTACATTCCCAGGAAACTCATATATATATACAGTAGACAGTTCAAAAAGCAAATCATGTTACATTATATTCTTTAAGAATCGTTGTCTTCAAACTGTGATTTGTTTTTCAGAAGATAAGTGGCCAGATATTCAATAGCATTTGGTGGTCTGAAAATAAACAAAATATTAGTAAAGCTAGGCCTCAGAAGGACAGGGCATAGCATGATTTAGGAGAAAAAAGAACAATAAGCTCACCTTTCTTTTGACAAGGTTGCAAGGCCTTGAAGAAGAATAGGTACAACAGTTTGGTCAAGGTATGCCCTTGTTGGTAAGGACTGTAAGTCTACCTTTGGTTTTGTTGGTTTATCAACTTCTTCTTTTTCTTTTTCTATTACTTTCTACGATAAAAATGCTTTACACTCTTAAAAACTGTTATCATACCTTACAACAGAATATAGGGATGTTGGTATGCTAACACTCTTCTTGCACTTCATAGGTCCAATCTTGCTGAGGGCATATTTTAGGGGAAAGGTTGCACGAAGATGGCACCTGGTTCTTCAGGTAATGGAGAGGTGTAGGAATAATAGAAGCCCAACCCAAGTCCTTTAAAGAACTACTTGTCAAACAGACTATGAACTCTATAAGTTTGCCATTTGCAATGGCAACAGATAGTTGTGATCATTTTGCCCAACTGGATATGAAGATCGTTAAGTGAGTAAGGAAAGAAGGAAGAAAGAAAACCAACAGAAGTGATCTACCTGACCTTGAAGTGCAAGGTTGCAAACCAATAAAATATTTGGAAATTTCAAAATCAGAATTTACTCAACACATATTGACATTTATCAAATTACTTTTAAAAATTTTAAATGGTACCCTTCTATTAATTAGTCTTAGGCTACCTGTAAGTTTTCAGTCAAGCCTATCTCGGCATGTGGAGATGTTTCCATTGCCTGTTAAATAAAAGATAAAAAAGGTAATGTTTTAAAAGATCATTCTGACTGGACTTTTTTTGAGATATATATCAAAAACACTCATGAAACTCGGCTGAATTTAATTACAATATAGTAAAAAAAAAAAAAAAACTAAAGCAGTTAGACATAACCAGCAGACTAAATGCAACCATTTATATCTGGTGTGCTTTTTTATGCTCAACTGAAGAGTGTGTATTTAGGTCAGATTTTTGCCAAAACTATGTGTTTTAAGGCCATACAAAAGCCAAAAATCATGGCTTAGGGAAGGGACTTAAATGAGAAATATCAAGAATAAAAAAGCCCAGGAGTGATTGACATATATTGATGATTTAGATTGAATATTACATTGTATTTCCCTGTATTTTCCTGTACATATTTTAATTTAAGCTTATGTACAATTTTTATAACTTTGTTTTGATAACAATGTCTTGAAGAAACAACAACAAACAAACAAAAGGAAAAACATATAAAAAATCATAAAAAGGAACATAGTATTGCATTCCCAGAAAAAAACAGCTACAAAATCTCCTACATAAGCTAAAAAAATTCGTTATTCGTTTTGAAAGAAGCCACATGACAAATGAAAGTTAAAAATTTACCTCGGGTTTACTTTGGGAATTTTCCTCTGTTGGAGAAGCCTGTGGTGCTTGCTCAGACGCAGCTATATCAAAAAAAAGTTTATGTACTTTAAAGTAATAAAAGGAACGATAAAGATAGAAAAATTGGTTTGTTTGGTTGGTCTTGTCAAACTCACCTTCAGTGTCCGCCATGTTGTCTTGTCTTTTCTTAGTTACCAAGTGATCCCATTGGTTTCTGGGTAATAACAAAAATCTTTCACGGGCTTCCTGTGTCCGAGAATTCTATATTTTATTTTATTTTATTTCATTTGTACAACTTGGTAAATAACAATTAATCTTTTGTTATCTTTGTTTATGTTTAAAAATTTTTATTAAGCTCATCATAATCTCATCCAATCTGGTCATAGCAAAAGAGTTCCAACTCTACCGCCAAAAAATTGAACTTGATTTAAACCTTAGAGCCATTTGCACTATTAAGATTGTGAGTTGTTTTAATTTAAGATATTTTTAAAGGTTTAAGAAAGTTTGAGTTGAATTTACGACCCCAGTAGGGAAGGGTGGGGTATAGCATTGAGCCCTCTTTAGTAGTGTCACGTGATACCTTGAGGAGAGCAAGGCACACATCGGCCACCATGATGGTAAGTGAGTACCTCTAAAAAGCAGCTGAGAAAAACTACCTTCTTTCTTCTAATTCCCTTGATAATCATCCATATTATTTATCCAACACAGGACGCTGCAGATAGCACGGATATACTTGAAGATGAAAAGGTAGAGAAGAGGAATTCTTGAATAAGTTCTGGTGTCTGTCAGTGATAGGCTGTGTTTCTTACCAACATTGTTTTCTAATTTTCCTTACATTTTTGACGTTTTTCTAGAGTCGAACACAATCAGTTGACCTCTCCACGGATACATCACTTGTAGTGGATATCTCAGATGCTTTAAGTGAGAGAGATCGGGTAAAATTCACCGTCCACACGAAGGTAAAACAAGTCGTTTCTCTTTCGATCTAATGGCTGATTGACTAGATCAGAGGAGAGGGTGTATCATGTTCTACGACTTATATTTCTTGTTGTCTGTAGACTACACTACCAGACTTTAAGGAGAGTGATTTTAACGTAGTCAGAGAGCATGAGGAGTTTATTTGGCTGCACGATCGTTTGGTTGATAATGAAGAGTATGCTGGAATAATTGTAAGTGTATTTTGATTTATGGCAGAAGTCAAAAAGTTACTATATTAAATAAACAATATATTATAACTGTTTTAAGAGAAAAAGATGCAGTTAAAACACATTAAATATGCAGTATATATGCGTATTATCATCATTCATAATAAGAAACCTGTTGATAATGGTGATTTTATTCACAACTTTTTGATCTTGTATGTTTTGAAACCTTTTTCATTTTATTGATAAAATATAATTTAACTTTATTTATTATTCATAGCTGGTATTTGATGATAGAGTACAAACAATTAATCAGTGAAATACTAATTACTAAATAGTACAAAATAGTACTAAGTAAGCAATAGAAAACAATAGAATTTGCATAACATTGCACTATTTAGTAACACTAAAATTTCACGGCTATATTGTTTGCACTCTAGTTTTTGTGCTTTTGATGTGATGAATAAACTTATTAATTATAAAAAATTAAGTAAATACTGCATTTTTAATTGCATTAACTATTATTTTGTATAATTTATCATTTCATTGTTCATCTAGATTCCACCAGCTCCACCAAAACCAGACTTTGATGTGTCACGAGAAAAGCTGCAAAAGCTTGGCGAAGGTTGGTATTCAAAAATTAACACATGAATGATGTGTGAGTCCCTTCAGCTATGTACAAGCAGTTTATACTGTTGCTGGAAAACATAGGTGGTGTAGCAGTGAGAGTGCTTGCCTCTCACAAAAGCAAACTGGGTGCAATTCCCGGATTTGTTGTTGTACGTGGGTAAAGTTGCTTGTCAGTTCTCTCCTGCTTCAAGGGTTGAGTTTTTTGGGGGGTTCTGCAGTTTTTCTTCCTCTGCAAAAAGCAACTTCTAAATTCCAATTGGAATTCAGTAGATGAAGTGCTACTCTTTAGAAATGCCACTGTTAAATCCCATTCATATTTTATATTGTATATATTAGAATAAGAGTGTTTTGATTCTTCGATTGCAGGTGAAAATACTATGACCAAGGAAGAATTCCAGAAAATGAAACAGGAACTAGAAGCGTAAGTGAAATATACTTTATTCTGGTACAAATACTTTTGAAAATCCAGAAGTTCATAGTGAATAAAATCAATTTTTTGTGTATTCTTGTTGTTTTAGTGAATACCTTGCCACATTCAAAAAAACAGTTGCAATGCATGAGGTGTTTCTGACACGCATCGCATCCCATCCCAGTTTGAGAAAAGACAGCAATTTCAAAGTATTCCTGGAATACAAAGGAGAGGTAAAGACAGAATATCTTTGCTGCTTTGTCATTAATTTGCTCTTTTAGTGCATGAGTATTAAACTATCTGTTTTGATATCAGTTGAATGTGCGTGGCAAGAATAAGAAGGAAAAACTAGGTGGCCTGTTCAAAGGTTTGGCAAAAGGAGTTGATGAAGTGCTACTGTCAAGTCAAAAGGTAAATTGTTTACGAAACTAATGATGGAAAAAAAAAATTAAAAACCAATGCTTATAATAATGACAATAGCAATAACGATTATGGCAGATATGACTGTAGCAACTGTAACAACAACATTATCCATAGTTACAACACAACACAAACACAAAACCAGAACAACTTTATTAGGTGTAGCAACAGTAACAGCTTCATTGGTGACAAAAACAGCAACAATAGTAGCAGCAGTATTGTCAAATGCTTTGTTTTTTATACTGTATTTCCTCTACTAAATCCCCTGGCCCCCTTGGGGCTTATTGATTTTCAGTGCTTTTGGACTGGGGTCTTGTTGGGGGGGGGGGGGGGGGGTGGGGGGGGGTGGGGGTGGTGCTTAATAGAGAAATACCACAAATAAAGAAATTGAAAAAAAAAACCATAAAAATTGTTCATTTTCTTCTATTATCAGGATGTTGATGAGTTCTTTGAGAATGAGAAGAAGTTTCTCGTAGAGTACCACAATAAGTAAGCTGCTATTTTGGAGTCTGACAGAAAATCTTGCATCTTCTATTGCATCAGATTACCGAATACTAATCTAACCGTTGTGCCAATTTCTCAACATAGGCTGAAGGATGCTACACGTAAAGGAGACCAGATGACAAGATCCCATAAGAATTGTGCAGATACTTTTATCAAGATTTCAACGGGAGTAGCAGCTATGGGCACCAGCGAGTACACTGGTTTAGACAAGTTCCTCAATAAATCAGCTGATTACTTTGAAAGAGCTCGCAAGCTCGAGGGAAGAGTGGCTTCCGACGAGGACCTTAAACTTGTAGACTTGTTACGGTATTACCTGAGAGATACTGAAGCTGCCAAAGATCTTCTTTACCGTAGAGCCAAGTGCCTTTCAGAATATGAGAATGCCAACAAGACTTTGGACAAGGCTAGGTTAAAAAATAAGGAAGTTGCTGCTGTAAGTAGTAGTCAAAAGTTTTATAGTTTTTTGAAAATCCTAAGTGAGGGTTTTCATCACAGTCCTCACTATAAAACTTGTAGTGAGGAGGGCTGTTCAGGACTTTATTCAGACATTTATACAAGAACGTATGGTTTAAACCTTTCTTCCTTTGCTATTCAGGCTGAAAGTGCGCAGCAAAATGCTAGCGAGAAATTCGACAACATGTCAGAAGTAGCAAGACAAGAATTGACTGACTTCAAGTCAAGACGTGTACAGCAGTTTAGAAAGAACTTGGTAAGTTATTATACCTACCATTTTTAATTAATCCTTTTTACCTGCTAGCAATCAAACGGGGCTTAAAATAAAACTCTGTGCCAAATTGGATGTTTTCTAGCTGAGCGCCTCTTATGCCAGTCCCCTTGAGGTGTCACATTTACAATTACAAATGACAGTGTCTAACTCGAAAACTAAATGTTAAATTAGAAGCTTAGTATTTTAAAAATGTAAAAAAGAATGTAAATAAAATATATTGTATTGTATTGTATTACATTGACATGCATTGCATGGTCACATTTTGGTCGTCAAATTTTATGGGAAGAATGAGGGAAGGAGTAGGAGGAGGTGGAAAAACAACAGTGTCAAAATGTGATGTTTTTTTTCTTTTCATCTTCAGACTGAGCTAGTTGAGCTAGAATTAAAGCATGCAAAGGTAGGTATAATTAAATTTATTCTGATGATTTTGAAATATGAAGTTTTCCAAATTTTATCTTGTACACCATAGTATTATTTGTCGATTCAGGCATGTGCAATCTTAATGTGTGCCGCCATCCCTGCTTGACTCATGCTGACTGTTGTACTCCTTTGTTTCTTACGACAGGCGCACAACCAACTCCTGAAGAACACATTAGCAGCACTAAAAGAAATCTAACAGGTTTACATTAGGATAAACAAACTAATAAAATGTACTGAGATGTCATGATTATAATTCTACAAAGCTACGATGTAAAGTGAATAAAAAAATTCTTATGTGTTATCATAGAAATGTCGCTGTTACAATCCATTGAAATGCATAAAGCCTACCAGAAGACATTTCCACCCATTCAAATTCACTATCAAGCTTGTGATTTAAGAGTAAACGTCTCTGTCATACTATTGAGAGGTACTGTTGCCATGGTGATGACCTGCTGTAACCATGGTAATAGGTCGGCACCCACACTGCCTCTTTATATGGCAGGATTGGTGGAATTGATTGTTTTTTGTTTTTTTGTTGTTGTTTTTTTGCTTTTAGCAGTTTCTTTCAAAATGGAAATCAATTTGTAAAAGTAAAACAAAATAGGGAAGTGTTAATAAAAAATGTTTTAGTTTGCTTTACATTAACTTTACAAGTGGTGCCATTGTAAGCCATGCTTTTATCTAAGGGCATGTTTCTTTTTCGCCCAGGTAACTCCACATAGAAAGCATGGGTGGCGTGTGCTGCTAATGCCATGCCCTTACCAATGCGACCCGTGTTCCAGTCCTACCGTGCTCAGTGTCGTATGCGAGTAGAGTTGTTTGTTGGTTCTCTCCTGTGCTTCAAGGGTTTTGCTTCAGGTTCTCCAGTTATCCTCGTTCCTTCCTTAAAAAACAACTTCTAAATTCCAATTTGATATTTTGGCTTTCACTTAGTTTAGAGCCTAGTTCTGTTGTGATTGTCCCACTGGCACTGTGATACAACAGCTAAAGCTTTTATTAAAATAGATCAGATGGAGCTACTTTTAACTGAAGTCAGTGCAAGTAACAACCTTTTCATTCGGATGGAGAACAAAAACCCAGACATCTTAAAATTGTCAAGAAAAAGCACGAAAAATTCTTTAAGCAGTTTCAGCTCGGATAGGGTGGTCCCAAACCAAGAGATCACAGTAAAAACCCAGTCCCCTTGATGAACCTTGGGGGAATGACATTCTTTGATTCTCTTTCACAAAACCAGTGAACTTATTATAATATTCAAAATATTATTTGCGAGTACAAAATCATAAGCAAATCCCAGTTTCCATTTCATTTGAAGAAAGTAAAATTCAAGATCTTCCTGTTCAAGATCAAGATTGGTGTCACGTGATTATAAAAAGCGCGGGAAAAGGGGAGTCCGTGACGTCAGTCCATATTCGCTATCATTACGGTAACTTAGTATTTAGCAATGAAGAACGGAAGCACGAGGCGAAATCTTTGCATCCATACAAATATTGAAAAGCCAAGAATATTTATGGTGATGTTATTGTTCCTAATTTTCGCACGCTTCATCTCTGACCTTATTTGGAAAGAGTTTACGTACGAGAGCCTAAAAGTAAACTTTCATTCGTCTTTCAGTTCCCTATTAGCTTAATACGGATAGCCTTATTCAGTCTGGCCATGGTACAGAAGCAAAATGAATTCAAAGCTTCTAAATCAGTTCATTTTTTAAATCCTTTATTATACGGACGGACAAAGGATGTTTACTTAAAGTGAATTTATTATTAGACTTGCATTAATTAACCTTGTTGATAAAAGAGTCAGTCACTCGTCACACATGATGGCTCGAGTCATCAAAACAAGTTCCGTTATCCTCTACTATATTTACTAACCCCTAACTCTTAACTCACCAAATCTTGACATTACCTGTATCATCTAAGCTTTATGTATTTTATCTGGTAATAAAATTTGTTATGCTTTCCCAAGATCTCTGTTTCAATGGCCAGTGTTATTTTTGTCGGCTTTTGAGCGGCTTTAATCTCAACCTAATTGTCCTGACTTCTTCCAGGGTCTGAGGAACATTGTGTTCCTTTGCGTACATCTTTGGCGAATACTCGTGAAATCTGTTCTTGGAAAACCTCAAAGGCTTGATGTTAAAGCGCTGGGGATCTTTAGAGTAGCGTAAAGCGATCTCACCCATTATACACAACTGTGCCTCGCTCTTGGACCCACCAACCATGCAGATGTCGCCAGTAGGGACTACAATCACCGGCTCTCCTTCTTCCACATCTAAGCCATCGAGAAACTGGGGCAACAGGATGACAGATGCAGATACCGATCCTAGATTATCAAGGTAATAAACACCAGCTTTGCTATGCTTCCATAGCTTTGAGCCACGGTTTTCAAGGCGATGCTCAAGGTTTCTAATGGCAACATCCATAAGTACTTTCTCTGGGATATTCCAGGCGTCGAGATAGCTGCGTAGGATGTAGTGAAGTGAGCCCTCTTCGTTGACAATGGCTAGGGTATACCCAAGAGTTGTTCCTGGGAGGGTTTTAACAGGGAAGTACAGAACATCTGAAGGCTTTTTAGGGTCAATCTTCCTCAACATGTCCTTGGTAGACTTCTCCCAGGTATGTGGCTTCAGGACTGGCAAAATTCTCGGTCTTGCTATTGCAAAGTCGGGTATTTTCTCTTGGTCAATGTTTATTCGAGTCGATTTAAGAATATTTTCATTTCCACCGCTCTTCGTTGAACCATCTGTCGAGGTATGTGTAGTTTTCTTGGACTTCTTCAGTTCATTGTCTCCAAAGGTCATGGAAAAGGTTCCTTTACCTCCAGAGTTTGAGGACGTCTTGGTAGTAGTTGAACCAAACTTACTACTGCTACCAAACGATGACTTGCCCAATGAACTTCCAAAAGAAGAAGTTTGGTAAGAAGAGGTCTTGTAGCGTGACATGTTGTGCAAATTCGACGACTTCAATAAATTTGGTAAATGTTACGTTCGTTTATCGTCACACCAAACTAAACTCTTCGACTTGTTTACAGTGCTGTAAAGACTTCAACCTCAAAGAACAGTTGCTCCAGTTGTTTTCTAGCCAAAATTTAACCACTATTAGAAGAGCAAACGAATTGCCTTATTCAACAGCTCGACTCCAAACAACAGTGTTCTGGTCCAGCACTCCTTTATAATGACATACCTAGCATGTTTTGAACTGAATGAATCAAAAGTCACAAAGGATATTTGGTTTAGGGATAGTATTACATCCATTCTTGGTATAGCGTTTCATGTTACTAGTATTGTGACCCCATCATTGCACACTGTATGATAAGGGAATTTTTAATTGATTGCTTTGGTCTCGCTCAAGTGGCTTGCTATATTAGATACTCACTATCAGTCATAGCATAATTTTAGCATAGAATTTAATCAGTACGAAAAAATCTTTAGTAGTATCTCAGGTCGACTTATGAATTGAAATTTTCTTCATAGTTTCCATAGGCTAGTCCATTTGCAACTGTGTGTTAAATATGTTGGTTCATTCATCACTGACCACCTACCGACCTAAAGAAGGATGGACGAGGGCCTTTGGAAGAGGACTGCAAAGCTCCAAATGGGAAGAGAGGAGAGGGAATGAAAAGATGGTATGGAAAATTAAATAAATTTATAATAAATGAAGGAGTTCGTAGTTGACAAGATGGTCTGACGATCTGGATGACCTTCAGACACAGTAAGCCGATCAGTAGTCAGTTATTAAACAAATATTAAAGAGGTACAAATGACGTCAATAATCCTGCTTAGCTCATCTTAAACTAATTATTCGTGAATTAATTTCAGTTAAAGAAGTCGTCAAGAAATGCCAATCCTACGCAAACGCCATCACAATCATCAGGAAAATCACACGAGATAACACAGTCATCACGATCATTAAACCCTTGCTCTTGTTTACCACTAGGGTCCAATGGATAAATTGAACAGACAACAGATCAAGCCAAGACTAGCCTGCTGTGCAGACGTTTTTAGTGTCTGCACAGCAGGCTAAGCCAAGACAGGCCTTCGTCTGCTCACAAATGCACACGAATTTATAGAATATGAAATGTTTTTTACTGGTCGTCTTTCAGCTTTTCAGATTTTATTTACAATGCTTTCAAAGATTTCAAAACTTGCTAGTGTTATCAAAAGCGTTTTTTTTTTTGTGGTCGTTCAAACAGACTGGAGTCAATCCGTAAGTCGGTCAAACTTTGTTACTAATATTCGACTGCAGTTGGTCGGTCAAACAAGTTGTCCTTCGACTTTAGGTGGTCGGTCAAACAGGTTCTTGTTTGACTTAAGGTGGTCGGTTAAACAGGTTCTTGCTTGACTTAAGGTGGTCGGTCAAACAGGTTCATGTTGGACTCAAGTCGCTTGAACAAGTTGATCTTCCACTTTAGCGATCGGTCAAACAGGTTCACGTTTGATTTGAATTGGTCGATCACAGGTTATGCTGACCTCGAGTCGGTCGGTCAAACAGGTTCTTGTTTAACATGTACTGTCTCTGTCTCAGAGTCATCTATTTCCCCTTCACTATCGCTCGCCTCGCCGCGATCCTTTCGCTCCTTTTTCGGTGGCGGCGATCCCGAATGAGACCGACGAGATTTCCGTCGATCCTTCCGGTCTTCACTCGATTGTGATTGTAATTTTTTGGTGGATAATTCGTCTTTGATCTCAATGTTATCTTGCTTGGGATCCACTTGTTCTTTATCGATTTGTTCAGGTTCGATTTTCTTTTCCTTGTCGAGGATCTGGAGCACTGATCTTGGTATGTGTGCTCTCTGATAAGAAAGATGAAAATTAGCAAGGCTTTAGATGCACTGGAGGTTCAGCTAGAAAGGAATACCTCCCCACCCCCACCCCCAAGATTTGCCTACCCATCTTTAAGGTGTCAGTAGGTCAAGAACGAGCAACTAGTGGGCGTAGAGTAATGCAGTAGTAAAGACGACAAGAGATAAAAAAGAGTGACAAGTTACATTGTAATGAAATGCGTTACCTGATGTGGAGTGAATGATTGTACATGTGTTACCAAATTGTCACGCAACTCAGGACATATCTGCGGGTACAACAAAGCAAAAATCATAAGTTTTGGAGCTGACTCTGTGGTCATAGGATACGGTAACGGTGCGGTGGGATTTTTATGACATCTTTGAATAAACCTTGGCAAAGCGCACAAATTTAATACAAATCAAGCGCAACTATTTTTTCTTATGCTGATAAACATTGAGTATTTTTTCTTAGAATAATCTTTTGTGTTTAGATTCGTTAATGTCTTCTTACCTCGAAAGCGCTCTCCAGTTGACGTGGAGGAAGTTGGAGTAAAATAGAGAAAGACTGAGGCTTTGTCATCTGAAAATGGACAGAAAAAAAACATGTCAAGAATATCAGCCAATCAGCACACGAGTTATATTTTGTGCGTTTTTGTATCTGTCTGCCGCTCGGAGACTTGCTGAATAGTTTTAAATATAAAAAAAAGAGAAAATATCAATATCGTAAATAAAACAGCTAGTGAGCTTTATTTTTCTAAATAAAATAACTAGAAAAAAAAAAAACCCAGAACGAAAGCTTGAGTTTAAGGTCACCCATCCATTTACTAACCCCGCTCAACCGTGCTTGACTCAGTATCTTGGAAACCCCAATTTTTCCCACTGGACCACGGTTCCAAGAAATTAAAATAACAATAGCCGTGAAAACAATGCACCGAATAGACTAGATTTTTTAACATCGAATTTTCAACCGATTCCGTGCGTGGCAGAGATGCAAGGGATTAGCCGATATGGTCTGGGGGCCGGCTGGTCTCTCCCCTGATGCTTCGGCTAGAACATCATCTTGCGTAATCCGTGCACCCAAGGGCAGAAGGATTTAATCGCCGTCAGGTCCGAAGTCCATACGCCGCCTCAGCTCTGCGGATGTCTCGGGGGTATGGCACATTGGAATCGATTTTTTTAAAAATTTCTGTCGGTGGACGTGGGTTCGAATCCCATTGCATCGAGAGAGAAAATTTGCT